>JAWWLT010000040.1:16454054-16471776 GCA_035040995.1 Premnoplex brunnescens
AAATGAGGAGTATCTATCTAATACAATAATTTACTGTCTATCTGTCAGTTCCATCCAGTCCTGGAAAGTTTCATCGGCGTTGTTCTGTCAGTTCTGTGAGTTCTGTGAGTCCTGCAGGCAGGGTTTCCCCACACAACCCAGTCATGATAGATGCAGAGTTTCAGTCCCATCTGAGAGGCCTCTCATATCGCTCTGAGATGTATAAATAACACAGAAAACTTTTTTCTTTTGTCTCAGATTCTGTACTTTGTTATGCTGCTTGGGTCCTGCATACTCTGTTGAACAGCTCAGAAGACTTCCAGCTAAGCCTTGAGTGTTCACAAAGCCAAGTGAAAGTTAATAAAGACCTTCAGATCTGATCAGTGATGAAGAAGAATTAAGTAGTTAATTATCAAAGGAATCAACATTTTTATGCCACAAACTATCTAGTCTTTTGTTTGAAAATGCTTCTCTGGCTGAATACTTGGAAGTATGATCTTCTCCTTTTCTAACATTATACCCAGGTAACGGCTCTTGCAAGAGGTCCGTTCAGAACAATAGGGAAAAAAATCCTTTTCCTCTCCAGAGTCATCATATAATTTATTATGTTGATCTTTATTTATAGCTTCATAAAATAAAATAGACAACCATCTTAAGATATACATACAAATTCAGTATCAAACTAGAGGTATGCTAGGCAAAACCAGAAGCCATGCCCACCACTGAGGTGCCTTTTAACAGGGACTTCTTACAGGAGTACTTTTTGTGATTGCATTCCCAGTCCTTCATTATGCTGAGATTAGTGAATTTGCAGTACTGTAATACTTGATAAAAACAACAGCTTCCTTATTATATAAATAATAAAGCACATCCTGGTCTTTCATTCCAGCTGCCCTTTCATGATTATGTAGCAGAGTGTATGATATTCCTCAGAATCACGAGAGATGCTCAGTTCTAATTAAAGTCACAACTCTAGAGAGCCTCAAAAAATGCTAATGCATTTCAGAGACTGTGTTTTCATGGCTATGGTCCCTGAACATGGTGACAACTATAGTGCTGATGCTTCCCATTCTCAAAAGTCTGTCAAATGCAATTAAAAATAACATTCTGGTAATCCCTGTCCTTGTCAGTGGCAGCTTGCTGTGGAGATATTTAGCTTACTTTCTTCCTGCTACAAATAATCCTTCTGTGTTTGTATTCTTTTCCTCTCTCCATATGTAGTCATGGGGGTACAGAAACATATCTTCTAGAACAAAGAAGACTACCTGCTTGCTCTTTCATCTGTGTCAATATCCCACTGTGCTTCTTATTTTTGAATGTAAAGTTGTTAAATTGATCCCATAAAACTTGTGATCAGGTATTTTCCCTTTTTATCCTCCTTCAATAGATGACCTGTCCTTAAACCCCTTTCAAGGCAATGCATTCATTTGTATGAGACGTCTTAAAATAAGACATCTAATTAAGGTGCCTATGTTATGATGTTATTTTCCAACCGTTATGATGTTCTTTTCTGAGTTTTCCAATTTCAGAAATTGGCTCTTCTGCAGGGTAGTTTGGAACATCACACATAAACTTCTACTCTATATTGCCTTTTGGAGGAGACTAAAGCACGAGAGTAGGAAACTTGGCCAGTCATACTGAGCCTCAGATTAGTTGCCTTTTTCAGTGTGATCACTGTCCTAATTTTGCTGCAATCAGTAGAATTTTTTTTTATCTCAAACTACACAGAAACATTAAAACCACATTAAGGAAATCTGTAGAGTTCCCTATACTTCGGTAGAATGCAAATTCTTAGGTAAGAAACATAACTTTATGTTTATTTTAATAAAATCTGCAAAACATAGGATCCTGAATATCTATTCCAAATGAGTACTTGTGCACCTGTCAGATCAATTTTTTTTGTTTCATCTGCCATATTTAATGATGTATTTCCAGCTTGACTGTTAAAAGTCACTTTGTGATGAAATTAGTCCCAAGAAAATATTGTGACATCACTCTTTACTATTTCTAATAAGAATGTTTCTGATATTCTTGACTTCTGTTGCAAAGCTAGTGTGTAGAACTATTTCTAAAATTAATAAATATTGCTATACACAAAGTAATGAAAGGGACAAATAACCATTATCTTCAATTTTTGCTGTATTATTACTATATTTGGAGAAGTTCTTGGAAGGAAAATCCATTGAGAGTTATGAAATGCAAAGAAATTACTTTAGCTCAAGAGGTTCCTACATCTTGAATAGTTGGAATCTGGGAAAGTAGGTGGTAGAAGTAAAATGTATGCATATACACAGGAATTTCAAGTCTGTACTTGCAGCATGAGGTGCAATGAGGCAGCTGAAGGAATATTTCAATGAGAAATGACACTTAGATGTGTCTGAATTCTGCTATGAATTTAGCACTAATGTTTAGGGTGTGAAATGTTTCTACAGAGGCATTTAATAGATGTAGTTCCTTGCCTTGAAATTCAGCACTACAGTGTAAAAATCTGGATATACCAAGTTATGGTATTGCGTAATCATAGATAAATATCCAAGTTCTGTTTCAGAAAGAGTGTGAATCTAAAGTGGAAATGATAAGAATATGGAACTAGATTCTGCCTGTTGATGTGCCTTGCTTACAGTTCTGTGTGTTTTGTGGGTAACACAGACTGTGTCAACAGCGGTAACTCAAAAATATATGCATATTCCACACTTAGCTTATACATGTTATCAATCTACAGTTTTTTAGACCATCTGAAAGGATCTTTCTTAAGATGTTAGAAAATCCAATTGAAATGGCTAATAGCAGATTTTTTTTTAAAAAAATACATTTTATCCCATTTAGTGGCCTGCAAAGTTGGCTTTTTCATTACTTTGCTATAGAAACTAAAAAATATAGCCAAGATCCTATCAGGAAGGGAAATGAATGAGTCACAGCTCCTCTTTCCATACCAATTTTGCTCACAGATATAAAGTTGGCAGGTAAGATCTGGAGTTTTATTGCAAACAAACTTCACAATGACATAATTTACTTGCTAATGATTACAGCTGAGATGGGAAAGAAATTAGCTGGAAAATGTAAAAAGTCACCGGCAAACATTTTGTCTTAAAAAGGGATAGTCTACTGGGTGATATGAGAAACAGATGAAGTGCCAACTGTCTGAGGTAGGTTTGACCTGTACAATTAGGAGAAGTTTTAAATTTAAATGTATATATACTTTAAAAAATATTTTAAAAGGGTTTTAATTCTTTGTGTACAATATTATTTATTAGACATACTATGCTTTGAAGTCAAATGATTCCATAGTTTTGAAAAATCTGGATTCAATACAGACTGAAAAAATCCCACAAAAACCCAAGCCAACACCAAGTCAGCTGAGTAGATGGTTGTTGGGCCTTCTGATGAAAAGTAAAAGAAAACAAAAAAAAAAAAATTCCAAAACATGAAGCTCTTTTTAATGATATAATGTCTGCTCTTTAGCCTTCTGGCTAAATGACTGGTTATGTTGGGAATGATGGCTACATAATGAGAACCATGTGAAGTAGCTGAAGCCCTCTATTTGTAATCATCAGTAAACTTTAAACTACATAAAAGATTGATGCTAAATTTAGATAGTTTTGCTAGGGCATTGACATAAAAAAAATATTGAGAAAAAAAATTGGATGCAGATTCCTAAGAGACTTTTTGTATTAAATGAAAAGATTAATTTGATGTCTTTATTATACATCAGAGATAGTTGTCCAGATACCCTTTACAGTCCAGGATATGGTTCTATCATCCCAGAGTAAATATTTAAGGTACATCTGATAAATGTCTCCCTAAGAAGTCTTTTGATCTCCAGTCTTTAGCAGATGTACATGTCTAAAGTGAATGGGAGGAATTCCATCAATTTTATCACTCTTATCAAAGGTGCATCATGGTACAGCCTATTTCATATACATGAGCCAGATTTGATTACATCTCAAGATATCTCAAAGGATCACTTTCTGTGGGAGAAGGTAAGATTTATTTTAAGGTTGAAAAAATGGTTCAAAGCTTTAAGGAATCGATTGTTTACTATGCTGTCAAGAAGTTTAAATTATTATAAATGCTGGCCAGAGAAACCTGGTCATTAAAAATTGACACCACTAATCATTACCATTGCTACGGAATTTTCAGTATTGTTCCTCATGCGCAAATTGGATATTGGTAGAAATAGTATGAAAAAACGCCATGTTTGAGTGTCTAATTTATAGGCAATACCTTTTGCACTATCACAGCTTCATGCTGATATGTCACAAAATATACAATTAGATAAACTTCTTGACCTGAATATTTTGGTTTACTTTTTTTTTTTTTTTTTTTTTTTACAAGAATAAAATAAAAACATGAGAGCAAATACAAAAATTGAGAAAACATCACTGTTAAGAAAGGTGTTAGAAAAATTATGAGTGAGGACATTAAAGAGAGGATGAAGCACTTTAAAATCATTTTATTTTTGTAAGGGGTATTACAGTAAAGAAAGAATTTAGGTTAAGAAGTAAAGGGTAACCTGAACATAGGAGGAAATGATACCAGGTTATTACTATTTGCTTATTTTCAGCCTATAGCTAATGCCCTCTTCACAAACAACAAAGGTGTTTTCAATTTCCATTGATAAAATTTAAAAGTTTGAGTGTGAATTCATTAAGTCTTTCCCAGTCACAAAACCCTAAAAAAAAAGATTGAATATAAAGGCAGAAATTGATTTGAAGGTGAGATAATACCATCATAAACATGAGAGAAAACAGTTACAGATTTCATATCACATAAATAGACCTCACTCTCTGTTTGAATTATGCCTTATCAAGTGTTTTGTTGCAGGTCAGTATCTAGACCTCAGAAAATCACTTGTCAAATACCATTGGGAAAAGCTCAATTATACTACTGATGGGCTTTTAAGAAAGATCAGCATTAAAAGGGGGTCTCAGGATTTCCTCTAGCTCTTCCACTGCCCAATGTGTTATTTCTCGGATGATTTTTGTGACAGCTCTTACAGCAAATGCCTCACATGAGAAACCTTTATGAAAGGTTCTGGCACTGAGTACCTTTGGAGACTAGAGTGTTTAGGGCCTCTGAGAAAAATTGTACTGCTTGAAAATAAACCCTTTGGCACAGGAACAGAGATCTTGCCCAGGCTAACAGCACTCTGGGGGGTCTTCTTCATCCCTTTGCATTCCATAGTCAAAATCTCCCTGGAGAAATTATGAAAATTAAATTCTGTGGGGCAGTACTTTTAATTTTTCAAAAAGTAATAATAAAAACCTTTCTGAATCTTTTGACTTTCAAACTAAAAATCTGAAGTGAGCTTTGGTACCAAGTAAGCTGAAGTAAGACTGGATATATCTACTTCTACTTACAGACCAGCACAAATTTTATGTTGATTTTGCCACTGCTGAATATGGTGCCTTGAAGCCACATTACATTTTGAATTTGTCATCATTTCTTCATGAAGAAACAAAAGATAATTCAAAAGTTCTGAATTTTTTCTTTCTTCTTCATTCATTGTTTAATCTATGCTTAAGAGAGAAAATAGAATTGAGAGAAAGAAGTCAGTGCTGAATCATGGTCTTGTCTTCCATCTCTTTCCTGATTTCTTACTGCCTTTAATGAAAGGTGGGAATGCACTAAATGAGAATTTCAATAGGAAAGCCATTATCCATGTATTTTAAAAAATGAACGAAGTACAGCTATCTTACTAGCTTCATAATACTAGTCTGATGTTTTAAGAGGCAAAAAGCAATGTTCCTATTGGCAAGAACTACCTAGAACTGAATTATTAGGATTACCAGAGAAATGATAATTTTCTTTTCTTTTAAGACATTGGCCAAAGAAGAGAAGCATGCTTTAATCTTTAGGCTATTTTTAGTGCAGGATCAGGTATGTAATTGTGCTTGATTTCATCTTCTTTACAGTCTGTGAAATGTAAGTGTGGATGCAACAGAACCTAAATCTAAACTGTCTCTGAATATGAAAGCTCCAGTGGATTCTGTAAAAATTTTATGCAAGGAAAGCTTTTTAAATTGATTGAATATGTCTGATTCTGAAAACTATGCATCCCTTTTCTCTTTTACACCCCAGTATTAAGCTCTTTGTTTTCTCCTTTGTAATCAATTCCTTTTTTATTTTCAGTAAACTTGACACAATGTCTGTTCTAAAAACTTCATCCTTTCATCCTTTTACCCTAATGTTATAGCATAAACCTCATTCAAAACTGATAATGTTTTACATGCCTTTTTGCTCCCTTCTGTTTTTTTTTTGTTTGTTTGTTTTTTTGTTTTGGTTTGGTTTGGGTTTTTTTTGTGTCAAGGAAAACCCTTCTATTGTATTGCTCAGGTTTGTATCACATATTACCATCTTCATTATTATTAATAAACCCAGCCTCGTGACAGCAGGGGTTAAGTCATTCTGCTGATAACTATGCTGAATATATAGTGTAGTTATGAACTAGCATCAAAAAGATATCATTCTGAAATGACACTAGTATATTATCAGTTAAAATATTTTAATAGAAAAAATGGAATCATTTCATAAATGTAAAGTTAAATATGCACAGGTATCCCCCAAAATGCCACGGCAGTGTAAAGCATTCAAAAGGTTTATTGGAAGTCAAGAACACTAAAAAACTGGCCCTGCTTCCTGGCTTTTCCTTCCCAGACTTTATCATCCATCACCTCTGGCCTCCCTCCCCCAGGCTCACTGCCAGCACAGCCTGTAACAGTGGGGACTTTTCTCAGACCAGAGAAGTTCTGCATTTTTTTCTCTGGTATGCAAAAGAGAAGGGAAAAAAAATATCCAACTATTTATGAGAAAAGTACCCTTAGCAGGAAAGGCTTCCTAAGAGAAAAATGAGTTCTAGGTCCCTGTTACAAATCTGAAAAGGGTACCTATCCCTACACATAAGGAAAGACAGCAGCAGTGAGTATGTTGCTCTAGCTTGTCTTACTCTAGGTCATTGTATTTTCAAAGATGAGAGCATAAATAGCCTCTCTAAATGTCTGTGTAGTGCTGATGTAGTTTTCGATGGCACTTTACTGATCTGACATGGAGAAAGTGAGTAGGAAAACAATGTGCATTTTTAGTCAAGGAAAATAGTGTCCAAATTTCTGTCAAGATATTCCTACATGCAATATCATTATAACCCATTGCTTCACTTTGTATGAGTCAATTAGTCAGTCTAAATAAAATCTGCTTTGCATTCATGTTCCACTTGTTTTATTCATAACAAACAAATATGAATGAATCATTTAAATTCAAGTCTAATCCATTCTTTAGTTATGTTATGAAGTGTCTAATTTCCTTTTTTATTACCCTGGATTTTCGTTTGATCTGCTTAAGCATTTTAAGATAAGTATCTATTTTAATAATCATAAAAAACCCATTTCAACTCCATTTTATAGTATTCTGCTTGCTTCTTTGAGATAATTTCTTTAACATTAATGATACTTTCTTTTTTTTTCCTCCTGTATTATGCTTCCCTTGTGTATCATTTTGGGATAATCTTGTCTTCAGCTTACTGAAAAATGTGTTAGAGAATTTATATGTAGTTTCATATAGATGAAATACATAAAGTTTGCACAACTGATGTCAACTAAATTTCTTTATTTAGATTGAAGAAATAAATAATCTTACAAAAGGCAAACCATTCAATTTGCTCATACTACATTCCAATATAATTAAAAGTCAATATCTGAAACAAATTTTGAGGAATATATTCATATTTGTGGATAGCAAAAGCCCACAGAAATCTTGCCTGTAAAAGCAGTGGATAATAATCAGGAAACTTTTGATACCTCGGAAATATGGAGACACATTCTTATCTACTGGCTTTTAAACTATTGCAGGCTGTTTTCTAAATGATTTGTATAGGAGTACCCATGTAAATTAACTTAGTATCAGCTGAACTGGGATTGCACTGTGTCAGAATTTAAATTACTGCAAGTACATATCATTTAAATTTTCCATGGGAAAGTGTTTCAGATAATAAAAATGAATATGAATTAAAGACTAGACTGTGTTGATCTTAAAAAAAAAAAAAAAAAAGAGAGATTAACTACAATCCAAGTGTATCATAAAAATTCTGAAATATATTACTCTGAATCAGTTAAAGAATAATTTTAAGATAATTTCAAAATATTTAATCTGAATTTCAAAGTGAGTGGTTTGTAAGTGAACATTTCAAATATTTTCAGTCACATATGCTATATGACTTTAATATTCTATATATTAAGGAATATGGTTTTTAAAAAGGAATACTAAACTTAGTCATATTTTAAAAAATGTTTCTACCTCTGCTGTATTTTAGAAAATGGGGGGGGGAAGGGAAATTGCCTTTGTCTGATATCCATGATAAAACTTCTACATCAGTTAGGCACAGTGTGGGTAGATGAAGGGAGGGATTTGAGGAATTTTCTTGCCTCACACCTCTTCCACTTGATACTTGGCCTCAAAGTACGGCTGAGCACATTGTAAATATACTTGTTTCCTCCCAGCCTGACCTTGTGGCTGCCTTCCCTTCCTACCTATCTCTGGCCCAGGACACCCTTTTGTCAAGGCATCTTTCCCCTTTTCCTGTCTTTGTGAAACTCATTGGCATGCCTGTACCACATATGACAGAACATAGATGCGAACATCCTGTGGTTGGGTTATATGTGGGCTTTGAAGGAGCTGGAAGTTCAGGAGATGAGGCTTTTGGAGGTATCTGTGTCATATCTGGGAGGAGGAACAGTGACCCATCTCATGAAGGCCAGTGCTGGATATACAACACACATCATATGGGTATTTTGATCCTACCTGTAACTGCCTACCCAAATTTACAGGTATATATGCACGTATGTACAAATTTAATATTCCTTCTTTGTTGTTGTCTACTTTGGTTCACTGTGCTTTTTGCTTGACAGTTCTTGTGTAGCACATTCTGCTTTCAGTCTTACTTGGACTGCTTTTCATTTCTGAGCACACTTTATCCTCCTTTAATCCTTTCTTCTTTAAATTCCATTTCTTAAACCATCCTTCCTGCTTTCATCTTTAGAGCCTGAATCAGCTTTCTCTTGAAATGTTATGCTGATATTTGTCTCAAGTTACAAGTGAATTTTGTTGTAGAGTTGCTGAGTTAATATATGAAAAGCACCTTAGTGTTCTGTTCAATTTGCTTGAATCCTAAATGTATGTGGCATGCTGGTTACAAAGATAATGTATATAGGAAACCCGATATTAACTTCAAGCTGCCTTGTATTCTACAATTTAAACTACAAAGAATATAACTTTGAGGCATTGTGGATAACGAACATGAAGAACAAATCTACATGAATTGTAGCTTTAGAGGTGCTATACCTGAGATCTGTGATGTTTCTGACATTACTGAAATACTGCCAACCTGTTCCCAATATACATTTTAAAAGAAACAGACTTGTTTCCTGTATAGTGACCTATTCTTTGTACTTCTCTTGATTTTTTTTTTTTATTTTTTTTTAATACTTGTGACTGTGTCAATGATTTTGTGTTGTGTAAAGGGGAGGTACATGACCTATGAGTAGTTTACACTACACTGAAACTCTGGGATTTGAAGTGAGTTGTGAGACATGCATAAGCCTTCCTATGCATCGCAATATTTAAGGCATGCATAGTACTTATGTAAAATTTGAGTGAGGTGATTCACCTCTTAGCTGAACTTTCAGGATAAAATTAAGTACATAATAGGATCACTATATTGTCTGTAAAGAATCTCTTTAGAATGGGATCATCAAGGATCTATTAAGTGGGAAGATGATAAAGCTGCATTGAAGCCAAGAATAAGGATTAGGGTTCGGTTGTCTTCCTGGGTGAAAGAAGCAAGAATAGACTTAATTTCTCACTATGTATGCTTTTCGCCACTCAAGATACTGATTTGTGAATGCTGTCCTTGTGCCTGGCAGAAAAGTCAGGTTTTTATGTAGACTTTTCTCATTTGTTTGTGTTTTTTTTGTTTGTTTCTTTGTTTTGCAGCATTCAGGGGAAGAAGTCTGGCTTAGATTGAAGATACAAATTTCAGGTACAAATCTATAAAGGGTCTATTCAGCTCATTCAGTGAAAATCTATACTACTTATCATAGTCCAGTGGTCTGGTTAAGTACTAGTAAGAAAGAATCATTATGTATGTCATTAGCAGAGCTGTTTTGAAAGAGGAATTAAGAATGCCTCACATCAAAATACCTAATGATCCGGTGATTTGAACATTTCATAAGTCTGTCAGCTGTTCCATTCATATCCCTGCATTATGCTCTTGACTTACTTTCTCCCTAATAACTTACTGTCTTCCACCCACATAGAGTGGGATTGAGTGCACCTTCAGGAAGTTTGCTGACAACATCAAGCTGTGTGGTCCAGTTAACAGGCTAGAGGGAAGGGAGGGCATCCAGAGGGACTATGATTGGCTTGGAATTTGCACCCATACAAATCCCATGAAGGCCAAGTGCAAGGTCCTGCACTTGGGTCAGAGCAGTTGTAAGCACAAATACAGGCTAGGCAGAGAATAGATTGAGAGCAGCCCTGTGGAGAAGGATTTGGGGGTCTTGAGCTGGCAGTGTGCACTTGCAGCCCAGAAAGCAAAGTGTGTCTCGGGCTGTATCAAAAGAAGTGTGGCCAGCAGATCAAGGGAGATGATTCTGTCCCTCTACTCCACTCACGTGAGACTCTGCCTGGAATACTGCATCCAGATTTGGTGCCTCTGATATAAGAAGGATGTGAATCTTCTTAGAGGAAGATGGTCAGAGGAATGGAGCACCTCTCCAATGAGGAAAGGCTGAGAGAGTTGGGGCTGTACAGCCTGAAGAAGAGAAGGCTCCAGGGAGACTTTAGAGCAGCCTCCAAGAAATCTGGAGAGTGACTATTGACAATGGTATGTAGTTATAGGACAAGGGGCAGTGGCTTCAAACTGAAAGCAAATAGGTTTAGATTAGATATTAGGAAGAAACTCTTTGAGGGTGGAAGAGGTTGCCCAGAGAATCAGAGTCACAGTATTGGAAGTCTTGGAAGGGAACTCGAGAGATCATCTAGTACACTTTCCCTGCTGAGGAAGGGTCACCTAGAGCAGATTACACTGAAATGTGTCCAGGTGGGTTTGGACCTCCAGAGACAGAGACTTCATGCCCTCTCTGGGCAGCCTGTTCCGGTGCTCTGCCACCCTCAATGTAAAGAAGTTCTTCCAAATGTTGAGGTGGAATTTCTTGTCCTGTCACTGACACCACTGCAAAGAGTCCAGCATCCTCCTCTTGACATTTACCTTTGAGACATGATGCCCTGTTCCAGAAAGTGTTCAAGGGGCTGGATAGGGCTTTCAGCAACATGTGCTAGTGAAAGATGTTCCTGACCATGACAGGGGGGCTGGAACTAGATGATCTTTAAGGTCCCTTCCTACACAAACCATTCAGTGGTTCTAAGATTCTCTTCCACTCTACAACTATACATCTGCTATGAACACTTTAAAAATACAGTTCTCTGTTGACCACTGCTCTTTTAGTTCTTTGGGAATCCAGAGGCTGTCTTCAGAGAAGTTAAGATTTCTTAGATTTTAAGGTTGCTGCTATGTAGCTTTGGTCTTACAAAATAATCTCACTGTCTAAGTAGCGGCACAGAATTAAACAAAACCATTTAGGTAAAAGGCAATAATCAGACTAATGATCAGAACTGTGATATCTGAAGTTTGTCTGATTCCTTATTTCCTTATTATATATTTGTAAGGACCTATCACTTGCCAGACAGGGGAAGATAAGAAAAACAAATTATGTGTTTTCTTAGTCATATTACCACTCCTTGACCTTGTTGACATTAATGGAAAGGGACAAGCCAGTTTCCAAACTGATTATCTCTTTCAGCTTTGGTCTACAGAGAACCCTTTCCAGTAAAGGAACAATCCCTTGTGTTTGCAGACTTTGGCACTTCTGTCATTCCTATTTGCAGTTTGTTAAATCTCATCTGAATATACTTTTAACATTATAACAAATTTTTAACTTGTGCAAGCTTCAGTGTTCACACAGGTAATCAGAGAGCTAAGCCATGGACTTTTAAGCAAGAAAGGAAGTTTATTTCTGGTACACTACACAGCTGCCAGAACTCACTGCTGGGTGACAAAAACACACGCAGGGCTTAGGTCTTCTGGTCTATATTTCTGACTGGTGCAGTGCTGTTTTTCTGAGCTGTACCCATTCTTTCCTCCTCTTCCATTCCCCAACTTGTGAGCAAAGGTATGCTTCTTATTTAGCTTAGCTGAGAAACAGCTTCTGAGGGAAAAATAAAGAGTGGTTGTTCTCACAGTCTCTCAACATATGTTCCTTTTAGCCACAACAGGTTTCTTGAGCAAAAAGAAGTTCCCAAACCATCTACCTGCTTGACCATTTCTTGCACAGGACTCCCTCAACCCCCATATTTGTGAAACAAAGCATTGGAGGAAAAAGTCTACTTCATTATTAAATCCTTCAAGACTATCCAGATTTTGCGTTCTCAAAATAAGATTTAGCCTTTCTTCAAAAAATGCCAAGGAAGTTAGGCAACTTAAGAAAATTCATTTTAATCTGCATGGTTTGTGATTTTCCAGCAGTAGCGTCCCTCTGGAATGTTCATAGTTTTCATTTGATATTTGTGTCTGAACAGTGACAAGATCATTTCCCTTCTCCTCTCCTTGCCTTGTCTCCTGCTGTTTCTTCTCTTTGAACCTAATGACACATAATTTCCTGGCTTCAGTGGGATCAGAACCTTTTTCCTACATTTAAATAGAATATGGAAATACACAAAGCATATACAGTGCTGAAAGAAAATGGACTTAGTGCTCCTTAGGTATTTGCATTTCTGTGAATGATTGCTCTATCCATTTCAGAAATAATACAGATTAATTTTAGTACTAAGAGGACAGACAAAAAAACAAGATATCATGCCAGTTAAAAGGATATTGTGAAGGTCATCATTGTCAAGTCTTCAGTGGCAGGAAAAGGTTTCTAAGATTACAGCATCCTTAGTCCCAATGTCGAGAAGGAAGACCCAGAGACAGTCCAGAATCAAGAATATATGTTTACATTCTGATTCCTAAGCAGATGTGTGTAAACTTTAGTGATTTACTTGCCATTGGGATGGGAAAAATGTCGTTTCTTTTCTAAAGAAAACTGTATGTATTAAAAAGTATATTTATGGGACTCTGTTTACAACAACGACTGAAAAATACTTTTTTTTAAAAAATTACTGCCTGGTTCTTTCTTCTATCCTTTCTGTCTGCTTTCCAGTTCTTTCTTCTATTCTTGCTACCAGCTTTCCACTTAAATATATATTTTAAGATAAATAACAATTTGTCCATGGATGACCCAGCCTTTAAAATAATTTGAACTAAAATGTAGGATTTCAGGAGTGCTGTTAAATGCAAAAGCTGTGTCAAAACTGCAAGTTTCTTCACTGGAATAGGATAAAAATTGTCAGCATTCATATCACTCTGGAGAATCACTCTGTGGCTGAATATCACCCCAGCCTAAGGATGTTGCATAATCCTCTTCAGAGAAAACTTTTTTTCCAAAAATGTTTGGCTGACTGGTGATGATTGCTATTCCAAAGATATGCAAATCTTCTACATAGTCATAAAACAGAGGAAGGATCCTTCCTCCACCCATTAGATTTCAGGGTGCAATTGATGCCTGCTTCAGCTCCATCTTTATGCAAAGAAATTTTTCTCCTCTTGTTGATCCATGAGGTAAATTTTGCATTTCAGAAAGGGAACAACACAAAGGCTACTCACAAGAAAGAAACATAATAAGTGCAGAATTCAGTGACTTTTTTTTTTTTCCTTTGTAACAACTTTAAATCAGGTTGATTTTTTATAAGAAACAAAGTAAATGTGCACAGACTAATGCAGTGAAAACAAGAGCACTTTTAATATCAGAGGAAATGAATTAGGGAAAATGTTATTATCAGGCAAGGAGATTTTCACATGCTGAGGAATTAAACCCACATTTTGCACCTTTAACATTAAGTCAAGATATTGTTGAGCTGCAAAAAGAATGAGTCAGATAAAAATGAATTTTAAAGTGAGTCAGATGCCACAATATAGATGATTCAGAAAATAGTACTTCCTCAGGCAAGCCTTCCAGTAAGCAAAATGTTATTAAATATTTTAATACACATAGCTAAGTTTATTGAGAATGGCTTTCTGTCCCTGTCATCCATATGTCATGTTCTAGAAGGGAAACACAAACGGAAATACAGAGGGAAATACATACCCATAACAATAGACATTTTGAATATAAATATTAATAAGATATAAGACCATGCAGTTAATTTGGCACATTTTAATGGTAAAAATGACTTTTCAATCAATTTTAGAAATCAGAGAACTTTTCAGAAATAAAAAACTTTTGGCACTGTCGAATCAGTAATAGTATGTATTTTTCTAATGAATTGTGTACTTGTCTACATTCTCGTTGCTTACAATCAAAAACACTTTTAAAATGCCTCAATATATGAAATTCATATACTCTATAAAGTACACTATGATTATATCCTTAATGTATATAATGCTTTATTGCCATCAATTTTGCGCATTTCCTTGGTCACACGGTCTTTTTTTTTCTGTATGCTATTGATAGCTATGGCTTTGAACAAGTAAAAGACTCTTGGATGGTAAAGCTTTTGGAATAGATTCTTGAAAGACAAGGCATTCATGACAATATGGACTTCTGTAACAATTAGCAAAAACTATGTAATTTACATGTAATTTCAAGTATTTAAGTTTTCTTCTTTTCTTTGAGGTCTTTGAAGGGAGAAAATAGAAAAAAAAAAAAAAAATTAGTTTCTCTTATTCATGTGTCAAGCAGATCACAAGTTCTCCAGAGTGAAAACTTAAACTCATATTGTCTTATTTATTTTTCAATTTACAAACCTCTGCATGTTTTGAATGTTATACATTTATTAAATAAGTAACAATACCATATGTATTTAATTGCTTCATATCACTGCTTTGGTAGAAACTTGCCATACAAGAAATCTGCATTCAGAATGTTCTGGTCCCTGTTCCAAAAAAAAAAAAAAAAAGTCTCTTTTTGAGCATGATACATGAAGAGACCTTATGTTTTACACTCCACTATACAACAGCTTCAGTTTCAAGGGAATACTATGATCTTCTGATAATAATTTCTCAAATAATTCAGCATGTTTAAGATGTTTAAAGTGAAATTACTTCAATCTGTTTTGCTATCTCTGGAAACACTGCACTTTGTTACTGGAAAATAGAAAAATTGAATTCTGAATCAATAAAATGAAAAACAATAGATGTAAGTAATGTCACATACTGCAAGTATTAATCTGATGAGTGTCAAGACCGCAGTTCTGATGATCGTTTATTCTGAGAATGGAAACCTACTGCATATGGCCTCATTTTTCTAGAAAGCTTGCACGTACTTATCTGTAAGGTACCCCACTGGGCTTATCAAATCCCATCTGTGTATGCAGCAAAAATTTATCTTATTGAAAGGCAGGGTTATGTTTTTATGTTGTTTGGTTTTTGAAGCATCAGGACTCTCAAGAAGAAAAACCTAACTGGGATGACTGTTTTCACACTGACGTTGTTCTGCATCGCTTGTTTCTCAAGTTCTCAGAATTTACAGCAATTATAGTGCTTCTTGCATTTGTGCAGAAATATTTATATTTTGGAAATTTGGCTGTATGACGACAAGTGTTACAGCACCAGCAAGTGAGATCTGAGCTATGTGTACATCAGCAAATGATGTGGTCATGTCAAAATGGATTTATGCACTGTAATACTTGGTGCTGAGAACCTTGTGTCCACACTTATAGTTTCTAAGAGTATGATCAGGTTTTAGTGCAGATTTATGGAATGAATGACTGACAATAGTCAGAGAGCGTTAGACAACCTGGATTGATTGCATTTCCCAGTTAAGGATGCAGATGATGTACTCTAACAGTGCTGCACTATGTGAACTGAACAGCATTTAAGTGGATTCAACTTCAAAATTCACTTCTGGAATGCATTTCTAATTTCAAGGAAAAATGAGTAATGTTGATGCAAAGGATCCTGAATTCAGAGAATTATGACATTCCTAAAGCACAGGACACCAGTTTAAAATCACTGCCCTAAATCACAGATAGAGAGTATTTAAAATCTGGTTACCTACCAGTTTTAGGTGAACTATTGCTCATTCTGAGATGGGGCTGTCTGGGACATAGCTTGTCAACAGGAGAAATATTAAAACAGATATACTGCAAATAGCAGTTTTATCTTGCTTATTTATGACCTACATGGGGAAAGTTATGAATGCCTAGGAAAAAATACATTCCTTGAAAGCTCGAAAGCTCAGGTTTTGTGGGGTTTGGTTTGGTTGGTTGGTTTGGTTTCTTGGTTTGTTTGTTTTTTGTTTTTTTTTTTGTTGCTTTTGTTTTTGGTTTTGGTTTTGTTTTTGGTTTTGTATGTTTGCCCTTTTTTTGGTTTTTTTCCTTTTTCTTAAAAAAACTTTCCAAATACTACTGACACACTGAAATTTTAATTCTTAAATTTTAGACCAAATAAAGGTGGAAAACCAGAGCCATTATTAGAAATCTGTTATGGGCAGTACCATGTTCTGTTCATTCTTAGCCCTCATTGGGAAATTAAATAATCCTGACTGACAACTGACACATTAATTGCCTTTGAGGGAGCACACCTTTAAAAAGCAGTAATTTAAAGTCTTCTGCTTTGGTGGAAGAACCAATTTGCAGCATCATCAGTCAGGGTTTTGACATGTAACTTTGCACTTGCCATTTTGTTAATAAAGAATCACACTTGAATCCTGAGAGAGTGTTTCCCTAAAGAGAAACTTAGATGTCTTTGTGAAATTAAGATGACTTTGATAGGGACATGTAATGAATGTTTAAATGAGTTATTAACCTTTCATGACTTCAGTGAGTATTACTGCAAGACAATTCATCATTATATTGTCATAAACTGCAAAAAGGTGAATATCACAGTAAGATCCATTTCTTTAAAAGTTTGTTTCTTGATAGTTTTGTGCATAACAGTTCTTGTGTATCTGATGTTTAGCAAGCTTCAGGAAAAACAAATGTCTTGTAAATAACTTTTAATATATATATGAGTAAATAAATGTGAAATTAAAAATATATTCATCCAACAATTAATATTTTTAAATATTTAATTCAGTTCAAATTTTCACATGCATACTGTTTATTAAGTCAAGAATAGTTATATCGTTCCTTTCCATCAAAGACATCCTATGCATGTAAATCAGTTTATCAGAAAACAACTTTTCTTTTTCTTATTCTATGCAAAATATCAATGAAATGAAAAAATTTTCGTAATTCTAAAGTTTAAAATTGTCATATTCAAACACATGTTTGTATTCTGAGTATATTTTCAATGCTCCAAGGTTCTCTATTTTTTTAGATGAGTTGGGTGCATTCAAAATTCGCTTTCAGGAATGAACCAACTGATTGGTTTTGTTTTCATAAGCCTAGTTTCCTTCACAAAATAGTTTTGATGAATTTTCATATAAACCTTTTTAAAAATGGTTTGATTACTTTATGACTCGACAAGCGGAAAAAAATACAACGTAAATTCTTTTCAGGAACTACAGCCTTTCATGAAGAAAAATCATCATTAAATTTGTTTTCAGTACAGCTTTTAAATACACTGTTGCCGTAAAGAAGGGGGAAAAAAACTTCCAAGACAACTTTGTGTGGGTAAAGTAGAGAAGAGTTCTTTTACTTACAGGATTTTGGG
>JAWWLT010000040.1:16471876-16486361 GCA_035040995.1 Premnoplex brunnescens
ACTAACATGGTATCTAATTGTCTTAGCTCTGGTACATGTTTCCCAGGCATGGTGTTCCAGCTATTATCTGACCTTTAGGACAGCTAGCACAGGGTTAGAGGTTGTTAGCTGCTCTATATGTGAGAAACTACCTAGAAGTATAAAAATCTAAAAATTCATGAAAACCCTACGGCATCACGCTTAGAATAGGAATTAATAGCAGGCCATTGCTTTTTAATAGTTTATAAAGCATGTCATGTCTTTAGATCCTCTGTTGACATATCTGCAGTTCTATTAAATCAGATATGTTCTTTATAAAGGAAAAAATATATCTCACAACAGTAAGAATGCCTGTTTCTGGAGCAAGCTACATACATTCTTAATTGCCATTATATAGGAGAAAAAGTGTCTTAAATCACTAAGTGCCTTAAGTTGGTTTCTTTTATCAACTAAAAACAATTACTCAATACTAAGAAATCCTTATATTAAATTATAATAAATAAGATATTATAAAATTCTTTATTTCTTCATTTTCAAGTCAGTAGTTTAAAATAAGTTGAGAAATTGCTAATACTTTGAGGATACTATGGGCTCTTTAATTTAGAAATACACTGTAAGTGTATGGGGAAACAAAAATCAGGAAAAGGAACTGAAAATAATACCACAATATTGAGAATGAAGATGGTAAGTGATAACATGAAGGAGCACTTAGGATTGGAAATGCACTGTTTTGGGTAGGTGACACTTTTTCTCCAAGAGCTGTAAATTATTACACACAGTATGAAACTAGAATTGAACAAAGGTACAAGATAATTATCCACAACAGGAGCTATATGTCCATTTGACACAATTTTGTGACAATTACAAAAGAAAATACTGTCCTTTCCTGTAATGTATTTGCTCTTGTTATTTTTCTTTTTTGTCATCATGTCAGCAATTTCAAATTTGAGAGTTAAATCATGGCAAATTGTCACAGTGGTAGTTCATGCAGTGTTAGAAGTACATTTATGTGATTGTTTTAGTAAATGGCTCATTGAAAAAATATTTTCTGCTCAGTTGAAAGTTTTGCTGCAGGGACTAACGCATATGACTCTGCAATACAAATTCAAGTTATTCATGTGTAAAAATTGACCTTTCCCTGATATATTCTTAATGGAAATATTCACTAAGTTGACTATGAACTGAAAGTTTATGTGTATTTAATTTTATTAGTACCATTTGGAATAAAACAAATGCAACTTCATTCCACATAAAATATTTAAAATTTAATCTAGCTATACCAAAAAGTTTGCATAACTTAAAAAAAACCCAAACCAAACTACTTGCATTTTATAGAAATTATTTTCTTTAAAAAATATTACATTCATTTCTTATGTGCAATGATCTCATTAGTTATGTCTTCTTTATTCTAAAGCAACACATAAGAATAAGAAAAAAAACCAATATTTCTATCCGAATTTTAATAGGATTTATTTTTTCAAAAAGTTATTGTGAATTCATAAAATGTTACCCTAGAAATATTGAAGTTTCAGTTCAGAATCTGTTGTTTCTGGGATCATCATCAGCAATAAGAGAACTCCAGGGAATTGTGTTGTCTCTACTATCTGTACCTAAGGCACAAAGTAAATAAAATTTTTGTTACAGATATGCACATTTGCATATCCAAGATAGTTTTGATATTACAGTCATCTGGCTGCACACAGAACTCAAGGGCTATTGTAAATCATCATGCACAAAAAGCCTGTCAAAACATTGTCAAAAATAATCCAATTTTCTTCCCTTTTTTCCTAGCTGTTCCAAGCTGTAATTAACTTTCATGTGAAATGGAGATTCAGTCTTTTAAGAGGTCTTCATACTTGATAATGTGCAAAAAGGTTAAGCCACTGCATTAGTACAGAAGGAACAATGGGTTTGAATATACAGTGAACACTAAACCATTAAGCTTGTTTTAGCAATAGACACAGAATCACTTCCTACTCGTGGCTGTGACTAACAGAAGGGCAACACTATTTTGTTTGGGATTTTTTGTAAAGTCAGTATCTAGTTACCTCAACATGATTTCTGAAACTGGACAGCATCTAACATCTCTAAAATGTAGAATTTCAGAATTAAGATTTTTTAAAAATTTTGTGATTTTTGCCTTGCCAATTGGCCAAGCCACTAGTAAAATACTGCTTTCTTCTCACTCTACAAGGTGTTGTCAGAATTAAGACACACTGACTCTGAGTGTATGTGAGAACTGCTGCGCACAATAAGCCTTGGAAAGGAGGGAGGAGTGTGCATGTGTGTTTATGTATGCACAAAAGCTGCAGTTCTGAAGCCACAACTTTCTCTCATGCACATTCTTAATGACATGGGAGGATCCTGCTTCCATAAAGGGTTTCTTTTTCTCACTGTGTGGGAAAAATGTGCTAGAAGCTTGAATTTAGTTTCTACAGGGAACAGGAATCTGTTGGTTCTTAGTATTTGAACACTTGCTTTTGGAGCTTAAACAATATATTTTCAAGAGAGCTTTTTTTGATGTACTCTCATATAGGTAAGTAATAACACTTTAGGGCTCCATCACAACTTGTTGATTGAAAAAAAGTAATCTATTTATTTGTTCTTGGTGGAGGGAAGAGACAAAGAGCAGAGCCTAACTTCTTTGCTTCCTTGGAGGTCTGGTTCACTAGACAGATGAGAAGAAATTCGTTATAGCTTGCTGCCAATTCTCCTCCTGCTGGAGGATGGAGGACTGTTCGTACCACAAGTGAAAGCACATGCTGTTACACAGATGCATCTAAGTCAGAATTTTTGTTTGTAGAGGTGCTGTGAGTTTTCACTCCATTGCTCACACGACTCAGACAAATGAAAAGTAGTGACTCATTCTAAAGGGAGAAAGTTGGATTAGCCAGTTTGAAGCTTGATGGCATCTTGGTGGAGTAATTCATGGGTTAAATACTTTTCTCGCAATAATTTACTGCACAGGACAGTGACTAAGAATTTGGAACTTCCTACCTCTAGGACATCTCTATGACATCTCTGCACAGAATGAGTTCTTTTTTCTTATGCTGAAGTAGATAGAAAAAAACCGTTAAATAAGCATAAATAAACTTAGCAGATTTTTATTTGAGAAGAAAGCTACACTAATTCTTTCCTGTTCTATGAGATTTATTTTCACATGCTTTATTTCCTTCTCCCACACTCTCCATTTTCCTGTACTTAGTATTTTCATTTGAAATCAAACACAGAGGCAGAATATTACTTCACTAGTATTGGTGCATCTTCAGCAAAATTGTACAAGAAAAGCTTGGTCCAATGACTCTGGGAAACTTTCATTAAATGGGAGTTTGCCCTGTAGCACATTTGCAAGCTGTTCAGATTTCTGCTAAGTTAAGTCAATCTATCTCCATTACAAGAAGATAGTTTTATGGAATGCCTGAGGCCATCTGATTCCCTGTTGATTTCTATAGGGCAAATCGCAGGTTTGGTCAACTTGTTCAGAAGATATTTCCTGTTAAGAACAGATCCACAACAACATATTCAGGAGTCCTGACATCTTTGTCTGTGCTAAGAAAAAATCACTTCCTATTACTTGAAGTAAAATGTTTTCTTAATTCTTTCTTTATTCTACTGTGTCCTGTTTCCAAGGCACCCCAAGTAATTTCAACTATGCCCTGTTCACCCAGAAATTTGCAACTACCTTATTCGCATGAATGATATTTCAAAGAAGATTCTGGTAAAAATTGTTCTGAATTTTAGTGGAATATAGGGACATATATAGGCTAGATTTCTTCACAAAAGAAACTCTGAAGACCACAGATATACAGATTTAAAAAAAAAAACAAACAAGGAGGAGTAGGGGTGGGGGTGGAATTATGAACTGGTTTGTCCACATTTAAGTATTTAAGTGAAATGTATTTGTCAGAGATCCTTGCCATTCTGTTTTGTGAGACTGAAGAAAAAAAAATAAAATAAAATAATTAAAAAAGAGATCTTTAGTAGTTTGCATTCTTGATGTATGGGAAGCTTAATTTCTGGTCCACAATCAGAGAAATTCTAGCCATACTGCTGAATAAAATGGAAGTAATCCTTATTAGGAATTCATTTGTCCAAAACAAGGAAACTTGTAGTATAATATGTTAATACTTGACTTTCCAAGTTGAAAGAACATATCCTTAATTGAGGCAAGAGTGTATTGATACAAAGTAATATACTTTATTTGATATGCTATGGAAGTTTGGCTACAGACCTGAATTAATTCCTGTAGCAGTCACTGCCCCTTGATTTATAATCATTGATGAGCATGTATCACGTTTGAAGAAGATGGAAATATAATTGAAGTTATGTGACCACTGGCATGGCTTTATTGCTGCCTGTACTGAGACTTGCTCTCAGTGCAAGATGAATGCTTTTATCTTACTTCTATATGAGGTCCCTGATCTCCTGATTCTTTTCTGAAGTCTCTTCCATTTCTATTACTGCAGAAATTGTTGTTTCTTCCTGATTTTAAATTTTCTTCTTTTTTCTTATTTCCTCTCTTTTTTTTCTTCTTTTTGCTTTTCTTCCTTTTCTTTGTTTTCCCCTTCCCTGTCCTCCCCTCCTTCTCTCTCTCCCTTTTCATCTTCCTAATGGATTTTCAGCCTGTTCAGCCTGTGAGTGGAACAGGATAAGGCCACTGATGCTGCTTGTACTTGCGTAAGTGCTGTGTTTTCTGTCTATGCTGATCCATGTGGCTTTCCAGGTAGCTGCCCATGTGTACCATGAGAAAATGTGCCCAGCCTTGCTGCTGTAGCTGAGTCAGCCTGGGTTTTGTTGGGCTACTCGGTTCAGCAATCCCTAACAACCTTATACCTCTAGCCAGAGGGTGTCAGGACTATAAGCATTTCCAGGGTGACCTTTCACTAACACAGTAGATCAAGAACACCTCTAGGACTCAGCCTGTTTGTAGGCCCTTTCTCCTTTGATACCCACATCTTTAAAACTGGAAGTACAAAGGAAAAAGGAGCATTTTTTTAAACAATTTTTGAGTGTACTTTCTGCTGGATGGCTGTATTTAAAACCAGAAAATGACAGTTTGTATTGGCTAAAAGCATTTCCAGTGCAGACTATAAAGTTTTCAAAGACAGGAGAATTTTACAGACTTTCATGATTCATTCTCAGCTGTCTGTGGGAACTTCTTTTAACTATCTAGGATTTCACAACATAGTGCTAAATGTAGATGCAGCCAGGCTTTTTTATAAATTATGTTCTTATTCCCAAGATGAATATGGTTTTATATCCATTTCTCCATACAAAATATACAGAGATCTGAGACAAGGGGTGAAACCTAAGGGGAAGTCTAATCAGACTGTGATATAAGTGTGTTTTTAAACAAAAAGTTTAAGCTAGTTGTATTAAGCACCTTCCCTTCCTGTCTCTTGGTCACAGTTAAACCCTGTGTGGCAACTAAGCTCCATACAACTCTTGATCGCTCCCCACTGGTGTATAGGGGAAAGAATCTGAAGAGTAAAAGTGAGAAAACTCAAGGGAGGAGGTAAAGACAGTTTAATAGGTAAAGCAAAATCTGGGGGTGTAAGCAAACCAAAACAAGAAATTAATTCGCAACTTCCCATGGGCAGGTAGCTGTTCGGCCATTCCCAGGAAATCAGGGCTCCATAACACCTGAAGACAAATACCATCACATCAAACTTCCCCCTGTTTCTTCTTCCCCCAGATTTATATCTTGAGCATTATGCCATATGCTCTGGAATATCCCTCGGTTCAGTTTGGATCGGCTGTCCTGGCTGTGTCCCCTCCAAACTCAGAATCACAGAATCTCAGAAAACACCAAGTTGGAAGGGACCCACAAGGATCATTGAGTCCATCTCTTGACCTTACACAGGACTGTCCCCAAGAGGCACACCATGTGGCCAAGAGTATTGTCCAAATTTTTCTTGAACTCTGTAAGGCTTGGTGCTGTGACCACTTCCCTGGCAAGCTGTTCCAGCACCCAACAACTGTCTGGGTGAAAGAACCATTTCCTGATGTCCAACCTAAACCTCCCATAACGCAACTTCAGGCTGTTTTTGGTCACCACAGAGAAGAGATCAATGTCTGCCCCTCCTCTTTGTCTCACAAGGAAGTTGTAGACTGCAGTGAGGTCACCCTTCAGTCTTGTCTCCTCCAGGCTGAACAGACCAAGTGACTTCAATCACTCCTCATATAGCATCCCCTCAAGGCCCTTCACCACCTTCACTGTCCTCCTTTGGATGTTCTTTAATATTAATGTATTTCTTATATTGTGGTGCCCAAACTGCACACAATATTCAAGGTGAGGCCGCTCCAGTGCAAAGCACAGAGGGACAATCCCCTCCCTCAACCAGCTGGCAATGCTTTACCTGATTTTGCCTGATGCCTCCCAGGATACGGTTGTCTCTCCTGGCTGCCAGGGCACTACTGACTCATCTTCCACTTGCCACTGACTAGGACCCCCAGATCCCTTTCCATGGCACTGCTTTTACAGTATCTCATTCCCCAGTCTGTATGTACATTCTGGAATTTCCCCATCCCAGGTGCAGAATCCAGCATTTCCCTTGTTGAACTTCATATGGCTGGTGATTGCCCAGTCCTCTGATTTGTCAAGGTCTCTCTGCAGGGCCTCCCTGCCTTTGAGGGAGTGAACAGCTCCTCCCAGTTTTATGTTGTCCGCAGACTTGCTCAGTATCCCTTCCAGTCCTGTATCCAAGTCATTTATGAAGATGTTGAAGAGCACAGGGCCCAAGATGGAGCCCTGTGGAACCCCACTAATGACAGGTCACCAGTCTGATGTTACTCCATTCACCATTACTCTCTGTGCTTGACCCATGAGCCAACTGCTCACCCACCACATGCTGTGTTTATCCATCTGTATCCTGGATAGTTTTTCCAGAAGGATACTGTGAGAGACAGTGTTGAAAGTTTTACTAAAATCCAAAAAGACTACAACTGCTTGTGTACCCTTGGTTTCCTTGCTGGTGAGGGTTAGGGTGAGTGGCATAAAAGACCTTGATTCACTGCTCAGTGATAAAAAAAAAACAAACCCATCCCTGTGTTATCACACAGTTTTCAGCACAAATCCAAAACCCAGACCCATATTAACTACGCCAAAGAAAATTAACTCTTTCCCAGCCAAAATAACACACTGGCCAACACAGGGAAAAGGTAAGGAACTTCGTAAATCTACAAGGGCTTATGCAAACTAAAGCCCTCTTGAATATTTTTGTATAAAGAGTACTAGAAAATACTAATGTCTGTAAAGTTGAGAAAAGATGATATCATAAATATTTTATAGATCAACTTAGTTAGAAGAGCATCATGCAAAACTTTATATAATTCACTTCTTATTAACTTAACTCAGAATTAGGACAAAACACAAAATTGCAGCATGAAAAGTTCTGTGACTACTTATTCTACTCTAGCCAATCACTCAATTTCTCATATTTTGATCAAATCACAGAGTGTCTGAGCATACATGTTTATTCCTTTTCCCTCATTTCTAATTTTCTCATTAATCTAGCTTTCATATTCTCCTAAGGTGTCCTAAACACTACAATGGGAGGATTAAAGCCAGCATTTATATAAGTTTAACAGTATAAAATTTGTCCTGGTATGAATAAAATTTACAGTGCTAGCAAACTACATTCATTAGGAAACACAGAATTCAGGCTGTTAATGCAAGCCTGTTTTTTCCTTTAGGTATTTCTGCTACATGAGATCCCATCTTCTGAGCATGTGATATATTTTCTTTCTAAATATTGTCTGAGGTGCTGCTACATGATGAGAAGAGGCTGAGAAACTTCCTTGGCTGAAAAAGGGGTAGCTTTGGTGGAACTGAACAGCACCCACTTAGTACCAGGGAGAAAGTCATCAAGAATGAACCTGCATAAAGCTCAGACAGCACATTCAGAAAAGGTGCTGCACTGAGATAGTGGTCAGTCACTGGAACAGATTCCTCAGGAAAATAGTCATGGCCCCAAGCCTGTCAGAGTGCAAGATGTGGTTGGAGGACACTCTTAGTCATGCAATTTAGTGTTGGGCAGTCCTGCAAGAAGCAGAGAGTTGGACTTGATGATCTTTGTGGGTACCTTCCAGCTTGAGGTATTCTTTAATTCTCTCTGAAGAAGACAGAGCCAGTCTCACCACAGCAGTGGAAGGTAATGGATGTTCGTTGAGACTAGATTTGTCATAAACAGCAGTAGGAGTGCCTAATCAACTGGATGTAATATGAAGTGTTTTCACCGTTTGGATAGTCATGCCTTGAAGCTGGTGGTCCAAAGAAAGATTTTCTTTTTGCAAGTTTCTATCCTCAGATGTTTACCCAACTGCATAAAGCTCTGAGCAATCTGATTTGATCTCACAATTTCCCTGTGATTTGAGATGTTTTGACTAGACACCTCCTAAATTCCTCTCCAATCTAAGCTATCCTATCACTCTGTGAGTTACACTTAATGTCTTCCCGGAATATCTGAAAAACATTTTTCTCTCTGTAAAAGATTGGCTAAAAATTATTTCAGCTTTTGTTAGAGAAATATGGTAAATGCTAGTTTTTGAGTTTCATTGTTAGGTTTTGGTGTCTGGTTTTTTTGTGGGTTTTTTCATTTGTTGGAGTTTCTTACATTTTTTATTTACACTGTGAATGCTGTGTTTTGTAAGATCGGGTGTTATCAAGCTGGTGAATTCATGAGATACACGAGGTAAGTCAGTAACCCACATTCATGAGCAAGCCTCAGAGCTGTAATTCCAAAATAGGCACAGCTGCCAGCAGGAAAAGCCAACCTACATTATTTTGGAAATCCTAGCTTCCTACTAGATAGGAGCTTATGCAAGAACTTTCAAGGTCATGATCAGAAAGCTCATACTGCAGGGATTTAGGGCACCATCTAAAATAGGACTTTCATAGCCCAAAGCACAATTGAGGGACTGGCAGGGAGGGAATTGTAGAAAGAAGAGACAAGAATGTCTCTATGTCTTTCTGCTGTCAGCAGTACTAGCAGCTGAAATTGCTGGATTGCGTTCTGGCTAGAACAGCTGATCACTGTCCCTCTAGTACTGTTTTGCCTCCTTGACAGTTTGCTGCTTGAATCACTGCCAGAGGGAGTTTCTCAACAGGGAGGGAATGGAAGAGGCATTTGAGATCCTGATCCCTGACAGCTAAGTACATTTTGTATTAGATATTGAAAAGATAGGGAAACGAAGAGCACATCCACAGGCCACTCTTCCATAAAGTTTTTCTTGCATGTTGTAGTCTCTCTGCAGAATACTCTTGATTACTTAATTTTTACATTTCTGTCTTCCTTCAGAAGGCCTGTTTAGATGAATAGATTTAGATGGAAGATAAGGAAATTGGATTCTGAATGGAGTTAAAGATCTCATATTTTCCTCAGGCTCCCTCTTGGATGAATGGATAGAGCTGCGTATCCTAATTTAGGAGAAGAGCAAATCAAACACTTTATTATTCTACTCTGGACCGAACTGATACCTAAAGGTGCATTCCTCCTGTTAGGGATTCTATTTAGGTACATTGAAGTAGGTACCCATTGTATACTTATCTATTCCCAATCCCATGAAAATAAATGCCCAGAAGTTGTTATGTAGACAGTTTAAAAGTATGCAGGCCATTCAGGAGGTGTTCTGAGTTTTAATACTTCTGAATTGTGCAAGGACTTTTAAAAATCTCAGTCTTGCATTGATCTGTATAATTTTAAATCTGTCTTTAGAAGTTTAAATTTTTTTTTGTCCTAGGTTTCCCAATCTATTTCTATTGACTAAACAGTGTGGAAAGATGGTTGGGGGTAAAGGTAGAGAAAATTGAAAAGTTATATTCACATCCCAGCAGAAATTATAATGGTACAGAAATATAGGTAAAATGCAGCTGCTACTGCCTGAATGGAATATGGTTAGCATGCTCAAAACCTATTCCAGGAGGATTTCCTATATACATAATCTGCAAGACTAAGCATCTGCTAAAGGGGATGGAATGGAGGGTGGAGTGGACTGGAAATACCACAGCCAGGCTATGTAGAAATCCTTGCAAGGAGAGGAACTTGGTGGTACTTTGCAGCTGATAAACCATGTAGGACCTGTCAACCAAGGGAGACAGGAGAAGATGTCCCACTGCTGAGCCAACTGCAACAACTGCAGTTAAATCACTCTCCTTGGGTGAACTTGGTTCATTATAACCTAATTGTAATACTAACACACTCCTCCATCCCAAAGTTACCCATCTCCAAGGCTTGACCACCCCTCACTGAGCACATGCTCTATATTTTAATCACTATATCATTAAAGTGAAGCAAGAGAATTTTATGCCAATCAGTAACAAAGGTATGACTAGAGTCACTCATGCTCTTCCTAAACATAAATAGTATAAAAGTAGAAAATGGGGAAAAGTAAGGAAAGATTCCATTGTAACTGCTGGGATCAGTCGGTGGGCTGAACCTGTCTTCTTCCTCATAGGGATGCCTGCTGGTTAAGAACCATAATCTGTGTGTGCTGAATGCTTTTAGTGGGGATTAGAGCTTGTCTGTGTATTGCTTTGAACATGGTTTTTGCAGTCAGATACTATGAGCAGCAACCCTCAAACCTTAACATGTCTCAATTTTCTATTAATAGTGTTATCCCGTAAACTGTTAGTGTGGGTCCTTCACAAGTGGATCCTTCACAAGTG
Organism: Premnoplex brunnescens; assembly: GCA_035040995.1. Lineage (NCBI taxonomy): Eukaryota > Metazoa > Chordata > Aves > Passeriformes > Furnariidae > Premnoplex > Premnoplex brunnescens. Next base: position 16,482,522 of record JAWWLT010000040.1, read on the forward strand.
CTGGCAGTCATCAGAAGCACCAAACATACTCAAAAAGAGAGAAAGACCTGCTGAGGAGTTGCAAAGTGGGAAGATCTGCTGAGTGGTCTCCCTTGCACTGGTGATGTGTCCCCGAATAGATCAGTTAAACAGTCCCAAAACAGTGGGACTGTTCAGTGAATGGTCCCCATAATGTGATGTTGACAGGCTGGTCGGACACAAGGGTGTCGGCTTTCCTGGGGCACTGACAGACAAATCAAACACTAAGGGTCAAGGACATCTCCCCTTTTTGTGTGACAAACAGGAAAAGAGTTTTGATGAGAGATCTTTAACAAGGTGAAAAGTACTTGGAGTTTTATTTTTGTGTACATAAAAATTCGAATGAAATGTAGTGATAGCTTTCTGATGTATGTCAAACACTAGAAGAGGATTTTGTTACTTATATACCATCCAGGATTCAGCTTTGAGATAGCTTTTTGATATTTCATTTTGTGTTTGTGTTTATACACAGCTAAAAATCCTCCCACACTTCAAGTTTTAGACATATATCTATAGAACTGCCAAATAATATTTGTCGTTGCATTTTGGTAGGATAAACCTCCCAGAATACTAAAATCTCTGAACTGAACATGGACACTTGAACCACACACTACAAAAGTCATGAGGAAACAACTAAAAACAAAGAAAAAAGTTCTAAACCCCCCAAACTGAGCAATGTGAAAACATTTTGATCTTAACCTGTCATAGTATGAGGTGTATAGTTTACATTTTCTATTCCATTAATATCTGAGATTCTGTATATATCTTTCATAAGTGTGTGTCAATTTCAACCATTAAGGCAGCAGAACATTTTAAAAGTACTGAATAAATCTCTTTGTATAAAGATATCTGATTTTTCAGTCTATGAGAATGAAAATATTTTGAAAAATATAAATTATGACATTAAGCAGAAAATAACTTTGATTTTTAAAAGCAATATATTTGTATTAAAAATGCTTAATTCATATTTAACTTGATATCTTTTTCTTCCAGTTTTCCTTGTTTTTTTTCTTTTTTCTTTTTTTTTTTTTTCTTTCAAATCTTAACTCTGAATTTGGTTTCCTGCAGGAATTAATGAATTGTGAGTTTTCTTCCTGTTTTCAATCTTGGGACTAAAATTAAATTGTGTGATTAGAATTGGCTTCCCATTGAGTTTTATTAGGATGAGTTCTGATTTCTGTGTGAAACCCTGATGTTCTCCCATATTCCATTAATAGGATGTACATTTTGGTGGCATTTTGTTTTTACATAGACTTGCATTAAACTAATTATAAAGACATATAAGTTTAGATTTATTTTAAGCAAAACCTCAGAACTACATCAAGTGCCTTCTGAAAGTGCATGAAATTGCTGTATATTGGCAGGGGTTGAGTGAGGGTATCAGATCTTCTCTGTGGTCGTTGCTCCAGGCTGCAGTTATTTCCATGCCTATTGAGTATGGATAGTGAAGTACTGGATAAACATTCTACCAGTAGATGATAAACTGCCTTCCCAGATTGCTACTGGTTGTCCCTAGGTTGTCCCAGTGTCTTGCCAAACTCTCTTCCAAGACAAATTGTTAGCTGAAATCTTCCTCAGACTCAATACACAGAGCTCAGAAAATACTACGTATAAATCACATTTTATCTGTCCTTTTCCTGATTGCTGATTCTCAGTCAAAAATTCATGTTCCTCTTTAGTGAAAGTGAAATTTTACACCTCTCCCTCCCTTTTTTCCCCCTTCCTGCTTTTCCTGTCTCCTTGCATTTTTTCTCATTTAAGTTTCAGCAACAGCAAGGATGATTATGCACATTTATTTTCCCTTGCTGTTAGTATTTAAAAAAGACTAAGCTCCCATTACTCTGGAGAACTGCATGACTAGTAGTTAAGAACGTACAGTACTTAAACATATCTAATATAAGGTCATCACCAAGTTGAACCACAAGAAAACACAACAATCTGAGGAGATAAATAGAATATCAGGTTCACAATCTTTGCTGTTTGCAACCTTAAAGAACCACAGATAATTCCCTCAATGCAGCATGAAAAACAAGAACATCCATTGTATATGGCTAGTGAAAACCCTTATTTTAATATGAATGATTCAGTTTGAACATCAGTCTCATAAGTTTGAACATAAGTCTCGAAAGTGCCTTTCTCAGAGCAGTGTAATTAAGTCACAACAGAGAGAATTTCAGAAGGCATTGTCAAACTTCCAGGAACCTGAACAGTTTAGAGACTTTGAGATGCTTTCAGATGACTTTAAGGTGTTTTCAGGAAACAGAGCAATCAAAACAGTTGTTTTGATTGGTGCCATTTGTGGCACATGAGAATCCTCTCAGGGGTCAGTGCAAGTTATATGTTTTAGATCTCATAATGAAAGTGCTGTTGCTTCCAGGTAGGCTCTGCAGCAGTTGTTGAGAAGTGAAGATAGTCTGAACAGTTCCAATACTTAGAGTTATCCAGTGACGTTGTTACTTTCCTCATAAATACACCCTGAAATATATAGCCAGAAGTTTTATAGTCCTATTGAGAAATCATATTTCAAACACGCTTTCCAGACTTTCAAAGTAATTTTTGGGACATTACAATGTCATAGATACTTTCCAGCAAAAGTAAATCCTTAACTTTTAGTTTCAGCAGTTTGTGTACTTCAATACATAAACTCAGCCACATAGCATGTACCAAGCAGCAAAATAGACATAATTACACAGTTTAAAGCCTGTTATGCCTTTGCTGTGCCCAGTAAGTTCTTCCAATAATAATAAAGGCTCCAGGAGATTACTGAAATATAATAATAATTATTCATAAAATATAGTTGTGGAGGTTTGAGTTGGCTCCCTGCCAAACCCAACTGCCAGCCACACAGATTCCACTCTCCCCTCCCCCCCCCACCAAAGACAGAAGGGAAGGGAAAAAAAACTACCAAAAAGACAATTGTATTAAAGATATAGATATATAGATATTCACATATATTACAATTATATACAATCAAACACTATGAATCTACAGAACAAAATCCCAAAACAACCCCAAAAGGGAAAAGGGGGAAGGGAAAGGGAAGTGGGACAAAAATGGGTAAAACCAAACAAAACAGATACACGCACTGGTAAACTCAGGGAAAAGCTCAATAAGTAACTAATACAATAAATTCTCACCAACACTCCCCTTAAAAGAAGGCAGGTCCTTCCCTTCCGTACGGCTGGGACACCAGCTTCTCTGATAGAACTCAGCTCAAGAGATAAGAGCTGAGCTGACACAGAGAGACCTGATGTCCTCCAAGCACACAAAAGGAAGAGAGCGAGAGCAAACCTTGCTCCTGTCTTTATATACACCAGATTACGTGAAGGAAATGGTGTGAAATACTTCCTTAGTTATAACCTGGTTACTAGGGAAGGCCTAAACCAAAACTATGAAAACTAAACCACCACAACAGTCCTTCTGAGAAGCTATCAAAAGCAATATGAAGTGATCAATTCAGCAGACAAACACAACAAAAAGCAAAAAAGAAAACTTTTTTTTGGCAAAGTTTTATACATAGCTGTACATAAAATAGCAAAATAGTATGGACAAGAACTAATATAAAGAAACAAATAATTAAATGTAGGGAGAAGCAAATATTCTATTCTCATCCAAATTACAATGTCTTTACATGAAATTAAAAGACAATCATTTTCTACAGAGTGTAATACAGAATTTTTAGTGGAACATATAATCACATGATAGATTCAAGTACTTGTGTCAGAAATGTTATAGTTTTAAAACCCAGAATTCCTTCCAAAGGCTTAGAGCCAACACCTTGATGCTGGTAAAACAGGTTTAACAAAGGATGCAATGAATATG
>JAWWLT010000040.1:16498236-16520464 GCA_035040995.1 Premnoplex brunnescens
ACGCCCAGTTTCCGCCAATCCACGCCCCTTTTACAAACCACGCCCAGTTTCCACCAATCCACGCCCCTTTTACAAACCACGCCCAGTTTCTGCCAATCCACGCCCCTTTTACAAACCACGCCCAGTTTCTGCCAATCCACGCCCCTTTTACAAACCACGCCCCGTTTCCGCCAGGCCCCGCCCCGGTTGGGGGGCCCCCCCCCCCCCCCCCCCCCCCCAATTCCATATTGCAGGGTTAATTGCTGTTTTCCTTTTCTCTTTCACTTTGAACAACTTAGGATCCAGGACAACCTTGATAAAATTCCACAATTCCCATATTAATCATGGCAAGCTGAAAGTACTGTGCAGTGTTCAAATCCCTCAAAAGGTTGACACCATAATTTCCAATTAAATCATATCTTAAACTTTTGGGAGGTACTGAGTGCATTGAAATATGGTCTTTGAGTGAATTCCAGTAATGACAGGCTACATATTCTGATATACAAGGATGTAATTTTATTTGTATGTATATATTTTGAAGTGATAAATATTATGGTATTCAGATAGTCCTTCTTAATGTCCAGAATTGTAAGGAATATAACTACGTTGTAGGATCAATAGTGAGCCAATAAAAGACTGTACCAGAGATTTCAGGCACAGAAGAAAATATCTGCCTTCACTTACCTGGTCTGGAAGAGACACATTTTCACTGCATCAGGATCTGTCTGAATTATATAGGCCATTGCTGTCTGTAATAAGGATTTTGTAAGAGTATATACATGGAAATAATGATGGATTAACAGTTATTCTTTTGTACTCAGTAAGACAGTGTTAACATCCCTTAGTTAAATACAAGTTCCTTCTAGACTTTACATCATAGACTTAGTCATTAATTGTCTTTTTTTCTTCCTTTTTTTTTTTTTTTTTCATAAATGAATTTTTGGGGCTTCTTTTTGGCCTACATGAAAAATTTGCTTCCAAAATTTGATATGATTTTGTAGCTGGATATTTGACTCAGGGAGGTGACAGACAGAACACATCTGCTGCTCTACCAACACTCTAACTAACAGACAGTAGCATTGTCTCACTTTATTTCACCTTATGTTTTATTTTGATGACATTAGTTGAACAAAATAATCCAATATTCAAAATTACAGGCTATTAGACAAAATACATTCAGTTATGTTGAGGTCTTTAATTGTATTCCATGTACCGTAGGAACTGAACACTCAATAAAATATTTATCAAATGTCTTACAAGGTATTGTTATGCAGCAAGTAGTTACTAAACAAAATCTGCTTCAGATAAAGCATTTTTCCCCTATAGTGTCTGAAATCATTACCCTGGTTCCAGAGTTTAGTCATGTTTTACAGAATCATTTTTAACAGCTAGTTGCTCCTTGCACTTATACTTTAAAACACAGTGGAGACTCATAAAGGGCAATTCTCACAACCGTGGAGGTGTCTTATTTAATGAGAGATTTATCGGTTGAAGGGTGTCAAGCAGCAGTCTCAAGTAACCTCCCTCAGGAATGAAATTCTGACTTTTTTTTAGCACATAAAGTTTTAAGCTACAAACGATTTGTAGCACAAGGGCCTGTTTACATTTTTAAATAAAAAGCCTGCTTACTCACAAATAGTTCTGAAATGAAAAAAAAAAATGCAAACAATGCTGAATATAGAGAAGCTGAAATAGTAGAAATGTGAGAAAAAAAATCAAGAGATTAGGACACTGGGGTGAAAGAAAACCCAGATAGCTGGCTGAATATAAAATTCTAAGATATATCCTTTCTAAAAGCGATTTTGGTAATTTTGTTAATGGTAAAAGTAAGGTTGGTGCTCCTGTTTTGTTTCCTGTTTCTCATGATTCTTTGTCCAAGAGAATGGTGTACTGCACCTGGACTGGGCTTAAGAGCATTTTCTTTCCAAGTAATAATGCAACTGAGCAATTAAGAAGGTCTGATGCCAGCTAATTAGAAGGTATGGGGTGGCAGAATTGATGAAGAACTGAAATAAGGTATTCCTTCAGCTCACCTCTATTATCTAGAATTAAATTGCTTCCATCCTTCGCTCCTTTATTTAGCTATCAGATCTCTGGTGGTGTGTAGACATGTATGATCTCAGGTTTTGGACCACAAAACACTAAATCTTGTATCTTAAGGTAGGTTATTGTGCTTGGTAAAATTTCTTATGGCCTTCATTTTAGCTATAAAAATAGTGGCTGTGTGCCATTGAAACTTTGCGCAGAAGAATCCACAAAAATGCATGAACCATTCAGGGATCCTTGTCACCGTAGTATTTTAGGCAGGAAGACATTCCGAGAAGACAGACTGGTTAAAATTCCTATAAGTTTTCATGTGAAAAATAAGAATTAGATGTATTGGCTTAGTGAAATGTATTGTTTAGTCTAAGAGCATAAAAATCAATGAAGAATACAGGTAGGTTATATGAGTGGACTGTAATTTATTGAAAAACTCCTGAAGTGGTTTTAATTTTGAAAGATGAAATTTTTAACAAGAGTTTTATAAGATTAATTTGCTTTCATTTGGAGGATTTTGGTAGCATTTTGAGGAAGTTATTATAGCTGTAAAAATTTTGATAAACTTTGTAAATTTTGTGCCTCTAACAAAATGAAAGATATAAAGAATAAAACTGCAAATTAAAGTGCATCCATGAAGCACACCAAAGGGTCTCCGAAAAATGTTAACATGATAAAACAAAAATAAAAATTCAAATTAAGAAAATAAAATCTAAGATAAATATTTTTTTCTTCATGTCTTCATAGCTGGTTTCCATAATGAGCTCTAAAACATAACTCAGAGATATTATCAAGCATTTTTCTCTTATAATCTGGGAAAAAATGAAACAATTCTACCTTCCAATTTCCTACATAGCATTTGATCATGTCTTCCTCAAGAAGTGGTAAGCTGGTAGTAGCTAACTTTTATACCCTCCATGAAGAATTACCAGGACTCACAAAAAGAGCATTACAAAAAAATGTTGCAAAGTTCATCTGACTTTTTCTGTAAACCATACAACTAAATGCTTCTCGCTCTCATTATCAGGATGGCCTAGAAGAATTTGTACATATAAAATACACTGAAGTATGCTCCATACAATTAGATATAAATGCATTTCATAGCCTATATGGGAAAAAGAACTTATCTGAAAAGAAAATTTCTCAGAATCATACTTACAACAGATCACTCTTCATTTGCACACCGGAGACAAATTCCTTAAATCAATATAGATCATCCAACGTACAAGATGCACCCCTGCTACCTTTGGAAGAGACATGAAATAAATAATATTCATGAAACAATGACTACTTTTCCTACTGTTTGAAACAAATGACCAGGGGGACTTGGCACTAGAAATTATGCCTTCATTGGTCCTTTTGAACCAATTTCTTTATTTGAATGGAAGAACATAAGTATAAGAATCCCATGTCCATAATATATTCACTTTTGTCTAGCTGTGGTTTCAGCCATGTATTTGTTTATAGAGTTGGATAATTAGATTTACGTCAGAATTCTGATTTGAACCTCTTCATATTTAAGATGCTCACACACTAAATTTGCACAAGTTGGGTTTGTAACTGTACCAACACTAATTTGTGGAAATCAGGGTTTCAGAATATTTTAAATTCAGTCTTAATAGTTTTTTCCATCTGTTCTGGTTTTAGATTTTATAACAGTCAAGAGTTTTGCTCAGTACACTGTAAATTTTGCTATGCCTTTCTCATTACAATACAACTAGAGTGTGTCTGACTGAATTACACAATGAGATGCCTAATACATAGTCATTTAAAGGTTTTATATTTAAACATACTATCCTAAATTATACACTAATAATTTCTTATTGATGTAAACTTTTTGCCTCTAACATTTCAAGTGGCATCTTCCTATAACATGAAAAAAAGTCAGTCATCTCCTTGAGGTATGAAAACCAATGTAGTATATTGAAATATGCCCTATAATCCAAAGATTTGCATTGTGCTTCAAAAATTATTGCTCAATGAAATTGAATTTATTCTTTATCAAGTATTCAACAGATGCTTCTAATACCCATCAAATTCACTATGTTCAGCCACATATTATTTTAATGTAAAAACTTATAAAATATTTATAAGGAGATGGTGCAACAGTACTTTTTAATTATGTTTATGTCTTTCTGCTCCATTTAAAATATTTATTGCACCATGAGGAGATATGTAAATTTGAAGACAGGGAGGAAGAAATACAGAGACTTTGTAAAGCTTATATAGATTATGCCAACATCAATATCTTGCATTATTTTATCTAATTAAAGCATATTGTGGAGAGTTAATTGGAAAAATTCTTGGGGTTTTGTTTGTTTGTTTATTTTATGAGTAGTGAATCCTTTATAAGTTTGAACACAAAAAAAGGGGGGGATTTGACATTATTGGAGGATAAATTGATTTTTCTTTTTTCATGAAATATTTGTATTCTGTAAGCTTTTAACAGTGAGATGTGTTTTATCAATGATTTTTCCTGTTTCAAAAGTGTAAAAAGATATTGAATATTACTTGAACTCTTATATACAGAACTCCTTTCAAAATCTGTCTAAATTCCAGCATCAGCTTGGATTCCATAGCTTCCATATACCTTTTGTCAGTGCAAGACAGTCAGAAGTAATGCAGATCTAAACACATCTTAGGTATCAAATTGATTAAGGGTTTAGACTTGGAAATACAGCTCTTCCCTACACATAAAAAAATTATATCTATGTGCTACAACTGCGTGATTTAAATACCCAAAGAACAGTAAGTGTGGAAAAAAAAAATAAAAATATATATAAATAAACATCTGGCCTGATATGTCTGGTCCCCTGTTCTTCCAACAGAACATGACATGGATTAAACGTATCTGAGTTGCTTCATTCCACAAAGTTTTGAGTAGTATATGAGTGTCACAGCCATGACCATGGTTACTGGATATTGAAGTCATGTTTAGAAGGCTGAGCTGAGAAAACCAGCATCAGGGCAGGCCACAAAGTTAGGAAGGAGAAATCGAGTCAAAGGATCCAGGAATAGAGATAACTGAAGTCAGTAAGTAAGCATCAGGAAATGGAATCAGAAATCCATCCAAGTAAAAGGGCAAAACCAAGGACTCTAACTCTGTCATTAAAATCTAAGGAGATCTTTGGCTGTTTTGTTTGTTTTGTGTTGTTTTCCCCCAAGATACTTATGTGGTATCGGCCTAATGATCAGAAGATTTTACTTGGTGTTACACCATTTTCAAGTCAAAAGTTCCATGACTGCTGAGCACATTCCATGATTTCTGTGCACTGCACTCTGGTGATAGATAAAGACTCAATCTGTTGCAATTTTTTTTACAGTGTGGAAAAGCCACAATGTGACAGCTTTAACTTCCATACAACCTTCTATTACATACCCAGCTTGGATGGGAAGATATAAATGAAGGTGTTTAGAAAATTAATTGCATATTGCATTCAATAACTTAGCTTTAGCTTTTTTTGCTTGATATGATTGCATATGATTAATTTAAACATTTTAATAAAACATTGAAGCTTTTTCTTCTGGAACTTATTTGCTTTTGAGATCCACTGTCAAAATGGGAAAGATAAACCAGTTGAAGTGATTGTTTTAATTGTTGGGTTTTCGTTGTGGCTTTTTGTTGTTGTTGTTGGGTTTTTTGTTTTGTTTTTTTTTTTTAGTTTGTTTGGGGTTTTTTGTTTTGTTTGTTTTGGTTTTTTGTTTTTTTTTTTGAGACTGAACAGGCTTTCAAGTAGGATTAACTGGAAATAGGAGCACATCTTCATGAATGTGATCTACAAAATACTGTCCCAGAATTCTAAGAAACAAGAAGCACTTCAAAGAAAATAAATTCCCCTCACAAACAACATTTTGAGTTATAGACACTGGAAGTTTAATGGATGTTGATTGAAAAAAATAGCTTTATTTTCAAATGGGAAAATAAAGGAAAAATTAACGGGTCTTTAAAAGCAAATTCTACAGTAAGCCAGAAAGACTTGAAACTGGACAATAATAATGTCTAGCACAGGACATCTCAATGAAGAATAATCCATGTGAACTATTAGGAAAGTTAAAGAGCTAAATTCAATTTAACTTTCATTTGTGTATTACTGGCATTTTTTATGATACAAGTGTATTCAGTCTATATGGACCAGACTGACTGGAAACACAGTTTGTTTCACTGAATTGAATCAAGTGATTCATCCAAATGCATCTGTCTGTATTCACCAATACAGTTAAATGTGTCTCTCCAATCCTTCAAGCTTCCAAAGCCTGATGTTACCTTTATACTACACAGCAACCCATCCAGACAAATTAGTAGCTACCAGGACAGTCCTTCAAAGTTCACTGCTCTTCAGAGATGTTCCTCTAAATAAACTTCCTTGGAGAAAGAAATCATTGAGTAAAGGAGATCTGCAAGACATCATAACCTTTGAAGAGGAAATGCAAAGAACTCTGCAGTACTACTTGCTTTCACCTGCCTCTACTGGCATTGGCCCTCACACAAATCCCAATGTTTTTATTCTGGAACCATCTTATGAAATGAAGAGCTCTGAGTGCATACTAAATACTAGGAAAACTTTCATAAAGGGGTAGAAACTTGGTATCCACACAGCCATTTTTACTTTGCCTTTTCATCCACATTGTTACCCCTCCTTTCAGTAAGGTAAGAGACTCTTCAGGATCAGGTAGTGTTTATGTAATAGTATATCACATGTTCAGATACATCAAAGCTCTTTCCCCCTCTCAGAAATCAAAAGTCTAAGATACGCCTGTTCTTGCAGCTCCGAGAGCTAATGTCAAAAGCAAACAGATTTTTTTTTAAAAAAAAAAAAAAAAAAGGAGGTAAGGAAAGAAGCCATGTTTAGCAAAACATTTAAGTCAGTCATATGTATCTTGAGCCAATTTAGTGAAGGTAAGTTACAATTGACTTTGAAAGGATTAACTTACACTCTTGAGTCTCCTCAGATGTAGAGCTAATAGCTGTCTGGGTACTTGAGCTTTCACACATCTTGCAGCTCAGTAAGAGATTCAAAAGCTAAATCAAACACTTTGAGACACCTGGGAGGACTCAGAATACATACAGCTGTGAGCTGATCGCTCTGATCAGGAGGTTTTTATTTCCATCTATAACAACATTGACAGGGGTCCTCACGTAATCTCTGTTAATGTTATTCTTCTAACAATTAGCCAAAAATGTCCGTACAAATTATTTCTGTTAGTTAAATGTTACTAATTTTCCTCTTTCAGAATCCAACAGTATCAATAAAAATGAAGGACTATTTATGGTGCCTTGCCACTGCAGTATCAGAACTCCTTGCAGTTTTTAAGAATATTAATCCCAGCAATTTAGAAACACAATATCCTCACAGTCTTGGCAAAACTGTGACTGAAGGCAAAGATTGCTCAGAGTGCCTTTTCTTGACCCTGAGATTGCCAGACTGGCCAAACTGATCTCACATATCAGGCTCTGCAAGGCTGCCATAATTTGCAGTGTTATTGGTCCTTAAGTAAGTATAAAGACAGCAGGGTTTAAAACTGCATTTAAATTCTGAAATAAATACAACTAAAGTTGGGAAAATAACTACACAAATAGATTTTTGAAATCAATCCCTTGTTGTCAAAAGTGTCACTGTAAGACCAATTTAGATTTCTCTGGCATTTCTCTTCCTTATTGGACCAGGAAGAGTAAGACACCCAATTCAAACAAAAATTGTAGGACATAAATGCATAGAATAGGTGTGTGACTGACTTTTCTCTCTTAATGCTCTGGAACGGATAAGAAGCAAGTTTGCAGATGACACACAACTGGGAGGAGCTGTTCACTCCCTCAGAGGCAGGGAGGCCCTGCAGGGAGACCTCAGCAAATCAGAGGACTGGCCAATCACCAATCATATGAAGTTCAACAAGGGAAAGTACCAGATTCTGCACCTGGGATGGGCAACCCTGGATATTTGTACAGAGTGGGGAATGAGATGCTAGAAAGTAGTGCCATGGAAAGGGAGCTGGGGATCCTGGTCGATGGCAAGTTTTAGATGAGTCAGCAGTGCCCTGGCAGCCAAGAAGGCCAACTGTATATCGGGGGGCAACACGCAATGCATTGCCAGCCGGTTGAGAGGGGATTGTCCCACTCTGCTGCACTGGGGTAGCCTCACCTTGAATATTGTGGGCAGTTTTGGGCGCTGCAACACAAGAAGGATATTAAGCTATTGGAAAGTGTCCAAAGGAGGGGAATGAAGGTGGTGAAGGGCCTTGAGCGAAAGCCAAATGAGAAGTGGCTGAGGTCACTTGGTCTGTTCAACCTGGAGGAGACTGAGGGCAGACCCCATTGCAGTTACAACTCCCTTGTGAGGGGAAGAGGAGGAACAGACACTGACCTCTTCTCTGTGGTGACCAGTGACAGAATCTAAGGGACTGGCCTGAAGTTGTGTTATGGGCGGTTTAGGTTGAATATTAGAAAGAGGTTCTTCACTCAGAGGGTCAGCGGGCTCTGGAACAGGATCGCCAGAACCAAGCCTGATAATCCCAAGAAGCATTTGAATAACACTCTTGGGCACATGGTGTGACTCTTGGGAATGTTCCTGTGCATGGTTAAGGGTTGGACTCAATAATCCTGGTAGTTCCATTCAAACTCAGTAGATTCTGTGATTCTGTGATATGTTTAAGTCTAAACATGTAGACAAAAATCACTTCTTGATATGTGTGAACTTTTCTTGAAGATGCTTAGTGGTACACAATTTGCCAGGCTTTAGAGAGAAATTATGCTAAAATTTCACACTTATTACAGAGAACTTAAAATATTATTGTCTATTAGGGCCTTTTGTACTTCCAGTTCACAGTACAAGAGGGATTTCTTTCTCGTGGTGACCAGCTGAGGGCTATAAAAACATTAATTTCATTCTACTTCCTTTGAAGTGTTAAATCTAAATTCAGGGTTGGAACACAGTTTGGTATATTGTTTCTGACATCCTTATACCCTCACATGCTTTTGCATAATGGTTTTTATGCCTTCATCACTTGAGTCAGCCATAACTATTATGCTTTCTGAAAATCAACTTTCCTTACTGAAATCAGAGTAAAAAGTACTTCTTGAATGTATAAGTAGCAGTTGACAGTTCTAAGGTATGTTAGTACCTGAACATGCTGCATACTATTTGAATGAACATAAAGAGGAATTCATGGTCCTGCAGAAGCAATGAAAGATGTGTTTAGTTAATGAGCAATGCCTCACTGATTCTGCCTTGATTAATGTCAAAGAATGCTGATCAAAACTCTCTCTTATGTTCTCTTCGTGACTGACTTCTAAGTATCAAGTGAGGATGGTATTAATAATGGTGTGAAACTCTGCCTGATGGAGAGGGTTAGTAACAGACCCTCTGATTCATCTGAGTTTTAGAAATGGAGCTTGAATAGGATTAAATTGAGGCTAAAACTCAGAAGAACCCTCTGATCTAAAATTTGTTGTATTTATGTACTTACCTTATATCCATTTTACTTACTCAATTATACATGATTTCCTTCAGAATACAACAGAAAAATCCTACAAGGTAAAATGTTATTCCAAACTCAGCAGAATTTATTCCAGGTTTTTGGATTCTTCCCTTGCTCTCTTTTCCTTTGTCAACTAGAACAAACACATAATGAAAAAGTCTTTGTGAAGATCCAATTAAATGTTGAGAATACATCAAAACAAAGCTTTTTTTCTTCTCTGGATAAAGATTTCCTCCAATCTTTAGTTCCTTTCAGGCTCTTTTCTCTGTGCATGCATGGAGAATAAGTGATAAACCTTGAGAAGTCCTATTTTTAATTGAACCCCTACATTTTTATCTTTCTTTTTTTCAATATGGAGGTGCTATTGCTAAGGAGCAAGGACAAGGATTTATAATCTCTTTAGACACTAACTCTTCTAGTGGGAAGACAAACAGAAATGAACTTTTCTTAACTCACTAATACATCTGTAAACAGCCATTCAAATATGCCTCCTTTTTCCTGTGTTTGGCTGATTGGCAGCTGATAGGAATAACCTTTGATTCATCTAAACAACTGAGAAAGGGGAAGTAAAATAACACCAAGTAAGAATCAATCAGAGCACTGGCTCCTGATGCCCTTCAGCTGCACTGATAAGGTGAGGAAGAAAGATGTTCCAACGGCCTGAGAAATTTGTAATAAAAGAAAGTCATCACTTCCTCTTTGTAATTGTTGCCTTACTCCCAGAAAAACAGGATATAAAAGGTGGAGAACACGCAGAGATTTTATAGAAGACAAACAAGGCAGAAAATATGTAGAAAAAACCAGATTTTTGTAGGAAATGACTCAGAAAGTAGCGAGTGTGAGTCAAAGTAGTGAGTTGGGCAAGAAATGGAGTGCATTCTGCATGTTTTTAAATGCAAGAAACAGTAAAGACAGTTGACAAGGAGAAGTTTCAGACAGAGTATATCTAGACATTTCTGCAGACCTTTGTCAAATTAATCCACTTATTCCTATTGTTGTCTCTGATCTTTCTTGTTCATCTTCAGTGAACCCCACCTTCCAAGCTGCTGCACTCCCTTCAGATATTCTAACCATTTATTCACTTTGGTTTTCTCCTAGCTAGTCTTTAGACTATTGTTTGCAAACTCTGCCTTTACTATATATCTAATGCAATTGTCTTGTCACCAAAGAGATATTAAAGAGTATCCTGGAAAAGGTGGTTGTTTCAAAGCAGATAGAAAATGGGTGAACAGAAGACGTAGGATAAATATTTTCTATTTCAACCACTTCCATTTACCAGTGTACAATTTTTGCAGCTGGAACCCAAACACAAATTTGTTCAGCTAACACAAAGTTGCTAAGAGCAAAAGCTTTTCTCACTAGTGTCTTCTGGGGCACTCGTTATGTCCTCTTTCCTAAACAACCAGATGCTTTTTATGCCCAGTTCTCCTAGAAGAAATTGCTAACTCATAATTCAAGTGTATCCCTAGTGTAACTCCATAGCCTTATATCTGGTCCTCTGTGCCCAAAACCACTTCATGACACATGCAGACTCTATTTTGTTCTACACTACCTGGCATTCTTAAGGAACTACTGCACACAGGGATATTTCCTGCTGGTAGGCCATTGCCAGCTTTCTGAAGTACTCGGCAGTAGCAGAGGATCATTTGTAAAATTAGTTGTCCACTTTTATCTGTTCACTTACAGCATTATTTTGTTAAGTGGCCCATTCTCTGAGAAAAACAAGCAGAGTACAATTCTACTTTGTCACAACAGCTGAGCAGTGGTGAAGCTTTGCTAGTGAGCATAAATGCAATGCTAGGAAATGTTAGGAACTGTGCCATGGAAACATCAAGACACTGGTTTTTGGTGGTTTTGTTGTTTTTTTTTTTCCTCCTCAGACATACTGTTCTTCTGTTTAATTTATCCCTACAGCACAATGGTGACTGATTTCATCCTCTAGAGAAATCTGTCTAATTCCATTTGTGTAGGAACATTCAGGAACGGAATTCAATCTTACACGCTTTAGAGATTTAACCTGCTTTCATTGTAGGAGCAATTTTGTACATATTGAGTAAAATGAGAGAACAGATTTCCCTCTTTTGAAGTATTGCTTTCAAAATAATTTCTGTTCAGACACCTATTACCAAGTCTTAACAGAAAAATATAAATTTCCCTTAACATTTGAGCTCTGCACCTATAGCGAATAGTGTTATGCCTTTGCCATTGTTATGTTAAAAGGTATTTGTGATAAAAATACCATAAGAAAGTATTAGACTTAGTTTAATATCCTATTTGAGCAGTGTTGAGAATGCAGGTTCCATTTGTCTCACTCAAGGTCTATGTTATCTGACTATATGAATACGTGCTGCAAAAAATTAGTAAAATATGTTAATATGATATTTAAATAAATACACATAATTATAATAAGGTTTTTCAGGGTACTATGATCTAAAATATTCTTGGTACTCCCAATGACAGCACAGAATTATTTTAATCGCTCAAACATTTAATCTTAATGTTTAACCAAGACTCTTAGACCATATTTTGTTCTGAGAAAGGAGGAAACGTGGCTAAGCTGGAGGCATTATGCCTACTGACATTTACAGGCAGAATGCACACAAGGTTGTTGGCAAGATCAAATGTGCTTACAATTTACAATTCAATCTGCAGTATTTGCCTTCTACTCCAGCTTTGCAGCCATTTGGAGTACATAAGGGTAGAAGAAAAAGCAGTTTCAAGAATGGCTGTTGCTATACTTCACTTCCACAACATCCTTGCACTGCTGAGTGCTGGTGGCACTATCTCCTGCATGTCCTCAGGAGTTCCAATCATTTCCTCTTTCACATGTAATACAGCAGAAGACAACTTTGTGGATTTTCCTAGATTATGTATTACTTTTGGAGAGAGTGAATGGAATATGGGAAAGTTGGAATATGGAAAGAAGCTAGGTAATATAGAGAACTCAAACAACTTTTAGACTCTGACAGAGTTAGTCCAAAACAAGAAACTTCCTTCAGCACTTTCTCAAGATTTCAAGATTGCTTTCAAAGAAGAAACAATAGAACTCATATAAATAGATGCTTTTAAACAGGTGAAATTAAAGGGTAGAACATTTTCCCTCTCTTACCCTTTTTGAAAATACTAAAACATATAGTGACAAATGTAATATAAGAACCAGATGAAATCTAAGTATGGTACAGGCCAGTCGTGTGCTTTCTACTATTTCAGTTCTTTTAATAAAAACAGTAAGATTTCTAATGTTACCCAGCTGAGCAAAGACTCTGGAAATTGATCCATAGGAAGCTTATCTTTGGTTACAATTTCTTTTTGCACAGTGTGATGACAGAAAGACAAAGAAAACTGGAATTCTGGAAAATTCTAAGTTTTTTTAAGGATCTCATCCTACCATCCTAGTGCAGGAAAAGTGGTTGGCTGCAATGGAATGTTCTGTCATAAAAATTGCAGAGCTGGATTTTGAGCTAACTTGCTCACATCACAGAAATTCAGTGCAATGCACATCAAGTAACAATATTGAAAGTCATGCTGGTGTTTTTTCTGAAAATGTCCTCAAATTAGTCAAACAACTATAAAATGATGTCTGCTTACATACATTTCCTACTGTGCAAATCTGTTCACCTCATGTTATTTTCTGTCTGCTGTAAATGAGTAAAGGCAACTTTTAGCAGCCAGATTATGGGAAGAGAGAAACTAAGATAGACAGATAAACTAAGCTGGCTATGGTGGGATGCTCTGACTGAGTAGACACAAAAGAATTCTGAAATACCTCATGAGAGCTAGAATTTTTTTTATGAGTAATTCACAATTACACATCTGTGAATATAGATTATTCAATTGACTATTGGCAAGAAATCTATTTAATTTCCTATCACTCAGTAGAAGGTAAGATCCGGCCTCATGTAATTTTCTTTTTAAATTTTTATTAATCCTAATTTCTTGATTAGTTGGCTCACACCTACTCTATTATTTTTTATTTTTCACCCATGGAGAAACTAGAGAGTTCCCAAATTTAGCTGCTTGCAAAAAAAAAAAAAAAAACATCTTAAGTATTCAATTACCTTCAATGTGACAAATGATATCCTTAAAAAAGGAAAAAAGTCTTTCAATTCCTCTTCAAGATTATGACTCTTGTTTTCTTGCTGTTGATTTTCTTGTGAAGTGGTTTGTATGATGAATAACAATTTTAGGCATCATATGCGCAGTTATTGATGAAATATGAATATTAAGCTAAAATAATATTTTAAAGTGTTTCCATAATAATTTAATTTCTAAAATCAAAAAGCCTTTCATATTTTACTCTACAGCCATATGGTAACAGAGTAACTACTGTTTTTCAGAACCAGGACATCAGCTATTCAGTTTGACTTTATAACATCGCATTTATTTATTTTACATTTCCTTCAGCCTCCACAGCATTTACAAGAACCTTCTCTCCATCAGTAAAGCTCCAAAGTAGTGAACCACTATTATCATTAATAATTTCCTCTCCTGAAGAAGCTGCTTGGGACACAAACCCAATTAATTCCTACAATATTTCCCATGATAGATTTTACTTTTGAAACCAATCCCTTTTAGACCTTTTTCATCAATGTCTTTTATGACACTAAACTGTTCCGTGAATTTATTCTGCCTCAGTCAATTATAGGAAAGTGGGTGTTTTTATTTTCTCTACTTTCTACTATCTCTATCTCATTAGTGTTGCAACTTACTGAGCAAGTCTGAATATAGACCTAGGCATGGGTTAGCTAGAAAAGAAATAAAATAAATGAAATGAAATAAAATAAAATAAAATGTAATTCCCTGTGGTTTTGTTCATTCTTTAAGTGATAAATGTTGAGAAATAACCCCCCAGAAATACAAGCCAAAAGTGGAGGAGATATGTCTGACTGAGAAAAGTCAGGAAAAGCATTCTGCCTCAGGTCAGCAGCAGCTGAGGGGTTGTGAGGAATATATGACAAATATGTCTGCTTATTTATATCAGTGGGACTTCGATAAGACATTGTTTCCCTTGAAAAAAATTGATTTTTTCACAGCAGTAGTGAATAGAATGTAATAATGCTAAGTTTCATAAAATGACTAAAGCACTGACACCAGCCATTTCATGAAATACCTGACACACTTAGGCATTTCATATAATGACTCACTGGAACAGTTAAATAGTGTAATAGAATGCCTATAATTCCAGGAATGACTTTCAGTCATATCATGAAATGAATGATTTCACAAGATGACTGCAAGGTATTTATAAAATCTTCACTGTGAGCTATGAAACAGGTGCTGTAAGATGGGAGTTTGCCAGTCAGTGTTCCAGGCCAAAGATAGATTGTTTTTATGAAGTGGTATCATAGATTTGACGAATGGTCTGAATTAAAATGTCTCATTTATCATTTAACCTGATGTACCTTTTGTCAAAGAAAAGATTACAAATAATAATAACAATAATACCAACAACATCAACATCAAAAAGAAAGTTATTGTTTCTAATAGTTTGAAACAGCAAACAAACACTACGGTCCAAGAAGCTGGCTGAAATGTTTCTGGGAAAATGCATTTCTGCTGAAATAATTTTTTAATGAAGTTAAATTTTTCAGAAAGCTGTATCTCTTTGAATTAATTTTTCAGCCAGAAGATTTCTGAGGTCCAGATTTTTCAAGTCACTTCTAAAGCGTGTGCGTGTGTGTGTTATGTGCGTGATAGGAGAAAAAGCATAAGAACTGCTGGTCTGACCTTTCAGAGAAGAAATTAATGGCATGAGATATACTCACTTTTTCTAAGCATATTTGGCAAATTCTGTCTTCATTCCCATGTCAAAAAGCAAGTATGTTTTAACAAACACCCTAAAGTTATTAAAGGACAGAATACATACCCTCCTGTACATTTACATCACTTATTCAAAAAAGTTAAAATCTTGTCTCAGTGACATTGCTGCAGTAAGAGTCATACTAACAGACATGAGTGGAAACTGTTCTGGTTGGTGTGTTAGAAGGTGTTGCACTTTATGAAATTCTTTTTTTAAAGATGTGATTTAGAATATATCCAATTACTTAAGAATGTTCACACGTGATGGATACTGTTACTCTACAAAGGTCATAATATCAAATGTTTTAATCACTTTCAATTGACAATCAAAAGTGTCTAATCTGCACATGCCCAAATAGATGAAACACTAAAACCTTGGATCTGAATAACTGCAACACTATTCTCTTACACAACAGTTGTTTCATTGATTTCAGTAGAATTAGACCAGTGTAAAAGTGGAGTAAACAGATTAGTAAAAACAATCCCCTGTGTTTTATTATTGCTTAGAAAATATGCTTTGGATCGTGATTTTCAATATAAATTTCTGTCACAACTTAGAGAAGCAATGAAAGAAAGAGTCACACTCTGAATAAGGAATTTTGTAATTAGCAGCAAGGATAGAAATAAACTGATATTTTAAAAAGATATGCTGCTGGATTACAATGTGGAAGGTGTTTTTCCAATTCCACAGAAACAAGTGAGAAGTAAATCCACCAGTCTTTTCATGAAAGAAATTAGCACTAATGAGATAAAAAACTATTAGGGACATGCATGAATTATAGGTGATACCTCTGATGGATGTTTTAATTTGCCTCTGGGCAATTTTAATACTATCACGTTACTTTTAAACATTACTTGCAATAGAAAAGGAAACACTTCAGAACTCAAAAGATAATCTGCCTAAGTAGACATATATGATACATAGGCTTTATACCCATTTGAAAACAAAAATATATTTATTAAAAAGGCCTTACGTTAACAATTTTTTTTAACTGAAATGAAAAATGACTGAGATAAGCACACAATGGTATCAGATCACATCTAGATTATAGACGAAGCCTAAGTTATATACAATGTTGTAATAGCCCAACAGCAATGTAGTCTTATTAAGAAATTCCATGAGTTTTGTAAATGTGTTACTGAACAATGCTAATATTGTATTATAATATTGTCTTTCAAATGTAAAACTTTTGGAACCAAAATTATTAATCCATATATGCATGTCCTCAATAAGTCTACAGGTTTGCCAATACTTCACTGACTTAGAGTTCTCAATGAAACTTTTTTATTAGAGTGATAGTATTGTAACTAATGTCTTTATTCTTGATAAATTATAATCAATTGTCACAGCACATTTATACAGCCTTATTTACATTTAAAACCTCATGTCTTCTGTTTAGAATTTTGCCAGCTCTCTCCACATCTTACTTGTATTGTATTAAGAGCCATATTTAGGACAATCTTTCTTTTTTGTGAAAAACAAAGGGAAAGAGAAATTAAACCACCATAATTCAGGTTTTAAAAAAAAAAATTAAATCATAAATTGCTCAGTAAAACAAGCATTTCTTTTTTTCCTTTCTCTACAGGGAAGTTTTATCAGAACATTATTTACATCAGATTCCTTTATAGATATTAAAGATTATATCACCATCCTTTTTGTGGGTTATTTAGAGGATTTGCCCTTTGAACTGCTTATTTCTTCTACCATTGACTGATAGTTCCTTAATTTAGAAGTTTAAACGCTGATGAATACCAACCTCACCATAGGCACCATCATAGGCACCATCATAGGCACCTAAATCTACTTCTGGATAAGGTTATGTGTCTTACAATTCCTGCATATTAAATTTCCTTTATAGATTGTTCTGCCTTTTATTTCCTTGGAGTATATAAACAACATGGCCCTTATCATCAGACTTCCTATGAATCTTCAGAATTCTGTTATGCTCTCTATTGCCTTTCTCTTACTGGTCCCTGATCATTGCTACTGCCTGAAAGATTCTTCCTCTCAACGACCCTGTGATAACAGCACTGAGATAAATCTGGAATCTTTCATTGACATACTACTGCTCTTTGATAGTCTGAAGAATGCACTTGGGACTAAACAGGTTGTGCTGTTACCCTCATCTAGAGGTATGACAAAGTTTTTATAAGATATCTCTTATCATAATGTCAACATAGTAATGTTTTTAATACTAATTTAATTGGATTAGTTGTCTTTTCAGTCTTCTAACTAAGGACTATCATGATTCTGCATTATGAGAACATTACTTTTTTTGAGAAGGTGTTTGATTTGACATATTAAATGACTTCTTAAACTCCTCAATCTCTCATTTCTCAGTGAGAAAAGTCTCTGTATACCACACCTCCAATTTTAATCACACTATATTTAAAGAAACATAAGTAGTACTTCAGATGTTTAGGATAAATTGGTAATTGAGACCAGCCATAAAAATAATTAACCTTTTTGGGGTGACAACAGACTTAAATTTATATTTTAGGAAAACTAGAACTCCACACATAGCTAATGTTCAAAGATGTTAATTACTTCCCATCTTCATCTTGTCATGACCCATCACTGGGGACCATGATGTTTGTTATAAATTCTCACCAGACTGAACAAAGACACCATGTGTCAGAGAACACATATTCTTTTATTATGCAGCCACCATAACTCCAGCAACCAGCCCACTATTTAAGCTAAAAAGGTGTTGGCTAACAAGCTCTTAAATTTATACAATATTCCATGAGAGTGGAAGCAAACAAGCCTTAATTTTGTTGATTCCTACAACAAACTCCTCAGAGGTGGTGACTAACAAGCCACAACACACAACCAAAGGTGCTGGCACACAAGCTACAACATACCCATACTCAAAATTGTTGGCTCAAAAGCTACAACACACCTCCACAATCTTCCCTCTCCCACGACAAACTTCAAAACAGAATATGGGATAGAATGTGACAGCCATGGTTTGCCCAGGCAAAGCAAGGGAAACAACAAAGGATATCTCAGTTCTTAGATCGCATGTTGTTGCTGCTGCGCAAATGGTCCAGAACTGTGGTTGTGAAACAAAGAAAATGAAAGAGAGGAGAAAGAGACAGAGAAAGAAAAGAGGAAAAGAGAAGGAGGGGGTCTGTTCCACTTCCTTTTGTAGTTAACCTGGTGCATACCTCTTATGTAAATTATGCTTTTCACACATTTCTGCACACGAACACATCCAGCCCTTCTGGAAGTGATTTGATGGGGTAGTGAGGACGACACTGAGGACAAGGTGGAGTCTCAGGGTGGAGCAGGAAGTTGGCTCGGAACTGTGCAGCCCCACCTTCACAAGGCACTCTCTTCCAATCATCTTTCCTGTAGCAATGCTCAGAATGTTTGAGACAAAACGTAGGTGGGTCTGGTCCTCCACATGTTTGGGCAAACTTAGTCTCTTTCTCATTCTTATCCTACATATCTTGTACATTATGTCTGTCTGCATAATAATGCCTGTTTTTAACATTTCTCTAGTGGGATCTGAAAAATATCTCTTTAGAATGTGGCCCCAGCTGCCACCACCTGGTCATACTCTGCTCAATAATTTGGCTTGAGGATCTCTGAGTTAATCTAGGACTCAAAGTAACATCAGTGCTTAATGTGCTTAAAAGATCTTAATAGAATTTTTGATTATTTTAGAAGCCAAATGATCTGCATGTTACATTGGCTGCAGTTTTTGAGATGTTCACAGAAGGCCCAGTGTTTTATCTGCCTATTTATATTCTTGAAACCCTGTAATATTCTATCTTGATACAGAGCTTCTCTGATTAAGCACATTGTACCTGATGTAGCTTGGTTTTATACCTAGCTAGATGGTAGATTATCATCCTTCACTGTCAGGCTAAAATGGTTGGAATAAAGACATGTGATAGAGTTTTCAATCACAAGCTGGGATATGGGTATTAGGACCCAATTTGTTATATTTGAGAGCCCTAAGTGCACTCTGCTATTTATTCAGCCTGTAAATATGAAACTGCTGTCATTCTTGACACAAAACAATGGCTGCTTTAGTTAACTTACAGCCTCCAGAAGACAAAGTGGTCTATATTTGGTAACATTATTTGACTTTCATAGAAAATTTTTCTTCATTTTCACTGAATCTCACAACCACAGGGCACCTAGACCAAATGGTATGAGCTATGATGATTTAATAGACCTGAAAGATTTAATAGACTACTGCTTTTCCTGCTATTTTTGTTTCGAGAGGACTCATGATCACTTCACTTTTCATTCCACAGAAAAATAAAAATGCTGAATGAAAATTATTTAGGTAAGATAAATGGAGAATAAAATAGCTGCACGAAACAAATTAGTGTTCTGGAGCTCTAAATTAGACTTTTCAATTACTTTAGAAGACCAGATTTTGCTTATCTTCCATAGTGACAGGGTGTCATGATCTGAAACAGCTCCTACCAGCAGATTTCACCTTTTAAAATGATACAAGTAAAATTCAGAATAATTTTCCATAGTTTTCATCCTCTTGCAGAAGAACAGAAACTTTTCTGCCTCTTTAGTCTGAAATTTTCTATTTTGAGAAGACTATTTTTTCTTGCTTCCATTCCCAGAAAAATATGCAAGTATGTAAAAGAAGTCAAATTTCCACTGTCTTTTAGCTGACACACTTTGGAAACATTTTTCAGAGAGGACTGTGGCTGTGAATGGAGAAAAGGTGTTTTTTATTTCAAAGTGCGGCCTGATGGGAAGCTGAATTTTATTTAAAAAATGGGGTACTTAATTGCTCTTTCATCCTATGCTGTGAGTAGAAGACACACCTTTGACTGGTTTGTTGCACTGATTTCCTTTTCTGAAGAGGGTGTGATCTGTAGGTGCTTCTTTTTTTCTGATCTAGATATATTTGAATCCTTGACAAATTAAGGATGATCTGTCATTGCTCTGTATCTCAAACATTCTAAAAAATAAAATTAATATAAACCACACCTAACAAATTGTCTGGTCCAGGCTAATTTTTTTTTTTTTTTTTAATAATATTCTGTTTGCTATAGTTTGGAAAAAACTCACAGCACATAAGCAAAATGACCTAAATTTCTACACCAACATTCAATTTATTCTGAAGAAAGCAGTCAGTCTAGTTCTGCAGAGCTTTTTCAAAATCCTGTTCTAGTGTTAGCCATGTATTGCATAAAAGTCTGGTGTTCTGTAAGTGTATACTGTAATGGCACAGAAGTTACTACTCCACAGGTAGACAGTAATCCATCCACTCTGAGATATTTTGTCCAGCAATAGTCTCTTGTATTCCAGATAATTTAAGCCTTAGGTACACTATAGTGGTACCATTAATTGCAAAATTTGTTGTCTGTATCGATCACATTTTATTTAGGAGCCTGGGATAGTAAAATTGGTGTGCACATATTTTCCTTATGCAGACAAGTGGTGCAGATACAGTATCACTTGAGCGTAATTGACATTTCAGGTACGTTAAGAGACTGATGGAAGCATCTATTAATCCCTGTTGACTAGAGTGAAATAAGGGTGAGTATACTGGCTTTGGAGTCTCAGGTGAGATGAATTCAAGTCTATAGCCATCCTTATTGAATACTAATAACAGAAGTTCTTCAACTGATCTAGTGAGAAGCTGTCATTCTGTCTTAGTTTTTTTCTCCTTCTGGGTCTTCATGAAAGGTCATCCTAAAATGTTGTGAATTATACAAAGTGTGCAGAAGAACCCACATGAATTTTGAGTGTCAACATGCTTGCAAGAGAGGTTATTTGGGACTACTTCCCGAAATCTGCCTCTGACTATACTGATGGAGAACAACAGGTTTCATTGTTCTGATGCTCAGTCAGAATCCAGATCCACCTGCATTACTGACAGTCCCAGACAAGACTGGGCAATTTAGTAATGATTTACTAATCACAGTGATTTATTTAATGTTGATCACTAATTGCCATTTACAGTACTTAGAATATGTATTCATGAACATATGTTTTTAACAGTTTCTGGTTGGGACCTTGTATTCCTGATAATTAAATATGTAGATATCTTAAAATATTAATCATATATTCCTCATGAGTAAAAAAAAAAAAAAAAAGAAAATTCACGGACATCATCTTTTTAATTCCTTAGGTTAAACTCTGAAGTAATTCATTATGAGAGAATTCCACTGTCAAGATAACATCAGAAATTAAGGAAACAACATTGTCTATGGGCTTGAAAACAGCACAAGTGACGAATTTTGTTAATTAGGCTTGATTTTGTTTAAATGAGGAGGTCATGAACTGTATTTTAATTCTCTTTTCTTTTTTAACCCTTAATACAATGCAATTCTGATGACATTTGTTATAGTGAGTCTGAAGCACAGAATAAGGTGATCTAAAATAATGTAGAATGTATTGAAGTGACCCTGTGACACAAATGTGATAAGACATCGCAAATGCAGCAAAACCTCTCTCAATTATTTTTGTGCAATCTTGGGAATCCAGAGAGGTCCCAGTGGACTGGAAGCTGGTGAACATTGTCCTGACTTTCGGGAAGGGCAAGAAGGAGGACCCCAGGAACTACAGGCCTTTCAGTCTCACTTCAGTGCCTGGTAAAATTACTAGGAAGATTATTCTGGGACATATTGAAAAAAACCTGAAAGACAACAGAGTCACTGGTCACAGTCAACGCAGCTTCATGAGAGAAAAGTCCTGCTTGTCAAACCTGACTTCCTTTTATGACAACGGAACTCAGAACTTTTTGGAACTCAGTAAAGCTTTCTATGCTGTCTTTCACATTATGCTGCTGGTCAAACTGTCCAGCACACAGCTGGCTAAACACACCATGTGTTGAGTGACCAACTGGCTCATGGGTCAGGCACAGCAGGTAATAGTGAATGGGGTAACATCAGACTGCTGGCCTATCACTAGAGGGGTTCCACAGGGCTCCATCTTAGGCCCTGTGATCTA
>JAWWLT010000040.1:16520564-16636672 GCA_035040995.1 Premnoplex brunnescens
AGGGCCTTGAGGGGAAGCCATATGAGGAGCAGCTGAGAGCACTTGGTCTGTTCAGCCTGGAGAAGAGGAGACTGAAGGGAGACCTCACTGCAGTTTGTAACTTCCTTGTGAGGAGAAGAAGAGGCGCAGGCACTGACCTCTTCTCTGGTCACCAGTGGCAGGACCCAAGGGACTGGCCTAAAGCTGTCTCATGGGAAGTTTAAGTTAGATATTGGAAAAAGGTTCTTTCACCCTCGGTGTGGTTGCGCTCTTCAACAGGCTTCCCAGAACCAAGTCTGACAGAGTTCAAGAAGCATTTGGATGATACTCTCAGGCACATGGTGTGATTCTAGGGGCTCGTCCTGTGCCGAATCCAGAGTTCGATCTGATGGTCCTTGTGATTCCCTTCCAACTTGGCATATTCTGCGATTCTGTGATTCTGCAGACAGAAAGAGAAGGAAGATGGGAAGGAGTGATTCTACTTTGATTCCCCCTCAGGGAAAGAATAGAGCATGAGTTCGTCTCTTAATATTCCAGGAATGCATGAAGATAAGGATTGTTAAGAGAGCTCTGGAAATAAGCTTGAGCATGAGTTTATGCTTATTAGACAGACACTAGAGAGTCTATTCTGTTTCTCTCACTCCTCCTCCTCTTCCCCTCTTGTATTCTCTGACATCTGAAAGAGAGTAATTTATGTCAAAGTCCTAACAATTAACAAGCAAAAATTCATTGGAAATCTGGATTAATTATTTTACAAATGTCTTACTATTTCATTTTGGTTTTTTTTGTTTGTTTTATTTTGTTTCTTTTTTGTTTCTTTTTATAAGACCAATTTTTTTTTGACTCTGTAGGCTTTAAAATTGAAATTGATACTAAAATTTCAGTCCATGATATTGCCAAATTTATTTAGAGGCATTTTAGAAGCATAAGTAGCTAACCTCTGGTTTAGACCCACCAACCCCACAACCGCAATATGTAAACCAAATTTGCTCAAGCAACTAGAAGTATAGTGATTAAGACAGAAATTCAAATTTGATAACAACTTTCTTTTTCATGTTGCATATGTGTATGTCAAGAAAACCTATATTTATTACAGAAATTCAGAGGAAAGAGATAAGGCTTATGTTTCTCTTTTCTTGATTTCTAAGCACTCAGCTGTTTAGCCTCATATTTAAACAGTCAACTAATCATTAATTTATCATGAAATCCAAGAGGGAAGTTGTATTCCTGTGCTAAGATTTATTCTATTTTCTGCTCTGGTATTTCAGAGGATTTCAAAATAAATAGATGCTCTTCAAAGGCTGCAGCCAAGTAATTATTTTCTTTTAACAAGCTTATTATTTTATTGACTTATGTTGAAATGGGCTTCCCAGTTATTAGATTTCATTTGCACATTATTTTTGAAGAATGATAAGATGATTAGTGTCATATTAGACTGTCATAATTTGAAATGATATAGTCAAGGGTTTGCCTGAATTTACATTTCATATCCTTTTGGTTCAACAGCTTCTTATAACTTAGCTATTAAAAGGACTTTTCACTGCTGGTCCATAACTCTGTCTATCAACAAATTAGTATAAAATTATTTCTGTAAGTTTCATTAAGGATAAAGGAACTTCCATAATTTTTGCAATTTTTTAATATAACCACATTTTATAGTTTTGATTAAAACCACACTACAAACAGCATTTTAAAGGAATAAACAATATTTTAAAGGCAAATATCTAATATTCATAATAAGGATTTGGATATTTCATGGAATAAGGGACATAATTTGTCTTTGCCATTTGATATATCATGGAAAACAAGTAGTTTGAGATAACTTCAAAATTGTCAACATCGTTATGATAAAGATGAATATATAGTTAGTGAGACTTCAGACAAGTTGAAAGCTTTCAGAACATACACAAGAATAGACTATCACAGAATCACAGATTATACTGAGTTGGAAGGTACCCACCAGGATCATCTAGTCCAACCCTTAGCTCATCACAGGCCCACCCGAAGAGTCAAACCATATGCCTGAGAGTATTGTCCGAACACTTCTTGAACTCTGTCAGGTTTGGTGCTGAGACCACTTCCCTGGGGAGCCTGCTCCAGTGCCTGTTGGTGAAAGAACCTATTTTGATAGCGAACCTAGTCTTCTCCTAACACAACTTCAGGCCATTCTCTCAGGTCCTGTCACTGATCACCACACAGAAGAGACCAGTGTCTGCTCCTCCTCTTCCCCTCACAAGGAAGTTGTAACTGCAATGAATTCCCCCCTCAGTCTTCTCTTCACCAGGCTGAACAGACCAAGTGCCCTCAGCTGCTCCTCATATGGCTTCCCCTCAAGGCCCTTCACCATCCTCATTGCCCTCCTTTGTACACTCTGTAATGGCTTAATGTCTCTCTTATATTGTGGTGCCCAAACTGCACACAATATCCAAGGTGAGGCCGCTCCAGTGCTGAGCAGAGCAGGACAATCCCCTCCTTTGACCGGCTGGTGATGCTTTGCCTGATGCCTGGTTGTCCCTCCTGGCTGCCAGGGCACTGCTGGCTCATATTAAGTTTCTCATCAACCAGGACCCCCCAGATCCCTTTCCATGGTGTTGCTTTCCAGCATCTCATTCCCCAAACTGAATGTACATTCTGGATTGCCCCGTCCCAGGTGCAGAATCCAGCACTTCCCCTTGTTGAACTTCATATGGTTGGCGATTGCTCAGTTCCCTAATTTGCTGAGGTCTCTCTGCAGGGTCTCCCTGCCTTTGAGGGACTCAACAGCTCCTCCCAGTTTTGTGTCATCTTCTGACTTGCATAGTATCCCTTGCATTACTGCATCTGTGTCATTTATGAAGATGTTATAGATCACAGGGCCTAAGATGGAGCCCTGTGGAACCCCTCTAGTGATAGGCCAGCAGTCTGATGTTACCCCATTCACCATTACCCTTTGTACTTGACCTATAAGCCAATTGCTCACCCACCACATGCTGTGTTTGTTCAGCTCTATCCTGGACAATTTGTCCTGCAGGATACTGTCAGAGACCGTGTAGAAAACTTTACTGAATTCTAAAAAAGGATTGCATCAACTGGCTTCCCTTGATCAGCTAGGTGGGTTACCTTGTCATAGAAAGTACTTTTTCAGTACCTTATCTTTGGTAGTGTATGAAATCTAACATGATGCAGTCTTGGTTCTTGACTAATTTACAGTTTCTTGACAAACCCCAGGCAAGAAGAGGAAAATTTTCTGTATGCTATAGCTGACTCTCATTCTCATCAAAAACAAAGTCACTGATTTTTCAATGCTGCTATTCAGCCACTTACATTCATACATACGTTCACTGGTATTAACATCAAAGAGATGAGTGCCCACTCTTGTGGATTGGCCTGCAATACTGAAGCTGTAGTTCCCACACAGCTGAGCCAACTGTGACATTCATCACAACTGAGCAACCATCTGCCTGCATATAAAACAGGTTTTTTACTGTAGACTAAATGATGTACAGGAAATTTGTTAGTTCTCAAAACACAGTCTGAATGTATTTAACTTAACCATATTTAATGTTGTTCTGTGGAATAGAACAAGTTTATCCATAGCCTACTACCTTTTTCTTTTTTCTTTCTGATAGGAATAAATGTAATGAGAGGAATTCAGAGATTTAAGAAATGTGCATTATATAAATGCAGAGGCACTGGGTTTATGGTATGGAGGTTGGAGAGGCACAAATAGGACCATCAGGTTCATTAACTGTTTTTTCTAAGACTGTTATTTTTGTTTCTGTTCTCAGAATGGTTCAGATTCTTTATCTATAAGACTGCGTACCTGCTACAAATGTTTTTGTGAACATCCTTCTTTCCCCTTTGAACACTTACATTTTCATCATGTCATCATTGTACAGATGAATAAAAGGCTATCAATGCTAGAGGACACATAAAAGAGGTATTGAAAAGGGTTAGCAGGAAAGAGTATTAAACAAGACACAGAAATGATGAATAGAAGACTGAACAGCAAAAGCTAACAAAAGAGCACTGGAAGCATGGTCACTACAGTGCCCTTTGGGCATAGAACTAAGGCCACTGTAGTTCTGAGGCCATCTCTATTCTCTGATGATGAGCTTAAGGAAAACTTGGAGCAAGTGTAAGCCAATTTCTGACTCTGGGGCTAACAAATGATTTACGTGGAAGCCAAAGTTGATTTCTTTGGTTTTTTTCAAGGTGACATGAGTCTTTTATCTGTGTCCAAAATACTCTTAAGGTCTGAATTACATGTTTCTCCAGTTTTTTTATTTACAACAGCTCAATATTTTAGAGAGTGCAATCAGCATTTTGGAGATTAGCACCACAGAGGGTTTTATTCTGATTTAGAGCAGGATTTAAGGAGCCTACAATTTAACAGAGACCTTATTACAGTCTGATTTGGCAGCTGGGCTCCAAGAAGACATAACATGGACAATTTTCCAGAGTGAGGATGGCCAGAGCAAATTAATTCATTCAGGTCTCAGAGGTGACAAATAGCTCTTAGTCCATATTCTACACCCCAGCTGCAGTATAGTCACCACTTATTTTACTGCAGTGGTTTTATTGAACAGCCAACATCTTCTGAGCATTAGTATTGTAAATAAATTCTACAGATGTCTCCACAGTGAAATTTGATTCTAGGTAAGGGAAGATTTGATCAAATTTATATTACACAGCTTTTTCTCATGCTTATTGTTGTTTGGTTTAAAGAGTCCTATGAATTTCCCTATGATTTTATGACACCATACACTGTAATAATAATTTGAAATAGAAACACATTTGCATTTAATGATCCATTGAATATATACCACTGTTAATTTCCTAAGCCACAATCCTTTCTAGGATAGGTGTGCACCAATTATTCTGTGCCTGATTGGGAATCCAGTGATACAAACAGCCAAACGGTTCTGTCCCACAAAGAAGATTGACCTAATTTTTTCATCTATTTTTTGAAGAAGCGTGATCCAAATGAAAACAAAATTGGCATATCTCCATTCTCTGCATCAGAAGGCTCTCAAGTCCTAATGAACTGGAGTGTGAAACCCCCTAATCTTTGCTGTGTTTGTTATAATTCTTTCACAGGGCAGAATGATGAGGCAGTTGGGAAATAGCTGTGCCTTCAGTATAAGGGATGTCTTCTACAGAAAATGCCACTGCAACTGCTGAACTATGTTTTACAGTATAGGTGTGCCTAGAGACAACCTGTTTCTGAATTTTCTTCACTGTTTCCCCAGACCTAATTTATACTGGGAGAAGCTTCACTTATTGACTCTGCTTGGGCTGGATCACAGATTGTTTTATTCACTCGACTGCAGCTTTCTCACAGGTATAAAGTCAACAACTGTTACAACCCACCTCAGAGGCTGAGGGTAACTCAAGTTCTTTTTAACAGATCGCTTGGGGTGTATTAGAGTGAAATGACACTGAGTGATTGGTGTATGTGAATATATATGCACAGAGTTTATTTTAGAACAATTTTGTTGCAATAGAAAGCAAGGATGTCGCCATTTTGGTTATTTTTATTGATGATACTATGGCAATATGAAAGCATTAAAAATATCACTTAGGAAAATAAAAAAAAAAGGAAAAGAAAGAAATAAAGAGGGACAGAGAGAAAGGGTAAGACTAAAAACATATCACCACCTGTAGATCTCTCAACAAGACTTGATTGTAACAATTGTAGTCCATTGGTTGAAGTGATGGTCTTGATTCATCAGAGAGGGGGGAATAAGCTTGTGAAACACAAAGTCTGGTGGGTTAATATACATTCAGGCCAGGTGGGAACACCTGATACCTCCTCTGGGTGAGAGGGGAGCTTTCAACCCTCTGGTGAAGGCCTCAGAAAATGAGTCTTGGGATGCTTCAGGGATCTTTGATGGTTTATGACGTCTTCCAAGACATGATAGCTGCCTCTCCTGTCTGTAGGTCTACATGTGAATGTGACTTTCTGTGGGGGAAGGGGGTGAGGGGTGTGTGTGTGTGTAAGGGTCTGCCTTTTATCTGACTCAAAGCCCACCTTCACCTCTCTTACTTGTGCTCATTGTCATCACTCATCCCAAAACTCAACTCCTGCCCTCTGGGGAGACACAAACTTGGTCTAATCAAAGCACCCTGGTGCCTCCACAATTGTTTTAAGTCATTAACCATTAACAGTCCAGTGTCTCATACACCCCCATAACCTGTTTCTGATGATAGAGTCATCTTCCCTGCTTAAGCAAAGATATTAAGGTTTTGGCACCTTTTGGATTTGCAATTTTCTTTGCACATGGACATAGTGTCTTTTTATCAGGTCCAAATTTCACTCCCACTACTCAGTCATGTATTTGCAATATGGAATTAATTTCAGAATCCTAAGTTAGGCAGACAAGATCTTCTCCTTCAAAAGTATTTTCTTCTTTACCTTATTCACAGTCATATGTTTAGGAGGAATGCACCCATAGAATCTAAAAGTTTGGCACAATTTATTTGCCTAGGTTAGATTTTAATCCAGTCTTTCAGTAACTTTATCTTTTAGTTTTCTCTAACAACTGCCTCTATGGAGCGGCTTAACTATCTGAAAAATGTATCCATGACATTGATAAATGTATATAATACAATAACTCTCCCATTCTCCATGAAAGCTGCCAATAGATTCCTGTTATCTGTAAGACTCATATTTGCTACGTGGCCCACTGATAATTACATAAGTGAAAATAGTTTTAAACACTGGAGAAATGTACATCTCTTTAACATGTGTGCTTTGATTACCCAGTGTAACAAATACCAAAATGCTGCTGAAAAACATGTTTTTCAGTCTCTATTGAAGTGGTGTTCAAGTGCTTTGCATCCCTAAAAAGATTTTGTCAAACAAATCCTGTGAAGCTCCTTACCACAAAACTTCTGTCAGAGTTGTACATGCCAGTCAGACTCATTCAGTCAATATCCATAAAGATTAATTAATGTCTTGGTCATGCTAGGGGTATAAATCTAATATGTGCTTTCATGAAGAGAAGAAACACCTAACAGGTGCAGCTGTAGATACTGTGCAAGCACTAGACTATACTATTAGTTGGAGTAGAGACATTCTTTAGAAATACCTGTGACCAGTATACTATGGCAGTAATTCAGATTTTTTAAGATCCTGCTTATTTGCTATGCCCTATGAATGAGAAGTAGTGCCTGAGAGTTGTAAAATATGTTTCATATTTACATGCTGTTTGATTATTTCAGCTTTGCATTTTAAGATTAATCACCAAGAAATACATCTTATCAGCAGATTTATTTTTTTTTTCAGAATTATTGCAGTACACCTGAAAATTAACTTTGAAATTTATTTATTAACATTCTTATTTTGAAAGGAAATAAATAGCAATGATCACCTGAATTGCTTATTTCCCAGGAGACTTTGGAAGCTAAACAATAACAGATTAATTTATTAATACTATAATGCTTTTGGAACACAACACAGCACTACTGAATTTTAACTCTAAAATCCCTGTTTTTCCAGGTGTAGTGTTGGAAGAATAAAAACAAAACAAAAAAATCAGAAGGTAAGATATCCATTTAGCATCAGCATTCAAAGTTCAAGTCTCTGTCCCACTGACTACTTAGATATTTAAATTAAATGGAAAGAATACAACAGAAAAGTCAGTACTGTTGACCTGTTTTTGGTGGGAGTGTTTGTGTGCAAGTCTGTACACCAAAGTTCTCTAGCCTCTGTGGTTACTTCATGGGATGAAGAGCTCTCTTCGCTTTATACTGAAAAATCTTTTGTTTATTGAGTAGCTGGATGGGAAGTCTTTCAGATTTCTCAAGAAGTTTGACTTCCTTAAAAGTGGTTTCTTTCACAGATTTACATTGTAAATCCCCAATTAGCCGAATTCAGGATTTGGATTTTACATATCAATATTCTCTTGTCTTTCATGACAGAAAGCTCTACTCCAGGTCTTGTGAAACCACAAATTCTTTAAAGAAAGAAATAAATAAATTCCTCTGTTTTGGTTAAAGAAAGGAAGAGCGTGCAATTGAGATATGCTTGTTGTCATGAATACTCCCATAGATCATGACAACTAGGATAGTAAAGACTCTTTTTCCATTATTTAAATCAATTATGTAGGTAAAACATTTCAAAAGCCTCAAAAATTCTTTTCTGACTTCCCATTGTTTTCTACTATACTTCCTTGATTCACATTTGATGACCAATCTGCTTCCTCCAATAAGAAATAATTACCTTTCCTCATAAGGAAGGTTCTGCAGTGCAAAGGTGTTGTTGCATATGAACATAGATTTGGTTCAGAGTATTTGCAGGGATTATAAACTATTTGATGTTCATTAAAGCAATGTTCTATCTTGTAAACTGCCATCAAAACTAGGATTTAATTGCTGTGTAGAGCTACTTAATGCCCATGCAAAACAAATTAACTTTAAATATAAATTCTCTGTTTCAAGGACACCAACTACTCTCCTTACTAAATTTGACTAGTGATTATTCTATTAATTTACTTTCTCTTTGACAATTAACCATTGTCAAAAGCATAATTGCATTATAATCTGATGATAAGACAATTTTTCTACTTTGAATATTAAAAATAGATTCTAACGTTGAAAAAATTCTATGCATAATAACATGTACTCCTAATTATATTATTATAGAGATCTGTCTTTAGATTGATGCAATCAATTTTTTAATCATGCTAAACACTTAACATTACAGCATTGGGTTCAGCTGATTATATTAAAGGGTATATAGCTATATATAGCTATATATTAAATTTTCCAACTTTCAGTTTTGTTGAAAATCAACTTTTTTGTGTATTGTAGAAGACTGGAAGGATCTGACTGAGACTCTTGTTTTATTTTGAAATGATAAAATACATTGTTAAAAAAAGTAAAGAGAGATTTTTACCTAGTCAAGGTAAGATACTCA
Organism: Premnoplex brunnescens; assembly: GCA_035040995.1. Taxonomy (NCBI): domain Eukaryota; kingdom Metazoa; phylum Chordata; class Aves; order Passeriformes; family Furnariidae; genus Premnoplex; species Premnoplex brunnescens. The sequence continues at coordinate 16,529,446 of JAWWLT010000040.1, forward strand.
TATATTAAAATGGGAGGCAATACAGATTTTATAGCTTGTTCATGGTGTCCAGTTTATTAACTACAGGATGTACAACATCGTGTAAGATACACTTATCTTCAACAATGTCTAGAGATAAAAGGCAAAGAGCTACTGTTCCTTTTACAGTATAAAATTCTATGGAACAGTAGAAAGGCAACATGGTTCTCTTGACATTTTACATCAAGCAAATTATGCACTTTTCAAGTTTTATATCATTATGTACAGGAGGTAGAAGGAGCGATACATTACAAAAGAGAACTTAGAAACATTTTCATGATCATGTAAGGATGGTATTAGGAAAGAACAAGCTCAGTGACAGATAAAGCTTGGAAGGTACAGTAAGGGCACTAAAAGAGTACAGTAAGGGCACTAAAAGAGTACAGTAAGGGCACTAAAACTGCTACATTAGTAATGAAAACCTGAACAAAGAAAATGTGAACTCTGTTGAATGGAGTAGGTGATTTAGTGGCAATGAACACAGACAAGGATGAAGTATTCAAAACTTTCTTTGCCTCCATCTTTGCCAACAAGATCTCTTTACCCTGGTCTCTAAGGAATGGTTCCTAGAGTAGAACAAGCTGAAGTAAATGAGAGTCAATTTCAGGATTGCTTGAGATGACTTGACCCATACAGGTCCATGGGACCTGACAGCTTCTATTTAAAGGTATGTCCTTGCAAGGCTACTCTCCATCATATTTGAAAAGTCATGGAGTCTGGGGAAGGACTCCAAAAACTGGAGAAAGGGAAATATTCAAAAATCCATCTTCAAAAAGGCCAGAAGTACACTAGGGAAGCTAAAGGCCATCCAACCTCACCTTCATACCTAGGAAAATTATAGAGCAAGTACTCTTGGAGAACATTTGTAGGCACATGAAGGAGAAGAAAGTGTTTGGGAACAGTCAACACAACTTATTAAAAGATAAATCATGTCTAACCAGCCTCATTGGCCATGAAGATCAGAAGACTGGATGTATGGATGAGTGGAGAGCCACAGACATAATGTATAGGGTAACTTTTTGGACATGGTCTGCCACAAACTTCTCTGTCCAAACTGGGACATTACAGTGGATGGATAAAAAATAGATGGAATGACCAAGCTTCATTAGCCTGATACATGGGGCTCTCTTTCTTTTTTTTTTTTTTTTTTGCTTGGGGGATATGACTTGGTTAACCTCTTTATTAATGACTTGAAAAAAGCAATGATATACACTCTCAGTCAGGTTTGGAGTTGACACCAAACTGAGATGACCTTGTTTACTTGAGGCAGAGGGTCTTAGACAAACTGGAGGAATGAGGAGCCAGAATCTTGTGAAATTAAGTAAGGTCAAATGTAAATTCCTTCACCCAATAAGGAAGAACACTTTGCAAAGATACAGGTTGGGTACTGAATGTGGGAAGCAGCTCTGCAGGAAAGGCTCTGGAGGTCTTGGCAAACAGAACTGAGGATGAGCCGGCAGCACCCTTGTAGCAGAGAAAGACATCAGTAACCTGGACTATATGAGCAGGAACACAAAGAAAATGTTAATCCCACAAGAGCTGGATACTTTCTCAGGTCAGGGTACCAGGATGCAGGTCAGTGACTCAGAATCACAATCATCTTGATGAGGGTTACCAGGGTCAGACACTACCCAGTGATGGCTGGACAGATTCATCATGATTAGAAAATTGCAGGGTCAAGCCAAGAAGTCAATTCACAGGTTGAGATTTGAATCAGCAGGGTCCATAGTGGTCCATATGTGAGCTTGAAGACTTGGCCTCCTACCTGTTTCACTGAAGACAATGAGAAATTCTTTCCCTATGAGGAAAATGGACAAAGCAACCCAGAGAGAATCTGAAATTTCTTTACATCCTGAGAGCTTTTCAAGACCGATCAGGATAAAGGCCTGAGCTGCTTGGTCTGATCTTTAGGCTGACCTCTGAACAGGAGGTTGGACTACATTTAATTTTGGTTTTTTCAACATCTTATATTTCTATAAAGTTAAAGATTTTTGAATGCCTAACTGAAGATGAAAATACACTTCTTTTTTTTTTTTTTCTTTTTTTTTCTTTTTTTCTTTTTTTTTTAAGAGAGATTTACAAGAAGTACTAAAACCATGTCTTAAGTACAACACAATCAATCAAGTTTGTCATTCACATGTGTTATACCATATAAAATGCCAAATGATTTTAAAAGCCTCAGTAAGCCAGGATGACAAAACCAGTCAGGAAGCAAACAGTATCTCAGAAACAGTTTGAAGATTAATTTGAAGTGGACGTACAATTCTTCATTGTACTCTTATGTTAGACCCAGAGATGATCTGACACAGTTTAAGGTTTTTCATAATTTGTTCATTATTTTTCTGCTAAAGGAATGTTTTTAACAACACCATCATGACAGTCATATAACTTCATGTTTTTGCATTGGTATTTTTCTATTGTGCGCTGTTATCTGCAAAGATTTGGAAGCCTGCTGTGACTCCTTTCTCATATATTTTCTCCATGTTGAAATACTGTATTACACAAAACCTATAACTTATTGTAATTTTTTTTTCTTTCAAGCAGCCAAAACTATTCATCATACATTAAATGTTTTATTTATTAGATTGGTACAGATTCTACTTTTCTAATTTGGCTATGAACTTCTTAAAGCAGCAAAAAACTCGGGTAAATTAGTGTTAGAAATCAGAGTTCTCATTGAAAGGTCAAATTTTTATTTTCAGATGTATATAGAATGAAAAAATATTCATGCAACTTCATTATTTTGCACAAGCAGGCTAGCAAATTTCTTGAGATTGCAGAGGACAAAGGGGGATCTATAATCAGAGCAACTATATTGAGGCAGTGCAGAATTTTCCAGTTTTGGAGTGAGCAATAGGAACTCCTGCACTTTTGAGGCTTTCTAATAGGTAAATTAAATGCATCTTTTGTGAAGTCCCCTAAGAAAGAGAGGGCTATCTTTTGTCATGAGGTACCTATCAGCAACTTTGTGGACTGGCACCCTGCTTATCTTTCTAAGAACTTTCCTTATGTGGTCACCTGAAAGCAACACAGAAATAAACTATGTGTTCTCATATACAATATTAAGTGGAAACGTGATCTATGTATGTATTAATGATTAAATACTTACTGTTTGAACTTGTAGAAGACCAAGAAATAAGTCATTAAGGTACATCAGAAATGTGGTGATTAAATATACAAAGTTCAGCTAATTAAAGTATGGCATGCACAGTTTTTAGACTTACATCTGGATTTCCATTCATACAGATATAGAAATTAGATATTTTGGTTTCAAATAAATACATTCCTTGATTATTAAGTGTACTTAGGAGTAATCATAGGATGAACGTAATGCAAATTACAATGGTAAAATATTTTCACTCTTACTGTGTTAGACCTTGAGCTGTTATCAGACACATTTTGTTGTTTACAGAAAAACAAAATAGTTTTCTAAGAATTGTCAACTGAATCCTTATATTACAGATGTAGTTTTTAGGAGATCATCTTGCAAGAAGAATTAGTAAAAAAAATACTACTGACTCCCAAACAGTTTTAATTTTAGTGCTTTGATTTCAGAGGTACAAAGGACACATTTTTTAGAAAACACGGATACGTTTTCCCCCTGAAGATTAAGTTCAGTATGGCTACACTGAACATTCAAACCCACTAGCTGCTTTTAACAATTTTGTTTTGATACCTTTATTCTAAAATTCTCTATCTAACTTTTGAGGAATTGTTAAACTTAGGTCATGCATATTTATGCATCCATCAATGTCTTGTATATATGAGATCTGATAAATGGGACTGTTTTCACTTCTAATCAGTACTATGAAAACAGTAAAAAGATATTTAATTCCTAGCATATTTTTTATTAGAATGGAGACTAGAACAAACTGACTTTGAGGAAAATGAATGAATGATACTAAAATGAATGACTTGAAAATACTCCTATATATATATCTTCACTGTAGGAATCCTTTCCTACTACACTGATTTTTGTTCCCATTGCTTTCAATGGCTTCCCAGATTGCAGGAGCATTGTTCATTATTCTGTCTTTGCTTTGTCCATAAAAATTAGGCTTTGCTTTCTGCTGTCTTTGATTTGTTGGTATTATCGTACATCTCATTAATACACAAATACATCAACCAACATCACTCCCATAGGCTACCTCCTCGTTGTGAATCTCAGACTGTTTCTTCTCAACATACTTAATCTAATTTAGCTATCAGTTCTCTCTCTGGGGGGTTCTTCTACTTACTTCCTATTCCACTTCCTATTCCAGTTCATTATTGGCTTTTTTTACTTTGGTGCTTGTCTGAAATCCACTTTGGTTTAGTTCCTGATTTCTGGAGCAGATGCAAAAGGAGTGGGAACATGCATTGGGAGGGAAAGAAGCTAATTTTTTCAGCAAACTGAAGCTGGATTTCAGTGTAAAATGCCTTCTTTATCATCCTTACACTGCACACTAGAATTTTCTCACAATGGGAAATTTTGATTTCTTTCAGGAAGATATCACCTCCCCACCTCTACTCAAGTGATTGCACCTTACCCTTGCAGAGCATCCAGGATAGAGGTAATAGCCAGTGTCCCCTCTGCACTTCACCTGGGTGTCACCTTTTTGACAAAATACTGGCCCTGAAAGATTTTTCATATTTGTCTTAATCTGGATGAAGCAAATGATTGAGATGGATATCAGATTGTACCCTGAATTGGAAACATTACATTTTGGAAGGCAGTTATTTTTCTTTTTGATACACCCCAGTAACTGTAAGAGAAACATTAGTCACAACTGTTCCAGGATAAAAAAGGATTTCTTGAACATCTTGCACATACCTCACCAAGCCCTTTATCGCTGCAGTAGAGCTGTGTTACAGTTGAGTGACTGTCACATCCCTATCCTGTTTCTTATGGTGCATGAAGGCAGGTTACATTAATGAATATCAGATAGCTGCAAAAAACTCAGCAGTATTATGTGTTCCCAATTAACTGAACTCTTTTCTTCCCTCCTTTCTGCCCTTCTTCCCCTAGGATAAAGGTTCATTCAGAAATTGGTGGGGCATACGGAGACTAAATGTTCCTTTTCTTTCTCAGATGGAGATAATCACTTCCCCTTTGTTTTTTCCTTTTTGTTTTTTTTTTCTTTTTTTTTTTTTTTTTTGTTTGCTTGTTTTATCTGTGAAGTTCTGACTTTTCTTTCGTTACTTATGAAATAGACCATTTTTAGAAAACTTCAGCTTTCAGCAAGTTTTATTCATAGAGATGGGGATGGGAGAAGGAACAAGCAATTAATTTTACAAAAACAGTGTCTTTTCAAGAGTCAACACAGATACATGCTTTTGTATTATAACTTATTATTCTTAATTATTATTTAACTTTTATCTTATGGTTTTTATCTGTCATTTTGGTCTTATTACCTTTCAGCTTCATACAGTGGAAATATGTTCTTTCAAGATGAGGGAGGTTTCTGAGAGGAAGAACAAGTACAAACATGTTTTAATTAAGTAGAAGAGTCACAGCAGGAATAAATAGGAATTTCAGACAGTCTCAGAACCAGCCTGTGTCAAAGAAGGGTGCTTGGATTTCCAATTTTAAGAAAGAATGATAGCTGTTATATAGGATTTTTGAATTATATTATGACAGCTCTATAGCAAGAACTTATTTTTCAATTTTATTCTGATATTTTCTGAAGGAAATAGCCTGAACCATTGGACACAGCTGGTCAACTTCTTCACTCATCTGTCAGTCAAGAGAAACACCACAACATTCTGTCTTCTCATAGCTGGAATAAAAATGACAGTGATATCCCCTTTCTTGATCCTTTGTCTGGGAAATGAAACATAGTGCTGCTGGCCTGTAGCTAGTCAGATGAGAGAAACTAGTGATAAACAGATGGCATGACATGCACATTTGCCATATATTTAGAGAAAAAGGTGCCTTATGTATGTCACATAAATATGAACTTAAAAGCTATGTTACTACAAACCTAAATCACAGTTTTGGAAGTAGCTGCTCTTTTATTAATTTGGTCATTGAAACCAGTAAGGTTTTTGAACTTAGGGAAACCAGTTTCTATGTCACAAATCTTGACAGTCCTATAAGCAATCTTTCATTCAGCTTTCTATTGATTTCTGCCAAGAAGCAATGCTCTCCTTGAATGGTTCCCTCTGCAGGACAAAGCCTTAATATTTACTGCATTCCTGCGTGAGCACACAGAGATATAACACCTAATCGGTATTCATACTGGAATTGTGTCTTTAAATGGCTCTCACTCTGGGTATATGCCCTCCATTAGTAACATCAACTGAACTTGAGTTTACTTGATTTGAATTCTTCTTAAAAGCTTTGACCCAGTCAGAGAAAGAATGATGCAGATATCATTTAATTTGGTTGGGAACATATTTTTCTGATGAAAACTTGGGAAGCTTGTGGAAATAGTTATTGATAGTAACTACTGAGACCATGAAAGCACTTAAATTTTAAAGAACAGCTTTTTATCATACTAAATTTGTAGTCTTTTCTCTCCTTCCTTGCCAAAGATGTCTTTAGCAGGTACTGCAAAAGTTTATAGTTAGTCATCAGAAGAAGAATAATACCTACATTTATAAAAAAAATCTTTTGGGAAGGGATGGATAATTTTATGTACCCAATACTTATGAATTATTTTATTAATTCAAAGCTATAGACAGAATGGATCCTACTGTTTACAGCCAGTTAGACATAGTTAACTCTGTTTATCTGTAAGTTGTAAATTTTTAGACTCTGAGGTAATTTTGGGGTGTAAGCTTTTGTATTTCCTAAAAATGAACTTTTATGTTAGCTGATGATGTTGCAACCTTAATTTTAAAGGGTGTATCCTACTTACCTATTTACCCTGAGATGTTTTCATAGTTAGAACAGGCCTTAACATCTGGAAATATATGTTAAAATTACTCTGTTGGTCTTCTCTGAGCAAGTTTAGGGTGTCAAGGGAGAACTGCTGAAAATGTGGCACAGGAGTGTTGCTAATAGAGCTACCTGTATTTTCCATCTTTTGAATAGACATAATTTTTGACTTAGGGAAGGGGCTTAATGACTGCAAATTGTGAAAGACCAAGTTCATCCTGTGCCACTAGCAATAGTAAAATCATCTCAATACAACAGCTAGGGCAAGTATTGCCAATAGATGAGCAGAAAAGTCTCTTTTGGATTTTTAGTCCATGAAGCTAAAGACAATAGAAGTTTTACAATGTAGAAATTCAGGAACTTGTAAAAGTTGTTTTGCTGAAGTCAGTAGATCAGGCGACACCAATCTTTCTGATAGAGTTCAGCAATACTTGAAGAAAGCTGTTTTTTCATTGTGGGACCAAAATTACAGACTGCCCAGTACAGGCAGGAGTTTTGTGCTTTAAGTTCTGAGTTGTTTTCAATTCCTCCTACTCGCTGTTAGTTTTCTTTGGTGTTGACAGGAAGCATGCAGGAACCATGACTATTCCCCTGCCTGAAAGGCAGTTGCAGAGATGTAAATGCTCCATTTGTTAAGCAGATGGACCTGTAAATTCATTTTAGATATTAGCAGTTGCTAATTTCATGGGAGGAGAACAATAGAAAATACCATAACATTTAACATGTCTCAACAAACATTTCATCATTCTTTCCATGATTTGCCCGGAATAAAAACAAAACAAAACAAAACAAAACAAAACAAAACAAAACAAGAAAGAAACAAAACCCAAACAAACAAAAACAACTCTCCAGAAAAAGGTGGGACTGACATGGGTGGATATCTCTCTATGAATTGTAAATGGATGCTGCTAGGGCACTCTCTGCCAGTCATTGCCTTTAGTGCTGGCACTTTAAAAAATGTCACAAATCTTAGTTCCTAGGTGCCTGGCATCCTAGAGATGTCAGATAAAAAAATGCACCATATCCACAGGTAGGTGGAACCTTTTGAACAGGGAGGCACACTGCAATTATATCTTTGTGCTATCTATCCTTGTGTACATGAACAATCTAAATTAATCTAGCTGCTTCTTTAGATTTTTCAAGGTTTTAATTGAGGTGTCTTGAATATCTAACACACCTTATATATATAATGTAGGTATATAATAAGGTGTCTTGTCTATTTTATTTTTGAGTGAGCACCTGAAACACTTTTTATCTTTCAAAAATAAAAAAAAATTTTCTGTTATGGCTAAGTTTTTGTGCATAGAAAGAAAGGAAATAATGCACTCTTCACACCAAGAAGAGAAAAAGAACCCTAATTATTTTTCCTATTTCATTATTTCTCTGCTAGTTCAATTTCCAAGTTAATAGGTGAAATATAGCAATACTTTCTTTACTGCGTTTGGTGAAAGTGCCATTAAACTATTATTGCAGCTTTAAATAGAAGTGTATTTGAACTCAAGTAGAAAGGTTGCTGGATGAAAAGGCTACCCCCATTTTGAGAACTAGAATTCAATTTAATCATTGATGGCACATCTCGCTTAACATAAATACACACCCACAAAAAAAAAAAAAAAAAGCTACCCTAAGCTGCATTTACCCTCATTCTTTTTTTTTTTTTTTTTAATACACAGATTTATTTCTGGGAAAAAAAACCCAAACAAACATCCAAACAACCAAAAAAATAGGAAAGATGTATAAAAGAAAACTCAATCTTCACTTTTGATAAAAATTTGGATTTTTAAGCTATAGCAGGAAGAGGAAATTTCTATATTATGGCATTACAGAGAGAGATAAGACAGGTGCATAAGATTCCTGATAATCACCGAGTCAACAAATTCTTACATAACTCAAAAGCCATAAAAGATTTTAGCCTACTGGAGTTTTTTTTCACTGCTAATAATTTACTTTATACTTCAAAGTCTACCTCAAATAAATAAAAAAAAAAACCAAAACAAAACACAATCTACAGTCATTATAACTCCATATGACAACATGTCTCAATCCACCCAGTAGTAAGAATTGCTTTTGTCTTTCTTGTCATCATCACTATTTCTGCAGTGACTGTGAGAGAAAGAAAATAATGTCTATCATTAGTAAAGAGTCTGAGAATGATGTCTGGCTACAAAAGTAGATTCCCTGTGTCTTTTGTGAAGAGGAGGGTGCTACTTCAGTGACAGCTGTGATGTTTTTGATTTTTGATTTTTTTTCCTCATTGACTGTGCTAATGCTATGCTTGAGGGAAGCAATGCTTGCTAGTTTCTTATAATTTTCATCCCAACATCAACTGTTTTTTAGCTTGTGTAATTGAATACCTATATAGTTTAATGTAATAACAGGGAAAAAATATAAAGTTGGCCTGAGCTGTAAGAACAGTTGCATTCCTTATATATTGATATGTAAATGTAGTTTCAAACTTAAATTAAAAAAAAAAAAAAAAATCTCTTGCCTTATCTGAGTCTTTGTTGCTCCTTTCTACTTTGTGTGTAATTCCATTACTTTGTTATGTTAATTTGATAAATTGGGTTATTGCAATGTACCTATCATCATCCCTCTATTCCTAATTCTCAGAAGTGGTTATGATGTCTTCATTTAATATGTATTATTGCTGTATTATGTCAGGTGTGTCAGGATTTGATTCATGTGTTGAATTCACAGCTAGATAACTAACTATTGAGTCATAGGCCATAGCTATCATTTTCCATGGGCACAGAAAATATTGGTGTCACCAACCACAAAATTCTGGTAGGCTTCCACAGTTCTTATATTTTCTTGCTCTGTTTGCTGACACAAATGTTGTCTTCTTTTTCCAGATGTTTCAGTCTGGAGTTTTGTTCAGTTATTGAGTCAGGAACTTCAAACAACTCTTACTACTCAATATCCTCTAATGTTACTTTTCCTCCTCTAATTTGCTTAAAAACTCCTCCTCACCATAACCTACTCATATGACTTTTGTCTCCTCTTTCATTCACTTCTAGTTTCTCACCTACACATTTATTTTCATAAAATTTTTGGCTTATTAAAAATAATAATGAAAACATGACCCTCCTCATCTTTTTCTGTCACTTCTTTGCTTAATTCTCTTCCTCCCTTTTTTTCTATGCATATTTATCTATCTGTTATTCTTAATTACTATTTTCATCAAATTTGAAAGGGTAAATTCAGTATCCTCTTATCTGTCATTAATCTCCATAATCTACAGTTTATATATATTGTGTATAATTTTCACAGTGCTTGAATTTATCTTCAACTCCCTTTTCTGGTCTAGAGTGTCAGGATATACTAGTCATAAAAGAACTACGCCTATTGGGACCTGCCGTTTGACTTGCATATTCCTTGTCACAAACCTCTCTGAAATCTTTCCTCATGCATCCCTTCTCACTTCATTTTCATGCAATATATCTTCACAGGTGTGGACCCAAGTGTTTATCTCTCTAATTCTGGGTTATGTACTCTACTTTTCTCCTCCAGACTCTCTTTGCTGGAGGTTTTTGTTTCTGAGTCCTCTCAACTGTGCATTATTTAAATTTAGTTTTGTAGTTTTGGTTAAAATTAAGCTGTCTATTTACACTTGAATACGCTATAGCAATAGTGTATTTCTGCTTTTTAGCAAGTATTTTTGTGCAAATTGAAATAATCCTCAGACACATTTCACTATACAGTTGACCACCAAATTAAACAACAAATCACAACTGGACATGAAGTGAGCCAAGATATCAATTCTGTAAGCAGTGGTAGGAGAAATATGCAAATTTAAGTATCATTACTGCCACCTGAGAAGTGCTGGTGTTTTATAATAAAATATACTTTATTCTATCTAGACACACCTTAAACAATAAATGCAATATATTTCTGTCATCTCTGCATGTCTTTCTCTCTGAACCACACAATTCTAAATTTCTCAGTCTGTGTCAATTGCTCTTTCCATTTATCATCCCACTTGTCTTATGCTAAATTCTCTCTCCATCTTACCTAACTGGCACTAGCTATACAAAATGGATTTTTCTGATTTGCTATCAAAGCATTCCATACAGCAAATGTCATTTCTACATCCATAGAGATCTAGAATAACACAGAATAAAATAGAATAGCTCCAAGCTTGTACCATTATGTGTCACAGAGAATTTTGTGTCTCAGCAACAGTAGATGTTTGTTCACTTAAAGATAACCCTATGAGTGTATATCTAGAGAAAATGCTTCTGTGTTATGCATTAAGCTTATTAGCTGCATTACAACTGCAAGCACCGAACTCCACGTGTGCTGTTTCACTCTAACTATAGTGGAGATGTATCTCCTACATTACCAGATTTATACTGGAAGAGTGGAAGGTTATTATGAGCCACCAGCTCTTCTACAGTATTTTCTTAGAATCACATCCAACTTGTCCAAATTTATAGGTTATTTCCTAGGTTTAAGAACTACATTTTTCTGTCACTCTAACATTCAGTTGCATGTTGTCACAAGTGTGAACATTTGCAAACATGGCTAAAAGGTCTGTTTTAAATCATCACTTTTGAATTTACTTTATTTAATGTTTTTCAAAAGACCAATGCTAAAATAAGTTCAAATTTCAAAACTTGCTGTTTTCCAGCAGGAAAATCAATAGCAAAGCATATCAAAATAGTTTCAGAGAACAAATAATAACAAAGCTGCAAACAAGAGTACACTCCTGACAATATTCAGGCTGTTCTTTACAAAAACAACCTATCTTTAAATCAAGAACACTGTTACTTCCAATAATAGTGTTTTTTTCTCCAGAAATAAACCTTGTTGCACAATACATATTAGGCAAAGATCAAAGCAAATCTGAAACATTAAAATAGATGCTACACATAGACTTTTAGAAACAATGGTTTGCAATAACTGATTTTCTTTTTTTTTTTTTTTTTTTTTTTTTTTTTTTTTTTCTGAACTGACCCAATATCATATGGTACTTTACTTACTTTTCCATCTGTTACTGAATAGAATAACTGTCTGAGGTGTGATATGACACTTAGTAAACCTGACATTGCAACACCTGTTTTAATGCCATAATTCCAGCTATTAGTTCCTCTTTCAAAAATGTCCTGTAATTATATTTTTTAAAGACTGTGATAATTGTTACAGAACCCCATTTATCTTGAGGTGAAATTTATCTATACTTTTTGTAAAGTGATCAGGTGGCAAGCAAGAGAAAAATTAGGTTTTCTTAAAATGCTATGTTGCTTTAAAAAATTTAAAAATTAAGAAAAATCAGAATCAATGGACGAGAAATTATAATAGATTTTTTTTTTTTTTTTTAGCAAATCTCCCCTTTTCTGCTATGCCTTTTAAAAATAGGTTCCTTCATTCTCTTATGCTCTTGATCAAACAAATTTTATGGTATTTTAGATTACAGCAAAATTCCCCTGAAGCCTAAAATTTTGCATCCATTATCCTAGGGTGCATCTGATTTTCCTCTATTTCTATTAAAAATCATCCTGGTTTCTACATGTGCTCTAATTTTTCAAGGATCCATTTCCTATTATGTTTGAATTAGGCTCTTAAAACTACACTGTCAATGTTTTAGAAGATATTTGGGAGGTTCTTAATTCACATTAGAAACAAGGACCTAAGTTACTGAATATCTTTGAAAGCAGGGTCACTTAAATAATTTGGATGCAGATTATTGGGATTCAAGATAAATGTAGAAAATGAAGCATATATCACATAACTAGTGTTGGTGCTTGGCATAGCAGTTCAAACCAAAAATAAATGGCAAAGGATAAAACAAATTGATGCTCAAGTATCTTGCAACTTGAGCTTCACATTCCAGATTTCCCTCAGACTAGCTGATTTGAAAAAGGGGGAAAGGTTGTACAAATTCCTCATAGTTAATCAGGAAATTTTTAGCGATTGGAATACCTAAGTCAACAAGGACTCAGCAAGTGATTTGTAAAACTACAGACTGATAATTCCATTTTACTTAGAAAAAGAGAATTAAAATGATAATAAAGAAAAAGACAACAAAGGAAAACTGATAAATAAAGTGTATTGCAAGAATTCAATATGGAAAAAGGAATAAGACGTCCCTTGACTTTTTGATGTCTTTGATATTGTTGGTAGGCACTTATATTTTGCAAGTATGGTATACTTTAATTTGGACTTAATCAGAGAGTAAACCAACTAATTTTGAAGTGGTTTAATTTGATACAGAAACCCACCCTGTAGGATTAGTGCTTGCGATCTTCCTACTAAGAGTCCAGATTTGATTCAATAGAATTTCTTGCTCCTTTCCATTTTCATCCTTGTTCTCTTGCCTGCTTTGCAGCAAATAAGATCTATGCAAAAGAAATAGAATAAGGGTTATTTTTGCATGTTGCTACGTCTGTGGATATGATTAAATGGATATATCTAGTCTCAGGAGAATTAATAAGATTTATGGGGAGCAACTCAATTATCTGTGGCTTAATGGTACAATATGATGAAGTTTTTATTTTGATCTAGTGAAGCACTTAAACTTTAAACTAATACTAAACCTCTAAGTAGTCCAGTAGGATTTATCAGGAACATGCCAGACTACAGTACTCATTTTTAGAGAAGTCTTGTTTTTTTCAGTGTTTGGGACGCCTTTCTCTTCTACCTTCTCTACATTCAAAGGTTTCACTTTTCTTTCCCTCATTTCCCTTAGTTTTACCCAACATGCTTCCTCATGCCAAATAAGCAACTCTATGTATGCTGATGAATTGTTTTCAAAAATACATATTCTGTACAAATAACTGGGACTGTAAAGTCGGAGTGCAAACTAGTTTTCCTCTTATGTTGTTTTTTAAAATCAGAATAGCCACTTCCTTACTGTTCAATATTGCATTTAAATTGGACTTATTATTTTATTTTAATTGATTTATTATATAATTCTGAAAATAAATATTGTGGGCTAGTTGACAACAATCGGTTACAAATGCAATTATGCTTATTGTGCAGCACTGCACAAAAATCACAGCATTGTGGTGAATCAGTTTTATATATCTATTATTTCTTTTGCTTAGTAGTATGAGACATTTCATTTTATGATGAACTGTATAACTATTACTACATCAAAATCTCTGTATAAGGAAAAGTTCAAAAGCTTTTATAAAAACTGTAAGGTACTATAAAGAAGGTTGCATTTTGCTCAGCATAAAAAAGAAATTCAGTAATCTCTGCACAAAATCCAATCTAATTTTCTAGCTGTACATCTTTGACATAATATCAGCATCCAAAATGGGCATGCTATAGTCTACACAGTTCTAATTATCTTCTAGATGGCCTTGCCTGGTATTGATTGCTGAGCATATTTCTCAACAGATAATAGTGATTTAAAAGGATAATTCCTGATTAGGTCTGTGAAATATTTGTCTTCATACTTATTACCCTACTTCTTATAATTAAATGACATGATGTTAGATTTGCATGCAAACATACGTCAATACAAAGCATAAAATAGGTATTTACAGGAAGCGATTCTATATTCACAGCTTTGATATGAAGCCTTAAAGGACATAGGAGCCTGATGAACCCTCTGTAGTTCAGTCAGTGCAGATCTGGGATTTGGGCTGGCAAAATGGTGTACTTTTGGGGGGTCTCTGCTTTATTTTTTCCAGATTCCAAGTATAAGCTAGGTATAGAATTTTTAGAATAGTAGCTAAGTAATTAATTAACATCGTGTCTAAGCAGCATTTATCAGGGGGATTAACAAGATTTTAGACAGAGCTACTCTGTTCTCTCACACTGCTATTGAATACATAATTTGGCCCTTTTATTCCTATCTGCATATCTTGGGTTTAATAAAGATCCTTATCACTATGGTATCCTTATTCTTTCCCCAAAAATGAAAAAAATTGTTTCTGAATTAGCAAAATCAAGTGGCAAAACAAATATACATCCTGGCATATGGAAGGAAGTGACATTTAGCACTGAAATTTAGGACAAGAGATGGGGTAAGATAATAAATAAAAATAAAATAATCTTCCTCTCTTGTTATGTAACAATGCAAAGTTTTTATGCATTTATTCTACTATTACTTTTTTTTTCATTTTTTTATTTTTTGCCCCCAATGTTCAGGTTGATCACAAATTATGCTGTAACTGATGTTAATGCAATCAAATTTTCCAAATTCTGTATTCATCAGGTTGGCCTTATAGTGCCTTCTTTTGTATTTTTTTTAAACTTTAATAGAATTGTTTGGTGAAATGAATAAACAAATTCTGAAAGAGAGAAACCTGGTTTTGTATTTCTTGCCACAAGAATACACAAATGCTTATTTCAAATGATCACTCAACTACACTGTCAAGTACCGTTTATTAGTTGGTGCCTCAGTAGGGGCCACAGAAGGTATATTTAACATTTAATTTTAATTTGTTTCTCAAGAATCACTATGTGACCCCCTAATCATTCATAGAGAAGGCTAAGTGTCATATTCAGTTTCTCATCTGCTCCCAAACAGGAACTTTGGGGCATTTCCAATTCTGACTTGAAAGAATGTGACTGCACAATTCAAAATAACTGTACACCTTTTATTTTACCACCTAGGTGAATTGTGACCACCCAATGCTTTTCAGATTCAGCAGAAGAACAGGTCCTTCTGAAAACAACACTCAGAGACTGTTGGAAGAGAAAATATGACAGAGTGGAATGCCTTTTTTAGAAATTTCTCTCGTCCACTGAAATCACACATGTTTAAATTTGTAGTGAAGCAGGAGTAGGGTTGGTCTGAATGACTGCAGTAGTTTTTATGCGGTAGTACTACCAGTAAAAAACCCTATTTTTCTATCTATAACTAGTGGAGAAAAATAGGTATGTTTCCTGTCCTACTCTAGAGTTTCACCCTGAAACCCTTGGTTTCAATCATAGAGTAAACTTGGAGATGTATGTGTTCATTTAATGTGAAAAAAGGGTTTCCACAGATACAAATTAGTCCATATGCACTTTACAGTGCATATTCAGGGAATTTGACATATTCTAAACACATAACACTTGCTATATCTTCTATGATCACTTGTCCAATGCATGAGCTAAGGTCAGTATCCCTGCACAGTGTACTAGTGTTTTGCAGCTTCATCTGATACATCCTAAATATATTAGTCTCTTGCATAGTCATCATATCAATAGTGTAATTATTACAAGACATTTATAGATACCAGTCAAATTCAAATGTCTTCCAGTTCCACCCAGTCAAGATTTCTTTCTGAAAAGATAAGATGTTAATATTAGAATATTGTAATCTTATTGCTATTATGGTACTACTGTCATAACCAACTATACCTGATCATGACAAGTCATCCCAGCATGCCACAGTTTCTTAAATAGTGCAAAATATCTACAATTTTGGAATTTAAAATCTCATTAAGTCAAGTGAGTATGGATAGAGAAAAAAAATGAGGTTCTCCTGATTTCTATGTACTTCTTTTCTAGTGTGTTCATAAATTTAACCTTATATGTAAACTCAGACTCAGTGACAGAATCAGAATTTGGTGATTGTGATGGTCTTTTAAGTAAGAAACCTTCTATGTCTTTTGGAGGAAGTGAAAAACAAGAAGTTGTTATTTCCCTTTCTAGTAATTCCCCCAAAACTCTGAAAGATTCAGATAAAAGGTTCAATTTTGGTCCTCTATTTATTTCTGGACTTGGAGAAGGCACTTGTCATAGCCCTAGACATTGATCAGAAAGGAGCTAAGTTAACATCATGGTGAAATTAAATTCCTTGCCATTTCTTGACAGAGGTGACATGCAACCTAATACATTTCTTCCAGTTTACCTGATGAAATTTGTCCAGACATTGTAAGGATCCAACTCACAAGGAAACTCCAAATTAAAGCTGCTTAAGTGAAAAGAAAAAGCTGGAGGTAAGTCATGTGAGTTATTGTCAGAGGTTCTGTGTTGCCAAAGAAGTATTTTCCATCAGCTGATTGTATTCAACTGAGTTGTTTTTGCACTGAATATTTCATAAAATAGGATGAAGTGCTTGACACGACACAATATTCAGGAGACCTTCTTAATTTTCACTGCCACTCATGATCTCTGTAATGTTTAATGATATTTTGCTCTCTAACCCTAAACATATCTATATGACTGAAAAAAATAAAAAAAAAAACAAAACAAAAGGGAGGTGCTTATAATTTGGTTGCATGAGTTAGAGTCATGTGACTATTCTCCTTGGAAACTAGAGAACTATATCCTGCTGTAGGTGAGAATAGGAAGCATGTGTGTCAAGTTCTTTCTTTCTTTTCTAGTGTAATCATGTAATTAATTTTCAGTCTCTAAACACTATTTTTAAAGGGAGGATTAAAGTTGTAAGGATAGCAAGAAGCTAAGAGCTTACACAGAATCCCTTCTGCATCTGGTTCTGAATGAAGAAATTAAATTCTACAGAAATACCAGGCACATGCGATGAATACTCACTTTTTCTAGCATTACGTAATAGCAAGTATTCATCTGGTGATTTGCTCGAGAATTTGGGGTTCAGACCCAATTTAGTTTAGAAACCGTATAAATGTGTTTATTCTAGATTTTTAGTGTTTTATCTTCAGATTTTATCCAGAGTTACTGAAGATAATTGAATAAATGTGATAGAATCAAAAATCTGTGTTTTAACACTGGTATAATCATACTTCCACTTGAATGTTGTGTGGTTATTACTGCTTAATTACAGTTTCTAATGCATAAATTCAGTCTGAAAGAAAAGTCACTGGTTTTGATTCTTATTATGAGTTCTATTAGCCTTTGGGTTTTCTGGTCAAATGTAGTTTGTAAGAAAAAAATATACAATATTAAAAAAAAAAAAAAAGTGTGAGCTGTCAAACTCTTTCAAAAATAGTTATATAATCTATTGATATAAACATTCCAGTTCAATTACATTGAAGCATTTTGACTGAAACAAAAGTCATGATATTTTGATGTCATAAAATACATAATGAAGAGTAGTCTTTGAATATGTAAGATTTTTTTTGAGGAAGCCATTGTTTTAATTATTCTGCTGAACTTATTTTGGTTTCAAAAATATACTGTACAAGCTTATGAAGCTATTATTAGTTTTAGATTACATCTGCTGTGAAGATGTATAATTTTAATCTCTGAAAGCAGACTAATTTTTTATTTAACCTTTCTGGTTTCTACAGATGCTCATATATCTTCCCTTTGATGTAGCATTTTCTTGTTAATGCTTTACAAACAGACAATTTTCTAAGTATTATAAACATTTAAAGTTAATGAAATATTCTCAAGTTCACCATGTTTTGAAGAACATTTCTAATAAAAATGGTTTCACATGACTTCAATGCTTTTAGAGCACGAAATTGTGTCTTTACTATAACTAGAAGTAAACCCATGAGAAACCTTATAAGTACAGTGTCAGTATTATGAAATTACAGATAGTAAATAAAGCAAAATGCAGATGATAGATGTCTGTCATGGGTTAAGAACAGTAGTCATCAGTTCAATGCCCCCAGCAAGACTCTCCCAAACCAGACACTGATCACTTGTTCTCTCTTCTTTCCCCTCCCCACTCTGGGGATGGAGTTGAGAATTGGAAGCATAAAACATATAAATCATGGATTGAGGTAAGAACAATTTACTGAAAACAGCAATAAGATAAGAGAACAAACAGTAACAGTGACAATACTAATAACAGAAGTGTACAAACAGGGGGTGATTTACATGCAAAACACTCTCCAAGCCCAGGACAATGAAAACCAGTGTTTGACAGGCCCTATGTCCATCACTCTTTCTTCTCCAACTGGAAAGGGATGCACTTCTTCTGAGAAGTGAGAAAGTTCCTTTCCTCCATCCCTGGCAAAGACATAAAATGGTATTGAATAAAACAATGTCTTGACCACACCCCCTTCTGCTGATGTGGGCCAGAACCAGGGTGGAAGTCATATGTCCATATCTGTATTTTCCTTCTTTCCATAGCTCTGAAAGTTTTTCCCATTCAAAAATAAGTTCAGTAAAGTTTTCAGAATACAGTGTGACTGAAATATGATCAATACATCTTTTTCTAAAGAAATTATGATTTTCTTTGGATAGATGACCACAATTAAACTAGTTACCAAGTTATACTATGTCAAGTGAACAACTTGCTTCATGAAGCAAAACACTAACTTGAATTTTTACATTATTGGCTGGCAGTTTTTTCTCGGTTACATGCCTCAGTTGACTTCAATGAAAATTTTTATGCTGTAATAACTGGCTTACTACCACGTATGTTAAGAAATATGTCACCATTACACTTAACATTAATTTCAGGAGAAATACTTGTGCATATTAGATAATATTGGCCTTATAATAACTCATTCTTAGTAAATCTGAATAGCAATTACACTCTCTGAATACTTTTGTGAAAAGAGATAGTGTGATTGGGACTGGAATAACCATCAGCAAATGTTATCATCTTTATTTAGCTGTGAAGACATTGCATGAGATTAAAAAAAAAAAAAATCTGATGCAAGTATAAATATAAAGTTCATGAGTATTTTCTTGCTTCAATACTTACAGAGAACATCTACTAAAGGGCCTTTTTTAAACTGATGTCATACTGAATGACTTTTTGCTTGCTAAATTCTCACCCTGCAGAATCAAGATCCGACAACATGCACAGTATTAATTCCAGTTCACCTCTGCACAATATTTGTTCCAGTTCACTTTCACTGAAAGTGATTATGTAAGGGAATATTTGTAGGAAAGAACCATATTCACTTGAGGTTCATTTTTATCTGCAAGCTGCAGGGAGACTTGCTGCACCAAATTAAGTGAGAAATCTTATTTAAAACATCCTCCAACAGATGTTAGAACTGACTTACAACAAAACTTAACTTAAAAGTATTTAAAACATAAAATATATACATATATATCAGTGAACTAGCATTTCCCAAAAGAAAACACTCCTAAACTTGTGTCCTACATGTTAAAGTCCAATCTGCAAATCAGATGACTGGAAGAAATTAAACTTGATCTTAGAGGTCTTTTTCAACATTAACAATTCTGAGTCTGTGGTTCTCTGATTCTATGAACTGATGCAGTTCCATTTATTTCATCACTTACCACTGGCCATTACTACTGTGACTTTATCTATTAAGTTACCAGAAAACTCTCTAACAGCCATGACTTCATGATGCACTGGGATTGTCTCCTTTAGTGAATCTTGGCTGGATGTTTGAGCATTCAAGCACTGCTTTTACAATTCTATATGGAAAAAAATCCAACAAAATTGCCATACATGTAAAGGGTCAATATTTCCAAACATTCAGATATCTAATTTAATTAGTCCAGGTTTTGAATGGTGTAGGTGAAATGATATCAAGCACTGTCCCAGCATATAACTACACAGTCCTAGGAGAAATCTGAAATTCAGATCTTTTATTTAAGTGTCTATTAATGTATAACGCCTCATTTGCTTGAGTCAGCAGCAAATATTGTTTGCCTGGCACTAAAGTCCTATTGCCCTTCTCAATCTAAAGCACTACATGATGAAAGAGAGTATACCCGGCACTTGATTACAAGGAAGAAGCAGCTGTTGTTACTGCGAATATTCTACATAAGGTACTAGGAGGTCATTGTGATTTGCTCTATTTTATTAATGGTTAAACCTGAAGCAGAAAATGACAAATAGTTTGCTCAAGGTTATCTGGCAGTTGCAGATCTACAAATAGGCTTAAGCCTTCTTAATCTTATAAAAGGTGAAGAAGACAAGATTGGTTTCCTCATGGAATGTCTTGCACCTTCATTGGAACCATTTCTGAATTGAATTAGAAAAAAAGGGTATTTGTTAGCAGTTAAGAAGTAATTTTTCCCTTGCCCACCCAAATGTTCTTCATATTTCTGAATACTCAGTAATTAAGGTTTTTTGTGGTGTATTCTCAGATGTTTCTTTCTGAAAACAAGAGAACATTTCTTTTTTAAGCAATGCTTACTTATATTTAAAATATTTTTCCATTTGACATGTTAGCTTTAAGAGGAATAGACTGCATTTTTGACATTTTGATAAAAAGCTCTTCTTGTGTATATACACAAATAAATCTTGTGCATATATAGAAATACAGCCAAAGTATCTGAAAGTGGCTTAGGTTTTTATTACTTCTCTTGTATTAGAAGCTCAGATTATAGTGAGTTAATATTCAACATTATACTTAATTTTAATCTGATTTTAATCAGTCTATCACCTTTATCTTTATTCTAGAAACATTTTTTTTATTCATGATAACCTAAAGAAGATAGTGCTTCAGAAGCTGAAATAATTTTTACTGATGTCTTTTAGTACTTGAAAAAGGTATATGTTTTGGAACTGCTGAAGAAAATACTTAAATCCATTGTCTGAAAAGTGATATGTTTGGGGCTTTATATAAACAATTGGGCTTATTTTTCAATCAGAACTAAAACTATTTGTTTTCCTGTCTGATCCTCTTTCTTCTTCTCCCATATTAACAACCTGTTCTGGTTTCCTTCACTCATCTAATCTCCTTTCTCATATACTTTATTTTTTCTACCATAAGGTTAAGCTTTTCTGTGCAGGAATCAACTGAAACGTGAATTTCCTTCAGCCCTGTATCCATTACCCCAAAGTTTCCATTCTTCCAGGCTTTGTATTGTCATAACATTCAAGTCCAGTATCATAAAAGAAGCTGTAAAGAGTGTAAGATTCAATCATTTGAAGGTGCTTGGCCATATGCTTTTAAAAGCACGCTCAGGACTTTTGCAGGAGAATGGTCTATGAACCTGGTGTAGTTTCAAGCAAGAGTATGTGTATGGTGGTACTACACCACAGAGAAATAGAAAACCTGATGGTGTTGGGAAGCATAACATGGACATACGGGTTTATTAAATATTCATTAAAGGTTTTGATAAAAAATGTCTGAATCACTGGGCATGCAGTGCAGTATTGCTGTCTGCATGGATAATGCACATATTTGGGATTATTGCTTAGAAATTCCAGGTGAAAAAAAGAGCAGCTAAATACACTGAGGGTTTAAATTACTAACTGAGGAATCTGCTTGGAATCCTGAAAACCATAGATGACATCAGTTTCTAGACTGCCTTCTTAAAAATGTGAGTCAGGTTCCTAATGTGACTTCCTAGGTCTGAATAAACTGTATATTGGAATCAGATCTAACAACTTTGGGTTTTTCACATGTATCTCTAAATTCTTTAAGCAAGCAGTTTGCAAAGTCCTAGTTTCTTCAACAGTGTCTGCCTTTCTGCTGGTAGGACACTTCTCAGAACACTGAGCTCTCCAGACTTCTCTGATCCTGGAGTTTCTGGCATAAATACTACATGAACATTAGTCTTGCAGGCTCTTTTTTTATCAGTTCTCCCAAATGAGAGTATTACTTTTTTTTTTTTTTTTTTTTTAATTCCAAAGTAATTTGTACATTTGTGAATGTACCTTCAAAAAACTGGAAGCAGGATTATCAATTAACAAGAAAAGTTGATCAGAGTTAAAATGACAAAATAAGACACACTGAAAATATTGAAGACAAATCTTACTGTAAGGGCTAGTGAAGGATAAATATTGCACTTTGAGTACCAGCAGAGAATAAGGCAAAGCTGTATTAGGGTGATAATATTAGTCACTAATTCTCTGATCCATCTCAATTTCAAATTGAAATTTGCTGTGCAAATAATTAAAAAGCAAATAAAAAAGGACCCCAAAGCCATGAAGTTGTAAACAAGCAGCTTTGTAAAATAAACTAATTATTACTCCTTATATCATTATTATTTCAATGACAATGAAGTCCTTTAATTCCTTGAAAACAGTTGAACTTCAAGTAATTGGAAAATTGACTCTGGAGAGGTTCTAATGATACCTGTACTGTATATCAGTGTTATGAGTTAATTCAGCAGTTACTGAGAAATATATACAATAGTAGGCATAGGATTTGTTTCTGTACACAACTCGTGTACTGTAACTGACAGAAATATGGGCTATTTTTCATGGTGATTAGGCATTGAAGCCATATAACTAGTCATTGAAAGGTGAAACAGAAAGATCTACTCAGCCCTCATTTTTTTTCCTTAATAGAGAAAAATGGAATAAACAGACATTTTCTCATCAATAGTCTATTTGGAACTGTTCACTTTGTTCATAGGTTTTAAAGCGCTCTGAGGAAAATCAGATCACTTGTGATGATCTCAGTTTCACATAAAGCCTGACTAATTCCAGAAAGGTTCGTCTATAAGACCTATAGATAACATATTCTTGGACTCTTCATTAATATAGTGCTTACATATGATGACATAGAAACAGTTAAATCCTGCAGCTTCTCCACATCTGCGTGAGACCTGTGGTAGTTGTTTTCATTCACTTCAATTTTCTGTTTTAACCATAGTATACAAGGTATTATGAAATGTTAAAATTAAAGAGTAATAGAACAGCTCCGTTCTATTTTCTGTTCTATTTAAAGCTCTTCTATACTTTTCATTAGGTCAAGCAGCTTATAGAAAGGAAAAAGACATGGCTCATATTAAGGTTCTGCAATTATTTTCATTGGTACCATTTTCTTGCTTCGGTTCTAATTAACATGAAGGAACATGGAAATTTCTATTGAGACTGAGAAGCTAACAGGGAATTCTCTGAGAATTTCATCACAATAAAACATAAATATTCATGGAGTTAGAAGTGTTACATTGCTGATGTGAATCGTGCCATGGTAAGGGTTCCTCAGAAATCATGGTGACTTTTGCATCTCCAAAACTACAGAGAGAGCTTTTAAAGATATGAGAAAGTATGATTTTTTTGCTTCTTGGCTTTTCATATTTATTATGTTTTCTTTTCAATGACTTTTGCCTGTTGTGCTAGTCTATCTACAAAAACAGCTTTACTGAGTCATAGACAGAATTGCAAGTGTTCACAAAATGAGGCTTACATTAGTAAAATGCTTTTTATTTTCAATTGCTTGATGTGATGAAGTCATTCATTCAGCCCATGCATAAGTGAGTCAACCAAATTCATCTCAGGTATTAGAGGGCATAAATCTAGTTAAGTCATTGGAATTGCACCAACTTTCATTAATGTTGAATTTCTCTCATTCTGTCAAGGCAGAGTTAGCGTAAACAGTTAAACAACATTGATCCAGATAAGATGAGTAACACATCATTTTATTACACAGAATACTAAGAACGTTTGCAAAATTCTAGGTTAATGTCTGAAAAATCATAATATAGCAAAGCTTTATGGATAGCCATTAGTTTTAGAGGCGTTGTTTGATCTTAGGTTCACACAAAAAAACCCCAAACAAAACCAGACAAACAAACCAACAGAAAACCCAAAACAAAACAAAAAACACACCACCTTTACAATTTGTTCTATACTCGAGGACTTGGATTTTCAAAAATAAGTACTCATCAGTTATATGTCTTATGGGTTTATTCTTAGGGATGTTTCATTTTTCCACTCTGTTCTTTATTTGCTGTGATATACACTGAAAGTAAAAGCATGTCTGTGCATGCATTACACCAGTATGGGAAAATTTGTCTCAGTATTTAGAGAATTGGGTGGAATTTCTTTTAGACTAGAAGAGTATCAGAATGCAAAATACTAGAAATAGGTCAATGAACTATTGGCCTTGAATATGGAATTGTGCTAGCTATAACAAGTCAAATCTGATTTAACTGACATGAAAGTAAATTCATCATGATTGCAAATATTTTTCCTTAACTTAGGAAATGCTCCTTAACTTTAAAATAAAATAAAAAAAAAGAAATTGAAAAAGGGTTTTTTTTATCCCTATGTACCTGAACTTAAAACCAAGAGAGGCTTCTGTTGTGCTTTAAGATAGGAACAAATAGTGCCATGGAAACAACACAACGGTTCTATACAGAGAGAGAAATCATCTGTGCATGTTAATGCAAGAAGAATATATCAATTCACTCTACCGTTTTTCCAGATGTATTAATTTCACAGATTACATTGTTAGATGTTTTCTATTACTTGCTGAGGGAAGCCAGTAGCTGAAAAATATATTTACAGTATTTGCATTGAAGACATTTTCTTCATAATATTGTAAAGTAATTACTTCTTGTTTAAGCAAGTCTTGAGAAACAAAGCTCTAGACATGATGCTATGTATAAAAACTATTGCTTAGCATGAAACATACATTCATTCTATTCATGCCAAGTGGTAAGTAAAAGAGAAGTCTATCACAGTAGAGGGGAGGGGAATATTACGTAATGCATACAACTAGAGAGACAAAGTAATTGTATTGCATGCATTGAGACTAAGCTTTCCCTCCCAATTAGAGACATTTTCCATTACAGCATACTGCTTACAAGACTAGAAAGACATTCATTTTAACAAGTACCTATCAATACTATACACTTGAACTTCAGAAATATTGGACTGGCAAAAAGTTGTTGTCATGGGGTTTTATGCACAGCACTGACCATCGAGGGCATCCAGGCAGAGGTTGTCACCCTTGCTGTTAGCAAAGTGCCATCTTTTTCTGCAAGTGCACTGACGAAACAGAAGGGAACATGTGTTAAGTCAGTTACAGACACCTCAAAGATACATTGAATGAATGAGTTTATAATATAGACAGAGCAGTGAGGCTAGTTTCTTCCCCAGTGGGAAAAATGGGCCAAGATAGAGAGATGCTCCCATGAGAGGTACAGTACACATCTGTGAGAGGCCCATGGGAAGTCTCACAAATTCTCCTGCACAAGGTGCCTGGTCCATAGGAATAGATCTGGTCATGTAGATTCACAGCCGTGGCAGATGGCAGATGGCATACAAAGACACCACAAGAGATATAGTTTGTACTCATGGACCTTTCCGCCTATAGTGTTTGCTCACTAAGAGTTTCAGGGAGCAGAGACGTGCAGCTGAGAAGGTGGGAGACATGGAAGAAGGTGTGGCCATGATATTTCAAAATGAGCTGACTGATGAAGTTGCCAACTACTCTTTTGCTTCTAATATGCGTTCAAGATACAAACAGTGTCTTAGTGTTCTCCGAGTCCTGAATAAAATAGAATACAATGAGCTTGCATCACAGCAATCTTCAGTGGCATTACCTTACATCTATCTTAATTATCCTTGTAGTATAAACCTATTTGTAACAGCCATTTACAACTCAGATGTCTAGTGGGGCTGATTTCCATGATCCTTTTATGAATATTGAAATAAGGTACAGAACTAAAGATATTAAAAAATACTATTTCTTTTACTTTAATTCTCAGATCAATTCATTTTTCAGTGCCAAGGAACCTGAACAAGTAACATATATCAAAAGGCACTTATCAAAGTCTTTTAATAGACTGGTACTTGTGAGACTCCTTCTCAATCTACATACAATCTTGAAAGCATTAAGCCTATGCTGCAGTTATTAGGAGTCCACCATTCAGTCAGCCTGTAAGTAGCTTGGCCAATAGCTTCTGTCTCCTCTTCACTGTTTTGTTGCTTTTGTTTTCCAAAACCATAAGAGAAAACATCTCAGGTCTATCTCTTCATATCCTTCATGTCCTTCATATCATATCCACTTTTTTAACATGTTTGCTATCTAAAGTAAGCAGTATAAACTATCTTGGTACTGAAATTAGGGTTGTCGTTTTGGTTCTTTTCCTATGAGTTGACTTTCATAATACAATTTCCTTTTTGAGATGACATATCTGTATTTACTTAAAAGTGTATAGGTTCTTAGAATGCCAAATTAACGTTCAACACTGATATATGCATAATGCTACCCTAATATTGCATGAGCAAAGCAACAGTTCATGTATTCTAGAGCACCTCGTTTATGTTAGAACAGCTGCACATTGGTCAGAGGTATCCACTGAGGTTTCTTGAATGTGAAAAAAAAAGATTTATAAATTTCATCTCACTTTATGCTACATTCTTAGTGTGTAAACACCAACATCTGAGCCAGTCATCTTTACTGACAGGGTGTCCATATATAGATATCTATACCTGCCAGTGTTTATGTCGATCAGGTGTTTAAATTACTGTTGAGATGGCTATGTTATATCTATATTGAGAGAAATCTATTCTCTCTTTCTGTTCTTCCAAGAGCCTGTTTAATTTTATTCTATTAATGTGAACTTCAAGCAATCATAACTAAGTTCATCTTCTCTACAAACAATCATTGTAACAATTCCTTATCTGGACTACACACACTGCTACCTTTTACTGATATGATGTGTATGGTAAACAGATACATACCCTCCTAAGTTTTTAGTACTTGCTAGTATTTTTTCTTTAGGATTTAGTGGCAAAATAATACAATCAGTATTTTACAAAGAAGTAAACCTGCCAAGAACAAGTTGTGAGACTGGCTTGTTAACAGTCGTTGATCATCTTTGGAAAGATCTGGAATGATTCAATGCATCCTCTGCTGTAAGCTGTCCCTAGCGAGATAGAATAGGAAGGCTTGTTGTGGAGAAACAGGATTTGAATTTTAGACTTAGCGAGTCTAAGAAAGCAATCTTAGAGGCAGAGAAAACTGAGAGCAGATTTGAACAGGAATTTGTTGGAGTTTTGTGGATTTCTTTGCTAGTAATACCTGAGCCCAGGCAGAGAATGTGCATAGATCCTGAGTACCACAGGAGCTGTGTTGCCACAGCGTATTAGGAAAATCCTCTTCAACGACAGATATGTTAGAGAAGTATTATATTTTCTTATGTGTTTGTTTATCAATGTGCAATAGGGATGGACTTTGGAAAGAGAAAATCAAGCAACAGATTCCCTTCATTAAGATCTTCTGTGCTATCCCTTGAATGACACTTGCAAGTCAAACACATGCTACTATATCTTGTAAAAGAGTCAATTCCTGTCCAAGATGACTGCAGTCCAAGACTTCTAATCAAAAGATAGTAGGTTAGTTGTACTACACAGTTGGTCCAGACTGAATATAGTACTCCAGCAGAGGTCCTGTTTGAAGTATTATCAAAGATATACTTCATTGTCCTGTGGCTTCTGTATGCTTATTTATATAACTCACAATGGCACTTTCTTTTTTTCTTTTGTTTCTGAGATTGTTGACTCAGCTTGCAATCCATGACCAACCTGATTGTTTTTTGCAAAATTATTTTGCAGACAACTCTACCCAATCATCAGTCTGTGTAGTCAATTATTACTGTCCACTTTTTGTAATTATACATGTTACTGTTAAATATGTTTTTCTTCTGCTCCAAAGAGAAAATATTTTAGCTTGTTTGCATTTTTTTTTTTCTGACAGTGCCAAATAGAATAGCTCAGAAGCAATATAATAAACATAATGCCTAGATTATACTTGTTATCAAGCAAGGCTAAGTATGTGATACAAACTTGTGCCTACAGGTCTGAAGTAAGTATTGGGGACATTTTTTCCAAAAACTTTTTTTTTTTTTTTTTTTTTTCAGCAGAATCCCTTAATTGATACTATCCTTATCTGTCAATTACTTTGTCGTTTGATGCATGTATCTTGTTGCTGGGAAAGTAGGGAAAGATGTATTTGTAACTGCTTGGAATAAGTGTATAAATATGAAACTCATGAACAATATATAAAAATGGGGGGAAAAAAAGTGAAAGAAATTGCCAGCGTTCAGCAACTGACTAAAACAAAACCAGAATTGACCTCAGAAGATGAAGATACAAAAACAGAAACTTGAATGTATCTTTTTACTTGACTATTAAAACTGCATTTTCTTCTTCCTGAAAGACACCCGTATGAAGTCTGGCTAAATAAAGGCTTTAAAAGTACTTAAGAGCATAGACACATATCATAGGAAGCTGCTTTTGTGTGACAAGAGTGATGATCTAAACACTTTTCTTTAGGAACTTAAAGATTATATTTTAATGTGAATAGAAGTGAAGCCATTCTGAGATTGCTCAACCCTATAGAAATATTTGTGTTGACTGTTCCTCTTTGGGCACAAGAAGTTATACAAAGTTTTTGAATAGTTGTTGTGAAGGATCATATGGTTGGATTCCTATATGACAGGAATTCTTAAAGGAAAATTTGAAATATAAAGGAGTACACATCCAGTACCCTCAAAGAAATAGACGGAATATCACTTATGCATCATTTATGCGATGACTTTCAAGTTGAAGAAATGATTCTCATAAAAAGTGGTTGACAAATAAATCAGTCTTAAGAGCAGATACTTTATTATTCTAGTTCCAGACCTAGTAAAAAGGATGGTCCTTTTTCAGATGCATTAGGTTTCATAGAGAATTAAGCTAAAGTACTAGTTTCACAGCTGTCAAATTTTTCAGTGGTTACCAATAGGCCTGAACTCTTCATTGTTGTCCATCTCAGTGTAAAGACCAAATAAGATGTTTCCAAAGCAAAATAAATACTTCACTGATAGATGATTAAACTGTTCCGACTGCAATAATGAACAAGTTACAGTAGGTGACTCAACAGTTAAACAAAACACTAAGCCATGGACCCCTTACAATTATTTCTACTTGTTTCAACATATACTTGAAAGAGAAAACATATGTTGTGTACTTCGTTCCCAAGAAGACAATAAAGCTATAAATAATAAGTACTGTCTGATTTTAATTTAGCATAATCATGAGTAGGATGTCATATGACCCTTAAGAAAATGAGGTAATGTAAATGGATTTACAGTCAATTGGTATCAAGTAAATTTCCGTTTCAAAATGTGGTGTTCCTTGAGTATGTTCTATTCTTGTACTTCTTTTCCCATGCGAAAATATCACTTTTCATTTCTTTCAGTATTAATATTGTCAGGTTTCTACCTGTAAAAACTCTGAAGGAATCTCACATAAGTTCATTTATGCCAGATATCGTGATTCAGTACTTTAGAAGAGTTTTTAGAGATAAATTGTATGCTTTGAAAAAACTCAAAAAGTTTCAGTGAACCTCAAGAAGCAGCTGTCCGTTAGGTTAAGACAGATTCAACTTGTTTTGTCTAAGACAAAGGTTCAGGGAACACTGACATCTTTCTGCCCTTTCCTCTTGCTTTCTGCATCTTTGTATTCTGCAACAGCTGTCTAGGCATGCTACTTCCCATAACCATCAACTCCTTTTTTTCTCGGCCAAAGCTGTCTTGCCAAGGTAATGCTGGATAAAATAGTCTTTATATTTATTAGATATAATTTGTCCAAAGGAATTTCCAGGTTAGACTGGATAATGACAATGACATTGATGTCTATGAAAAAGGTCTTGGTTCTTAGAGGGCTAAGACGTGCTAATATTGCTTTATGCTTGTAAGACTGGATTTATAAGACTGGATTTTATCCAGACAGTCCAAAGCATGAGCAGGGAGAGGTAATTTGTCTGCAGGAATCTGGACAGACACGATCTCCAAATACAGAAGTGAAAACACCAGCATTATCACTGACCCTTCAGTTATCGTGAATAGACAAAAACTACCAATATAAGGATAACAAAGCCTCCAATTATTCCTTTCTATTGAATCCTCCAAGTTAATGCGGGAAAAAAAAAAAAAAAAAAGTAGGAAAAAATGTTTGTATCCTTTCTTTATTTAAACCATTGAAGGAATTTTTTTACCTTCCTGTAGACAATGAACTTATTTTTTACATTTATGGTTTTTTTCTGAAGCTCTGTTGGGTTGATTTAAACTCAAAATAAAATACTTTATCAAGTGGAAACAAATTACCATTTTAGAATATTTAATAAAATGCAATTTTACCAGCAAAGCTGAATTCTTATAATTTCTAGTCTATTCTATTTACTTAGAGGTGTGTGAAACAATAATGTTTAACACATGGAAATTTGCTAAAAGCACATGAAGCTTACTAAAAGGGAGAGAAGGAGCAAAGGGATACAAAACAGCAATTGACCCAGTTAGTGCATCAGATCAGGCACAATGCTACTAGCTACATCTCATAACAGTTTCACTTGTTTGGTGAATACTGGTGAGACAGAAATAAAACAAGATAAAGAAATCATTTTCTCAAGTATAATATTGATTTTATAGGAATTTGTGATAGAAAATAGTTCTATATGAAACAAAGAATCATCTTCAAATATATGTATTTCACATCTTAGTAATAAAAAGTAACATGTCACTTAAAACATGATGTGAAAGGAGCTGATTGCCATATTTCTTGCAAATTATGTTCCCATAAAACTTGGAAAACACTGAATTATTTTCCTTGTGCAAAACAGGTTTTATTTTCCTTCTCTTCATAGCAGTTACACACCCTAGAAAGCAGAGGACTGGATTCTAAGTTTGTGCCAGGAAATGTCTGTGTTACCTTGGGTCATTGCTAACTAAGAGATCTAAAAGTATGGAACCATATATATCAGATTACAAACACCAGTGTCTCTCATTTTCTACAGAAATCTGTCACACAAATGATTTCTTTGCTGCAATTTTACTCTAGACAGTATGAAAGTAAGCAATTTCTGACTTTTGTTGTTCATTCTGTAGTGGATGTTCATATTCAGGTGTTGGTAGCAGGAATGCTGAAGGGGAGACTTTTCTTACAGGCAGCCAGAGCTGTCCTGTGATGGACATAGTTGGTTTCAAAGAACCACAGGACACAGTTGAGCCCATCAGCCAAGCTGGTGGTGCCTCTGTGAAATTGCATTTAGGAAAGATCAAAATGCTTCACATTCAGTGAGGAATGAAGGAAAACACATGAGATACGCATGTCCATGAACATCAAAGTCAGAGAAGAAGGAAGGTGAGGGGGTATTCCAGACATCCGCACAAGGTTTCCCTTGCTGTCTGTGGAGAACACTCCAGTGGAATAGAAAACCAGATTGCAGCCCATGGAGGACCTTATGATGAAGCAGACAGATATGCCTTGAAGTAACCAGCCCGTGGAAGGCCATGTTGGAGCACAGGAAAAAATAGAGAAACAGAGAGGAACAGTTACGGATTGACAACATCCCTCCCATACCCTCTGTGACAGTTGATGAGGGAGTCATCAAGAAGAGTCAGGAATGAAGAAGTCAGCCCTGGAAAACTGGGGGGATAGGGAAATATTTTAATTGTGTCTTTCTTTGTCCTTATTCAAGTCTATTTTAATTGGCAGTAGATAGAAGAAATTTTCTTCAAATTCAGTCTGTTGTGCTCAGGATAGTAAGGGGTAGCGATCTCCCTGTCTTTATCTCAGCCCAGAAGCCTTTCCATCTCATTATTTCCCCCCATACTGTTGAAGATGGGGAGTGAGAGGGAAGCTAGATGGGCATATTACAACCAACTAAGGTCAACTCAGCACACCTACAGAAGCTTCTATTGTATTTACAGGTCCTTGCTACTTATTTCCTTCTAAGATTTTAATCCAAATTTATTTCTTCTAGTGATTTCTGTGGGAGCAAGCTCTTATTACTGCTGGAAGAATACCAGGAATAAGAATTGTCATGACCTAGAGGCCAGAGGAAATCCACTTTGAAAGACCCAGCTCAAGAGGAAAAAGAAAACCCACTCTCAGAAAGACTGATGGGATATCACTTTCTGGCATTTTATAGTTTATTATATAGTTGTAGTGTAAAAGTTCTCATTGTACCAAGTTCTGTAATTTTCCCATCATGTTCTCCCCGGTTTGTGATTGGTCAGTGCTTACTGCAGTGGTGCGTGACCATGTATGGTTGTCTCCTCCCCTGCTCTTCCTTATTTGGTTATGTTCCTTCCCCTTTTTCCCTTTTTTGGTCAGTCAACACCCTTGTTCCCTGCACCTTCCAGAAGTTTCCCTCAGGTCCTTATAAAAGTTTGATGTTCCCCTAATAAAATGATGTTTCTGCTTTATCCGACTGGAAGTGTGCCTGTCCTTCTTTGCCTCTTAGGATCGCAACAGATTTCCAGTATTCTGCTGAAACCTTCTGCGGATTCTCAGTAATATTCACCTCATCAACTACAAGTTAGAAGAGTGAAATAGTCAGTTACTTATGTTTCACAACATCATTTTTGTCAGGCTTTTAAATGCCATTCAGCTGTTTAAAAAATCTAAATTATTAACCAGATACTGAAAGGCGAGACAAAAGAACATGATAATTTACTGAAATAAGATGCAAGAAAAAGATTTTATTTTGAAATTGTGTTTAAAACACATTGAGGTTTTGCAGAATTACTTTAGGTAACAATAATGATAGCAAAAGTATAACGTTTATTTACAGCGGATATATGATTTTCTACTAAGTTGTAGTCAATCCTTAAATCACCACTACATGGTAATAGTGAGCTGCTCTTGCTAAGAGTGAAATTATAGTGCTTTGGTGAATTACAAAAACAGAAAACTTGCTCAACTAGGCTCTACATGTTTACACCAAAGATTAGGCAAACAATATACTTACACTATATGAATCTGCAACCCTATCTGTACGTAATGGCAAATAACTGACACATGGCATAGAAGAAAAACTCCAAAGGCACTGATCTCCGATTCTCTGACATGTAAATGTTAATGACATAGAATCAGCTTAGGTTCCCTATAATAACACTCTCTTATATAGCAGGTCTCATATTGTTATTATTATTCGTAGCAATATTGACAAAACAAGAGCTATTCTTGACAGCAAGCTCTTGTGAAAAATTAAATCGCTACAATATTTCATTCCGGAATTCCCTAATTGTCAGAGGAAACTAATTCTTGAATTGTATTGGGGGCTGTCAGAGTAAAATGAGGAAATGTTCTGGTTTAACCCTAGCTGTCAACTGAGCCTCACACAGACACTCTCACTGTGGGATGGGAGAGAAAATATGAACAGTAAAAGTGAAAAAACTCATGGGTTTCAATAAAGACAGTTGAATAGGTAAAGCAAAAGCCATGGACACACACAAATCAAAATAAGGAATTTGTTCACTGCTTCCAGTGTGTTCAGCCATCCCCAGGAAAGCTGGGCTCCATCATGTGTAGTGGTGACTTAGGAAGACAAACACCATAAGCCTGAACATGCTGAGCATGATGCCATATCATATGGAATATCCCTGGAGTCGGTTGGGGTCAGCTGTCCCAGCTGTATCCTCTCCCAAATTCTTGTGCACCCCCAACCTACTTGCCGGCTGTGTGAGGTGAGGAGCTGAAGAGGCCTTGACTATGTGTAAGAACTGCTCAACAGTAGCTAAAACATCTCTACTTTTCTACACTGTTGCCAGCACAAATTCACGACTTAGCCACATACTAGTTCCTGTGAAGAAAATTTACTTTATCCTAGCCAAAAGTGACAGAGGAAACCATTTAGTAAGTGAGAGGAAAATGCTTAGAAGTGATCCAAGAGACAAATGGAAAAAAAAAGCCAAATGCTTGTCTCAGAGAAAGTCTTATCTAGGGATGAAAACAATACTAACAGGAAGGATTTTTCACAGTTTTTTCTCTGTCCATTTCATGCTTTCTGTTTCTTGTTAAACTAAAATTAGATCACCTACCCCTCTCATGAAATCTGGTTAAATATGAAGGTGCTACAGTGACTTACTCCATGTGATCAGTGATTAGAAGATCTGTTAATTAACTAACACAAATTAATCCAGAAAGATATGCAGAAAAAGTGTCATTGGACACTTAAAAAGTGTCATTAAAGACAGCTCAAAATGTCATATTTATTTATAAAGTTATTAGAAATCTATAAATAAATCAATATTTTCTGAATTGTTTGTATTGTTCTAAGTCTTCAGAACTCCACACACACTACAAATTAAGTGTTTGTACACAGATATAAATATAGATCTCAGATTTATTCTCAGGTTGAATCCCAGTTTAAACCAGAAGTGGATTACTTTCATAAGCTTTTAGCTGTTGTGAAAATTTGTTTTCAAACCATTCATTCAATTTAAACTTGATATACTAATATTCAAATTACATGACACTGTAATGTGAAAATTTCAGGATCATGCAGACACTGAACTTACTGTAGTCAGTGATGATCAAACAAAGAACTCCTCTCAATTTACTCAAAATGCAGCCAGTACAATGAACTAGTAGTTCTCCTATTAGAAGGGATCCTCTCTTGTCTGACATAATCAGCTGTGGATGATACTGGCCGATATGAATATACAAGGCATCTCACTGAATTGAACTAAGAGTACTGTGTGGTTTTAAACCACAAAGAGACCAATTTTATGCTATAATAAATGACTTTCCAGTAAGGTGGCTGTGAGATAAAAGTGAATTCTATCTCTGACTTTTCAAAAATATTTGTTGAATATGTATGGGAATACTAAGAAAAGTAAAAGATAACATTTTCTCTGGATGTACACCACTTGAATGGTCATGGACTCATTCTCTGCTCCAACAGTTGCAGTGCAATTAATATTGAAGTTTGGAAAAGTATTTATTAAAGAATTTAATCAAGTATTTGATTAAAATGATGCATATGTCATTGATTAACCAAAATCAAAATGAAGATAAAGTGCATGATTAATGATGAAGCTGAGAGTTAGTTAATTAATTCAGTTCTCTAGATCATTTATATTCTTTCAAGTAGACTATTCTAAAAAGATATGAAAAGAAATAAATAGTATTCCATCACACTTGACCACTTTAGAGTTGGAACAAAAATAAATATCAGAAAAGTAGGAAGTTTTATTAGTCCATTTTCTGTTGTTCACTTTCTCCAGTGCCATATGTGAAGCTGAAAACAAATGTATCAATGCAGGTTTTATATATTTTCCTATGTTGATAAAAAAACAAAAGTATTACCTTTATAATACAAAACACCAAAAGAAAGGACAAACTAGACACACATTGCTAAAATTTTGAAGGCCTGGCATAAGTAGTGAATCAAGAAAGCTGCATGAAAAAAAGTGGTTGTTGAAATTGTTAAATGACTTTCAAATTGATTTCCATGTTTTTTACTGATGCATCTTCATTGTTCAACCTGAGCTGGGTTTGGTGCCCAGTAACTCAACACAATACACTACCTCTCTTGTCCTGAGTGACCACCACAATAGATGGAGACCAAAGTCCTGGACTAAATTAACTCAATGGACATTTCTATATATATTTTACAGACATTTCACAGGGATGTTCCCTAGACAAAGAGAATCATATCTGTGTCTTATATCAAAGGATGGGAAAGGGGTGATGATAATGAGGATGTACTGCATAGTGTGGAATCCAAGCATGATAAAAATGGTATAGAATATGGGGTTTAGAATGTGCTGGTTTGACTGGGGTAATTAATTTTCTTCATACGAGAGAGTTGTTGTGGTTTAGGAATAGTATGCACCAATTCAGTGCTCTCACTGAGACTCTCCCAAACCAGATGCTGCTCACTCACTCTCTCCTTTCCTCTCACTCTTCACACTGTGGAGGTGGAGTAGAGAATTGGAGGCAAAAAAAGTGCAAATCATGGATTGAGATGAGGACAATTTACTGGAAACAGAAATGAGATAAGAAAACAAACAGTAACAGTCAGAACAGTAACAAGGAAGTGTACAAAGAGAGGATGATTGCAATTTGCTCACCAAACCCAAACCAATGTGACATTACCACAGCTGGCAGCACCCCATCCTGATCTCCACCGACCACACTTGCTCCACAAGTAAGGGACACTTTTCTTGGAAGCAATAGAGGGTCCCTATCCTCCACCCCTGGCACAATATAAGATGTCAAATGTCTTGAACATAACCCCTCCTGCAGATCTGGCCCAGATCCAGGACATGAGTCTAGAGCTACATTTTGGATTTGTGCTGGACATGGTGCTGATAGTATAAAGATGTTTTTGTTATTGCTCAGCAGCGGGTGCACAGAGTCAAGGATTTTTCTACTCCTCATGCAACCCTGCCAGTGAGAAAGGTGAGGGTGCACAAGAGGTTGAGAGGCTACACAGATGGGACATCTGACCTGAACAAAGTTATATTCCATACTGTTTGATGTCTTGCTCAGCGTATAATCTAGGGGGAAAGTTGGCTGGGGGCCACTGCTCAGGCTGGACATTGGTTGATTGGTGGTGAACAATTGTTTCTTATTTGTATAATTTGTCTTTATTGGAGTTTATTTCTCTATTTATTTCTCTAGCCTCTCCCCCCCACACTTAATTACATTATTATTATTGTTGTTATTATTATTGTTGTTATTATTTTTATAGTTATTTCAATTGTCAAACTGTTCTTATCACAACCATTTTTATTTTTTTTTTTCTGATTTCTGCCCTTCATGTTTTCTTCTCCCCATCCTGCTGGAGGGAGTGAGTGAGAAGTTGTTCAGTGCTTGCTTGTTATCTGGGGCTAACCACAACAGAGCATTATGTCATATTGCTAAAAAAAACCTAGCAAAGACCACTATCTGACCCCAAGGCCAGCTGGCACAGGCTCCCTAAATTCACAGGATACAGTATTTGGCCCAAGGCTTCTTCAAGGTCCATATGGCATATCTACAGCCAAAAAATAAAGTTATTCTAATTCAGTGTGTGTCTGTGTATGAAGTAAGGGGTTCAGTTCAAAGTAAGTCAAAATTGAAGAGATGTGTTACTGTTCATTACAAGGATGTTTTCACAGTAATGGAATGATAGCTTTTGTGGCCACCCTTGGTGTGTAGGGTGGAATGATATGATGGATATTTGAAGATACAAAGCCAACTGGGCTAATGTTGGAGGACCTTGTAGGGCAGAGAAAGACAGATGGTACATTATTCTCCCTACTGTCTATGGCAAATAAACCCTAGCATATGCTAATACCTAAATCATGCCCAGGCAATGTCTTGGAAAGCACTAATTGAAAGGGCTCGAATATGCCAAGGAGCATGCAAACAGTTAAGCAGTATGGATGATCAGCAGTCTATTGCTGACTTTGCCTCCTGGTGCTGTCTTACTTAACGGTACAGATGTAAGCTATCTGTCTCCACTGGCAGTAGAAGAAGGTTTGGGTGAATAGGTAAGCTTTCAGAGGAATGTCTTTATTTTTAATTATACAGTTCAACCCCCAATGAAATTATAGATCCATGAGCTGAGATGTTAGGTAAAACAAGTCCAGAAAAAGTAAGCTTACAGGTTGATATCCTTGGCACTTTTTGGTCTTTTGTTTGTTTGTTTGTTTGGATGTTGTTTTTTTTTCTTGCTAAGCTGTCACATGTTGCTCATGGTATACCAAATAGCCTGGTAGTATAAGTAGCAAAGGGAAAAGGAGGATCATTTTGATATTCCAAAATACTTAGATGTATCATCCTGGCACTTTGAACTTTTTTTTTGTTTTTCTTTTCTCTGGTGCATGTATGAGTTGTTCTAAATCTCACTGAGATATCAGTATACATAATTTATGATTATTTCATTTTGCAGAAAGTCTAACAGCTTTCATTTGTGTGTCAAAGATTATTGAGTGTTTTGCTATCAGTGCAGCAGTTCATAAGTCTTACAGTGTGAAGTTTATCTAAGCTAACACCAGAAGAAATTACATCAGGTAGGAAATGTATAAATGTTTAATAAAAAGTAAAGAGAAAATCACATCAGCAATATTTTCTGCCCTACAATCCTCAGGCAAGTGCCTAAAGTTAGGTAAATGTAGTGCTTTGCGCCTGGAATTAGTGCTAAATGTTATTGCAATACTACAAGTGAACTAAATATATGCCACTAGGTCAAACCTCAGGTACACAGGCTTCAACCAGGTACTTTATTGGACAAATAGGATGAAAAAGATGAAGGAATTTCTTTCTAACCACACTGCAACTTAGTAAACAGATTTTGGCATGGTTCTTTGGGTTTGGTTTGTGTGTTGGTTTTGTTTGCTTTTTTGTTGTTTGTTTGTTTCTTCTTTTTTCTTGCTATTAATCAATCAGTTACAGACTTCACTGCTCAGGGCTCAGGATTCACCTCAGACAGAGCTGGGCTGGATTGGTTTCAGCTCCTGCCTTGTGGTCAAGTGATTGTTGCCTCCTTTGCTTGAGCCTGTGCTCTGCCAGTGCCTCCATGGGAAGGGCTAGGCAAACCCAGAGGTCCACTGCCCAACAAACAAGAGCCTCTGGGAGCTGAGCCTGGGGGGGCTGCAGGGCCATGCTCACACTCAACCAGCAGCAGTCCTGGGCAAGGAAACATAAAAATAAGCCCAAGAAGAACATTATTCCCCTCCTAGTGAAGACCTTGATATACTGAAGGATTGTTGTGTTACCTCTTTCTTCTCTGCTGGAGAATGACGTTAGAGAGACATTGCGAGGTTGAGAATAGCTTCAAAGGAAGGAGTAGATATTAGTAAGCTTTCTATATAACAGTTTAAGGTTTATCAATGAGTGTTTTCTATATCAATTTGTATTCAGAGTGTCAGTGCTTCTTTAAGTGACTATGTTTTGTATTTTAGTTAAATTTTTTTTTGAGATATTAATGACACACATACACAAAATAATTTTTGAGTCTACATGTATGGCTTGTTTCCTTTCATTCAGAGTGGAACACTGTTGCTTAGAAGTTAACTTAAGCTTGAATACAAATGAGTATTCCAACTCCTCCTTGAGTTTTGCATCCAGCTGTGGGGTCCCTGATATGAGAAGGACGTAGACCTGTTGGAGTAATTCCAAAGAAGGGCCAGAAAAATGGATGGAAGATGGAGCATATCTCCTATGAGGAAAGCTAAGAGAACTGGGATTGTTCAGCCTTTCAATGCCTTAAGGGAGCCTACAAGAAAGATGAAAACTTTTCCCAAGGGCATATAGAGATAGGACAAGAAGGAATGTCTTCAGAGTGAAAGAGAGTATGTTAAGATCAGATTCTAGGAAGAACTTTACTGTGAGGGTGTAGGGGTGGTACTGGAACAGGTTGCCCAGAGAGGTTGTGAATGTTACATCCCTGGAAGTGTTCAAGGCCAGGTTGGGTGGGGCTTTGAGCATTCTGGTCTAGTGAAAGGTATTCCTGCCCAGAGCAGGAGTGTTGGAAATAGATAATCTTTAATTATTAACTAGATAATCTGTTCCAACCCATGCCATTCTATGATTCATTCTGTAATAATCCATGGTTTTGATTAATCTAAACCATATAACAATATTTTTTGAACACAGAGATGAATTTAATTAATTTTGGAAAACTCTATAGCCCAAGTAGTCCATACGTTAATCAATTTTTTTGTTGTTTTGCAGCATTTAAACAGTCTAGTTAAACATATGTGTGTGTAGGCAGGAACTACTGACACTTTATTTGTCCTCACTTAATCTTACTAAGGACATACGATTCAGAAAATACTGATATATTTCCAATCAAAGTTAATTTTTGCTGCCTTACTAGAGGATTCAGCATAAAGTAACAATTAATCTTTGTCTATGAAATGGGTTAATAAACCTAGTCTTACTTTTAAGTCAACTTAAATCTATCTGGACTTGATGGTTTCAGAATGGAAGTTAATAAACACATGATTAGTCTGTTCCCAAAATGTTTAATGTTTAACTTTGGAAAGGATGACATCCTGAGTCATTGAGTGTATTTGCTTTTAGAGACTTTTGAAGGAACAATCAGAACCCCTCAGGATTTTAAACCTTGACAGATTCCTTGATAACTATTTGCACAGAAAAGGGGTTAGGATTTGCAAGCACATAAAGTGCTCTTCAGACTTGCTAACTCTAATCAAACAGGCTTCATTTCTAGAGGGTGCTTGATATAATATTCTTTATAATTAAAATACATTTCATTCCAAGTACAAATTTTGTTCTTGGCTTTCAGAAGCCAGAAGGCATTAGGGTAGTGTTAACGAAGCTAATTAGTTAAGGCATTGGTTAAGATTTAAAAGGGTATTTTCATCTGGCAGTAATTGGATATGTCATTCTGCATTGCTTTTGGGTTTCTGTTTTTGGGCTTTTTAGTTTGCATGCGGACTATCTTTTGACAAAATTTGCTGTCATCTTAGAGATAAAATATTTTTGATTCACAAACGGTGTGGGTTGTTTTTTCTTTCTGTTTGAAAGGAAACTATGTATAGTATGAAAAATTGAGATGTGTCCTTTTAACACAGTCTCATAGTATTTATAACGTTATTACAGTAATCAGAATGCTATTATCATTTAATTCATTAACTCATTGACTCACTGGTCTTTGACTAAGAGCAGAATGTAAGGCATTGTAAACAGAATCTCCTTCTTAAAACCTCTTATTCTCCTTTGCTTTTAGCTTTAAGACTTTTTGAACTACATATCAACATAAATTACGGGTTGTTTGCAAACATAAAAGCCTGAAACCCCATCCATAATTGACTTTAAACATGGAAAAAGTATCAATGATATTATTTGTGGTTTATGTGATAACTGGCATATCTATAACTGCAGAATTAAAAATAACTAAACAAACAGACCAGACAGACTGAATCCTGCAGTCTCAGAGTTATAGTAGGTAGGAAGAGAAAAAAAAATTAAAAAAAAATTCAGTCTTTGCAGATGCTTACTTTTTAGGTAGTCTTTTGGTGGAAAAAAATTATATGTTTACCACCAGCTGAAAGCATTCCTGACAGTTTTTGCATTTTTCATAGTTTCACTGTGTGTGTTTGGATAGTTTTCAAAAGACTAAAAGCTGACACATAAAGGATACTGTGTGTATACATAAATCTGTTTCCCCATGGAGGTAAGCTTGCTGGGCACGAACAGTATCTGAACAGAAATTATCCAGCCATACTCCAAATAGGACCATACCCAAACAAATATCCCTGTCATCAGGCATATTTCCACCAAATATTTCCTGGGAGGAAAAAGACCACATCAACTACCTCCCCAAAAAAAACCCAAAAAAAAACCTTAGAGGTTTGAAATTTTACTTATTCTGAGTTTCCTAGCCACTGCTTGATAACGAAGTGCAGACATAACTTCAGTGGCAACGAAAGTGCTTCTTGATGGTTAATTATGGGATTGCCCCCAAGAGGAATTCTCATGTTGCCAAGATACTTACTCTTCATGCACATGTATGAAGACAGTCAATTGTCTTAAAGTTGGACACAACTTCCCAAGGGAAGAGAATTGTCCCTTGAGTAGCCAAGGCATGTTGACAGTATAACTTAAAAATCCCTCTCAAGTACTGTAGCTGCAGGAGTAGATGAGTGCTGGTATTCACTGAGGATCCCTTCTGGGTTTTTTTCCAGACATTAATTTTAAGTACGGAGAGGACACAGTTTCCTCTCGTTCTGTCATTTGTTACTTGGGAGAAGATACTGACCCCTGCCTGGCTACAACCTTCTTTCAGGTAGTTGTAGAGAGAAAGAAAGTCACTCCTGAGCCTCCTTTTCTCCAGGCTGAACAACCTGACACTGGAGCAGGGGAAGAGTGTGAGGAGTCCTTCTCATGAAGAGGAAAGAGTGTCAGAGACAATGTGATGAAGTGATTGTAATCACAATTTCCTGTTCCCATGTACTGTGGAGGAGGAGGCAATAAGGAATTCATGAAAGTTAAGCCTGGGAACAAGGGAGGGATGGAGGAAGGTGTTTAAGATTTAGTTTTTGTTTCACATTATCCTACCCTGATTTGATTGGTAACAAATTAAATTTATTTTTCCCCAAGTTGAGTCTGTTTTGCCTGTGATGGCAATTGGTGAATGATACCTCATTATCCTTATCTAACCAATGAGGCTTCCATTTTATTTACTTCTCTCACCTGTCCAGCTAAAGAGCACGAGTGATAGAACAGCTTTGGTGGGCACCTGGCATCCACCCAGCACAATGCGAAGGTCCTTCAGCAGGTGTAAGAATTTTGCAGTTGATGCAATAAAGCTGTATGTATATTTTACACCAAGAGTTTCAGTGAGAGTATGCATATCTGTATGTTTATACATGCATAAATCTTTTCAGGGTTGGAAAGATGCAGGTTGGATTCAAGTGCTAAAGGGTTCTTCAGTGGGGAGAACTGGAAACTCCACTAGTTTTATAAA
This sequence comes from Premnoplex brunnescens, assembly GCA_035040995.1. Lineage (NCBI taxonomy): Eukaryota > Metazoa > Chordata > Aves > Passeriformes > Furnariidae > Premnoplex > Premnoplex brunnescens. Next base: position 16,572,022 of record JAWWLT010000040.1, read on the forward strand.
TAAAAGTACAGATTCAAGAAATTAAAATAACCACATAACCATTCAGAGTATGAATGTGCACAAGGATTTGCAGGAAGATTTTAGGGGATATTGCTAGCTGTGATGTGACAGGATACTGATTTTAGCTATGCAAATCCACAAAAACAAAAAACAAAAACCAAAACAACAACAAAAAAAAAAACAAAAAAAAAACCAAAAAAACAAAAAAAAACCCCAAACCAAAAAAAGCACGCTTATAAATAAATAGGAATTTCAAGAGTTTTACTTTAGTCCATTAAGGCACTAAAGACAAAACTGTTACATAGACTGAATGATGGGGGAGAATTATAAGAAAATATGAATGACAAATAAAGGTGAGTTATGAATTAAATGTTATAAAATATAAAGAAGACTGATATTTTCAGATAAGCACCAGTGGTTTATAGAGATAATACAATTTCAGTTATGACAGATTTTTAGGAGCACAGACATATGTTGAAATAGACATAGTATAAAATGAAAATATGAAAGATGACTATATTAAAAGTGGGGGGAAGTGAAAGGGAGAGGAAGTGCTGAAACAATGTGTTCTCCAAAACAGAAAAATTGACCCAAGCAGACATTGCCATTTTCATGGTCAATCCAATATATAAAATAAAAATGCTAAATTACACTGTGGTCACTGGATCTGTTTTTTCAGTCAGGCAGAAGTACCAGAATGAGTGTTTAATGTCAAGCAGGCCATATCTGAAGAGTTTATCTGCAAATAAGAGTAACGATAGTGGGGAAGGAATCAATTAAGAGGAAATATTTAGTGCTTTAAAAAGTTTACATTAGATGGCTATGTGTAATAACAATGTCATATAATTATCAAGTTAACTGAAATAGACATTTTCTAAAACTATTAGGTAAATCTTCCTTTAAGAACTATCAAATGACAAAGAAAACTGTGAATTGCAGATCTTGAGAAGAATGTTAAAAAAGACAAAAACGATATTAAAAATGAAGACAGTAATGAAATAGAAATCTGAGAAGAATGATGAAAACAGTAAAACAGATAAACGAGATATTAGAAAAGAAAGAGATAATTGAACTAGATATATGTATTAAGAGATGCTAACCACATTTCTAAAAAGATTTTGAACACTGCAAAATAAAAGATCAGTGAAGAGTGAAGGTGAAAATTTCAAAATGGAATAAGATACAGAGAAAAAGAGAATAGGAAAAGAGATAAACCATTAAATTGACTTTTCTTCCATGGACTGCCCAGTATTTATGAGAGAATAAGAATTCATGTCATCTGATGTTAGCTAAGTGTCCAGAATCTTGAAGGCTTTCTAAAAAGGGTGAAGAAATATCATGTTTGGGCAATCTACAACAAATCTTGAGGAGAAAAGTAGAATGTAGTTTTAATTATAAAGTAGAATTTTCAAGATGGCACCTTACAAGCAAAGGATCATGTTGTATTTATCACTGACCTTAAAATTTAAAACTAGTTGTTTTTCTCTTAATTTTAATTAGAAATATATTAAGGAAAGGCAAAATCAGTTAAAAAAAAAAGAGAAAAAATAATATTCTAAGATGGTATTAATTGTTTTGGTGTAGATCCTGAAATCCTAAGTTCCTGGTGGAATCCTAAATTCCTCTTAAAATTCTTCTTGTTATTAGGCAGTTTATAAAATATTATGGGAATTGGTTCAAATTTTCTATGTTATATATTTCAAGGTCTGGATCATAAGCACCTATGCAAAAATCCAGGAATATTTTTGAATGTCTCAGTCACAGGACATACTTTCTGTACAGTACACAAGGAAAGTAAAAAATTGCCAAATGTATTCTCCTTTCCTTATACATTGAGTTAGGAGTCATCTAAAGCCGAATTGGGGGGAGGGGGGGAGGGGGGAAAGGCTACCTAAATTGGCTAAGAAACAAATAAACAAACCAAATATAACTTAAGACAGAGTTGCCTCATAAATCCTGTTTTCCTTGTTTTAGCAAAGACTGTCAACCTGAAACCTTCTGATCTACATGTCCATACCTTTTTCTTTACTCGAGAAAACTACAGTCGGTGCTTTCTTTCAGAAAATACCTCATAAAAGAGACCATTTCACCTTCTGCATCTTTTATGTAATTATTTGATAGGTGATGTTAATTCACACTTTCTTTTTACCTTACAACACAATGTCTTAAAACCCAGAATATACTCTCTAAACTATTTTTTTTTTTTGTGCTTTCTGCTAAAGATACTATGCTAAGGATGAAAAAAAAAAGAAAAAAACAAACAACCAAAAAACCCCCACAAAACCCCCACAAACTTCTAACTCTTTAGCTTGATAGTTCCACAGTATCTGTTTACCTGAGTAGTTAAACACAGATTCTGATCCCATGTCTTGGTACATATTATATTGTTAATAACAACTCCAGCCTCCTTCCAACACAACCGCTCTCACACCTATAGCCTTTAAAGCACATACTAGAGATTTTGTTGTCCAGTCAACACACTTTGATCATAAATCTTAGAATTTCATCTATGTTCTTCTTTCTGACTCACAAATTTTAAGTTTCATCTACTTTCAACAGGATATGTTTAATGTCCCATCTCCTTTGAGAGTTTAATCCATAAAAGTTAGGACACATTCTTTCCAGAAGGTTTGGAAGAGCATTTTCTCAAAGAAGGGAACACCTATCTTGAATACATTAACTCATCTCTTGCTATTTAGTCCTGCAGCTGGGAAAAGTAATAGAATGTATTTTGCTTGAGGCCTGATCTGTTAAGCTGAAAACAAATTTAACTTTCCTTATCTATTTTAATAATCCCTAATTAACAGAATCAGCTACCATCTAGGTACAAATAACCATTTATTCCTTCAAAAGTAGTATGACCAGGACAACTGACCTGAGTTGGTCAAAGGCACATACTATACCATAGACTACTGTGCACAATGTATAAACTGGAGTGAATCAACTGGGAGAGACTGATCATGGCTGAGGATGGGATGGACATGAGCCAGCAGATGGTGAGGAATTGTATTTTTCATTGTTTCTTTTGGGTTTTATTTCTCTCTCTTTGTTGCCTACCTAATAGTAGTAGTAGTAATAATAATAACAATAATTATTGAGCTGTTCTTATCTCACTGCATGCATTTTACTATTTTTTTATTATACCCTTCATCCCACTGGGGTATGGAAAGGAGTAAGGAAGCATCTGTGTGGTACATAGTTGCTGTCTGGGGCTAAAGTGTGACAAGATATAAAACTTTAGACTTTCCACACGGATGACAGGAGAGAAAAGTCATCGGAGCACTACCTGTAAAGGCTAAACTTTAGCAACTTCATTTTCGCTGAACTCAGCTTTTAAAATAAAATCATATTTGGCAGTGGGATGAATCACAGCATTTTGTAATAGCTGTAGTGTTTCATTCAGCTAGAATCTACCCTTTTTCTCCAGATAATTATGTATCCCTGGGCATGCCTGAAAGCTTAACAAGAAATTTTCAGTTGCCATTCCATTCATTTGTGCTTACATTGTATTCCTTGATTTACATTAATTTCCAATGTATCTTGAAATCTGTCTCTGCAAGCACATTTATTGTTAGAAGCAAAATGCAAAACATTTTAGTGTTCAATGGAATCACACGGATAAACAACCATCGGATTAAATAACACAGTAAACTATGTTGCAAGATGTGAAGTACCTTTATTTACTTAAATACCAGTCTTTAAATTCAATCAAATTTATGGTTTAGGTATATATTCCCATGTGATTACCTCTAACTCAAAATTACACATAATACTGCCCTCTAATTTAATTTAGAATATTAATAACAAATGCATAACACAGAATTTGAAAACCTAGATGATTTTGTACTTAAAATACTGCTTTGGAAAGCAAAAAGGAAGCAGGTGATAATAAATACTGTATGTTCAAAGAAATTATGTAAGGATCTGTAGCATTATGGCACATAATGTCTAGTATGATTTTTGGATGGAAGATCAATGTATTATTGCTGTAATTATCTATGTGCTCACACTCATGGAAAAGATTTCTGTTTTCATGTATATCTGTTTGTAGAACCCATTCTGAAGTGACATTGAAAACAGATTTTGTCTTCCACTTCTTCCTGAACTTTAGAGCCTTCACACTGTTTGCAGAAAGCATGGGATTTAAATTGTATCACTGTTTGTTTGTTTTCTTCTCTCACGAGTACAAGATTGCCTTAATGCCATTCCTTCTTTTCCATATCTTGATCAGTTGTAATAGCAGAACCCTAGCTGACAGCCATTCATCTGGAAGTCAGTGTTGTGAAAGTAAAAAAGATTATTCAGGATTTTTTCTCATCTCTTGCAGAGAGTATTTATATGCACATGCAAAAGGCATGCAAAAAATTATAATCACCTGCAGCTCTCTGTAAACATAGCACTGTCTACCCATATCACTCTGAGTGACTTTGTCCAAGCACTCTCAGCTGTATGCAAAAAACTCTCCAAAGTGGGAGAAAGAGAAATACGTACATACGCACATATAAACATACACACATATGAACCAGTCACTTAAAAATATACAGTAAAGATAACTAGTATTTAAGAACCTAGTAGGTTAAACAATAGTATCGTTCCTATCTTATGTAAGATGCCTGAAGAGTCCCTGCTTTTGAAAGAGCTTCTTTGAATCATCTGGGTCCATTTATTCCATCAGATATAAAATAAAACAGAGTTCTTCTATTGAGGTAGCCACTCCAGTGTTAGAACATGATTTATGCCTTTGATGTGTATTAAATCTGTTGTCACTATTCACCAAATGCTTTTCAGAATATCCTTTTAAAGAGGTGTTTTTTAAGAAAGATCTTGCTCAGTGAAGTTCTTGGCAAAGATCCCATAGGACTCAAGGTTACTACTGAATGGCTCTAAAGGAGTAGAATAAGGGAACCAGGCCAGAGAATAGGTTGAACATACTTTACCGTACGTCCCATCTTGGCTGAGTGTATCCACCAGTCTGGTAGATGTGGTCATTTTTTCTCAAAATAATCTTTCTTTATGCCAGACTTAAGCCACAAAAGGAAGAGTATAAACTTCTAAATATCATAGAATCATTACCAATAAAAGGCCTCAGATTTTGAATTGACCTGACTGCAAGGTCTGAAGATCCATCTGGACTCACCTTGGCTAGAACTATAAGCTCTATTTTTACTTTCTATTGCCTAACCTGCCTGAGCTAGACAATGTTGTTTACAGGAACAGTCTGACAAGCTGAGGAAGTCAAAAACCCTAAAATACAGCAGCTTTGTTAATTGATCCTGGGGAAGGTTGATGGGTCACTTCCAGACTTTAGCTGGGCTGCAGTGAGAAGAATGTTGCCTCTGATAACATACATAACTCAGGCTACCCAAGACCAAGGAAGAATAAATCCCACAATGAGTAGCATTCTCACATTGAAGAATCCAGGATGTTGACAAGTTTCCTTCTTGAAAAAGGCTTGTTACTCACAGGACCCAGAGGGATATTAGAAAAGCAAACACCAACTGGAGTAAAAAGTTTATGTTCAGTAATTTTAATTGTCTTACAGATTAGGCATTTCTATATTAATTAGGTAGTCTGGACTGCTTAGACATTATTTGAACCAATAATTATGCCTTTGTTCAATATTGGACTACTTTTTTTTTTTTTTTTCTTTTTTCTTTTCCCCCCAAGGTTTTAAAACCACTAAGAACATTGTCATAATTTTATGTGAAAAATAGTGAAACCTTTGTCTGGTTTAAAACAGACATGGTGCTCCAAATTCACTGCTGAGTTAGAAAAAATATTAGAGCTGAGAAATAGTGTCAAACATTAATAATTGCTTTTGATTGAAATTATGCTTTTCCCAGTCCCTCTGTTATGTGCTCGCATAGCACACAAGGGATCAGCTCAAGCTTCGCCAATTAATGATCTCCTCAGATGAAATGTCAGACATCTAGGAATGTTCACAAAATATGTGTGCAGTTTAGCAATACAAATTTGTGTACTTACCAAATGTAGTACACAGAATTTTGTTTCTTTGGACATTTTTCAAAGTTTTACAACAGTTTTAAAATAATCTCATAATGCATGTAAGAAATCCCTTGAAAAGCATCATTTGTGTGGGAAGTGTAGAAAAAAGCAAGGTAATTCAGTGCATAAAACATACAATTTGGCCAAAGACCATAACAAAATTGATGATAATTGGAGCTGAAGTACAGATATTTAGGAATAAGTAAAATAATTAGAATACCTTGCTCTTATATGGTTACATAAAAGACTTACATCTAAAAGAAAAAATCATCATAGTGCATTTCACCAGGTTTTAATTTTCTTTCAAATGTTACACAAGTAACTGGAAATTTAATTTTCAAATTACTATTTCCAATTTGACAGAGCTCAATTTTTTTATGCCTACACCCATTCGACACTCCTAAATTTAACATATTTTGTTTTAAATTGTTAATTTTAATATCAATTAAGAAAGTTAAAATATATTCTTACTACAAGGCAGATAAAAAACCACGCTAAATTAAGCAAAACATTTATTGTGATGATTATTATGCCCATAATGAAGTTCTTCTAATGGTTTAGAGTTATTATCTATTCAATATTAAAAAACAACAAACAAACAAAACAAATAAAACAAACAAAACAAACAAACACAAACAAAACCAAAACAGAGCAAAAAAACCCCAAAAACCCAAACATCTTTATTCTTTCCAAGTCTCTTCTGTAAAGCCAAATAATCTGTAATACAACCATTCTCATTAAATCAATAGCAAATACGGGTTCACACTAACGGGCTGAGATTGGGATACACTGCAAAAAATTTACTATACCACTTTAGTAATGGTGTGGTACCTCCACAGTCATTGATGAGTTAAGAGAAATACTAGATTTAAGAAGTAGTCTGACAAAGCTGATAAGACTTACCATAACTAAAACTGGAGAAAAGCACTCAACAAGTAGAAGGTAGGAGACATTTGGAAGTCGACAGGATTTTTTACTGAATCTTGACAATACTAAAAGCTGTGAAATCATTTCACTTGGTTGATGACTCCATAAGGTCCAGACTTTCTTTTACATGAACTTCCTCTGAAGATATTTTGTTTAACAAAGCTTTGATAATTGTTCTCTTTTTAGAAGGATAGGGATTGGTTTGCAGCCTGTGTAAATTACTAGAAATAATTGCAAAATATATGAATCTCTTAGTATGTCTTTCATTGTCACCCCCCTTAGTTCATTTTCCTTTCCCAATAAAATTAGTTATGACAGAAAACTGGATTTTGTTTTTTTTTAATCCTAGGTGTTTCCTTCTCTCAATATGTTCCTTATTTAGTCCTCTTCTTAGTCCTATTTGACCATTTCCAGTTTCTTAACTGTGGGAGTTAGGAGTTAGGATCCTTCATAGTAATACCACAAAGCAGAGTCAGCAAAAACTGTTTCAACAAATCACATCCTCTTAAGTCTTAATATATAACTTCTTTATTTGTATCAGTCTATTATTACATACTCCCCTGCTATGTTTTATACCACCTGCTTCCCTTGTCCATTTTATTTAAGTCTCTAAATAAAAGGAAAAGGAAAGAATCCTTGTCCGATGTAAATCCAGTTCGATTCCAAAGGAGCTACCTCAAATTACATCAACCTCTAGTGTAGCTCATTATGTTCCTTTTCATACTTACTTTGCCTTATTTATAGCAGGAGAATAATCTGTGATTTACATTGGCTATTAAATTTTACCCTGAAATGTCTAGCTTTATGTTTTCCATTTTAACATTTGTCTTTAACTCCATTCACAGCTGTCAAGGCTTTTATATACCCTGGTAGCAATTCTAGGAGAAATATTTCAGGTACAGAAAGAGGCAGCTGAAACTGCCATACACGTTAGAATTTTCTCGCTTCCTCCAGTCATCTAACTTTCACAGCACAACCCTTTAATATTAAGTCCTTTGACTATATTATAGTAAGCCCACTGAACACCTTGTGTTCCTGTAGTATAGCTGATAGAGGTCATGATCATACATTGATTCTTCCCTGTTATTTTCATAATCCATAATATTTACTTATGTGACTTATCAGATACATTTATGGTGTTAATGGTGAAAGCATTTTTCTGCTTTTAATCATGATAGCTTGCTGCTGTGTTAAACTACTACCTTTACCAGAGGTTTACACTTATGTATCTTTCCTTGAGAGTAGCTTAAAGAAAATTTTTCTCCATGAAGATGCGTAATGTAATTGTTTCAGATGCATACAAATATTTCAAGTTAATAAGACCATCAACATATTGTAAAGTACAATAATTAGTGTTACAGTACATACAGACTTCTGAGTGACAAAGAGAAAGGGTCACATTTATGTCCCGATCAATCAGACCTGCAAAAAACTCTAATGGTAGAAATTAAATTCTATTCTGTTAGCTTAAACAAAAAAAAATTGATCTGAAAACTAGGGAGCACCTGGAACAGGTTTCATTTTCCAACAACTTTTTTTCTTGCCACTGTGTAGCTCACTGGACATATTTTGTTATTCTTGTAAGTTAAATCAATTGTTCTATTTTCATTGCAGCATTGCACCCTGATAGGGTCAGACAGTCATCTTAAGAGGATAGAAGTAACACAACCTGATTTATGATAAACAGCACCCATGTATCTGTCGGGACTCTGTAAGGATGTTATTTGCAGAACTATACCAATATTCCCCTTCTTAGGCATTGATAACAACATAAGGATCATAAATCTTATTAAACGTGTTGTACTCCTGTCAAATATGGATGACACATATAGTTTTATACTCAAGCCTACCCCATCATCATACAGCTGGACTCGATGGTCTTAGAGGTCTTTTCCAGCCTAAATGACTCCATGATTCTGTGATCATTGCACACAGGGAAAAGACAATTATAGATATAGAAAGCAGAAAATAATAATTCAAATAAAGACAGCTAGTGAAGTGTCTGTCTGTATTTATGTCTTTGGTAGATCATAACCACTGTCAGAATATTTATTGAAAAGATCTCTGTTAAAGCATAAATAAAATACTGATTTTTGAATTGGTTTTAAGTACTAATTAAATAAACATATAAATATTGTTTTTCACTTCTATATGTTTAATTTCTTAATTCTACTGTTGAACTGATCAAAAATAACCCTACATTTTGTGTATCTATTTCTTATGAATATTTTAATTTTGAAAAGGTACATAGTTTTACAGGTACTTTGGCCCACATTGAAAACAAAGCTTATAGTTATACAGTAATGACAGTAATGAATGTTGTAAATCTTTCATTAAAAAAAGAAAAAAAATTGTTATAGTGTTTTGACTAATATTGAATGGTGACTATTCAAATTGCCTATAGCTTTTCAGTTACTCTCTTTTGTGAAAATGATCACACACAGAACTCTTGTGATTCAGTAGCAGAAACTTTCACACTTGAGCTACTTCTTCAGAAGTTTCAAGTGCAGTGATTGTTTATAAAAAGGGTACTGTAAAAATCAATTTTCCCCTCCAGATATTTCAAAGGAAGCATCTGTCCTTTGTGTATATGTTTATGTAAGTCTTCACTGAAAACCAGATGAAGTTCAGTCATATCACAGTTGTCATCTGCAGATACAATTATACAGCTATATTTAATGCCTCAGTGGATAACCCCACATTACAGTTTAATTTTCCACAGAAATCTAAATTTGTTCTTAGACTGTGTATTTTCTATCACATTAGATAATCAGTCTGAGGAGAAATGCAATTTTAACTCAATCAACAATATTTTGAAGATTGTTACGTAAAATAACTTGCACAGCATTTAATATGCAATCCAGCATGTGATTAGTCTGTTCATTTATTCATTGCTGGAAACATATTCTGGCATGAGACTGAAATTCTGTCCCTGGAGTACTTTTTTTACTGTTTTGAAACATTTTCTCCTGGGAAATTTCTATTCTAACTCTAAACCACAAGTCCAAAGTAACATTCATAGTTTATAGTGCTGTGAAATAGATATGACATTTCTTTTACTAGATTGCTGAAGAAATTAATATACATTACAGTTCAAACTTAACTATTTCCTTCTGCTGAAAAGGAATTTTTTTTTTTTTTTTTTTCCCCAGGATATCCCTCTGTACTTATTTTAGTTGGTTTTAAACTAGTGGGAATCACTGGACTTCAGATCTTCACATACACAGCCTGACATATATATTATACCAACTCTATCACCTTTCATTTTCTCTTAATAGTTATTTCTTATTATTAATCCTAGAGACCTTGAATGCTAAATAGTATCTCTTTTCTCCTTGTTTCTGAACAGTAAAATATAGTCATATTACGCAGACAAAAAATATATTCAGAAACAGGAATGTGGTTCAGTTTGTTTCATATATATTCTTTAATAATATTCAGTATCAGAAACTTTAGAAGAAAGTGTAATAGGGTGATTGCATTGTAGCATGAGGCAAAGTGAGTATAGTGTCAGGAACCATGTGCCTGAATCTGGACAGTGCCGGGATTTAGAAGTGAGCTGTTCTATTTCTTCTCAAGTTCAGATGACCCACAAATATAAATTAAATACTATCATGGATCCTGAATGATAAAAATTTGCAACAGAATCCTTTTCTATTGCCTGAAAAATTGATTTAATAATAGTGCATAGATGAATATAGAACATGAGAGACAGAGAAATATTTTTGTTTATGTCAGTGAATATATGAATGTGATAATGCCATGGGCTGACCCTGGCTAGCAACTAAGCCCCCACACAATTGCTCATTAACTCTCCCCCACTCAGTGAAATGGGGAAGAGAAATTAAGAGAAAAAGTGAGAAAACTTGAGGGTCAAGATAAAGGCAGTTTAATGGGTGAAGAAAAGCAGCACATAGAAGCAAAGCAGAATAAGGAAATTACTGACTATTCCCCATTCCACATGTAGGCATTTAGCCACTTCCTGGAAAGCAAATCCTCAGCACAGGCAGCAGTTACTTGCAAAGAAAAACACCATAAATCCCTGTGTTTCCCCCTTCCAACTTCTTTCCTTAAGCTTTTATTGCTGAGCATGATATCATATGACCTTGATTTGATTCAGGTCAGCTGTCCCAACTGTACTGCTTCCATTTTCTTGCTTACCTCCAGGATCATTTTTGGGGGGATGGGGGCAGGACCAGAGTGAGAAAAAGAGAAGGTCTTGATACTGTGTAAGCACTGATCAACACGGGAAAAAACACAGGTGTGTTACCAACATTGTTAGCTACAAATGCAAAGCAGAGCACCATACAGGCTGCTATGATGAGAACTAACTTCACCCCAGCCAGATCCAGTACAAGTAGAGACTCAAGTGCATCAGTCCTGGCAAAGCTGTCTCGTAGGGTGTAAAGGTTAAGAGAACTCTTCTATGTGTACATTGGGCAATGCCTTTTCTGATAAGGAAGAAGGGGTTATTGGTACTCTATGTAAAGAATATTTTCTACTCACTGACAGATGGCAGACAATGAGAGGGGATGAACCCTCTTGTATCTGAAAATGTTTTCAATGAGAGGCGCAGAGAAGTGCGGCATGGGACAGTAAGCAGAGCCAGGCTTGTGCTGTTGTCATAACTACAGAAGTGAAAATCTGCCCTTCACAAAAAGGTTGGAGACAGTAAGGGAAGCTGAAGTAAATTGTTTGAAGGAGAGGAGGAGGATATTAAAAAAGGGATCAGGATATCTCTGCATGCAAGCAGTTCATAACCATGGTACTTGGTGGAAATTTTACTGATATAAAGTCAAATACCATTTTATTTTGCTCAGACTGAAGGCTGAGGCTACATTCAAGGCTTTCCCGCAAAAATGTTGGAAGGAATGTCTGTATATTTTCACTGAGATTTCAGTATGGGCATAGTGATTCAGATTATGTTCTCATTTTTGGCATCTACTTGATATCACAGGCATCTCCTTTAGAAAAATGAAACAATCACATTTGTGAAGGTCACTGAGACAGAGCTGAAGGCAGTTTCTTTACTACTTTGATCATCAAGACAGAGCTGGATGAAGTTATCCAGAGTGGAGGCAATTGTCATTGGTGAGAATTGCAGAACCATGCTTTCTGAATGTAGAAGCTGATTTTGCAGACTGAAATAAGATGCCCATTTGCACCAGACACTATCAAATGTTCAGGCATGAAGAACACTATCAAGCAGATGATTCTGGTGTGTCTGAATATTCTAAACTGATGGGTAATGTCCTAGAATAGTTTACAATATTATTAACTACTGACCTTATTTGGGGAGGGGTATGCCTGCCACTAATGATCCACTAGGATCCACTGGTGACTCACTTGATGGTCACACTGAATCTGGACATGCTACTTTATCAGAATTCTGAAATAAATACAGGTGTCAGAGGTGGCAATTTCTGATAAGTAGACAAGATGGTGGAAGTATATTATTGCAAGAAGACAGCCGTGAGGGCAGACTGACAAGTAGCTGATGAACAGACAGTGTGTTTCAGCAGGCAAAACAGGAAACTTGTTATGACCTGAAATGGTCAAAACAGAACTCAGGAATGACATGCCCACAACTACTAATTTATTCCTTGCAGGTCTATGAAAGCTATTCCATATTCAGAAATGAGTGGTCCATGCTAGCTGATACTAGAGTGAGATGTGGTCCTGATAAAAGCATCTGTGACACATTCTTTGTTATCTTGCCTGAGGCTGGTGTCTTCTGTTACTTAGATGTGTTCTTGAAAAAGCTTGTGCAGTGCTGTGACTAGCATAACTCAATGGTAAATTATCCAGCACCTCACTGATGCTGGAGATAGCTTTCCTACTGCTTAAGAGCTCTCAGGAGCTTCCAGCCTACAACAGCATATTACAACACATAGAGACAGAGAAATCTTAGCTGAGGAGCAAAGGAAGAAAGTCATTTTAGATATTGGTGAAAACAGGGTAGAAATTCATCCATAGGTTTATTATGTTTTGATGCATTTGTAAGGTAGGTGATGCCTAGGAAAGATTTGGAAACACTGTAAGAGTCTTCTGCGATAGATGGCATGGGTTATATTTCATGGCTGAGAGGATCTTTGAAATATCTTAGAAGATGACAAGTGATATGACAAGGCTATTAGGTATGAAAGAGTTTATACATTGAAATTCCTTTTATGTGACCCATAGTTTTTATATTATAAACGTATAAATATATATATATGTTTTACTTTTTGTGGGCCACTTCTAGTAAAAGCCAGTGGTCTGTAAAGCAGAAAATCAACTCAGCACAGTGTGTCTGATTATGCAGGTCTCTGCAGGAACTGATTTGTCACCTTATTGCATGCAAACTTATGTTTAGTTTGTTAAGAGTTACCCTAATATTGTGTGACTGTGGCCATATAAGTATAATGTGTAAATACTTTTCTCCAACATGTTAGACTAAAACATTTTATGTGTTGTAGAGAGTTCCTTTACTATTTCTTTATATTTCAGTGGTTCTACCTGCTAATATAAGATGCAAATTACCTCTATTCCAAAATCATGAAGACATGAACTTAATAAAAGCAGAGACAGAAACAATAAGTGCCTTTTGACTGCAACTAAACTATTGCTCCAAATTCAAAACATAGTTATCCTTTCATTTAATACTTTATCTTGCTCTTTTGAAGGATTGAGAGGAGGAGTGTACAGAGGTTAAGCAGTAATTTAAGCTTGCCTTTCTCACTAGAAAATTTCTGCAAATAATCACTTTGACCAAGATTGCAAAAGCTAATTTTGTGACAAAGTGTTAGACTGAAAACAGGACTTGAGGGTGAAAACAGGAATTTGATTTTGGAATGTCTGTGTAGGAGTTCTATACTGACACAATATCTGTTGCATTTGCTATACTCACTGACTTTGTAATCAAACCTGAAAAGCATTCAGCTCTATTCTGTGTTCACAGAAAACTGGAGCATATGCTTATTCCTTTGTAAATCTTTTGACAGAACCTTAATTTCAGAGAAGTCACTCATAGTATTTAACATACCACATTTCCCTCATTATCTTTCCAAGAACAAATTAGGATCAGTGCTTGAGCAATTAGTATCAATTGTTCTGTGCATGTGCCTGTGAGTAACTTTTATATTTAAACACATACGCTGAGCTAAAACAGATTTATGTTGACCGTGACTGGAAAATATTAATACATTGGACTTCTGAACTGCAATAATTTAGTTCTGTGAGATTCTTAGAGATCTCTGGTGGTACATGTAAGTTTCCCTTGTTTTACTTTTTCTTATACAGAGGGATGTTATAAACATTTTCAAGGAAAAAAAATCTGCATCTGCCTTTTTTATTCAAAAGAAAAAAGATTGAAAATAATTCTAATTACTGAATTTTATCTAATACTATTATAATGATGTGAATTATAAATCTCTCAGTTATAGGTGTTGCTTTGTAGAAAGAAAAATTTGCAATGTTCATTATGAACTCCTTTTCTACTTTATGACATGAATCTTGATTTGATAGTCTTGAGCTAAATTAATACTCCAGTAATGTGAAAAGCTACTTGACACAGTTTTAAGCATGATGCCACACCATTAAAGTCTTCCGAACAGAGTCTTTGCATTTCCAATGGAAAAAACTTTGGGAATCTTGGATCACCTTTTGTCAGAAATTCAAAAAGAAGGCTTGGATGCACCAGTGTTTACTCTGTGTTTGCTGACCTCTTGTTGAGGACAAGGGCCATAACAACAGGAATACACATAGAAGTAGCTCCCGTATCAGTATCTCTTGAAATGCTAGATCAAGGCAGGGATGACTGATACACTGTATCTTCTTGTCCATCTTGTCCAATACTGAAGGAGACAGATGCCTCAGCGCTTTCAGCACAGCACTAACATCTCGGTTTAGTGATGAGATATAACCTTTGATTCCTTAGAGAAAAAAGGAAAGAATTCTCTGGCATGAGGGAAGATGGAATAATGAAAGAGAAACAAAGGGAGGAAAATGGAAGAAAATAGCTGCAACTAAATCATGAGTTCTTAACTTCTTGCAGGTAAAGCTCAGGGAAACAACCAAGGGATTAAGGAAACTAGCTGGACTCTCCAGTTACTCTAAAAATGATCTTCACCTCACAGATAAGCAGATATTGACTCTAACCATAAGTATTTGAGTACCATAGTCCCATACAGTTTACAGTATGGACAGCACAGGGAAAGGAGTAGATTGGCTCTGCTTTTTGACCTACCGTCTCCCTAGACCGAGTCTTTACATGATGCTTCCTTATGAAATACTTTATAATATGCAGCCTGATGTAACATATTGAGCTACCAGAAAGCTAACTTATTAATTCTAACTTTCATTATATATATATTTCAATCCTCAAGTGGCCTTCTTTGGGAGATATGGCAGTTAGGGAAATATATGAGATAGTATGGATTTTTATAAGTAAAGGCAAGTTAAGGGATGGAAACATTGGGCAGACTACAGGAAAACAATAGGCAGGGGAGAAATTTATATGCCTTTGTGAAAAAATGCAAGGTAAATTGCCTAAGATCTTTACAGGTCTAATTCTGCAACATTATTAAATTCAAAGGTATAGTGAGTTTCAAAAGGGGACATGACAAGAAAGGTGAGGTGAGCTGAGATACAAGATTTAATAAAATAAATCACATCTGAATGCCTTAATCATGGAGATCAGTTCAGACTTTAGCCTCTTTTAGTAAAAGAATTAAATACAAGAAAGCATCAGTTTTCTTACTAAAGCTATATTTTAAATGCTGATAGTTTTCTAGAAAAAAGTAAAGAACCTTGGATGAAAAGCATTATAAACTATGAAGAACTGGTATGACTGCTATCAAAATTATTTTCCTTGGACTTTTGCACACAAACTTTTGTTTGCCTAACTGCACAGGAGATGTAGAATTTTCTTTCTTTCTTTTTTTTTTTTTTAAATGGAACACATCCTGGGCTAACAAATTTAGAAGTCTGAGCTCAGTACACCTTTTCTGTTGTGTAAACATGCAAATCTATGTGACCAGCTTGTGGTGGTTGTAAATTTTCATCTGGCTTCCCACAGATAATTTTAAGTGCTTTCATTCTGGTTTTGGCAAGGGAGTTCTCTGCTCTTATAGCAGTTGCACAGCTGAAATAATATAACAGACCATTGCAAAAGCAAATGCTTAGAATGGATTTTCTCCTACTGTTCAGAAACAAAAGTGAAGGCCAGTGTGAGCAGTAGGAGGTCAACCTATCTTTATTTGATTTAATTCTTTCTGTGTTGTCTCCTGTAAAACCTAATGAAAACTCAATATTGTCAGCAGGGTGTAGCAAGCTATTCAACAACTTGAACTTAGAAACTTCTAAATGATTGATTCTTTCTTCTACCTGCTCTGCATAAAACTGAGTGCCAAATGTATTCAAATTTGTTAGAAACCAAAGAGGAAAGATTCCCCCATGCAGTTTCCTACATGTTTCCATATGATTTTAACCCTTAGAAAGTAGAAAAAGAAAGTAAGTGAAATTGCAGACAGTATGAAAAATGCATCTTGGCACCAACTCCCAACATTATAGTAACATTGAGTGTGTTCTTCTAATGCTCCTGTCTATCTTTTTGCCATTTGAAATTTTTAGCTTGAACCACCTTTTCTGTCAAATCATAGATTGAATCTCAGACTTTAAATCATATGAAAGATTTATGCTTTATCTCTTTGTTAAGACTTCTTTCACAGTTCATGGAATGTCATCACCTCTGGAGATTGCTTACTTAACCTAACAAGAGCAGCCACCTGCACTGAATCCCTGACTAATTGGGCATGTCTTTCCTTTATTTCTTCTTCAGCACACACTAATTCATCGCATTAGTCAACATACTTATTTGCTTGAATAAATTCACAAAATATTATTTTTATAGTAAACAAAATATATTGTTTAACTATTATTAATATCACCAGGGACTCATATTTTCGTTCAATTGGTACCATGGAATGTGCAAATTTTTCTGATAGTTTTTCTGAAAGATTATTTTTGTTAGCTCCTGTTCTTCTAGATACCTAACTGGTCAGCTGGAAACAAAAATGCCACATTGCTTTTCCTGCAACTATCGGAAAAAACTACATAACTTTTTTTTTTGTTATTATTTTTATCTCAGTAGAGCATACTAGAATAAAACTAAAACCAGGATTGCTTGATCGTCTTTGAAAAAAAGTTCAAACAAACTGACAAAGAATTTTGTGAAGAAGAAAAATCAATGGCTATTGTTGCTGAAACTGCTTATGGCTATAGCAGATGGACAAAATACTCTGTTAGCTTGCATATGTCTGTCTGACAGTAAATGAAACATGGCATATAATTAAATGATGATTTTGAATTTGATTCTAAAGGATAATCTTTTAGATTAGAAAATGGAACAAAATGGATCTTGATAAAGGTCATACTGTTTGATATCTTCTGACAATATAGGTCCAAATATAGAGCTGGTAGCTGGTGGTAGCTTAGGTAGTAATACAGCTACAGCACTGTTTCATGATCACTTTTGTAACCTTGACTGAATAAAAAATTAATATCATGGCCAGATTTTACAAAGTGACTTTAAGGAAAAAAAAAATCAGTTTGTTATAGGTATTGTAAGTTATTTTCTTTCTTAACTGCACTGTCAATGACCTTAACCCTTTTTTATCACCCAACAGAGGCAGTGACCAAACCTGGTACCTGGTGAAGAAGGTCACAAAAAGATCTTTTCATCATCAGCCTTACTAGCGTGAGGTCTTTCAGGTATGGTTTTGACACATCACAGAGCTCGTACTTTAGCTGCTTGAGTCACTACACCAGCCTCCAGGCAGCTAGACCTTCGGATGGGAGGTGTATCTCTCCAGGTCTCAGGTTGCCAAGTATGTCCAATAACTTTATGTGAGGCTCAGACAGACAATCATTCTTTTTGAAAAAGGTGTGCAGCTGTCAATGAGCTGTGTCATGAGGTGAAGGAACTATGGGAGGAAGTGAACAGGTTGTGCAGTATTTGAGAGAATGAGTATTTGAGAGAATGATTGACAGGTTATTCTCAGAGATACCGCATTCTCAGGAGTCTCAAATCTCCACTGTTGTGGAGATGCAGATGAACTTGGAACCCTGTCAAGTAGTTAATCAAGGGCCTGTTGAACATAAAGGCTGGAAGCCTGTTCCCAGAGGTGATGGGATCCATCAGGGCTGGTCACTTTTTAAGCACTATCTCCTAAGGGCATAGAAGCAGGCAATTCCAAAATGTTGAAAGTCAAGCAGATGAAGCAGAAGGCTGGTTTGGCTGAGCAGGAATCTTCTTTTGGAATTAAGGCAAACAATCAAGGGGTATACCCAGAGAAAGCAAGGTGAGGTGATGTGCTGGGAATACAGAGGTGCTGCTTACCATTGCAAGGAAAAAAAATATGTGGCCAAAGCTCAGCTGGAGTTGAAGCTGGCCAGAAATGTGGGGGACAATAAAAAGTTTTATAAAATATGTTAATAGCAAAAGACAGTGAAGAAATATCATTCAGCTGTTACAGAATAAAGATGGTCACCTCACAAACAGGGACATAGATAAGGCAGAAATGTTTAATACTTTCTTTGCCTCTGTCTTCGACACTGTTGATGGGTTAATGGGATCCCAGTGCTCTGAGCTTGGATGTGAGAATGACAAAGTCCCAGTCAATCCTGAACTTTTCCAGGATCTGATGCTCCAGCTGGATCCCTATAAATCTATGGGATTAATCTGAGAACACTGGCATGAACCCTTGCCCAAAGAGCATAAGCATTGCCCTGAGGTTTCTGTTATTCTTCTCTGAAGAAGTGTAACATGAATAATATGAGGTGCAGTACACATGCTCTTTACTTCCTTGTATGGCACTCAAAAATGTGCCACAATTTTCCCTTTTCAGAGACCTGGATTCAGAGAGGTCCAGAATCTGGATCCAGAATCACACAAGTGTGCAGGCAAGTATGTGTCTTTCCTATTTTTTGATAGTTTCATATCTATAACATTTTCTCATAAGTAGAATTCATAAATCCAATTTGGCAATGTGAGAGAGGAATTTATAACACACAGAACACTCCACAGGATTAGATTATGATAACTCAGCAGATTATGAAGAGCTTGTTAAAAGGAAGACTTTTGTTTTCTTAAAACATCCTCATTAGAAATTTTTTTTTTTTTTCAATTTTGCATCAAGACTTTTATTTAGTGTCATGAGACATAATAAACAATGGAAGATAATTGTACTGTTAAAAACATAATAAAAATTTACTAGCTCTCTTGTCAACTTAGGTGTTTTTACTGACTACTTTAGTAATTTGATTGTGCAAGTTATCCAAAATCAGGCTTTATTCTTCTAAAAGGTAGCTAGTGGAGTCTGGCAGGCATTCACTGTTTAAATTTAATTGATTCAATTATTTAGCTGTTGCAGTGTTTGCAGTGACAATGAGGAGAACAATCTCTGCATGAAGGCAACTGATCCACATCTGTCTTGCCCCTCAGTAGGATGCCTGGTTGCAAGGTACCCTTCTCCACCACAATGCTAGTATAGCAGAAAACAAATTTCAAAGGGCAGAGAGTGAGTGAAGAAGGAAACGGGACCATGACTCTAAGGTTCAGAAATAAGGTCACTTCTTGGCAAAAGAATTTTTGGTCATGCTATGTGGTCATAACATTACTTATTCATTTTATCCAATGGTTTTTCAATACAAAATGTGGAAGAAACCTCAGAGTTCTGTGCTGTGATGGCTACACTCATGTCTGTACCAAAGTTTCTCTATAGCTAACTTCTGTCTGTTTACATAAGCTGCAGTCATACAAATGATTGCAGTGTTGATTTATATTTAAGTTGCCTGTCTCTCCTCAGGCATTATTTAGAGAACCTGTATGCGTAACTCCAGGCTCTGAGAATCCCCTAAACAACAATGCTCAGGTAATGCAGTGTTCAGTGATGGGATCACCAAGACTTGCAGCTCCAGCGCTGTACGACTAACCACAACTGATGCAAACAGCTCAACGAAGTAGCTCTTAGCAAACCAGCGTATCTACCTCTTCCTCATTCATTTTAACACTAGGCCAAAAATCAGAGCTATAGTTCCAGAAAACCACTGCATACAAAAAAAATCTATGAACAAGTGACACATGAGACGTAAAAAGAGCCAAGATATTTTAAATGGAGGTGGTGACATATTCGCCTTTTACACTACAGCATAAATAGCATAATTTTTATTTTTCTGTATAAGGCACAAAACCTGCTTCAGCATTACCTTATTCTTAGCATCTCGGTGTTGTCACTTCTGAGGCCATATAACCAGCTGTATATGCACTCTATTGCTGGAAGCAGTACAGATTCTTGGGAAATAAGAGCTAGAGTCAAGGATTTCCTCTTTCTAGGAAGATGGCAATCAATTTTAATTAAGAAAAGTTAAAATAACTGGAGGAAGAAGTTGCTGTAACCTGATTTTAGGTTTTTGTTTTTTTTTTTTTGGAACTGGATTCTAGAAGAAATTTTACAAAAGTCTAGTCCAGGAGGAGACAGAAATATTCCCTCCATCTGAACTTTGGTATAGTGTATGGTTAAATCTCCACAGAGAGACAGAAAACGTTAATATCAGACATATTACTTACATAAATTTGAAGACAGAAGATACTTTAGAAAAATTATATTAACATCATGAAACCAAACACTCAGATGCTAGGGCAAAAAAAAAGAAAAAAAGAACAAAGGCCACTTGGGCAACTGTAAATTGTTTATGCTTTATATGTTACATTATATGCCTTGATAGGATGATAATACACTACTGTTTTGAAAGAACTCTCGCTTCATTCAATATTTGCAGTTAATATCCTCAGTATTTAGAAAATTATTTCTTTCTCAAAGCATATTTTTATCTTACTCAAAATACCTGTTGGTATGAAATCTCCTTCCTTTTTGCCCATATATTACCTGTTGAGGTGTTGAAATGTTGTAGTTCCAAAGGAAGAGAGTGTACCCAGTTCAGTGAAAGTGAATACAGCTTAGCTCACGTTACCCTGAAACTTCCTAAATTTGCATGTACATGCTGATTTTTTTTCAGAAAGTCACATGATGTGGTCAAGATGAAACAGAACCTCAGTGTTATATTACAAGCAAATAACCCAATAGACAATTTTATAAAATTACCTCATATTACATATCTCATCTTACAAATCTGATCAAATTTAAAAGTAGTACCTTAATATAAAATATTTTTTAAAAAAAAATAAATTTGGCACATTCCAGTTAACAGCTGAAATGTCAATTACAAGTTCCATAGCAGGTTTTTCTAGTCATAGTTTCATTCACATTAAAAACTGACAAACATAGACACATTAAGTTACACTGTCTTAAGAAGAATTTTAACAAAACCCCATATCATTTGCATATCTCTTCCTTAATCTGATGTCACAGTGTTACAAATCTTCTATGACAGACTTAAGACTTCAGTTTGCAAGTTGAGCCAGAGGCCTAAATTCTAAATATTATGTTGATGATGTGAGTACTTCTTAGGTTGTGATAGCTTCTCATCAGCTTGGTTTAAAAGCACTCAACTTTCATGACTTCCCTAGTAAATTAGCCTTTTCCTGTTGACTCAGGTGTCTTGTGTCTTGGTAACCTATTCACATTCCTTTGGTACATTTTGTGTTTCATAGCTTTTAATCCCAGGCTTTGATGCATCTTCCCTATAGCAGATCACCTCTCGCTACAAGTTGCCCTTTTGCAGAACTAATGTGACAGCTAAAGGTATGTGTTGTGGGTGTTTGTAGCATTTCATCATCTTGCCTTTCAGCCATTCACCATATTTCAACCTGCCATAATAATAGCTCTGGGTCATCTTTTATCAAAATACATAGCAGATGCCCAAAGCTGTATTAGCTGACTTACGTGTCATTATACACTGTGGAATAGTGCTTTAAGGTCTCGGTGTCTAGGACCTGACCCTGCAAATTTGTGCCTGAAGTACATGAAATGGAAAAAAAAAAAAAAAAAAAAAAAAAAAAGCATCTGGAATTCATTGAGATGCTTAACATAGCAAAAAGTAGTTTAGTTTTGTTTTGAGTTGGTTCCTCATTTGGATAAGTTGTTTTAATCTCCTCAAAATCTTCCTTGATATTTACTCTTTGTGACTTTCTCATCCATCATAGACCCTTGAGGACAAGGTGGCCATAGTAACAGAGATCTGCAGAGATCTGTGTGTTACTGCTTTACTGACAGTATTTGGTACAGGTTTTCTTTCAGATCAGGGCCAAAACAGGAGTTCTTTTTCTTTATGTTGATGCTCAAATCAAGGTTCTTAGCAATATAATTAAAATAGTAGTATTTATTGTATCTTTTTAGATTTTTTTGCAAGCAATACATTGGTTGTTGGAAAGTGGTTGCTGGAAATAACAGATCACTTGTAATTTCCTGCATCATACTGGACTTTTAACTTTTGGTTAGGTATAAGGTCTCTGAAAATTGAGTTTTCTCATTTGAGGACTTCTGTCTTTAAGTGCAGAAAGGAATTCTCTTATCAGCATATGGCATTTGTAAAGGAGTACCAGTCAAGCACTTTTATCTGCACCACAATAAAGTGGTATTGCTATTCAAAATTCCAGTCCTCATCAATTGTACATTATCATTATGATAACTAATTCATTTCCTGAAACTAACTTGTTGAAGATGACCTAATCAGTATAGATCACACCTGTTCATGCTGGTTATCATAAAATGTGGAAGGAAAGTTAATATCTTAGCCCATTATTTCTCAGATTTTACATCCAACTTGCATTCCAATATCTCATCTATGGAAAAAGTAATTCCAGATTTTTAATGCTCTTCTTCTAACCTGACTATTAAGTGGGAAATACAGCAATTTTCTAAAAGTAAACTTTCATAAGCTAAGTAGATTTCTCTGTGAAACTTAAGTCAATTTTGTAGTGATCAAGCCCATAGTACAGAACTACCATGCATCTTTCAAACTTATTGTCAGTATTACGAAGTGGAATTATCCCAGAAGAATCAATTCAGTTCAATCTAAAGAAATGGCTATAGGCATGTTCCTAAGCATCTGATTAATACAGCGAATGGAATGTATAAATTGAGTGACCTGCCACAAAAGTAGACTTCCAGAGGAGCATTCATTGGGTAGTCACCTAATATAGTCATCAGAACATACCTTGCTTGGCTGCCCAGTGTCACTCAAGAGAGGAGTGCATCTCCCTTTTGATCTATAGTATACCTGCCATGTAGATATCTCAGGCATTCTTGGGCCTTAACCTCAAGCTGAATCCGTTCTTGGAACTCAGTTTGGGATCTGGGCAAACTTGAATGCTCCTGTAGTGACAGCTGGGGAATACATGGAAAATACACTGACACACACACACCTCCATCCCCAAACTCATGTCAAATTACCCTCCATGTAGACATCAAACACCTTAATAAATCCTATAATTTTCAAATATTAATTCAATTCTTTTTTTCCATAGGAGTTTCAGAGCTGAGGGACAGTGGAAGAGCAAAAAAACACGGCTGGTTCTTCATGTTCTCCTGCTCAGTGGTAGATGCAAGTTAGGTAATCCATAGGATATACTTCAGAGTAGGTAAAGAAAAGTAAGATAGAGAAAATGAAATTAAAATTTAAGCTGTGTTCCCATATCTGTTCAAGGTATACTGGGACCTGTACCTGTATTTCACAGATTGCTAGACCAGATCATTATAACTTTGTAGGTATCTTTGCTGGTTTTAGGTGACAGAAGTTATAATCCAGCTGAAAGCATGCTAAGGGTTCACTTTTCGGTGACAGTGTTAATATTGCAGGATATCACTCCCAGATACTTGCTGTAAAAAGGAGAGGGACACGAGGAATGAATGCCGTTTGGATGCGGAGTGAAAAAACAATTTAATTATGCTTCTCATAGTCTGCTGAGAAAATCGAATAGACACATCAGCATAATTTAAACTACCTTCTATTTATCAGCACTTCCAGCCATCATTTTGCTGGCCTTGCCCCATTAATACAGATAACATTTTTATGTAGCTCAAAGTTCTTCTCTTGTTGACTCATGCTTTTTCTCTGAAGCAAAAATGAAATTAAGGGTTTATCAATATGGAATGTTACTCCACTCCCCGTACCTTATGCTTTTTGAGAGATTTCAAGTTTTCTGGAGGGAGATCTGAGGAGGTAGAATACTTAATAATCCCAACCATACTTTCAGCTCTACCCCTAGTACTACAGTTTTAGTGCTATACTCCCCTACTACTTTATTGCTGCTTTATCAGCATCCTCAAACTTTACAAAATGTCAAAAATATTTTATGAGTTTTTGGCCTAATCAAAACACTATAGCTGCCTCCTCAGCAGGAAAGTAAATAAATCACCTCATTTCTTGTCAGTTGTTGATCCTTAGAGGTCTCTCTCTTTGTTGTTTCACACACATTTTTGACACTTTTCCAGGTCTGCTTAAATTCAGTCTTGGGCCAGATACCAGGAATGTATCTGGACCTGCAGTTCAGAGATGAGGGAATGAGGGGAAAATATATAAAAATACAGTGACATCGCATCTCTGTGGAAGAGCTAGAAAGAAACATCTATTGGAGAGTGTAACCTAATCACATTAAACAACTAAAAAAAGATAGAAAAAAGACACATAGCTTTCTCCCTTTTGTAATAGATAGCTGACATAGTTGAGAGTAGAAAATTTAGTGATCTGTCTCCACTTAAGTATCTGCGATTTAGAGAGCTCAAGTTTCTGATATATAAATGTTTTTTTAAAAGCTACCATCTCCTTTTAATGCCTATATTGAAGGCTTTCTTCTGCCTTTTTGTTCTTTTATTCCTATTTTATGCATTATTCTAGAAATTATAATAAATTATCCTAAAGGTCTTTTCCAACCTAAAGGAGTCTTAACCCAGATGAGTAATTCTATGAACACTGTTTCATTTGTGTTATTCCTTCCTCCTATGCATTATGTGGGAAGAGAATTTTCTGTGCACTTTATCTCAGTGAAGAATCATTTATCCTGTCCTTTCATAATGCAGTGAGCTATTTAAGAAGAAAAAAAACCCAACAACCCAAACCCCATCTCTCTGAAATGGACTCCTGAACCATCATTGCTACAGATCTCCATATTTACTTTCTGTGGTTCAACCAACCTTCTCAGTTATAGAGATACTATCAGGTCTCCTGCTGTCACATGTAAATTATTACATATGGGCATCAAATTAGTCCTTTTTCCAGATTATTTCAGTGGCATACTGTCATTCTTGGTTGATTGACTAAAGAGGCAATTAGTAGGAAAAGAACAATGAGCACTACATAAGCAATGGCATCCAATCCATTGTCCTTTAACATGTTGATACAGAAGGTATTATATGTCACAGCTTTGAACACTGGCTGGGAATACAAAATCCTTAAACAGACAAATAGATCTGTCTTGTCTTTTGCTGAAGAAGCAGAATGAATCCATTCAATTTCTGATCTTCTATTTCCGATCTGGTCGACTTATTCTTCTTCTTAGTCAATAGAGAGAAATAAGCACTTCATATGATGTATTTCAGCTGTCTACTTTACAGCTAAATATACTATGCCCTACAAGTGCCTATTACCTTATGATGAACTAGAATAGTTCAGATTATAAATAAATAAGTGTATATATAAAATATATATTTTATCTATAAATATAGATAAAAGTACACATTCCTGGAAGCTGAAGACATGATCTAACCAAAAATTGAGGCTGTTTGTTTTAGATGAAACAAGACAGGATATGCTAAAAAAAAAAAAAAAAAAAAAAAAAAAAAAAAAAAAAGAAAAAACTGAAAGTCATAGGGAAAGGCCACATTCTCTTTTACCTCTGACAGTACAAAACCCAGTGATGTTCAATGAAATTAAAAGGAACACATTTATAATTTCTAGAAAAATTCTTCCATCAGGACAGACTGAGGAATATTCACCATGGCTTCAGAGAAATATTTAAAGACTCTTTGTTCTACATGAAATATATGGAAGCTACCAAATAAAAGAAAATTATTAGAAGATTGGATAATGAAGGTTATGGAAGAAGTATCCTCCAATGAGTGATGCTATAAACATGAAATGATTTAACCACAAAAGTGATAGGAACACTTCATCTCATGTGCAACAGATCTGTCTATGACTTCCTGTATCCATGCAGTTCTACCATATAAAATGTGTACAGTAAATTAGAGTAGTAGCTTTATAGAACAATTCAGGTTGGAAGGGACCTCAGAAGACCATCTGGTGTAACCTTTTATGGAAAATGGAACCTAGATGAAATTAACTAGCACCCTGTCCAATCACATCTTGCAAATCTCCACTCTACCACGTCCCTGGGAAGGTTGTTCCAGGGATTGATGATTTTCATTGTAAAAGATCTATTTATTTTATTAAGATGAAACCTTCCCTCTGTCTACCTGTTGTCCTTGTCTTTATGTGTCTTTTTGTGAAGGGAGTCTCATCTTGGTGGCTGTTCTTTAAGTACTAGAATACTGTGAGGAGGTCCACCCAGGCCTTTTCCTCTCCAGAAGCAAAGACTTAACTCCATCAGTCTTTCCTTAGAGGACAGGTCCTCCAACACTTTGATCATGTTCATGGCCTTCCTTTGAATCTGCTCCAGTGAGGTTTGAGACATCCTGAGTAGAATGGGATGATCATGTCTCTATCTCTGCCAATAAACTGCAGATGCAGCCCAGAATCTGAATTGCCTTCATTGCTGCAGCAGCCCTACTGACTCCTGTTCACTTTGTTGTCCACCAGGACCCCAAGGTCCCTTTCTGCAAGGCTGTTCCCAACCACAGAGATCTCAATGTATTCTGGGCTCTGTGACCATTCAATTCCAGGTGCAGGACCTTGCACTTCAGAGAATCACAGAATAGGTAAGGTTGGAAGGGATCACAGTGGGTCATGTGGTCCAAACTTCCTGCTCAAGAAAGATCATCCTAGAGCACATTGCACAGGATTGTGTTCAGACAGTTCTTGAATATCTCCAGTGAGGGAGACTCCACAACCTCTCTGGGCAATTTATTCCAGTGCACAGTAGAGAAGTTCTTATATTCAGGTGGAATTTGCTGTGCATCAGTTTCTGCCCATTGCCTCTTGTCCTATCACTCTGCACTACTGAGAAGAGCTTGGTTCCATCCTCTTGACACCCTCCATTCAGATACTTATAGATATCAATGAGGTCCCCTCTCAGTCTTCTCAAGGCCAAACAAGCCCAGCTCCTTCCACCTTTTCTCATAAAACAGGTGCTCCACTCCCTTATTCATCTTCTTGGCCCTTTGCTGGACACACTCCAGGAGTTCCATGTCTCTCTTCTGAACACAGGACTCATCTTCATTGAATTTCATATTTGTCTTGCTAAGCTACTCTTCCAACCTATCTAGCTCTGTCTGTAGGGTGTCTCTCCCTTCTGATGTGTCCACCTCATTACCAAGTTAGATGTCACCAGCAAACTTGATGAAGGTATTCTGAAACTCATCATCCAGATGATTTATGAAGATGTTTAAGCACATGGGGGCCAGTATTGATGTTTATGGGAAGCCCACCTACAGCAAGCTGCCAGGCTGAGTAAAAAACATTTATCCCTGAGTGCAACCTGTTAGCAGATTTCCTACCCACTTCACAGATTCCCCATCCTGACTGTATCATGACAGTTTATCCAAGGGAAAGCTCTGTGAATCTGGGTCGAGCACCTTGAAGTCCAAGTAAACAACTTCCACAGCTCTTCCCATGTTGCCAGAAGATGCTATTTTGTCATAGAAGGTGATTTAGCCAGGCATGATCTACCCTTGGTAAACTTCTGTTGGATTCTTACAATAATCTGCTTCATTTGGTTTGTCACAGTTTCTAGGAGGACTTATATCTACTTGATCCTGTGATCTGGGGTCCAGCTGCAGCTGAACAAAAGGTGTTCTGTAACAGCCCATTCTCAGGGAGGACTAGCGGTCTGGGGTTCACATACGACCTAATGTGTCACTAAAAAGAAAATAAATTTACACTGGTCATTAGATTTAAACCTGATATAATTTCTCTGTGAATTTCAAATGTTTTCTGTATGGTTTTTATGCAAATACCTTATGTATGAGATTTTTCACTAAGAGGATAATCGCATGCATAAAAGAGACAAGATCTTGAATTTTCTATTTGATCTCAATATTTTAATGATTAAATATAGGTTCTCTTGCATGAAAACACTCCACAACAGACCAAACACATTTTAAATGAGAAGCTGCAATTTACTGTGATCACTCCTTTTATTAACAAAAGACAAAGGAATTAGGCAATTGACTGCTTTAGTTTTATTTTAGCCATATTTATGTACAAAAATGTTGATGTTTCTTGGAAAGCTGCATGTCTTTGATCATCACTACTGCTTTTTTTCATTTCTTAGATAACTGCTAAATTCCCATCTTCCAAGACAGAACGTTGTGGCTGTCATTCAGTGTGCCAAGATTAGGAGAGATTCTCTGTCATGCATCTTGTCTTTTGACAGCTCAGTGGTATAATTACTTACAAAGTCATTTCTGTTGCTGCAGCTGTAATCAGCTTCTACTCTCTTCTCTTTTATTCTGACATATTTCAGGGCTATCAAAAACCCATGCATCAGCCTTGCTAGCTTGGACCTCCTCAACAAAAGAAACTTTTTCTTAAACATATTGGAAAGCCTGCAAATACACTCTCTAAGGAGAGGAACTTCAAAAATTGTCATCCTTGTCACCAGCAACAGGACTAACATTGTCACAGTATAATGATAGGTGCTCCAATAAAATCCAATTCCTTTATGATATCATTCATATTTTGTACTCACTGGTGTCAGTCAGAGAGGGATTCCTACTGTGAGAGGAACTATTTCCAGAAGAAGAGCATTCCAAGACAATTTTTATCATTTCAGGAAAGCAAATATACAGCAACTGACTCATGTTTATCTTTTTCAAAGGTTACCTTGGATTCCTAAATACTAAGCTATATGCAACCAAAACACATTTACATTTCTTTTGGGGCCAAACTGAGTATACGCTGTAGGAAATATTTGGTATTTGACCTTTTAGGTGATTGAATATCTGAATTATCTATATCTCAATTAGGGTGGGAACTCATGTAAATAGTCTGGAGGGGAAAAAGGAAAAAAAAAAAAGAAAAGAAAAAATGTAAAGAAAATAAAGATATTACTCCAAAGTTTTGCCATTAAACTTTAAGTCTATCAAAAAAAGGGGGGGGTTGGAAGAAGCTATTGCTTTCCTTTTTTTCAAGACACCTATACCTCATGATTTTTTCACCTACATGTGTTGAATTTGCATCAGTCACTGTCAGATTTTTAGCTGGTGTTCGTAGCTGTCTATTAGTTGTGGTAATCCAATCAAGATTTGAGTAGTGGCCAGGTGGTGAAGTTGCTCTTTATGTGAGTGAGCAACTGGAAGGTATCACGCTCTGCCTAGAGTTGAGAGCTTATTCATAAGAATTCAGGGGCAGGCTAACATGGGTGACACTGATGTGGGTGAATACTACAGACCAACTGACCAGGAAGAGAAAGTCAATGAGGCCTTCCATAGACAACTCAAAGTAGCCTCACAATCACAGGTCTCATGGGGAACTGGTATCTGCTGAAAAGAAAAGGCAGCTTGGTATACACAGTCCAGGAGCTTACTGAAGAGCACTGATGATAACTTTCCGATACAGGTGATGAAGGAGCCAATAAGAGGAGCTGTACTGCTGAACCTGTACTAACTAAGGACTGACTGGGGCCATGAAGGCGGAGTACAGCCTTGGTTTGAAGTCACCATTAGATTATGTAGTTCAAGATCCCATATGAAGGAAGCAGAACTATAAGTAGGGTTACAACCCTGGATATCATGACAGCTGACTTTGGCCTCTTCAAAGACCTATCTGGAGGAATCCTATGGGTTAGGGCTCTGAAAGTCAGGGGCATCTAAGAGAGATGGTTAATATCCAAGAATCACTTCATACAAACTCATGATTGGTGCATCCTTATGAGTAACAAATCATGCAGAGGGAACAAGAGACCTGCATGGGTGAGTGAGAAGCTTCTGGCAAAACTCAGTCAGAAGAAAGCTTATGGAAAAATGGACAAGCCACTTGGGAGTAATATAAGAACGTTGTCATAGTATGCAAGAATGCAAGAAGAAAGGCTAAGGTCCACTTGGAATTAAATCTGGCAAAGGATGTCAAGGACAATAACCAGGGCTTCTTTAAGTACATCAGAAGTAAAAAGAAGATCAGGGAAAATGTGGGCCCACTGCTGAATGAGGTGGGTGCCCTGGTGACAGGATACAGAGAAAGAGTAGATACTGAGTGCATTGTCTGCTTCAGTCTTTATGATAAGACCAAGCCTCAGAAATCTCAGAGCCTGGAGCCAACAGAGAAAGTCTGGAGAAAGGAAGATTTTCCCTTGTTTGAGGAGTATTGAATTAGAGACCGTTCAGGCAAACTTGACACACAGAAATCCATCATCTTTGAAAGCTCATGGAAAATAGGAGAGATGCCTGAGGGCTGGAGGAAAGCCAATGTCACTCTAGTCTTCAAAAAGGGTGAGATGGAGACTCAGGAAACTAAGACCAGTCAACCTTATCTCTGTCCCTGGAAAGGTGGTAGAACAGCAAGTTCTGGATGTCATCTCTAATATAGGAAAAATTTTCCTTTGAGGGTAACAGAGCACTAGAGCAGGCTGCCCAGAGAGGTTGTGGAGTCTCCTCTGGAGATATTCAAAACACACCTGGATGCAATACTGTGCAACCTGCTCCAGGTGAACCTGTTTTAGCAGGGGGTTGGACTAGATGATCTTCAGAGCTCCCTTCTTCAACCGTTCTATGATTTTGTGACTGCTTAGCATCTAAATACTTGAGAAATAATAAGGGTTTAAGTACTTTAAGGGACTGTAACTTTGCCCTTTCTGTGAGTTAATTATATTTCAACCTCTTTTCTGAATAAATAGTATTTATCTCTCCTTCATTGCTAAGTGAAAGATCTGTATAACTCACAGGAAAAAAATGTAATGAATTTAGAGTTGGTGAACTCTGCACCTGGCATACTTATGAAAATGTGGGTGCAAATGCACTCTATTGTACAAAATATCAGGACAAAACAGAGTGCAAGAAAGTAGATTTTTCAGTTTTATGAAACTAGATTAAGTACATTTGTATAAAAGATTGGAATTCTGATGCTTATCTAATTGACTTTTTCTGGGCCTAAATACTTAAACTTGGATTTTTGCACCTTTATTTTTATGTTTCATAGATTCCAAAAATCCCCTGAAGGACGTAGTCACTGTACAGAGATGTGGTACAAGACATGCACAGCTTCCTATCTGAAGCATAGATGAAGTGGTATGTAGAGATGCTTATACCCTATTGTGGAAGGAGAGTAGGTATTAGACATAAATTAGGCATCTCTTTTGTGACCCAATATAAAAGGCGTGAATAACAGAGTGAATTGTCAATAAGTGACAAGTCTTTCATCAAGGTTAGGGTGAGAATTCTGTCAATAGTCCTACCCCTTTGTACAAACCTTGCTATAAAATGCCCTGTTAGTATTGCCCTAAATCTTCTTTCACTGAAAGCAGAGATATGTAATAGAAAATGAATACTTGCTTATTTCCACCTTAAAAATGCAACAGTTATGACAAAATAATTTTTATTTGGATAGGGACATACAGCAGTTACATGCTGCACATGCAGTTACATTCCTCAGATAAGGGAAACTGTAATATGTTTAACATTTCCAAAATGGCCTGGATAATGGAATATCACTGAGTGTATTCACAAATTCTCAGTGTCTGAATTTGCAGAAAAAACGAAAATGAGGTGATATCATTACATTTTTTATTACATTTCTTCTCAGCCTTTTTCCACCCACATGCCCCATGTTCATTTATTGTATTTTTCAAATAGAACAAAAGAAATTTAAAAAGGGAAAGAAAGCAAAGTACAATGCACAAGATTAACACTGTCAGAAGAATAGACATGCATGACTGGTTGTTGGCAGAGTCTCTGAAATAAAGCCCACATTTCTTCCATGTACTTATTTTAGTATGATAAATTGCATTCCCTTTTCCTTTATGATGCTTTTTTCTTTCAAATGTGCTAACATGTAAGTATTCCAAAAAAATTTAATTACATTTTGGCAGCACATTGAACATAAACACTACACCCTCAATGGGCTTTTGGACTTTGCCCATATGACAAGACTGGCAGCCTCAAAAGATTCTTAATCCCCTGATGTTTACAGAATTTAATAATTGCATTTTGAAAATCCATTTTTGTAGGTCATTCTCAAAGCCTACAATAAAATATGAAGACATTTAACTTGTCTCTTAGCATTTTTAAAGCCAGAAATTTATGACTGAGGATGTGTCTTGGGGACAAAATTCCCCCCAAATCTTCCAGTTCATCTTCTAGTATACATTTTTTATTAAATTTTTAAGGGTGGGAAGGTCTTACTGTTAAAGTTTACAGTTTCTGCCTTACAGAAACCTGAATTTTATTTAGATAAAATATCATCCTGAAAACTGAAGTGCACTGAATGAAGAATTGTTTTGATTAATTTCTCTAAAGAAATGGCACTTGGATTCACATCTAAATTAAATGCAATCTCAGAATTTGTTCATGTGAAATTTTGTCTCCAAATAGCAGAAAACTTTTGTCAGTGACTTCACTTGACTGTATATCAAGCCTGAAAAATATATACTGTAAGTTTTCAGCTACACACTATATCAGAATAATCTCAGAGACCGTATTTAGAATCAAACTCCTCATTTGTAGTGGCTAGTGATCAAGATCAGGTTTTACTTAAAGAAAAGACTTTTTCTTATCAGTTTTTGAAAATCTATACATAGATGGTAATTGCAGGAATAGAAGAATTAAAGATTTCTTCCAGTAGGCATTAGTAATCATTTAATTGATTTATCAGAGGCAACCATTCACTTATTATTGTGGTTTCAGAATTTGTGTGAAGTGATAAACAACAGATTATATTAACCTCAGATATAACAAGAGCTGTAACCCCATCTAGAAACTGTAGTTTCACTTTTCTCCTCCCAGCTGACACATTTTGCAATTATATATTCTTCCTGTAGATATCGTACCTCAGAATGAGTATGCTTATTCAATGCTGTTTCTGTATAAAAATGTAATTTCAGATTTATAAATAAGAGTTGGAGCAGCAAAATTCCCCAATGTCAGTCTATGATTGTTTTTTAATTATTATTTTTGTTGTGAATATGCATCAGATGATTATCTTATCTCTCACTTGCTAGCTTCTGTAATACTGTTATAGGCATTCCAAGTGATGCTAATTCCAGGAAAAAAGGCTATCTCAGAATCTTGTGAGGGAAGTTAACTTTAATCAGGCCTATGAGACATAGTCAAGAAGTCTATTTATGAAAGTCCCTGAATATTAGCCTATAGGCAGAACTGCTTTAAAAATCATGACAGCTAAATTTCATCAGATGTATTTAATGCACAGGTTGTTCTCAAGTACTTCGTTAACACTGCTTGAAAATTAACTGAATTGTGGGTGTTTTTTTCTCTTTCCCCCCCTATACTTCAATAAAACGTTAAAACAGCTGTCGCATTCTATCTCACAGAAGTAAGAACTGTTTCATACCAGGCAGAGACGTTCCAGCAACTGTATTGTCTGGGATTCTTTAAGAGCAAAAATATTCAATGTCAATTACAGTGTTTATTAACCAATGGCTTTTTTTCACAAAAGATGTTCGGTGTAGCAGAGAAAACCTCAAATTAATGTACACAAGGAGATTTTCTTAAGGACATCTTTTACTGGATAATAGCTGTAATGAAAATTAAAACACCAGTACTAGTTTTGGGAGGACATTTTTCATGAGCTCTGTGCAGCAGAGTTGGCTGCTAAAGCTATAATTTCCTCTTGCTCACTAGCCTGTTGTGACACTGACAAGTGAATGCCCCAAGCGACAATACCAAGAAGAAAGAGAAACAACGTTCAAGAGCTGCGGTTGACAAATGTTCATGTTTTTGCTCCCAAGAGCCATTCAGAACAGTGGAAGATGAACCTGAGTGGTTCTTGCCCACTATGGATGAAAACAATCAGGGATCAATTAATAAATGGTGCTATTTTCCACAGCTGTGAGACTGATTACAAAAATGGATCGAAACATAGATCGACTTAGGAAAGACCACCTTGCTAGTTTGACAGGGTCACAAAACCACCAAGGAAGTCATTTATTATTTCTATTCATTAAAGAAAGGTTATAGTCATCCTTCTAATTGCTTTTCTTAGTTAGGAGTGCTACCTTTTCTACCTTTTTCACAGATTGCTTGTCCCTTCTACTGACCTCTGTATAAAATCAATAGATATTTGCATTCTTTTTTTTTTTTTTTTTTTTTTTTTTTTTTTTTTTTTTTTTTTGGTACTCATTATGGTGAAACATGACACAGACTGAAAATAAAACATGTCTTTCTCTGTAAGAGCAGGCAAGGACTGAAAACTCTGATGACAAAGGTTTGGGTCTTTTTTTTTTTTTTTTTGTTAGTTTCATTGATTCTTTCATCTATTCTTGCAAAATTCATATATTATGACTATACTTACTATGAATTTGCTACAAGATGCTTCAGAAAAAATGAAGCCACTATAATATGCAAGTCAGTCCAAGAACTAAGATACTGTGTACAGTGGCTTTTTTCTTAAAAGTTTGAATTACTAAGAATCACCAAAGCATTATCTAAAGGCAAACACCTTTATCTTTTTCTTTACCTTCATGTTGAACCGTGCAGAGATCCAAATTTTTTTTAAATGAAAAAAAGAACTGACACCATGAAATTTGGAGCTGAGTATGCATTAAGATCATATGTTTTGATGAAAAACTACTGTTAGCAGGGCAATTTTTGTTCATAGAATTAAGAATGGAGTTGAGTTTCTTATTTGAATACTAACTTTTGTCCATGCCCAATCTCTTCTCATAAGGTACAAAGACACACATTGAACCCTTTTCCCAGCTCTATCATCCTAAAAGTCTCAAAGATAACTACCACCTTTGTCAGGAGCCAAGATACTTAGGAATCTTATTCTAAAAAACAATACTGGCTGTGGTACCCTTTAATGAAAACACAAACATTTAACATTTCAGGTAAAACATTCTGAGTTGTGATCAGTATACACCAATGAGAAAGAGCATTAAATCCTAAATGGTTCAAGGTGATTATTGTCTGACTTTTTCAAGGGATTGTATTTAACTAGTGATTTGAAATAATGCAGTTGGGGAAAGTATCTTTATTGTATCTCTGCCTTTCATGTCTGTTTTAAATACATATTTATAGTGATCATTTAGAATAGGGCAACTAAACAATTCACATCATTAAGAAAACATAAAGGAAGAAAAAATTCACAGTAGAAGGGAAACAAGGTAATATTTTGTTTTGAGACCAAGACTGACAAATAAAATCAGCTCTATTTTTACAATATATTTCTGCATGACTGCATAGATTTGAAAACAGTAACCGCTGGACACGTGCATATTATAAAGAGGTATTTGATTTATTAGTAAGAATGCTAAATACATCCTGGGCTGTATTAGCAGAGGCATAGCTGGTAAATAAGGAAATTGGTTATCTCCATTCATTCAGCGTTTATTAGTTCTATACATCTAGAGTACTGCATCCAGTTTGACCTTCCAATACAAGAAAGATGGAAAAACTGATGCAAGTACAATGTAGGGCCACTACACTGGGGGAAAGATGGGACATCAGAGACAAGGGTCATAAGTCAAATGAAAAGAAGTTCTCACTGCTTGTAAGGATGAACCTTTTCCCCATAAGGACACTCACTCTGTGACACATGCTGCCCAGAGTGATTGTGCAGCCTCTCTCCATGCTTGGGAGTAGATAAAACCCTGATCATACTTTGTAGTGATCTTACTTTCCATAGGAGTTTGAACTGGGGATCTCTTAAGAAGCCTTCCAACTCTTACTATTTCATCCTCTGAAATAGCAGCAGACATTTAAAGTAGTCCTAAAAATTATGATAAACAATAATTTTAAATTTATTTCCCCCCCAAAAAAGTCAGTTTGGTTGTTTTTTGTTGTTTTGTTTTGTTTGTTTGTTTGTTTTGGTTTTTTTAATATAACTCTGCCTGTAACAAAAGATATTAGGCATAAAAATTGAAAGTCTACTTTATTGGTTTTGGCCAGAAATATATTCAGAAAATGCATGTTTTAACTTTATGTTGTTATCTCTTAACATGAGGAATTGTTTGTATTTTATTTGCTGTTTCAAAGGACTTGCCATTTTATTCTCTTCCCGACCCAAGTTTATAATTTTGACAAATCAGTGAATACAGCTGTTCCGAAGGGATCTGATTCTGCTCTCAATTATACTGGTGATGAAAATGCAGCAACTTGACTGAACGTAATACTTAAGAGGTATATTATTTGAGAGTCTAAAAACTTAATAGACTTATTTAGATGGTGGCCGTCTGAGATAAGAGCAGAATGTAACCTTCAGACTGTAGCATTGACTATGACTAAAGGTATTTGTGCTATATAAACAGAAAGTCATGAGAACATTGTCTTCTCATTCAGTAGAAATCTTTATGAAAAGCTGATGAGTGAATTGTGGATCTTTCTCTAGAAACATTTTTTTTTTCATGAGAAGAAGAACAGCAAACACAGTTGATAAAATATTTTTGGCAGTATGTTAAAATTGACACAGCAGTAATGATTTGTATTCATGGTATAATCTTAAACTAGCAGTAGCTATAATTCATTATATTTCTAATTTTACAGAGGCACAGATGGCTGTCCACTCTAGTGGTCCCAACATTAGTGAGTTAAACATGGAATAGCATGATTGATGAAAAATTGTAATCAGACATTACTCCTTGTAATTGTGATTAATACAAGTTTACTATTTCTGACAATAGTTACTTTTCTTCTTTCTTTTTAACAGAGGGAATAGAAATTAAGTAGATTACAGGCTTAAAATCAAGACTTTAGGGACAAACGAACAATTAATTTTAATTTCAAGAAGAGAAAACTGGTGTTTGTACTTTATTTTTTGGGTGGTTTAGGGATTCATATTATCCTTTTGATAACCAGGTGGCTGTTTTTTCAAGGCTAGCAATTGTTCCCTGTGGGAAAGTGACAGCTAATAATTTACTTGTATATTTTAATCTGTACCATTTTTTTTTAATGCTTAGTCTTTCAATAGTAACATGATTTTTTAAGGTACTTTTGTGCATTCCTTTGAAGCTAAAAACAAATTTATATTACCTAGGGCAGTGAAAAATTAATGGACTGATTTCTACTAATGTTCTTTTGCATTCACCAGAAATATAGTTAATGGGTTCATTTGGCTTTGGATCAGGCGATTGTTTGTTTCTTACGGATGCTCATGGTCAAACATAAACCAGGTCTATATATAATCCTTGACTTCCATGACTCTCTTTTCTTTGGAAGAGCTTGTGAAATTTACACTTAAATTGATATTATGTCTCTATTTCTTTATTTGGTGACCTATTGGGTTTACCTCCAGGCTTTTGGTAGCAGGTAAGCTGCTGGGGTGTCTTCTTAAAAGGTGCCCCTGTGTCAAGCAGAGTTTCTTTCAGCTCCAAACCCAGCTAGAAAAAGCTGAGCCCAACAATGACAGTGAACATGCCTTTGTGTAAACATATTTAAGAAAGATTAAAAGCACTGAAGGGCAGATGTGGGACAAAGGAGTGAAAAATAGTGAAACAGTTCTGCAGACACCCAGCTCAGTGAAGAGTGAAGGAGGGGGAGGAGGTGCTCCAGGCTCCGGAGCAGATTCTCCTGCAGCCCTTTGTGAAGACCGTGGTAAGGCATGCCGTGCCCCTGCAGCCCACGGAGGTCTACTGCAGAGCATGGAGAATATGCCCTGGACCAGATGGCTATGCTCTGAAGGAAGTTTCAGACCATGGAGATCCCACGCTAAAGCAGACTCCTGGCAGGAACTGCAGCTCACACACCCCCTTGCACTAAAAGGTTTTCTGGCAGGAACTGTGACCCTGTGAGGACTCATGCTAGAGGAGTCTGTTCCTGAAGGCATGTATCCTCCGGAAAGAACTCATGCCGAAGCAGTTCTTGAAGAACTGCTGCCAGTGGAAAGAACCCATGATGGAGAAGTTTGGAAAACACTGTATCCTGTGAGAGGCACCCCATCCTAGAGCAGGATGAAGGAGGAGCTGTTTTTTTTGTTTGTTTGTTTCCTGGCATGCTATGATAGGATAAAATTTGTTGTTTATATACTCAGTGAAACATTTTCTTTCCCCATCTTTCCTTCTGACACAAGGTCTAGTCTTTCAACAAGCTCTGGGATGAAGGCAGAGAAAACAAAAGGAGGAAGCTGAACAACATTTGGGCACAGAGTTCACAGAGAAGGGTTGCTGATTCACAGCATCTCTTGAACTGCCTTAGGCAGATAGATCTCATGAAGCCCAAGGCAGAACACAGATCTACTTCTGTCGAGTAGAATATTTACGTCTGGTCTCTTTGGTCTTGTTACCACTGATTCTCCAAAGGTGAAACAGGCAAGTATGGTTCTTTCCTTGGTTGCAGAGGAGTTTAGATTTTCTCTTATTTTAGTTTTAGTGATAAATCCTTCTTATTTTACTCTCTCCATGTCCCACCGTTGTTTTAATCATTGTGTCTTCAAGACTCATGTTTCTTTCTTTCTTCTTATATCACTATAGTGCTCCCCATGTGATGCTCTTGTTTCTTTTTATGTGAGTGCTTATGACTAGGTAATTGATTTTATAAAAAAAAATAAAAAAACGTTTCTAAGAACTCATAGAATTTACATTTGTAGAATTTAGCAAATAGATAGAATTTGCTAAAATTGACAGAAGCTTTCTTTTCAGTTTGTTAAAAAAACAAAACAAAAAACACAACCAAACAAACTTTTCTTCTTTTTTTTGTCTTTAACAACATACACTGCATATTATCTCAACTACAGTTTTAACTTCAAATGGATGATTCTTTCGAAGATAAACAATTCTGCTAAATTCATTACAGCTGAAGGATAGATGGTGAGATGTCATGCGATGAGGAAATCTGGGTGTTAAGACTTCTCTGGCAATGTGCAACTTTTCCCAAAAGATGATCAGTCCTGTATAATTACAGCTGGTATGTGCTGTATCACATGGTGTTGAAACCTGCTATCATGAGAGATGGTTAATTGGCTATTTGATTAATAGCTCTCCACTGGACTCCATCTGTAGTGAGATTTAGCCTACTATTCTCAAAGCTGGCTGAGGCACACTTCACCACAGCCTACCTGAACAGCTACATGGAGCTGAAAAATCCTTACACAGTCAAGAAAAATTATGATTTAGCAAAAGGTTTCAAGTATATGTAGCCACTGTCAGAGGGTCATTATTCTTATCGACTGACCCCAACGCCTTTTCACAATGGTACATTGTCTGGTTTCTCCTTTAAAGAAATCATTTCCCTTTTCTTGCATTGTAAAGAGAAAAGAAAGAAAATATCCATAACAAGGAAAAATCCGCTCCAAAACCACAGTGCTACAGAAGTTTATAATAGGAATCATGATGGACTGTTAGATTAGCCATAATGAATGTGAGAAGGGTAGTAATATGGAGCCAGCTGTAACCCCAGAAGCAATGCAATAATGATGTTGCCTGTGGCCCTAACCACTTTTTTATGCTACCCAGAGACAAACGTAGCTAAGTAGGCAGTTGTATGTGCATTGCAGTATACAGGCTTTGATAAGTGTTTTAACAAGCTGGCACATGATCCTAGTTAAAAGTAAATGCAGGACCTACCAGCCACTAAACCAATGGAGGAAAACTAGAACTTGCTTGCAATGCATATGTAAGCTTGGGAAAAATGGCAATGAAGTAAGAAGAAATAGCCTATAAGACACTATTATCAGAAAAAATAAGCTGCAAAGAATAAAGCACATACATAGAAAGTATATAGATCATGGATTTTTTTGTTTGTTTGTTTGTTTTATTTTTCTCTTTGCACCAGACCAGTGCTAACAGGTCTGTGAATGGGGGTCAATATAAAAAATTGTCACTTTTCTGTATTTATATTACCTTTTTTAAAGAGTAAACAGAAGCATATTATAAATGGTTGTAAATTGCTTCACAGAGAAGTATCATCAGTGTCCAGCAAAGTGCACCTGCAAAGCAGGCTTTATATACTTGAGTACTACCAACTAACTCCACATACCTATTAGCTATCCTTTTTAAGTCTATAGCTCTTTAACAACAACTCACACTGGATTTCATACAGTTCCTTTAGAGTTGACCAATTTTATGAAGACTTTCCAAGAGACATGAATGCTGAGAAAATATTTAGAGAGGCACGATGGAATGGTTTAACAGAACAAGTCCTTATGGACAGACAGTTCAGAGACAGTAGCAAAGGCTAATCCCACTGTATTCAGCTTTAAAGTTGGGTCTTTATGTAAAAATTGCATCTTATACCTGTAAAGATCTACCCCATTCACTCATGTAACAGGAATACTGCTGTTTCTCACCTAATAGAAAACTGTACAGTGCTGCATACTTTAAACATACTTAGGGAAGACTTTCCTTCCTAAATATATAAGCTGCTTTGCTGATGTACACAGAAGTTCCAGCAGCAGTAACACAGGAAATAAAGCAGCACATCCAAGTGGATGTGAAAAACTTCTGCATCTGACGCTCTGTGAATTAGGCTGCAGAAAAAATTTTGTACATTTTGTATCTTTAATGGCAAGTAATGTTAGAGTAAAATGAAAAATTTATTCTTCTGAAGAATCTCATCTTTCACCTGCTTCTGCCAGTGGTTAGTGTACATTTGTGAGTATTTGGCAAGGTTGTTGGAACTTTAAAAAAATCCCTAATTCCTTAATCCCTGTTATCACCAGAAGAATTTTTATTCTAATAGTTTAATGTATAGTATAACATTTACTGTAATTTAATTTTTTTAAGTGTTTATATATATACAGAAATATATGCATGCATATGTATGCAACTTTACTAACCAAGGCCAAACTTGGGAAGTTTTCCATGTTTGCATTATTTACAGTACTTGTGGTCTATGTTATGTTAAAAATACTGTTACATCTTGTCTCCATTTATCAATAATACAGCTTAACATATTGTGAACTTAACTATTTTCAGCATTATTTTCCTGCCGATTATATATGAACCATGCAAGGATGTACAGGGCAAAGCAAATACTGCAGTTGTTTCATCTTTTTTCAGTTAAGCACCCTAAGGTTTCAGTATTTTTTATTCTGTCTTCTGTGAAAAATTAGGTGCTTCTTCAATACAAGCAAAGGAACAGCTTGCGATACTAAAAAAAAAATAAAAAAAATAATAAAATTGTTCTTTTCTTTGTGACTTTTAGATTATATATTGTTAAAAAAAAAAAAGAAAAAAAGAAAAAAAAACACCCCCAAAAATGCAAAAGAATAAAACCCCAGACATAATTATTTGCTGTCCAGAGCATACTTCAAATTCAGGTAAAAATCTGTAGTTTTTTTGTCTTGTGTATTTTCATATTGAAAATGTAAATAAATAATTTAATGGCAAATAAAGTTTCAGACTTTAAGTCTTTCTAATTTTCGAAGCAGAATTAGATTCTTGTTAGAAAAAGAAGGTATGAACTGCTTAATTGCAGAAGAAATTCTTATGCTTTTTTTTTTTGTTTTTGTTAAGATCACACTCTATTTAGTAAGGTCTGTTAATTATACACATAGAAAATAAGAGGTCTTTTTTTTTTTTAAGTGCACACAGCAGCAGTAGATGTGGAGACATTAGAATGAAAAAGCAGGCCAAAGCAGGATTTACAATGTATACTTTTACTAGTTTGAATTAATATTATAAACCATCATGAAAAAATGGGTATTTTACAATAATTCCTGCACTACATCAGTCATAACTATGATTGTTGTCACAATACACTCTATGAAATCTTTGTTTTGTCTTCCACCGTCTGACAAAGCAACTTTTTGTATGCCTTGATGACGATGAATTCCAATCTGAACACCTAGTTCTTAAAAGTGTCTTTAAACCTCACTACTGTTTTTTTGTTTGGTTGGTTGGGTTTTTCTAAAGACAATTTTAAAATTTTAATCTTTTTTTTTTGTGAAAAGCCATAAAACATCTTCACAGTGAGGCAATTTTCAGGTTTCTGACCCCCTTAGAATAACTGGTAATTATAATGCTTTTATGTCAATTAGAACACAAACTCATCTTTGTATTTCCTTCCTGGCAATCAGTTTTTATTGGCTCCTCAAAAATGACCTGGCACTGTAACTTGAGATCCAAATTTTTTATTTCTTTTATTCTGAGCTAGCTATGGGTTTCCTGATTGTAATTTCACTTATGGAAAGGAGATGCAAATTATACATAATTTTAATGCTGAGAACTAAAGGTAGTACAATTACATTGATTGATTCTCCCACTATTTTATTTTCTTTGAGTATATGGAAACAATTTTTTATGGCTTTTTTTTGTTTGGTTGGGTTTTTTTTGTTGTTTTTGTGGTTTTGTTTTTTGTTTTTTTTTCCCCTTCCTGGACTCTTTCTTAATTCAGTCAAAGTGAACTGTTTTTGGAAGACTGAGAAGCATTTGTTTTTATGTTACATCTTCCATATGCTCATTAAAAAATCCTCACAAAGTGAAACCTTCCTGAGAAACCAGAAATACTGTAGAAACAGAAGCACATGACAATGAATATATTCAAATAATTCTAACAAAACTGTGTAGCACCATGTGAAAATGCAGCACGATAAGAAAACGAAAACATTTTTTTCCCCTTTACACAACTGCCAATCACAAACCAGTCAATGTGACGTTCACCATTACAAGTTGCACCTTGTCTGGCTGGGATGGTTCTAACTTTCTTCATAGCAGCCCATCTGGTGCTGTATTTTGGATTTGTGGCTAAACCAGCATTGATAACACAATGGTATTTTGACTGTTACTGAATAATTCTTGTACAGCGTAAGGCTATGGTCTCCCAGAATTAGGCTACTGGTGGGCGGGAACTGATAGGGGCACAGCTGGGACAAATTGGCTAAAGGGAGATTTTATATCATGTAACATAATCAGCAACAAAACCTGCGGTAAAGGAAGAAGCGGGGGGAGTTTTGTTAACTAACAATGAAACTTTAAGTTCTCAGGCTCCATTCTGATTTGGGAACACACATCTCAGGGCTGGCATGAGCTCACTTCAGTGAAAGCCAGGCTGAGCTCATTTCAGCTCCAAGTGCCTGTTGTCTTCCCTGCTTGAGTCTGAGCTCTTCCAGTGCCTCTGTGGAAGGGATTCACTGTCCAGCAAACAAGAACCCCTTGAGAAGGCTGTGACGGCACACACCTCAGCTACGAGCAGACAGAAAGCAGCAGCCTGAAACAAGAAAAAAATAATCTAAAGCAAATACCAAGACTGTAGAGGAAGGGAATGAACCCATCAGTGGTAAATTCCTCCCAGTGTAGTAAGAGCTTACTGTGACACTCTTCACTTCTCATGGAGG
This sequence comes from Premnoplex brunnescens, assembly GCA_035040995.1. Classification (NCBI taxonomy): domain Eukaryota; kingdom Metazoa; phylum Chordata; class Aves; order Passeriformes; family Furnariidae; genus Premnoplex; species Premnoplex brunnescens. Next base: position 16,615,450 of record JAWWLT010000040.1, read on the forward strand.
AACATGCCACCCCTGACATTTGGGGAGAGAGCGTGAGCACAGCAGAAAAAGAACCAGCAGGATGAATAAATAAAACTATTTTAACTCTATTGCTGGTGAGTTTATTGTGATTAAGACTATTAAGATGAAAATACTAATAGGAATGTCAACTCCACATATGTGAGTTGAAAAGAGATAACTCACCTCTTTTGGTTATAAAAAAGAGCTAATAACACCTCTATACCATACCATGAAATTCTGATTCCAGGAATGGCAAGAGAAACATGGCTCTGCTTCAAACACAGCAAAACTGGACATGCAATGACAATATTTCAAAGTAGCATTTCTGGGATTAAAATCATCATACAGCTGTCAACAAATATTTTCAGGCTACTATTTACAACTGATATTTTGCCTTATTTGGAACTAAACTGATATCTTTAGACTACATTTTTCTGGTAGCAAGAAAAAAATGTATTTCCAGGTAATATTGTTGTATTGGTAGGTACTTATGGAAAAAAAACCAAACAAAAAAAAAACAAAACCCAACCAAACAAAAAACAAACAAACAAACAAAAAGAACAAAAAACAAACAAACAAAAACCCCCCACCAAATCAAACAAGAGACCCAAAAAACCTCCTGATGGGAGAGGGGAAAGTGCTTTCCTTAAATATAATGTTTGTGAATTTCTGAAAAAGCACATTATAATTAAACAGCAGTATGATATCTTCCTTTTAGAAGTTATTTCTTAGTCACTCACTGAAACTGTTGAGATTTAACTGTGTCTCTAAGTGGACAACTAAAGTACTCATGGTTTACATTCTTGATTTAATATTTCAAAAATTACATCACTATGCCTTGCCATATCTTGCATTGGACTGCATTAAAACAAGACCTTGAGGCAAGGGATATTATAGATATCCATTATAGATGTAATATTATATCCACTATAGATGGATAATATATTATTGCCTTATCACACAGTCGTAGTAATGCCTATCAACACTACAGTTATCAATTCAGTACATGCTCATGAGGCCAGAGTGGCTGGAAACTTGAAATGTTTAAGAAAAGAAACCTAATTTAATACAGTTAGATGGCCTCTAAGTTTGTTCATTCTTGTTAATAAAAATTCTTTCTGTTTTGGGACATAATAGCAAATAGTATATTAGAGGAGTTGTGGCTTGCATCCCTTCAGCTAAGGGTCTCACAGTATTTACTGAAAGTACAGCACCTCTAACCTTGTAGGTTTATAATGGAAGTTCAGACATCTGTACTGAGTTAGAGCTCTTACGAGCTGTTTTCTGTAGGTGAAAAAATGATGTAATGATGCAGCCAGCACATGAAAAAAACAATTAATGAAAACTCAACTTTGGAGTCCAGTGCAGTAAACCCATCAAATTCTAAATCATACCAACATCAGAATAAAAGGAGGGAAATTGCTTTGCCTGCTTGGTATGTTCCAGGTGCAGCAGCTGCATACAATTCAAACTCAGTGACATCATGGGTGAACTGGCTAATTAGTAAGACCTAGCAAGAAGAGTAAACCGACTGCACCATTCCCTGGTGATTTCTGCAAGTCAAAGAGCTGATTCACATTTCTTCCTGTACAACCTCCAAAATAAAGCGATTATCAACATGTGCCATATAACTATTTCTGTGCAATAATTGAACTCAAATCTGTATTTGAAAGTTATTCATCTAATGTTTCCTCACCCACAGAGAGGCCACTCTCATTTTGAACAGTTCACTTCTAAGTTAGACACAGGAATTCAAATAGTAATCTCTTTGTTTCTAATTACACTGATTTAATGAAATATGGGTTTACTTATGAACCTTAAATTTGAGTAAAAAATCAGTGGTCTTTACACAAGAAATGAATAACTGGATAAATAACAGTGCTAAAAACTGTATCCCCTTTCTCTGTAACCAGGACACTAGCAAAATATCAATAATTTCCCTCACACTCTGCCTCTTTTTTTACAACAAACTTTAAAACATCGCATATATATAGCTATTATTTTGGTAGATTTTTTAAAAATTTATTTATATTAGTTACAGATACTTCAAACTCTAAGTATAAATATTTAGCAAAACCATGATTAAACTTTTTCCTCTACAGTTTGCTTTTCCAAAGGCAGTTTAATTACTCTATCTTCACATTGTGAAATGGCAGGACCTTTTTATATGGCCATGCAAAAGTAGTTTCTTTGTACAGGTTCTATTATTTTTATTTTTTATTTTTTTTAATTCAAAATGATATTTTTAAAGAACAGAAAAGAAATTATTCATAGAAATTTAGCACCTAAATTTCAGAATCATTATCCAGGCCACTTGGACAATGGACTAGGTCTTAGAAATCTAGATGCAACAGAAAAAAACATGAAAAATATTTTTCAGTTCTGTTTTGTGTTTGTTTTTTTTTGCATTAGAGATCTTTAAGTTCTTGGTCACTGTGGTGCCCAGAAAACAGCTTTTGTTTCCTACTGTTCTTCTTGGCTCATACAGCCAGGTTTCTTACCCAAAGGATACAAAGATGTAAAAAATGAATACATTTCCAAATTCTTTTGCATTAATCTTGAATGCACCTAAGTTATTTCCTAGAAATGCTTATGAAAGGGTAAGTTTCTACACTCAGTAGGAGTTAGACATCAATTTCCAGAAAGAGTGTGTTTCACTCTTCTCTAGTTTCATAGCTATGAGCATCAAAAGTGGCAACAAATCTTTGCCTTCCCAAACTGAAACAGACTTTCCTTTTTTATACAAATGAACAAAGAATAAAGGTAAAAACCACTAAAAGGGATTTTTTCATGTTCATGGGTCAGAGAGCATACCTGAATGTAGGTGGAAAACTGAAATCCAGGTTTTTGAGGTTAGAGCAGACAGTTAAATTTTGGGATTCCTACTTTCTTCCATACTTATAGGAACCCAGTAGTATCATTCACCTAGTCTACAAGACTGCTATAAGATCTTGCAAGAAAGCCAAAAAAACAACAACAACAACAAAAAAAACAAGAACCCCAAAAAAAAAAAAAAGAAAAAAAATCTAAGTTATTAAAATCCTCTAAGAGTTCCCAACATTTTCTTGTGCCATTATATGCTTCAAACCAGGAATTCAAGGATTTTCTGGCTTTTTTAACGTATACAGAAATAATTTGGGCTGCCTCCCTCAACCAAGTAGCTGTTTTTCACGTTTCACAATGCTTAGAGACATTTTTATCACCTTCCTTTGGCATCACTCATATGACTCATATAGATTTAGACATTTTAGTTTTCATTTTACTTTCAGGAATGTCTGTTGGCAAATAACTAAGAAGTGGTTCAAACTCTGCATGGTTTCTACTTTATCATCTCAACTTGGATGAAGTGAAGACTGCACATGAAATATTTATATTGCATACCAGAAATGCTTCCTACAGAATAACAGTAGAAGTATGATCAGATTCAGACCTAGCATGGTTCTATAGCACTTTATAAACATAACTTTCCCTCCTACAACTGAAGACCAAAATCTCAGGCACTCAGTTTGCTGTAATATACCTCTTACTTAACTTGCAGCAGTTAATTCTGGTATAAAACCAAATGAGTAAATATAAGTCAGATACGTGAAGCTTTTGAGAGGCCATTTAGAACCAGGACATCTGTCCCCTAAGGGAATAGCAAGGACCAACTTCTCTGTAAGGACTGGAAAGCCAATAGGGATACCATGGCCAGCAGGACCAGAAGTCAGAACCTCATCCCACAGTACCCAACCAAGACAAGAAGGACAAAACCTGAGATGGTGACTCAACCCAGTGACCAGAACATAAGGTAATATCACAGTGATAAGCCAAGTTTGAGGTCAGCCCATAGGTCACAGTTAGGATCACATGCACCAGACCTGCCAGGCAGAACCAAGGTCAAGGCAGCCCACAGATCAGACTCCAGTCCCAGGGTCACCGTAGCCAGGGACAGCTGAGGAAGAGATCAATAGTCACCTAGCATAGCTCAAGGAGGAAAAAGGTGCCCAGGGCAGAGCTTAAATAGAGCTCCTGAGCCCATGGCTATGGTTGGAGGCCCCAGATGAGGCTGATTGGGGTCATTAAGGCTGACTAAGCACTCTGATGCATCTACTATTCATCCTTCTAAAATGTTTCCTGTATGTACTCCTGATTGTAACACCTGAGCCCTTCAAATGGACATTATTTGAGTTTTTTGCCAAGATTTTAGAACTCACTTTTTTTCCCCATGGAATAGAGACTGTGTTCTGGGGGTTTTATATATTATTAATTTCTGATTACCCTATCCTTGTCCTGTAGCTGCCTTTTGTATTCTTTTTTTCTTTATTCAAATTGAGAGTTTGCTATGGTTGTTGTTTAGAATACATAGAATGTGCTTGATAATCCATTCTTTTTTTCCACATGTTTTACTGTGAATTGAAAACCCCTGGCTCAGCCCTGCCTGATGCACCGGGCTGGTGCTATGATACCGGCTAAAAGGCTTCAAGGATTAACATCAGTATTGGAGACATGCATGCAGGCTATACCATGGCCACAACAACCTCGGGAATAAAGGGTCCTTTCTAATTGAGCTATGAATGTCATAGAACCAAAGAACATCAAGGCTAAAGGGAATTGTATTTTCCTGAGCAGTCAAAACCCCACAGGATACACAGAATCAGAGAGACAACTGACAGTAACTTTTAGATTTCTGGCAATTGCTGTGAGCCAAACAGCTGCTGCTGACAAACCAGGGAAAACACTGTCTCCCTGCTGCCCTAGTATTCCATATCTCTGTTGTAAGGTACAGCTGCACAGTTCCTTCCAGGTGTAAATGAGTGTGCTCTGGATATATTCTAAGCTTGAAGGATGTGGTAATTTCCAAACCAGGAGGCATGTTTCCAAGTTAGCATGATCTTGAGCTATTAAGCCATGCTGACAAACTGCATATAAAACACAAATAGAAGCCTGAGGGTGAGGGTTGAGTTATTCCTTCCTTCCCGCAGAGTATCGTATGGATTTACCTCTAATTCTTCATATGTACCTTGTCTGCAGCTGTGTTGCTAGGACAGTTGTTTTCAGTGTTTTAAGGATGCTTAGACATTCTTCAAGTGAATTAATGCCCAGTGTCAAGTACAAAGACTCTTGATTCATTATATATAACAGGAAGGTAAAATGACTTAGTACATTACTTGCTTCATGAATATAATTCTATATTCGTCCTTAGGGGAGGTTTCAAGATGCCTAAATACATGGGTATTTTCTGTTCTCTCCTTCTACTAAGCCATTGAATAGAAGAAGCCATTTAAGTTTTTAAGAGAAAAGAAAAAAACAATTAAATGCAAATATTGAAAACAAAACATATCTAAAATGCAGTCTCAGATCATAGTAAACAAATATGAGAAATAATGTAAAGGATAAAATTGCTGTGAAGCACTTGAACAAACAAAGCAAGTGTTTATAAAATGTTTAACTGCTTTTGTAATTTAAGGTACAAGATTTATTTCTATAAAATGAACTTTATGAGTAACAAAAATCATTGTGGAAGGACAGCGTTGCCTATGCTGACAATTTTATTGTTACACTCATAATATTTGGTGGTTTTCCTGAAGCTGTGAATTCCAACATTATTACATTTGGTGAGACCTTCAGCTTTAATTAAAAAAACAAACAAACAAACAAAACAAACAAAAAAAAGACTTATTGTCCCTCTCTTTTAGAGAAAAGCATGTATATATGCTAAATATTCAAAGCCCAGAAAACAAATATGAATTATATGATAAATAGATCTTAATAAATCTGCAGTTATTTTAATCCAGTCACATCTTTTTATAAGATCTTTCATCAATTTCTGAGAAGCTGAGATTATCACTTATACACACATTCACAACTTCTCTGTTTTGCCATAAGGTATTTTTAACACAGAGAGCTGAAACAAAAGCTTTGTGCAATGACTACATCATATTTATGCTCTATCTTTAGAAGTTTTTCATTCATGTTCCAAAATGTTTTTGCAAGAAAGCATCACTATTGTGTGTCAGAACCATGTCAGGAGCTCAGACTTTAATAAAAATAATTTTGAAAAAAACTTTCTATTGGAAAAATCATACACCCTTCATTCAATTCAGCAAAACTCCAGGTCCACATGCTGTGTTGTTTCTGTCTTCTAAATGGAAATGGCTTCTAAATGGCTGATTTTTTTGTTTGTTTTTTTTCCAAACAAAGAAAAAAAACCAAAACAAAACAAAAAACCACACACACAAAGGAAAAAAAAAAAAAAGCAAACCCTGGTAATATTTGTTTTAATGCATTCTTAATGACCACAACATGAAATGTTTTAGCAGAGACTGAACAGTTAAATTGGAACTGAAGACAAACACAGGCACAGAAGTCTAAGACTGTATAACACTCCATGTGTCTTTGCTGTTATCATGAGACTTTCAGAGTCATCTAAAATTATATACTGTGCAAAATAAGACAATACCACTATAGGACTACACGAGTTTTAGTCTGTCTCTTAAATGTTATTTAAGCCCTGAGAGGACCCTAAACTCTACTTATCTCATTGAACTCCCAGCAGGGACAGTTGTATGTCAGGAAAGTTGAGATGGCCCCTCCTTCAGGCTTGGAAGGTTTGACCTGATAGCTCCCTCCTTTTAGACTTGTCCTTGACTTTCATTCTCCCCTTGAAAGAAAGTGTAATGAGTATTGCAGGAAGCTTAAAGGCAGCATTACTTTAGTTCCCTTTCCTAAAGGCATTCTCTTTTTAATCAAGTGACCACTGAAGTACCTCAGCTCTTCATGAGATGCAGAAGCACAAGACCTCATACTTGCTCCTAAGACTGTAAGAGTCAGGCAGCCAGAGTTTGAAAATCCTGATATTCTTAGTAGGCTTTAGGAAAATTTATAATTTTGGACTGTACCACAGTACAGGCTCTGGGATTTCTGTTTATGCTAAAAAGTTTTATTTAGTACTTACTAGTGTCCTAGAAAGCACATCTATTTCAGGAAAACTTTGAAACATTTCTCTGAGACTCTAATTCATAACATGTCTGAAAATAGTAAGTGGGAAATTCTGAAATTCAACCATTTGCTCCAGGCTTCTAAATCTAGTCCCTTTTCTTTTTCTTTGCCCTGAAGGCAGGCACGAAAACACTTTTGAGAATTTGGGACGGAATGACAGGAGGCAACAAGAGTTAGTCATCCAGTGTACACAGGTGCCTTAAGGACATATAATTCCTGTGTCTGAAAAGTTTTTGAAATCATAGGATTTTGGTTCATGTGTACAGAAACAAACAGCTGAGGTTGTTTTAGAGGAATTAACTCTAAACTGAGGCAGAAAACAAATTACTGTGGGATATTGCCACCTTCAGATGCTGAAGAAATTTTGCCAGATTTCATCTACTAGCCTGGCAGCTCTTAAATCAAAGAGATATTTTTGAAAATGTTACCTACATTCTGTTGTGACTAATGATAGCTAAGACTCTAGAGAGCAATTTGGAGGTCATCCTGTGCCTGCTGCCTCTAACTATGTCATCAGTACTCTCATGGGGCATACTCTATTCTTTGGGAAATAATGAAGAATTTGTTGTGTTTGTAATGCTTTGAAGATGATCACCACTGTAGATTGACGAGTTTTATATTACAATTACTCTGATTATACTTCTCAAAATGTTGTTTATTACAGAAGTACCATAAAACTTGATATTCTATTTTTGACCCTGCTGATTAAAAGGAAGGCTAAGTATTTCTAGTTCTTTCCCATTTAGCCATTACTCTTTTCCCTCTGTTTTATATGTCAGTTGTAAAAACTGGAAAGGTAGTATGTGTTGCTCTCTTCAATATGAAACTCGTATTGGCCATCATCTAACTTGTAGTTTATAACACCTTATACTAGCAAAATGAGTTGCTTTGGCACAATTTGTAGCACTAAAGATTTTCTGCCTTTTTACATTAAAAATCTCTTTAATCCTGAAGTCAGACATTCTTGCAGACACATTTGCCCAATGTAAAAATTTTAACAATGTATAACCCCACCATGCACTTCAGCTCCTGACAATCTTCTCGAACAATTTCTTTTTCAGTTCTGTTTTCTGGTCTCTACTCTCTCTCAAGAGTTTTGAATTTCAGCTAGGAAGGCTCCTTTTCTTTCACCTTTGAATGACAAGGCGTATAGGTGAATGACTGCAACAGTTCACTGAAACTGAATGAGGGGCTTGTCCTGTGCTTTTCCCTCTAAGGCCTGATCATAATCAATGCACAATGCATAGAGGGAAACAGCTAGAATGTCAGGAACAACTTCCTCTGTCTTTCAGGAGGTAAGAACATGTTCAGCATATTTGGAATCCAAAGGGATTTTGGCTGCTGAAATTTGCTGACAGTACACCATAGTAATTTTAGATGGCAGGTAAGGAGCCCTCTACAATAGGAGCTCTGAGTTGAGATGTCTGTAGTCTAGTGCGCACATACTATAAGGCTTCCAAACACATAAGCTAAAAACCATGTCAAGTCTTTCAGGCTGCAGATGACATTTCAGTGTAAACACTGCATATCTAAATTGAAAATACATGTATAGGTTACAAATCTATTCTACCAGTATAGATGACTTTCAATTACAAATCGTGTGAAAACCAGTCACAAATAGTGATGTATGTCATAGTTTAAGTCTTCTGCTTCTATTTTCAGCTAATAACAATAGAGTGACATCCTCTACTCAGAAGCACAAATGCTACAATTCTATATTGCTCTTGAAGAGTTTTAATGTACAGATAATAATTAAGAATTTGTCTTTTTATTACACTCAGCAATTATACAGTCAGTAAATAGCTAGTCAGCTAATCAGGCCAAGTAATGCAATGACCTATGATTTAAGACTAAACATCAGGAATAACAACTAACTCTCTTTCAGTGTACACATACCTTATCTCCATTATCTGTATCTGTGAGGATGCTGTTTAGAGTCAGGCTCCTGTCATATTCCATGTGCTGCAGTGAATAGCAGACAGCAATGTACCAAAATGCAGCTGCTGAATAAAGGCAGTGCACTCTGTAAAGAGATGAGCAACTTTGCATACCTTCAAGATAGAGCCTGGATCTTTAGGTCCTTCCATGTTAAGTACACTGACAGACAGGATCTAATCCTATCCTTCATAGAATCATAGAATCTTTTAGGTTGGAAAAGATCTCCAAGATCATCGAGTCCATCCTTTGACCAAACACCACCTTGTCAATTAAACCATAGCACTAAGTGCCACGTCAGTCATTTATTGAACACCTCCAGTGTTGACGTCTCCACCAGCATCCTGAGCAGTCCCTTCCAATGCTTGACAACCCTTTCATTGAAGAAATTTTTCCTGATGTCCAACTTGAACATCTCCTGGCAAGCTTGAGGTAATTTTCTCTTGTCCTGTCACTAGTTGTCTGGGAGAAGACACCAACCCCCACCTCACCACAACCTCCTTTCACATAGTTGTAGAGAGTGATAAGGTCATTCCTGAGCCTCCTCTTCTTCAGCTCCCTCATCCCCTGCTCCCTCAGCTGCTCCTCATGACTTACTCTCTAGAACCTTCACCAACTTCACTGTCCTTCCCTGGATATAGTCTATCACTTCAATGTGTTTCTTGAAGTGAGGGGCCTGGAACTGGAGTGGCCTCACTGGTGTTGAGTATGGAGGGACAATGATTTCCCTAAGTGACTCAATAAAGATATTCACTTCTTTATAACCTTGAGTCCTTGTTTCCCCTACTTGCCGATCAGCTATGGCTGCATAAAAAGGTTCTTCTGGTGGATGTAAAAAATAAATTGCTTTTCAATTTATTCTTGTGACTTTGCATGAATGACCTTGTTATGGGATTGCTTGAGTCTCAAAATATAAAGTCATAATTTCATGTGTGTCTATGTATGCATGTTCTTGCAGCCACAAATGGTCTTCCACTATCACTACTTTTCCTAGTTCTACCATGGCCCAAGACACGAAAAAATCCCATGTGATTATTAATTCTTTTAAGAATTCATATCTTTTTGCAAAAGAGACAAAATAAAGAGAAGACTGCCTCACAGGCTGTCATAGAATAGTATGAAGAGCATTACAAGAGCTCTGACATGAGTATATTTGATTGTGAAAATTTTTGGAGATCTGAATCAGGAGGAGGGAGAAAGACTTAGTGTTGCCTCATCCTTATTTCCTGTTGCTGAGAAATGAAACAAGGAGAAATCCTTGCTGTAGAGCAACACGCTGTGAGACCTTATTTCCATAGTCTTTCTGGGTTGTCATATTTTCACAAATGTGTATTTCAAGGTATTTGATGCCAATCTGTGTGTATTTCAAATCTTTTCTCTTTCTTTTGGGCTCTGCCTTGTATCTGGCCACGATCTTTCAGAATAAGACAATTGGTAATCCATTAACATCTAACATTTTGCTTCGTATGCATTCTCTATCCATGCAGTAAATCAGCAGGTGTTCTTTGAATTGCTGGAAGACACAGAACCTTGTGCCTTTGTAGAAAGTGTGTAGCGAAGAATTTTCAAGATTTTCCTTCCAGGTGAGCAATCTTTTTCAAAGTTTTATTTAGGCATTCAATCTCTCAGTCATCTTGAAGGCAGAATGTTCTTCATTGCCTGTATATAAAATCTTTTCTTCTGAGGGGAAAAAAAAAAAAAAAAAGAGAGATTCTGAAAAAAAATGAGATTGTTGTATGCTGGAAATAATATGATTTTAACAATGGATGTGACTCAAATTTGGTTTATAAATATTATTTCTGATAATCTACCAATGCAGTAGAATAGCAAATACATCAATGTATGACCTTAAGTACCAACTTAAAAAAATTCTACTGATGACTAATGTTTAGGAACAGTTTGCAATTACAGTATATAAATGTGTGCATTTTTAGCATAGGACTGGCTTCAAGTTTAGACCAGCTTTAACTTGAACATGCAATTCTGGCCACCAGCAGAGTTCCCACAGTTGCTGTTTTGTCCGGACAGTTGTTGATGTTTGTCATGAAAAAAAGTGTATCCATTGAAAAATAAACAGTGAAAAGCCTGTCATTAATATCATGTAAGAAAAGTTTCTTTTATGGAATAACATGCTATTGTAGAAGAGAATTAAGATATTTGGGATTCTTATGCACCTTATTATCAGGAAATCACATAATTTTCTGATGAATGAGAAGTGTTAAATTGTAATTCTAAACTGCTCTCCTGCACTGTAGTAAGTATGCTTGTAATCTGTGCAAGTACTCTATATCATCATTTATCTGGACATCTGGTAGAGATAAGCACAGATGAGATAAGCAGACAGCAATTACAATTTCAGTTTCTGGTCCATACTCCATTCCATACATAAATGGAATTATTCTCACTGATCATCGGACAATTTGGATTCTTTCTCATTTGAATGCTCTTATTGCTAACAGTGTCATCAAGAAGCTTTGATCTGATTGCAGTTGAAATCTATATATCCAAAGACAGCTTCTTCAGTTTTCCAAAGCCCATAAAAAATACAATGATTCTTTTTCACAAGTGGGATACAATTTGTCAGATGCTTCTTCCTAAGTGTTCTTGATATCAATGTTCTTCTTGGCTTGTCTTCTTGAGTTTGAGTAGGTGTGAGGCCAATTCTGCTGTCTTGTCAACCACTCTCATAATGGCAGCTAACAAACAATCAAACTCTAAGTGCTTGTCTGCTCACAGTGAAGTCTTTAATCACACTGAAGCTTGTTCACATCTTGTCTACCCAAAGGCAAGTTGATGTTTTCCTGGAATAATCATCTCAATAGCTAAACATATTAAAACATAGATAGGAAATAACTCCGCTAGAATACCAAAGTGTAAGAGAATGGAATGTTTGTTATCTGTGGTGGGATATGGCCATGGTAACAATTTCATTTTCTCCTGAGAAATAATGGTCCTAAGAAAGTCAGCTGCCTGTCCAAAACAACATTTTCCAAAGTTCCATTTCAGTTTTTCAGTGTTGTGGCACTGCAGAGTGAACTATGCATCAGGAATCTTTTGAAGGGCAGTAGCATCCAGATGAAACTGGACGCGAAAATGGTTATTGAGAATTATGGACTTCATTTGTTCATAAAGCACTTGATGCTGAAGCAACTTTATATAACACATACTTAAAATAGAAAAATCCAAAATCCATCACATTACAAATGCTGGGACACTTCTACTGCCTTATGTAACTTAATTTGTTGATGCAGTCTTGAAAAACAAAACTACAAAATATCTTGACATTGTGGACTTCAACTGCTTCAGTGTAAGATGTTCAATCACCACCCCAGCTAACCTGGTTATAGAATGATTCAATAGAATGATTGAAGTGTGTAAGATTTTAGCATTTATTTATTTATTTATTTATTTATTTATGGGTGAATGTAGGCATATCTCTGGTACAAGCTTCACTCACCTGCCAAATTTGTATATTTTGTACAAGAATACTGAAAAAAGGGACTGTTAGTGTGTTGCAACAACAGACTTAGTAATGGTTAATACAATCCAAACAATCTCTTTTGGTTTTTCTTTTGAGAAGGAAGAGATCAGCCACTTAAAGTAAAAAATCATGATCATAATCACCACATCTGAAACCGGAAATGTCTGAAATTTTAAACTGGTACATGAAGCTAAATGTGAGGTCCACAATGGGAGGCCGTGTTACTCTTAATAAAAGGTGGAATTCAGTTACCTAATATAATAAATTGCCAATTGTAAATTCTGCTTTTTGATGCTTAATGTTTAGTACTAAAAAGGCAAACACAATTAACTGCTGAAACTCCACTCACTAAATCAAACACACCTGAAGAAATCTCCTAAACTGAAAATCTGCAAATAGCATGTTAACTCATGTTTTCATTGAAAACATAACATTACCCATAAACTTACATGCAATTGTATGTTATAAATCATCTGATAGTTTGCTTAAGCTAATAAACTTATAAAAATTGATTGATTTTATGTCAAATATCCAATAGTGGGACCAAAAACTATAGATGAAAGCTGAAAGTGTGTGTCCAAGTAATTTCTCTTTTCCAGTTCTCAATGTGTTTTAATTTTGCTATATATAATAACCTGACTTATCATGGTTAACCAACAATTACTGAGTCTAAAGATACCCTTCACTGTCTTACCGATGCAGGATGGGTATTTTATTTTCTCGAATATGAGTAAGTGCTGTTTGGTCAATTGAATAATTACCACTGAATTAGTGTTTCTCCCATTTAAATGATTGCAATTTAACTTCAGATCTGTAATATGTTACTGTTGTACAGTGAATTGATTTTCATAGAACAGTTTCATTTACTTGAAAAATGTCTAGTCTTTTAATGAATGTGAATTACAGTACATTTAGATTCAATTTTCAGATAATCTATTTTAACTGTGCAGCATTAGTGTGTCACTATTCATTACAGAACATTTTAAGAAGCGGTTTTAATTATTTGGAAAAAATATTTTATATGCTAGTGAACATGTCTTGTAATTAAGAGTAATATCCATGTTTAAATAATGTTATTGCATTGTGCATAATTCAAATTTTATTAAATTAAGATACTCCTTTGCCCCTTGATGTCCTAGAATAGTTCTAATGTAGAAAGGTGTTGTTACTACTCCACTAAATTTATTTTATGTCTTTTTGAGGTATAAATATTGCTGCTTTGAAATTTTCGGCTCTCTTTAATACCACTTCCTATTTTCAACAGATAATGTTTTGCCCCTGTTAGAAGTGGGATAGCGGATTAACATTGTGACTATATATTAAAGGCTCTGGTGTCAAAATATGTGTCTGTTTTCACTATGGCTTCTAGCATAACTTACTGTTTTTCAGATAATAATTACACAGAATCAGTCCTTGGAATACTTTTATCTATTTATTTGTGGGAAAATGATTCCTTACTTTACATAACAAAAAAAAAAAAAAAAAAATCTGGTTGTTCTAAGGGTTTCTTGATTCTTAACCCCACTTCTGCATCTGGAGCATGATGACAACTACTGAACAAGCAGAAACTTGATGGTTCTCTTTTGCAGTCAAGGAAAGGGGTTAATAACATCCTGGGCTGTTCTGATGACTGGCTGATTTGGAACAGGTAACTCACCTCAATGGCTGTGGAAAAGAATAGTGTTTAAACATTTTCCTCTACAAGGATGGGATTATCTTCCATTATTCTGCATGTAAGAGTGCATATGGAAATTTGAGTTCCATCAGTTTAGAGTCAGTTTTCTACTGAACTGAAAATGAGAAATTTTCTTCAATCAGATAAGCTCTGAGAAGTTTTACTAGTCAATTTTCACCACTGAGATATTAGTTTTATCATTTTGTCTTCTTTGATAGAACAAAGGCTTTCTGATTATATTTTAAAAGGTATAACATACACAAACAATAGACTTATCCATTAAACTTTTCATCAGATAACTATAAAACTATGTGGTGTGGTGTGGAAAATTTTACAATTACAAGAGAGATCCCAATATGTACATTGAAAGAAGAGTAGCTGCCAAACAAGGTTTTATCTTGCCTTTGTGATGCATTTTGATGCAATGTCTTTGGTATGTCTCTGTGAGACGTCTTTTCAAATCTAACGTATTTGATATATTTTTTTCACCCCATAGGAAATCTAGATTGGTTCTCAGACTTCTTTTTCAAATCAATAGGAATTTTTCAGCTCAATTGTAAATGGCCTAATTGTCCTGGGTTTTGTTGTGGTTTCTTTTTGTTTTGTTTTTCACTTTTTTCGAGTCTCTTTTAGGTTTCGTTTGTTTTCTTCTTGACTGGACATGGTGAAGAAGTAGGAAATTGTCTATAGTTAAAGCCACACAGAAAAAAGGTTTCAACTAGATTTCACAAATGGGAAAGAATGTCTCCAGTATCACATTTAAAGATCAAGTAGCCACTTATAATTGTGATGTCTAGAGTTATCCATCAGTGTAAAATCAGAGCTAGGCTAAAACACATGCGAGTTTAAAGATTCTATTTGCAACATTAGGAAAAAACCTCCACCACAATGAAAATTCCTTTTTCCAGAGGGTTTGAATTCTTTCTAGATTATTCCTATTTAGGTTGAGTTCACATAGAAAGACCACTTTCAGTAATGGAGCTCATGGAATCCAGTCAATAGAATCATAATAAATACTGCTCTATTGCTGTCTTTATCTTACAGTGGAATATCTTCCCATTATTAAAATACTAACATAATCGGTAACTGCACAGCAAAAAAGATCTATACCAGAAGTGCAAGTGATATGACCACCTGCAAGATTAAGGAACACATTATTTTTTTTTAGCTGAGTTCCTTATTTTTAAGTCACACTCCACCTACTTCTCAGTACTAGTTCAACAACAGAAATATTAAGAAAATATGATGCTTTTGTAATGAAATAAAATATGACAACTACACAGTGAATAACCTGTAAAAGCAGAACAAGCATATGACTTTTACAAATATATGGAGTTTTGACAAGGAGGAAGAAGTGTTATGTTGTAGAAGCTTGTCCACTTTCTGTTTCATGTATCACAAAATTTGTTTCCGCTGATGTTTAATATCCTGGCATGGCATAAAATCCCACTGGTAGCCTGAACTTTATTTATCATTCATTAAGTTTTTAACTAGGAAGTGTAGATGAGTGAATATGAATTTTTTGCTGTTACAAGTCAAGGGCTTTTCTAGATTAGTCAGATATCTTGCACTAATAGGCTGTTAAACTTTATGTGGAGTAGCAGCAAATCCTAATTTTCTTATGTAGGTAGTCTTCCCTTTGCTTAGGAAAAGATTTTCTGTTTAACACAAGATAATACTTATTTGTAGGACTCCATGATTATGAAAGAATTTATAATTTTCACTAAGGTGGTAGCTGGTAGTTTATTTGTGTGTCCCTTACCTCTACAATATCTTGTGAATAACAATACTTTCAGCAAGTGTTACATTTCATTTCATACTGTTGTGCATTATGGCTTACTGCTAAAGGTTTTGACAAACAAGCTGCAGTGGTTTCAGGTGAAGTAGTCAAAGTCTTTTCTGCTCTTTCGTGTACAACTACCTGATAAAATATCACTGCTTCTTGCAAAGAAGCAGCAGCCAAGTGCTTGTGAACCTTTGATATCTTTAAAGGCCTCTCTTCTTTTTGTATCTATGCACTGTCCCTTGGCTTGTGCAGTGCCTTTGAAATGGCTAAGCTCCCTCTATGGTTACCTTATTGCCCTGCAATTCTCATTTTAGCAATCGCTTCCTCCAAGGGATGCCTACGGGAGCCACAGCTCCTTCCTTGCTGCTGGACAGGGCAGTAGTTTGGTGCTGCTGGCCTCTGCTGGTGACAGATTGGTCTAGTCAGCACAGAGGCACTTCTCTCGGGCCCTGCTTGCGGTCCACATGTTGTAGGAAGCAGCTGTAAAAATATTCTCCTTATATCCTGATTCTTTTGAGTAACAATGACAGAAGGAAATTTCCCCTCCACCATATATACTGTACACAAGGCACAGTTGGGTTAGATCTGAGTTTATCGTCTCCAAACTTGCTGATATGTCTGCAGTGATTGGAAGTACAATAATTTCCTTCTTTGAAGGTGAGAAAGTTACCCCTCAGGAAAGCTGTATTTGTGCTCACATGCGGAATTAGCTGTGCAGCTCATTGCCAGCTCTTCTGTGTGCTATGTGCCTCATATGGACAAGCTGTGCAGTACAACTGAACCCTCAGGCTGTGCACGGAGTGTATGGGAGCTCCTGATATGCAGATCCATTTCTTGAAAGAAATCAATGGGTAAATCCTGTAAATCTTTGTGGGTAAAGAACACTCTCTTCATTTTGTAGTGGCAATCTCACCTTAGCAGAAGTGAAATGGCAGTAGGATAGCATACCTTAGGTCATCTCTGCTCTTACATTTGCTGCATTCTTATTTTAGCGTAGATGAAGTTTCATCCTGTGTTTAAAAAGATTTTTGATATTAAGAATGAAAGGGAAAGGCTTGTCTGTTTACATTTTTTTAAAATATGTGAACTGAGAAGATATTGCTATAATTGTAGTATTTCTCCCTGATTCAGCTTACTGCTGAACAAATAGCCAAGTGCACAAGATGTTTATGTGTATATACTGTCAGGTACTGTTAAAGCTAAAGAAAGCTTGTAAAAATAACTGCAAGCATCTTTGTAATGAAGCTCATTGCAGTTTTATATGTGGTTTTGTAACCAAAGCATTGAGATAAATGTTATAATTTATAATTTACTAATAGCTTAAATTCCCCAAAAAACAACTTTGTAACTAAAATGTGCTGAACAGTTATTTCACTGAAAGCTTATGTTTAGATAAAAGGTGACAGGTGTTTAAAATGGAAAATAGGTGTTTATTAAACTAATTTTTACCATTTTCCATAATAAGTATCATCTTTATAATTCTTAAATGGAAATATAACTTTAGTTTTATAACTCAGAGAAAACAGGAATGTCAGTGTTTGTTAAAATTTAAATCACATGTATCATAGGTTGTTGGTTTTTTTTAAATTAATTTTGACAGAGAAGACATTAATTAGACTTTAATTAGACATTAATTAGAATTTGGTATTCTAAAACCTTCCATTAGAGATGTGATGCAAGTTATTTGATAAACCTGAGCATTGCAGTTAAGTATTTGTTAAATTGTGGATTTACAACAGAAAAAACAAGGAAACAAACAAAAACTCCCCAAAGTCCAGAAAACTACCTTTAAAAAAAAAATCCACCCCAAACCAACCAAACAATAAAAACAAAAACAACTTCTCAAAAAAAGAATACCTTTCCAAAGACTTTCATACACACACTATTATTAATATATGATATTAATATATGATAATTGAAGTTTTATATATGGGCTTAATTTCTAATCTGTCATTCAGGTTTAGCTGGAATGACAGGAAACTCCTTGGTTGTCTAAGAGTAAAATGCCTTTGAAAAATTGGCCTGCCTCAGGATGCCTCCATCTGCATGCCAAAATGGAAAACACATTAAGGATAGAAATTGTCTTGGTTATTGTTGGTTTCTAGAATTTGGACATCTATAGGTCAGCTACACTCTCATAAGTTCCATTTTTAAGTGAAGGGAGATATAATCATAGAATATGATTCCTCCAGTAGTTTTTTTATGTCTGCCTTAAGATGAACTAAAGGATGCCTATTCACATCTACTTATCTCTAATGTATGCAAAAAGAACTTCTGCCAAACTCCTGTGACGTAGCTGTTTACTCTGTGGATATTCATATCCCCACAGAGGAAATAAAAATTTGATGTTAGCTATCCTTCATAAAAAATATATATTGTGCTTCAAACCTTCATGGCCTTGTTCATATGTAGTGTATTGTGAATGGTACAGAGTCACAGTATAGTACATATATGTAATTTCAAAGTGTAATTATGATCCCTTCTGAGAGTACAAGATATGTTGAAAAGTATTTACAGTAGCCCATGAAACAGTAAAAAGCCAGACAGCTCCTGGAAGCAAGTAAAATAATTAGATATTTCCCAACTATGATATTTGGAATGGTTGAATATCATTCCTTCAGTTACCAAAGAATTAAACTTTGAAATGTAAGGGTTAACTAGAAGTAATTCAGACCAAAAGAAGGGCCATTATTAAAAAAGATGAAAAATCTTTATCTAAGTGAGATTAATCTATACGTGTATTGTCATTGCTGAATCTTTTCTGTTTTGCACTGCTGCTTTTATCATAATTGCTCCTTCTATGCAGTGTAATAACAGGGAGGGAACTCAAATCTTCTTGTTCTACTGGAGTGTATAAAAACAAGTATATAAGTGTGAATAAGGGTTGAGCAATGAAGAAAAACACCCAAACCAAACCAAATCAAACAAGAACCCAACCAAACAAAATAAAACCCAAAAACCAAAACAGCAAAAACTAACATTTCAAGTAAGTTTAATACTTTAAAATATATTAACATTTTCTGATGTTTACCACCTGTTTGGAAATGTTCTTTGTTAATTTCTATTCAGTTGTAAATGTATTTCCTTGCTCTTCTTCTTTTTGTCATTAAAAAAAAAAAATCTTCTTGTCTTAGAACTTTTGCAGTACTGAACTTTAATCTCAACAATATCACCATAAAAAATGGCTGACCTTCTAAATTTGTCATGCATAGTAAGTACTTCTTGTTAAAGAGCACGCCTACAGTTAAATCTGTACAACAGTCTCAGAAGTCACTATTAAATGGAGTATACATTACTGGATGTGGTCAAAAGATGCATACCATTCTGCTTTTCCCTCTTCTGTGATAATATGACATGTAGACCCTCATGACAGTTTGCTGCTTGAAGTCTAAAAGTTTCGCTTCTGAGTTACAGTTTCAAGGTGCAAAATTCTGAGAGTGAATAACACAAAAGTTGAACCCATACAATTCAGAACAAATGTAGCATCCCCATACCTAATTTCAGCACTTTTGGCTTGTAGAGCTGAAAGACTATCACAGCATATTAAAAATGCAAAATATTCATATCTGTGAGAGTACAGGATTTATTTAAGCAGAGGAAGCGTGTTCCTGTCCTAGGAGCTTCCTATTTTCTGAATTAGCAAATGCTTAAAACTCATGTACATAGGGAGGAAAAGGAATTGCAAATGTTTTCATTTTATTTATCAGAGCATTTCATGACCTTACCTAGCTATTATGTTTGTTGCAGTAAAAATTTTTTTGAAATTATCAGAAAATGCAGTTCTATGGAAAAAAGTTAGGAGGAAATGTTCTTACATTAATTTACTCACTGTGGAGAGAGGAGGAAGAACTAACAGTTCTGAAATAGTCACAGTTCCATTTATGCATTTTTCAAAATGAAAATTTTTTCACCAAGTGCTTTTCTTTTTACTAATTTGAGCTGAAAATATGTAATATAGAAATCAAAACATCATAAACAGCAGAAACTGGTATGTGAGGTACTGGGTATTTTTAGTAATCAATTATTATTATCACATATTATTTTCAGCATCTTAACTTTCTGACCAAACTTGGTACAAATGAAAAAAAAATAAAAATGTTTTTGCAGTTTGGCATGTTACCTTTTACCTGTCATAAGAGTAGCATGATCCAGTTATTTTGGAAGGTCTCTAGTGTGTGTCATAAATTTAACAGGTATTCTGCATGACCCACAGGATTCTTAAAGATCAAAAGCCTTATGTTCCTCCTTGTGGTACAATTCCTCCTCCTTTTAGTTCCTGGTATGCTGCTTGTTGGAGTTATTGTAATTCATTTATTTATTTTTAATAATTTCATCCTGTCTCCCGGGATTACGAGTCTTTGGGAATAGTATTTCAGACACATCTTGTATTTTTCCCCAATAAGGGTGCTGAGGTTAAAGCAGCATGTTCTAGGTCAATGCATTTTACCTGTGCGACTGGAAAACAGCAGCAGATGTGAATGATGATAAAACAAGATGGTCTGGCACTTCACTCGATCAATGATTATACGGAATTAAAAGCTTGACATATTTGATCAAAGGGAAAACACAAATTTATCGGAACAGGAATGGCCAGTAATTGCTGCCACCACTAGGTTCAGCTTCAGAGGGCGAAGCTACAGCTGCTGGCAACAGAATTAACCTTCACTCTAGAGGCTCTCATGATGATTTAGATTCTGTAAGAATAGCATAAATAATTCTGTTTAAAATAAAGCCCATGGAAATCACACTGTGGCAATGCAATTTTGCCAAGATGGAAGTCTGCAATGAGAGAGACACAATGGCTTTTCAGAGAGGGAACAGCAGGACAGCTCATATGTGAGTGGTTGCACTGAGGCTGCCAAAAGAGATCTAATTCCATCTTTTTCCATCCAGGAAAATTATGTAGCACAAGAGGTTTTGTAAACTGCAGAAGCATTAATTCAGATAGCTTCCTAAATACTGCAGGGGAGAATCTAGCTGTGTACTGGGAAAGGCTAGAAAAAAATAGATATGTAAGCTAAACTCTGATAATAACTTCAGCATGATAGCACTTTTTAAGCACCTGATGTTTAACAGAAACCAGGACTTTTATGATGGAACAGAATTTGACATCTCAAATTTTTTAGTGATTTATTACTGCAGTTTCTATACCACCTTCCATATTCCAAAACTCAGCACTGGGCTAGACAACAGCCCACTCTTTATTAATAAGGAAAGATTGGTATATAGACAAGTTCCTCTCCATAATCAGTTTATATTAGTAACTAAAAAGAGGGGGAAAAAAAAATAAAAGAAAAAGAAAAGAAAAGAAAAGAAAAGAAAAGAAAAGAAAAGAAAAGAAAAGAAAAGAAAAGAAAAGAAAAGA
>JAWWLT010000040.1:16645428-16692144 GCA_035040995.1 Premnoplex brunnescens
TAGATAGAACAAGAAAAGTTAATTTTTTTTTTTTATTTTTTTTATGTGTGTGCATTGTTCTTTTGGGGTTTTTTTTGGTTTGGTTTGGTTTGTTTTGTTTTTTTTTTTTTAAATCCTCGAGAGTGTGGGGAGTGTTTTTGCTTGTTTGTGGTTTTTAAATGTTGGTTCTGTTTGTTTTTCTTTGATGTGTTTTCCTTTATTTTTTTTCTTTTTTGTCGCCCAGAGAAAAAAACAAAACAAACTATTGATACACCAAACTTTCATTGTGGAAGGTTTTTGGAACAGAAGAATATTTTATGCTCATGTTATGGTTAAAAAAAAATTCCTGTGCAAGAAATACAAAATTCTTATATTTCATAGTGAATTTCACAGACAAAAAGTATGTTGATCATCTATTTACCTTATTTCTTCCTTTCTTGGAGAATTACACCAGAACTTATAGATGGTGTTCATAAGGAGATGGGAAATAAAATTTTATTTGAAACGAAAACAAATCCATTAATAGTATGTTAGAAAATGACCAACAGTAAGGTGAGCAATGCAACCATTCAATGTGAGAGAGAGCAAGTTCAAAGCCTAACTCTCTCAATTCTGTTTTTATTTTATTCTAAATTAATGATTTAGGTAAGAAGCAATGGAGTATTCTAGAGTGGCATAATTTGTGTGTTATGTGTAAATTGTACAAAGTTGCATAAAGTTGTAATCCTTAGTACAGATGCTATATCCAGCACAGGTTGGAAACTGTAGTCTCAGCTAAGAGATGCTGAAGTGGAAAAGAGCCATAAAACAGACTAAAAGAGTCCTGCCTAGGAATAATCTGAATGTCAAAATTGTGATCACCTTCCGGCAGAACAAGAAATTGAATGTTGACACATAGACAGTGGTCAAACAAATAAAAATCCAATTGCAAAGTTGGCTATTTGAGATAGAAATATCTAACCTTCTTTATTAAAAATTCCATTTTAGAAATATTTTATTTTAGGAGACAAAACTATTCCTTCATCCTGTAACTACCAAATCTTAATTTTTCAAAAACAAGACATTCTGTTGTGTTGAAAAATTCTTGGTTCATTTATTCTTATGTCCAGAAATGTTATAATAATTACAATGAAAGTCTTTAATTGTGAAAATATTTTTAATCTCGGGTGTTAATCAAAAGAAATTATTATTTTTCCTGACCAATATAACTTACTAGTTCTTAGTAGAACAAGCCTTTTTCTTATCTTGAATTCCATATTTCAACTGTAATTACATAGAAAAAGAAAGCTCTTCTAAGATAAGGTATATTCTAGAAAGAGAGAGAAATGTAATATAACACAATTAAGTCATCATCCAGAAGATATCTGGATCTGACTTTCACATGCTTTTGTTTGTAGTCTACATCTCTTTTTCACCCATCTGTATGAAAGCCTTACTAGTTAAGTGTTCTTTAGGTTCTGACCTAGGATCAGTATATATAATAATAGAAAAAAAAGGTCCCGAGAGAGATAGGGAACCTTAACCATTCTTTAATCAGGTTCACATACAGGGAATATTTAAGTTAACAAATATTAAGTAGAAATATATTTTCTACTTTTTACTGTTTAAAGAAGTGTTGGAATAGATTTGCTGCACTTGAAATTAGGCATTTGTTCTGCTCATCACAAGTGTGGTTGTTGCTGTAGAAAGGCTCCAAAATGACTTTAACCAAAACAACACAATTTAGAGCATTCCTGATAGTTGCTACTCTATAACAAGGGAAAACTTCTTTTTATGCAACCTGAGGAAAACAAATGCAGCTCTCTCTGAAGGCCTCACATTTTTTGAGAGTGAAATATGTACAAATAATTTTTCAGTGATTCTTAAGCTGGATATCTGGTAAAGATTTAAAGTTATCAATTCATATATTCAAGAAAAAATTACGTATTGTATGGCCTGAGAGACCTCATACTTCCTCATATTAGGTTGTAATATATATGGGTCTGGATAAATCAATGTTTTCAATGCTTGAATTCACTGTAATGATAATGAAATGAAAACAGAAATCAAGTTTACTTCAATAAAAAGTAAAATATTAAAATAACTAAAACCTTTTTCTCACACAACCAAGAGTAGGGGGAAAAAAAAAAAAGAAAAAAATTGTTAACAAGCTGGCTATATATACACCAATAAATTATTTCAATAAAAGGCCTTCAAATTTTTAACCCATTCAAGTAGATTAAATGTGTCTGGGAACATTTCTGACCACATATGCACAGGGTGGCATATGTCTGTGCTAATAAAGCCTCCTAATCTCCAGAACGAGGACACTACAGTTAAACAGCTTGTTAAAGATAGTTTCTGGTATGTCCTGCCTCCTAAATCCTTCCTGGAGATTGTTTAGAAAACTGCTATCTGGCACGAATAGGTAGTATTTAATATTCATGACTGAGATCCAATACCAATGAACAGTCACTGGCCTGGTTCATTTCTTAGTGATGTATCAGTGAACTACTGTTAAGAGGTGTTGAAAGATAAGGGTGAAAAAAACAAGTTAATCATCAGGCTTCTGTTTTCTAATCGAGGGTCTTCATCTAGACTGGAATTAGTTTTGGGTCCACAAACTGAAGAGATTTGAAAATTACAAGGAAGGACCAGGTTCTCCTTGAACATGCAGGGAGACAGCAACATTGCAACTCGGGCGGTGGTGAAAGGAGCATACTTTGGGAAACGCACCCGTGAGCTATTCTCAAGTTGTTTGTAAATTGCTCATAGACTGAAAATGTTTACTGTTTCAGTGGAAGTGTATTTTTGGCTAATAGAACTAAATTAAAAATCCGTAATTAATTACTTAATTTTAAATTGACTTAGTAGTTAAGTACCTATTTAACAAGACTGAAGCATAGATTTGTAGGAATAGGTGGTTGCAGGAACTCTCTATATGGTGTGGCATATTTTAAAATTCAATAATGATCAAAGCTCCTAAGATGCTCTGGGATACAGGTTATCGTAGCTGTGTCTTCTTGATGACAACCTGAGCTGCGGAAATAATCAATGTTTCTTCTGATCTCTGTGTGAAAGAGCGATTTATATTCTCTTTGAAATAAAAACTGAGAACAGGACAAGAAATACTGTACTCTTTATTGCCCTCTTTGCCCTATCTCACATATCAAAGAAGGTATTTTGCCTCAAGATCATATGCTTGTCATAGGTGAGACAGGTAAAGAGTCATAAGGATCATTTAAGGAAGCTAGAATGATTTTAATGCCTACAGAGAGAAAGGAAGGAAGTAAAGGGAAAGAGATGTACAGTGTGGGACTGCAGCACAGGTACACACTACTAGGACTGATAGGAAGTAGATTGCTCACACAAAAGAACTCTGTGAGCAACTAGAAAATTCTCTTCTGGGTATATTCCATTTTAGCAAAATGAGTACAGAATATGAGAAGGCAGGTTTTTAAATGTAATTGCCGAGCTTCTTTGAAGCAGAAGAGCAAATTTAATCATACTTAGATTAACATACCCTAGAGCTGGTAGGAATCATACAGCAACGTCCTCAACTCTGCTTCAAGATATCCCAATACTCATTTAGGTCTCTTAGTATTCTATTAATATCAGTGTTGTTGACAACAGGAAAGTCAATATTTAGAATGAAGTCCTGAAATAATAGATTTCTTCCTTAGTCTTTGAAAATAAAAAAATAAATTAATGAATTAATAAATATGTGACATGTAGATATTGCTTGTCAGTGTCAGCAATTGGCAAACATGGAAGCTGTCACAAGGGGAACCTTCTGATGCAGGTTGATTTCTAACAGGTGATATCCAGATTCTCTTTATCACTTGGTTGGAGCTTTACCTTCACTAGAGTGTTGAGGTAAATCTTTCTCCAACTCCACCTTAAATTAGGCTTTTGAAGAGTAGAAAGTGAATTTTATTCTCTAAAGATATGTTTCAGAATCACAGAATCACAGAATAGGGTAATAGTGAAAAGAGTAGTCAAATAGGATAATAGTTATAACAAAAATATGTCACGATAAAAATAGTCAAAGGGTTATAGTGAATGGGTTAACATCCAACTGGCAACCTGTCACAAGTGGGTTCTGCAGGGCTCCATCTTGGCCTCTGTGCTCTTCAACATCTTCATAAGTTACTTAAATGCAGGACTGGAAGGGATACTAAGCAAGTTTGCAGACAATATAAAGCTGGGAGAAGCTGTTGACTCCCTCAAAGTCAGGGAGGCCCTGCAGAGAGACCTCGACAAATTAAAGGACTGGGCAATCACCAACCATATGAAGTTCAACAGGGTGAAGTACTGGATTCTCCACCTGGGATGGCGTAACCCTGGATGTCTGTACAGACTGGGAAATGAGAGGCTGGAAAACTGTGCCATGGAAAGGGATGTTCCGGTAAAGGAGTAATGTTTCTTGTCAGTGCCTTCTCTCTGTGTGTCCTGGTCAAAGGCAAGTTGAATATGAGTCAGCAGTGCCCTGGCAGCCAGGAGGGTCAACTGTGTCCTGGGGGGCATCAAGCAAAGCATCACCAGCAGGTCGAGAGAGGGGATTGTCCCACTCTGCTCTGCACAGGGGCAGCCTCTCCTTGAATATTGTGTGCAGTTTTCTTGGCACCACAATATAAGAACTATATTAAGCTGCTAGAGAGTGTCCTAAGGAGTGCAACCAAGATGATGAAGGGCCTCGAGGGGAAGCCATATGAGGAGTGGCTGAGGACATTTGGTATGTTCAGCATGGAGAAGAGGAGACTGAGGTGAGACCTCATTCCAGTTACAACTTGTGAGGAGAAAAGGGCAGGCACTGATCTGTCTTGACCAGTGACAGGAACTGAGGAAACGGCCTAAAGTTGTGTCAGGGGAGGGTTAGGTTGGGTATTAGGAAAAGCTTCTTCACCCAGAGGCTAGCTGGGCACTGGAACAGACTCCCCAAGGAAGTGGTCACAGCACCAAGTCTGACAAAGTTCAAGAAGCATTTGGACAATACTCTCAGGCAGATGGTGTGACTCTTGGGGATGGTCCTGTGCAGGGCCAAGACTTGGACTCGATGATCCTTGTGGGTCCCTTTCAACTCAGAATATTCTGTGATTCTATTTTGTGGAAGATATATTTCACCATCATTAGAACAAAAAGAACAAAAGACAACTCAGCTCTGCTGGGCAAAATGTAATAGACTAGAAGAAGTTTGTAAGCAATAACCTGGCCACTGTGTTATCACAATTTCCCACTAGTTTTTATACCCAGACAACCAATTTCCAGTACACTTCTGAGTTACAGCAATCTAGATGTTTGTCTGCTTTAAAGTTTGACTAATGTTAAAAGATTTCTGGGATGTCTGGAAAATTGCAGCTACCTGATTCCCAAGAAAGCAACAGTGTTTGAGAAGAAGTTGTGATGGATGTGCTTGGAATTGCAAAACACATGCAGCATGTTCTACACAGTCCCCAGCAGATCTCCAATACATTTTTTTTTCTTTTATGCTACATATTAGACCTGACTGTCCATTTCCTATTCTCAGAAATCCCTTAAACATCTGTCTGTTTTACAGCCTTTCCCACACTCTGTTTTTAGGTCCCAAACCACTCTCCAGAAGTTTCTCTAGCTCCTTTATTTTCCCTTTTCCTGGCGTTTTGAATCACTTCCAATTGAAGCCCCTGCCTCCAAAGGCTCCCTGTCAGGACAAAGCAAACAGGCAGCCTTTATTTTCCTGCTGTACAGCCACAGGCCTTTTAAAGAACCATTACACATAGTACATGGCGGACAGGTATGCAATTCATCTTAGGAGTAATTTACCTCCAAAATCGGCTGCTATCCTCAATTTTAACCTAGTTAGTGACCCTTTTTTGTGTATGTATAACTGCTTAAATACAGATTTAATTACATTAAATACAATGTTCAGAGTGTAAGAAGTTATGTACAGGGGTTGAAAGTCTTGTTCACAAGTCAACAGAGAGTTTTTTCATTAACCATTTGATTGATTAATAGAGTGAATTGGTAAACCAATTGAATGACATACTGGTTAATTTAGCAATCAGTTTAATTTATTGTCTGATTGGTCTTTACTGAACAACACTCATAAGTAGAACATGAGTGTGTTTAGAGCTGCACAATGGCATAAATTTTTTTTAGAAATTATATGATTGACAAAAAAATACCAATAACACACTGTGCTAATAAGCAGTATTTAGGAGTGGTTTTGTGGCTAAAAGTACTTAGAAAATAGCTATGTAAGGATAGTCATCTGTCCTGACATCATGGACTCATTTAGTCTAATTTTGGGAAATGCTCCTCAAACCCCCTATTAATCATTAAGGTGAGACAGTTGTGATAATATTCTGTGAAATTCAGAAAAGTAAGTGACTAAGTTTGGGGTTTTTTTTTTGTTTTTTTTCTTGTTTTTGTTGTTGTTAGGTGGGTTTCTTTTGTTTGTTTTCTTTTTTTTTTTGTGTTTATTTTTTGGCGTTTAGTTTTTGGGTTTTTTTTCCAAAGAATGCCATTGAAGCACATACAAAAGGTAATGTGTTTCAGGATGACATTGGAAAAATATGAGGAAATAGGGCACATATTTAACTTTAAACATTTTGAAAAATTTTCAATGTGTCACCTTAATTTTTGATAATTTTACTAATTTTTTACACATAATATTTTTTTAAAACTTATGAATATAAGTTTTAAGACTTATTGGTCAATATAATATACTTCAGTCAAATATAATACCGTCAAAAAGCTGTACCTACACAAGACTAATGTACAGGAAAGCATAGTGTATAGAGGATATTTTATATTATGACTATAATTTATTTGTGAATATGCACCATCATGGTACAGTCTCTGAATCTGCAGTCAAGTGGTTATGAATAAAAGAAAGCAAAAATCCAGAAGTAAAAATATTATCTTCTTGCTATTTTTAATACTACTGCCAATCAGCATAACACTTACAAAAAATAAAGGTTTCATTGGGTCGGGTGGTGTGAAAGCACCAAACGAAAACATTGTCCCTTAGGTGAATAGTTTACAATCCAGGCACAAGGCAGATACAGGAGATGCATTCCTCAATATATATGTATATACATGAAGAAATGATGAGGTTATAATTATCAACAGTTGTGTCAATAAACAGTGGTGAGAACAGATTGTCAGCCAACAAGCTGTAAAATTTTCCATGGGAGTCATAGAAAATCCCAAAGATGGAACTGAAGAAGATATAAATGAGATATTTGGGGGGGAAAAAAATAAATAATTCTTTTCAAAGAATGATACACCCAGATAAATATCTGTATTTTAGAGAAGTGAAGTAGGTTGACCCTGGCTCCATGCCGGGTACTCACTGAAGTTGCTTTCTTACTCCCCTCTTCAACTTGACACAGGAAAGAAAACACAATGAAGGGTTGATGAATTGAGATAAGGACCAGGAGAGATCACTGACCAATCACCATTACAAGCAAAATAGAATCAAAGTGAGGATATTAATGAAATTCATTACTAACAGAATTAGGAGAGTGAGAAGCAAAATAATCTTAAAAACACCCACCCTCCACCCTCTTCCTTCCACATTCTACCTCCTCCCCTGCAGTGGTGCAGGGAGATGGGGAATGGGGGGATATGGTCAGTTGTTTCTGCCACTGCTCAGAAAGAGGAGTCATTTCCCGTGCTTCCCGTGGAGTCCTTCCCATAGGAGACAGTTCTTCATGAACTTCTCCAGTTCAAGTCCATCCCATGGGCAACAGCTCTTTACAAACTGCTGCCACATGGGTCACTTCTCCAAAGGATGCAGTCCTTCAGGCACAGGTGCTCCAGAATGGATCCCCCACTGGCCCACAAATCCTACCAGGAAAACCTGCTTCAGTGTGGGCTCCTTTTTCCATGGGTCAGCAGATCCCTGCCAAGACCCTGCTCTAACATTGGCCTCCCATGGGATCACAGCCTCATTCAGACATCCATCCGCTCCAGTGTGAGTCTCCTCCACGGACTGCAGATGGACCTCTGCCCTCCTGTGGTCCTCCATGGGCTGCAGGGTCACAGCTGCTCCACCATGGGCTGCAGGGGAACCCCAACTCCAGTTCCCAGAGCACCTCCTTTCTCTCCTCCACTGACCTTGGTGTCTGTAGAGTTGTTCACACGCTCTCACTCCACTCTTCTCTGGCTGCAATCTTCATCATTTTAATTTCATTCCTAAATATGTTATCACAGAGTCTTTACCACCATTCCTGATTGGCTTGGCCTTGGCTAGTGGCAGGTCCATCCTGGCTGACATTGGCTTTGGCAGACATGGGGGGAAAGCTTCTGGCAGCTTCTCACAGAAGCCACCTCTGTAGGCCTCCCAGTACCAAACCCTGGTCAAGAAACCCAATCCATTATGATTAGCCCATTGTATGACACCTAATAATTAAATTTTTTTCAAGAAAATCTATTAAGAATTTTTTAGGGCAAAGTACCTTTTTTCCAGTTTATTTTTTTTTTTTTTCATACTGATCTTAATTTTGAAATGTTCCTTCTTCCCAGGAAAGAATGTTATTTAAATAAATTATACTATTTTATTATTAATTATCATATATCTTCCTAAAAAAACCCCAAACAAACAAAAGCAAACAAGAAAAGTTCATAGAATGAATAAATAAGCTTTTCAAGTAGAAAAATTCTGAATTATAGAAAGGTTGAATTGGAATATATTAAAAACCCTTTCTATTTACCTATCACTAATTCAGACAGAGATGTTTTTAATGGATGCTACTATAATTACTGCACATTATGTAAAACAAAGCCATTTACTTAAGATAATGACAGCATGATAAGATTCTCTGATGCTGAAATAATGGAAGTCAATTGATATAATATATATTTTAATTAAGTTGAGGTTAAAAGCTTGGGAGGTGTCTGAGTAACTGACAGTATTAGAGACTTAAGAGGCTGAAACAACCTTCCTACCTATATTGAGAAAGAAATTTCCACTATCATTTAGTCTAATGACTTGAAAAGATCAAAGGTTTCTCCTTCTTCTGTTTTCCTTGCCAACTATTTCACTAAATGTCATTAGATTAATCAACAGCTTTTTTAGTGTACCAGTTCTTGTGTTCAGCAAAAAACAAAAGAAGAGATAATAAAAACAGGGAGAAAAGCAAATGAGTACTTTCAAAGAACAAAGGCAGTCACCGTTGTTTAAAAAATAGGAACAAATTTAACAATAACAAGGCTATTCTGAGCATAATATCGTGACTGAAGATAGCTCAGAGATTAAAAAGAAAATACATCAAAAAGGGTCATAGAATTGCTCCTTTCTGCTCCATTTTTCTTACCTAGTAGACTGCTGTCAATAGGAGCCTCCAACAAGGATGGCAGCCTGAGCTATAGAAATTAAATTTTTCTTGCTCCAAATCTTCCATTACACAAAAGGGAGGACATTTTGAGTGCTTTTGTGCACAGTAGTTTTCAGAAGAGAAAACACAATATTGAAATAATAATAAAAAGTAATTTACCAAACTGCATTTATATTTGAAACTAATTATCAGATTAAGCTGACTGCACCTAATGACAAAGGCAATCTTTCCTTCAATGTAATTGACACATCCTCTCATACAAGTAGGGGAAAAATACCATCGATTTATTCAGAAAAAATAGATCTATATTTAAAGTTGTCATATCTAACAAAAACATTGACTTACATGCATTATGGAGGTTTTTTATCTTCCTCTGAAAGGCCTTATCATGGCTGTGGCTGGAAACAGACATGCAGGAGAGTCAGGGGCAGTGTATTAAAATTTGGATGTCTCTTCTACTGCCATTACACAAGCAAGGCAATATGCTGGTAATGCGATATTCAAACAACCTCAAATCCGCAGTTCTCATTTACAATCATATGTTTACCATTTTAAGAGGCACCTCTTTTCTCTGGGAGAGATCTGTGAATGATATTTCCATGTATTATTCTCTTGAGATTTAGGATGCCATCCTGCTTTTCTCTGTAGAGTTTCCTGAAATCAGATTTTCAGAGGAGAAAGAGTAATATACTCTGAACTCTAATCTGGGTAACTATTTTAAAGAGTCAGACTGTTTTAGAAAGACAGAAAATTCACCTAAGACTCTTCCATTTTCACAAGAATTTGATATAATAGAGGTGTGGTGTGCTTCAAAATTTGTATCTGTAATACAACCTAATACATATAAAATTATCCTACAGATTATATCCTTAGTAACTTCATTTTTAAAAAAAATATTGAATTCATGTAATATCTACTTTATTGTTATTATTTAATCTGACCTTTAATTGTAAACAGATGAAGTAAAAAAGTGTTCAGCTTCTGTGAAATGTCACTTAATTAGAAACGCTGTAGATAACGCAAACCAAATTAATTTCTGTGGAGATTTTATGACAAGCTGCATATGTATTTCAAAGGGTCTTGGAGAAATTAATGACCTACATGTAATCCAAAACACAATTATAAACTCATTGAATTGAAATACCTGAATTCTTCTGAATATTCTTAATAAGGAAATGTTTCCACACACTAAAAAAGTCTGTAAATGTTTCCTCTGCTTTTCACTAAAAGGCATATAAATTACTTTTTTCTTGATTGTGGTATTTAACTAAATCAAACCTACTTTACTCCCGTCTTGTAGAAGTGATTTAGATAAAATCAAATTTGTAATCCTATAGAATTTATTATTGAAAATCAAAAAAAAAACCCACTTTTTTCGCCTCCACTTTTATGCATTTTTTTCTCAGTAGATGCACAAATTAGAAGGGCAAGAGCACCCATAGACTGAAGTTTTATGCGTATTATCCTTCATTCCTTCTATGTGTTAGTCACAATCCAGGCGTTAATCAAAATGATAGAAACAGTGCTAATGAGATGGCATAATAATATAGGCTCAAATTAACACATTCGCTTGTAATATTTACTCACACAGAAAACCAGAAACTGTCAGATGATCCATTAGGTTGTTTAATGAGTTCTAGGATACCTCTAAGCTGCATATATTACTAGACTAAAGTACCTTATGCATATTAAAAGACAATATACTTGCCGATTCAGGTCTGACCACAGTTGGCCAGCAGACCCCTGCAGTGACTACATTTTCATTTGGGACCCTGGGTCACTCTCAGCTTAATCCCCATTGCCATGACATGGGTCTGGTAGGACAAGTCATTGACAGCTCTGGTGACTTCCAAGGGGATAGTTAGCAGTTCCCTTGTGACTAAGCAGATCCTCTCTTTACTTACTTCATAGCAAAGCACTAATGATCATAGTGTATACCCATAAAGCAGCCCGGTGAAAGCCAGGGAGGGAATCCGAGAATTCAGAAAGGAAATGCAAAAAGGCAAAGGTGCCAAGTTGGACAGGAGAGAGGAAAATCTTGGAGTGCACAACTGGTGAAGTCTGGCCAGCTCCCTCTCCAACAGGATGACTCAGTCAGGAATCTCAGCTGTTTGGAAGAGATAGTATAGCCTCCAGGCTCTTCGGACTATGATACTCGTTCATAGGCTGAAGGATCAGGAATGCTGTATTGTTTCAAAAGACTTAAATCAATGCCAAAGAGATTTTTTTGCTCAAGAACTCAGGAACTATGACTTTTGATCCTCTATCCCCAAATTAGAGGATTTTGCATATCTTTACCGTAAATTTTTCATTAAAATATCTGTCTGGAAATCTACCTGAATCTTTTTAAGAATCAAATTTGAATATGCTTCCTTTTACTCAGGGATGGATGTTTAGGCTATGATCCTTTTACAAAAATCTTTTGAACATTTGCTTGTTTTGAGAGGTATAGATTATGTGGGGTTAAAAGTGTCAAATTACCTGATTTAAGCATAAAATGCATCACCTTTGAAATAGAACACTCAGAACCACAATGCAGTACAAGAAAGAGTAAAACTTTAAAAGGTAAAAATTAAGCAGTACAGATGTACAAAACAAAATGAGTTATACAACAAAGTTTATGTTGCACCAAGCAAGCACAAACCTATTACCCAAGGCAATAGAAAGCTGATTGATGATATCATGATGACAAATGAATTCTCATTTTGAATTCTGCCTGCTAAGTAATTAGTAATGTCATCAATATCATTACTAGCTCTTCATTCAGTTTCATCAGCAAGCTGTTCCCATTGCTCATTTTTCAGATCTACACTGAGGATTGTTTCTAACAACTACCCAAGGGAGCAACAGAAAAAAAAAAAAAGAAAAAAGAAAAAAAAAAAAAAAAAAGCATCATGTTGCTTTGAAGTGGTTACTAATGTAAGAATTAGGGGAATTAGTGTCTAGGGCATCTTTCTTTTATTCCTGAAAGATATTTAGAAAATTACATAATATGAAATGAAAATAAAATTAATGTAAATATTTAGTGATTACAACCAAGCAAGTGACTGTGGGAGAAAAGCTTATTAAAAATATCTTCTCATCTCATTTTCTCATGTTTTTTTGTGATGGAAAGCAACACTACAAAGGAAAGTGAACCAAATATTGCCAACGGATATTTCCCCCCAAGCTTCCAATGCCATTTTTCAGTTAAAACCCTACAAAGCTTATCTTGAATGCTGAATAAAATATTTAAAACACTCACAACTTCATCTTTGAGGCCAAGCTGTAATCTGAGCATCAATATAGTATGCTAGAAAAGGCCATTGGATTGCCAGTATTTGCAGTTTCTCATTTTCTCTACAACGAACTCTGGTTTTTAACAGAATATGACTAAGTTATAAACACTCTCCAGGTTTGTTGTGTTGTTGTTCTATTTTTTTTTTTTTAAAGTAACTTATTCTTTGTAATTTTTCATGGCATTAGCACTTTTCAGAGTTTACTTTATACAAGTATGTCTATGTTTATATTCATTTTCTGCTATATTTTCAGAATTTGGAAAGAGATCTTGCCAGATATGCTTAATTTTTAAGAAGGAATTTTAGTACACATATGAGTTTTTGCTCAACTGGATTTAAGTATCTTAGTCTAAATAAGTACATTTCTGCACAGTTCATTTACAGATTTTGCTATTCAGAAGGAATTATAGCAAATGACTGAGCAAGGATGAGTCTGGATGAAGTAGCTAAGTATCCACTTAATTCTGGAATTCATTTGAACAAAAAGCCAGGTGACTTAAACAAATGTAATTTTATTCCATAATATGCAAAACAGAAAACATGTTTCAGTCCAGGTAGTCTTCAGCATTAGACTCCTTTCTCTGATCTTTTGTTTGTGCTCCAACTCTTAATCCCATTCTGCATTGCTGAACAGAAAAGACAAAGATATTCAATTTTGTCCATAGATAGCCTACAAATAATTTCCTATGTCCAAGTTACTTTTAGACTGTCTAGTTCACCTGATCTTTCAGTATGACAGAAAAATGTTCCCTTTTTTATGATATGTAACTGATCTACTTGTGTCCAAGGCAAAATCACCTAAAATGGCCTTCCTGACAAGTCTGAGTAAAACAGTGGCAAAATAAAGTTGAGGTTCATGACAGATGATCAACAAGCCATGACTCCATCTGAAGTTCTGTGGTAAAACCTGTTGTGATAACTTTATCAGTAGAGAGGATCAAGAATATGGTGACACTGAGTCAGTTGCCTAAACAGACACTTCTGCACTGTGCCCTCATCCCTGCTAGTCTGTCCTGGGGTCCAGCTGCCTCTGTGGAAGGGCTGGATGCCCAAACAGTGTTGGTTCCTACCACCCAGACCTCTGTGGCTCTCCCAAGAACACTCAGGTACCAGATACAGATGTTTAAACAAAGGAATTGAGCTCTCAATGTGCACGTTATCAACTGTTGAGATTTCCTGGGGAAAAAAAAAAAAAAAAAAAGGAAAATAAATCCATTAAGTCTATGGCAATGTTTTTATCTGCTCTAACTGGCTTAACTTTTAATACCCTTTTAATGCCCTCTTAAGTCACCAGTACTTTGAACTTTTTACAGGCTTTTAATGTCTGATGTACTGAAGCAGGGAGAAAAAAAAAAAGAGGATGTAGAAAAAACTTGCATGTTTTTTGCTTGTTTGTTTTTGTTTGTTTGGTTGGGTTTTTTTCCCTATAGTGTATGGGATCATCGAAATCCACTGCCATTCTTTTTTTTTTTTTTTTCTTTTTTGTTCCTCAAGGTACTTCATGGCTGTCCTCAGTTCAAATTCATCACTTCTGCAAAACACTTTTGGAATTGAAATACTTCATTAAAATCTACCATTTGATCTCACTGGTTTATTCCTTGCTTTGTGATAAGAATACAGAATGTTCTGATATATAAGGTTTTGGTTTGTTTTTAATAGGATCCATTTTCCTTTTTTTTGGACACCTTAATTTGATATGCAATTTGAAAGACAAATAAAACAACTGTCTTAATTTAAATTCCAGTCAGAGGAAAGTCAAGTGAGATGACGATGTCCATATTTAACATGTTGATTTTGTTTAATTATGATAACAAAAAAATTGTTTATTGCCAGACAACTGCGTGTAATTTTGTGTTTGGTTTGTAGCAAGGAATTTTTTCTATCAATTTACAAGTTCAGTAACCTGAGAAATGAACTAAGTAACAGTAAGTTTTAATGTACAATAATAGCATTTCTTAAAGCCTCATATACCATAAAACTCACCAGCTTTTTAAAGAAATGGTATCTGCAGAAAACATTAATGAACCCTAAATTCAAATTAAATTTTAGTCTATTTTGCTGTAGTTAATGAATGACATGAGAAACCGACTTAAATCAGTGTTTTAAGACCCATTAAAAATAATTTTCAGCAGTTGTATTAGCCTTCACTGTTGCTTATAAAAGATTTTATGTAGTACACTGAAACCCAGGAGTCATTGCAAAATGATAGTGATTTTTTTGGATTCATTCAGACCATTGTATTCTCGTCATAATAGTTTTTCCTTGATATCAAGTTTCTGTTCTTTATTCCAAGTTTTTCTTTTTTTTTTTTTTTTTTTTTTTTTTTTTTTTGAGGGAGTGTGGTTTTTTGTGTGCAGTTGGTTGGTTTTAACTCTCTTTTTCTAAGTTTTTTGATTATGAGGAATGTACCTTATAGAGGATGATTGAATCCATCTTTTACTGCCTCTCAGTTCCCCATTGACTTATTTCTTCAGACAGCAATTTCAGTTTCTTCTTCAATCTATGCATACATATATTTGTAACAGAAGTTATTATCTTTCTGTGTTCTAGCGTAGAAAGTCTTCAGAACCAATGATATTTTATCTTCTTTTTTTTTTTTCCTATTATTCAGTCTATTTTTCAA
Organism: Premnoplex brunnescens; assembly: GCA_035040995.1. Taxonomy (NCBI): domain Eukaryota; kingdom Metazoa; phylum Chordata; class Aves; order Passeriformes; family Furnariidae; genus Premnoplex; species Premnoplex brunnescens. The sequence continues at coordinate 16,660,611 of JAWWLT010000040.1, forward strand.
GCTGCTAATAGGTTTTAGAAATGTGTAAGAGTATTGGAAAGAGCTTTTTCAGATTATTTTTTTTCTTTTACAGGAGGTTTTTAGCCTAGAACTTATTTTTGAGCTCATTTTCCACTGAACAAGTCCATACATCATCAAGTTTCTTGTATCAAATGTTTTCTGATAACTCTGAATTTTTCAGATCCAGAGTAATTAATATGACCAGACAGAAATAAAGAGTAGTACTATATTCTTCAGACCAGGGAGAACATTAGGAAAAACAATAAATCTTTTTCTTCTCTTAAATGTAGAACATGAAAGTTTAAAAATATTTGAAAATTATTTGTTTTTGTTTATTATTTCCTCACACACAGAATTTCTTTTACATTTAAAATATTCTTTTATTCTTCCATTTACATAGCTAATATCATAATCACATGTGATTATGACATCAGCTATTATAGCTTTTTAATACTACTTGTTATTAACCGTTTATAGTGTAATCTAGAGATGTAACAAGATCAAAGATAACCTCGTTCTGGTTTTTAATGGCATATGATAGGAAACAGTTGTAATTTAAAATAAAAATTGCATTCCAAACAGATAGTACATGACATAGGAAGGAGAAAAGCTGCAAAGGGAGTGGTATAGTGGGAAATAAACCTTGATCTGTGTATTTCACTATAATTCAGCTATGATTGCCATCACCATGATAAAGCAATGGCAAATGTGTAAATGTTATAGAATAAATAAGGTGTGTATCCAAAAATGTATTTACTAACCTTAACATATTTGTGTAAATATTTTTGAAATTTTGGATGAAGAATCAAGTATGTCATCTCTGTCACTGATTATAAATTTTATGAGAAGGAAAGGGAACCACTTCTGAATATGAAATCTAGAAAAATATGCTAAAAATCACTCTATGAGTTTGCCATAAAATAACATGGCTGTTAAGTTCCTTCAGTAGTTATTTTTAAACACAGAGTTTAAGAATTGAAAAAAAATATCTGTAGGTAATTTGCAGACATTAAATCCTTCCTGTCTAGAAATGCATAACAATTTTAGACAAGTCTCTAGCTTTCATTCAAGCAGCAGCTGGCTGAGCTGCTGGTATGCTAACTTGCATATCAGGAGTTACTTGAGCCTTTTTTACTGGTGAATTTTGAAAGGCATGAGAAGATAGAAACAGTCATATCAGAAAGCAAATTCTGCATGTAAGTGTGAAAGCTAATAAGTAAAAGTAAGACATGCTCAACTATTTTCTAACTTTCTTGTTATACATTTAAGATTATAAGGGAGATTGACACTAAAGGCCCTGTGGCTGTTACCAGTCCTGCTGCAAGTTGCTAGCTGACAAACTCAGTGGTTTGGAACCTGGGATAGAGGGTCAGTTGGATTGAGACTTGGCTTGTTCACACATCTTTGTTTAGATGGGTTGACAAGCAACAAAGCAAATTTTATGGCAAATAAACTTAAGTCAGATACAATCTCCTTCTTGTTTTCAGCATTATTGGAATCCCCTAATTCCAGTTTTGCTTAAAGTGTCTGTCTAAGCTGAGGTTAACTCTTATTTCAAAGGTCAAGACAGAAAGCTTTATAGTGTATTTTTCCTCTTGTCAGGAGTGCTAACTCTAGCTTAATTAAAATTCACTTCTATAGTTTGAAAGGGATTAATTTTAAACACATTCAAAGGGAAACAATATCTTTCTGGAAATTTCTAGAATGAAAGTCTCAATTAACTGAAAGGCACAATTTTCCCCTGCTCTTTTGAGTCAGGAAGTGCTTATAAGATATATGGAAATTTACAGAACGACAAGTTGAAAAAAAAAAGTCACTACAAATTCATAAATTTTCCTTGTAATAGACTGCAATGTTTTACAAAGTTCTTATTTTATAAAAATTATGGAAAAGAGAGAGATAAATCTATTGCTTTTATTAAAATCAACATTTGCTTTATTAAAAAGTTATCACAGAATTTTAAACAGGCAACAATATTTAAACTGTGAACTTTCAGTTTGATTTAACTCACTTTATTTGTTGTATGCAAGACACCAATTTCAAGATATATAAAGGTAAATAATATTTTTCTCTGCCTAAGAATCTTTCTCATGTTTTCTGTGCTACAGTAAAAACCAGTGTTAGGTTTACCCTAACTTGATCTCATTCCTTTTGAAACTAATCATGGTAAAACTCCAGTTCTCTTTGAAGAGACAGTTAGCCAATTTCCAAGAGAGTTTTCCATCATTTAGTCTGAATCACCTGAAGTTTCTCAAACAAGAATGCCTCTGGCAGGAAATCTACTATCTAGCATTCAGAGATACATTCCCAACACACTTTCTATGATGCTGTCAATCTTTCATTACAGCCATGAACAACATATGTAATTCAATTTTTGCAAATAACACTTTTTCCCCACAATAACCTTTCAATATGTATGATTATACTGCTTTCGTTGTCCTAATAGAACATAACAAGTAGTCAAAACAAAAATGAATAAGTACAATCTAAACAACTATGAAGTTCAGGAACATGAGGAGATAAAACTAAAGTGCTAAAGGTGCTAGGGTGGAATATGAGCAAAAGAAGCAATGAAGCTTGGTGCTGGTAAGTGTCAAAAGAGATACTGGGGATACAAGCTGATGTGAGACAAGGGACACTGATGTGACTGTAGTGGAGAAGATAGATAATAGCAGATATGGAATCATCTGGGAAAAGAAAGTTCTTAAAATTTCAAAGAATATATAGGTTAGAAGTATGTGTGATAAGCAGAAAAATACAGGCTAAGATATGATGTGAGAGTGGCAACAAATATACATATATATGTATATATATATATATATAAAAGAGAAAGACAAGGCTATTGCATGTTTGTTCATGAAAGACGTGGCTGATTATATGTATGGTTTTAATGTATATGTAATTAATTTGAGGTGGAACTTGATTACATAATAAAGACTGAGTAGGTAACAGTTGTTAACAGTTCAAGGCAGATCAACAGCCATTTCCTTCAAGTATTCCAGAAATATTATTCATCCTTTTATTTTGAAATAAAGTCAATTATTAAACATATGATATCCATTATATACATTTTAATGGTATAAGAAACCGTGTAGTGGAAATTAATTGGAAATTTTAGATTTTTGTCTTGATTTTTTAGGCACATGAATCTTGTTGATAGATGACATGAATTAGCTATTTCCTTTCCTGTTTTTGAAGGCTCCCTAAAATATAGTATCAAGATTTGACTGTGGGTCTCTCAGATAATTGAATCTAATCTTAGATAGGACACTGATGCTTTAACCCAATGACAAGGATATACGAGTTAATAGTTTATACTTAGTTGTATTAATCATTTGATATCCTAAAATCAAAGGGAAAGTTAGATTAGAATAAACAAAGTAGTCACAACCTTAATTTTGACTTATCTCATACTTGTCTTCTAAATAGCTAATATGTCACAAACAGAATGCATGCAGGTCTTAAATTTTTTTGATGCCACTAAAGTTATAATTACTTTTTGAGTGATGCTATGAAGAAGATTTATTTATCCTGTGTGTTTCCTTTTCTGAAAGAGACAGAGGAGATGCCTGTGAAGGTCTGAAGTCTGTCACTTGAGTGATCTGGACATTCCATTATAGTTAAGACTTGTAAGTAAATCTCCCATTTCTTTACTTGCCAAGGATTATGTTGTGGAAGATGTCACACATTATCAATTTTATTTCAATTTGCAGGAAATATTAATTCATTGATAATACCCAACAAGGGCATATGCTGATAGATGCTGTACAGGCACGTAAGAGGAATATAGAATTTGTAAATTAACCAGGTGCTTCTTTCCAAGACTATTTTGGTGGCTACTGTTAAGAAAATATCAATACCTGAGGGATAATTACATGTATGCATGTAGAATTTTCACAAGCACTACAAGCAGGACTCACAAAAACACTACAGACTTTTTTAAGTTCATTTGTGCAGACAAGCAAACAAACAAAAACTGTATATTTTTCTTAGGCATTCTAGTCACTTTCATGTTTTAAATGTCCTTCAAAAGGACCATTTTTATCTGATAACTGGAACTGTCTAGATTTGTGAAGCTAACTTTGCACTCCAGTTCTCATTGTTTAAAATGCATGTCTTAATTCTAGACATTTACTGGGAAACATCATAACAACTCTGCATTATTTTGACAATAATGTTTGAACTATTTCGAGTATCAATAGTATTTGTTCTTTTTAATCACCTAAGTGCTTCTGAAAAATTCACTCCTGAGTTACCAAACCAAGCAGTTTAAATCCTCATACTAATAGGATTTCGAATTATTTATGATTCATCTAACCGTTTTGAATGGTCAGGAGCATGAAACTACTCATTCAGCAAAGAATTTGTAACTCACTGTGCTGTCATATAACAAGACATGTATAGCAGAATTTTGTCATTCATTGAGAAATTTGTTTGCGATGTCCATTAAAATTGTGGGGGTTTTTAAAGCTATGTCTGCATTCTCCTTCCCCATCCCCTGCCCCTTCCTTTTTTTTTAGTTTTTTTCTGTATATATACATAAAGGAAGAGAAGAATAAAAGTGAAGTGACTGATACTTTCATATATGGCAAACGGTAACTTATTTTAATCATCAAGTATGCTAAGAGTATTTTAGACCTATCAAAGGAAAACTTTGGAGCCAGGGAAGCAACACTAATCATAGAGGAAATGTTTATTTTTTTCTATTCAATTAGAGAGAGAAGGTAAAGGCATTCTGATGAATCATAAGACCATGAATATAGTCAGACTTCTCAGAATTATGTATACAGCTTCTTTTGCTGGGCAGAAGAACATTTCCTCTGTTTATTCTGCTTCTCTGTGAATGCTATTGAGTGGAAATATCTGATTGCCGTACTTCAAGGAACAGGAGCAATGCATGTGCAGCTATGATAACAAGCACGCACTAATCTGCGCAGCAAACTGCAATTTCAATATTCTGTGGAAAGTTGAATTCCTTGCTAATATTTTAGCCAATGCATTAGTGGCATTCTCTGGTGTTTCAACAACAAAACTTGAAACTCCATTCAAAGTCCTATGGTGTACCTGCAAGAGCATTTTTTCTTTAAGAGATTGTATGGAAATACAATGTACTTCAGTGACCACTAAAATTTGTCTTCAACACATTCAAGTGGTGAACCAGTGTAATAGCATTAGCTTGCAGATGGATAATCTTACCTTGTTGTGGATTTCCTTGAAGATCTGCTGTGTTAACCTCCTTCCTTTATTCCTCTAGCTTAAGCACAACAGCAAGGTATTTCTCCCTCTTCTGACCCCCATGTGACAGGCTTAACAGTTTGACAGATCACAGCTAAGGCATGCCAGTTGTGATTGTCATGTGGGATCACAAAGTATGACAAATGATCTGGTTTTGTGCTGTAAAAACATATGGTACATAACTGTTACTGTGCGAAGGTGCAAACCAAATGCTATCTGTCTGAGTCTTGTGCTCTTGTTGTGAGACATGATAGCTCTGTTCGTAACACATGAGAAGGTTTTCTAATATCCTGGATTCTCTTCAGCAATACAGCAGTTAAATATAAGCTTACTGGCAAAGAGAATGGAATTAAAGGGAGAGTATAGTGTGAAGTATCATATACACTACATACATGCACACATTCTTCATTAGCTATGAGGGCAACTTGATTGTGAAGCACAGAAACATAGTCTAAAGCTAGCATATAACTATAATACCAGGTGTAAAAAGTGATTTCAGAATTTGACACATGTATAAATAAATACTTATTAAGAAAATCTGAATCCTAAAGATGTGTAATCTTTTCAGAGATACTTTCTATTTATCTAGTTTCTTGAAATGATTTCAACTTGTAATGCCATCTGTCATTCAACCATATAATATTAACAAAATTCCACAAATTAACTTTTCCCAATATACATATGAGATAAAATTAGTTCCTAGATTGAAATGTCATATTTCATATGCCAGGTTTTAGTCTTTACAGAGTTTTTAAAGGGCAATATAACATCTAAAATTAAGGTTATATAATGAAAATACTGACATTTTGATTTCTTTCTTTGATATTTCACTTTGTCGTTATTCAATGTTGTTTCCTTTCCTTTCCTCTTAGTATACATACACTGTAAATTGACTCTAACTGAAATCCCTTTGCTTGTTGTAAAACTGTTTCTTTCAGGAAATAAAAAAGCATAATTTACAATGCTTTCTTTTAAACATAATGGTAGTGGGAAGGGCTATTCATATGGAATATGTTTTATGTAAGTCAGATGAGAATAGCAGAGAACAGAACCAATAAATTAAATATGCTGAAATCCCTTAAGATCACCAAGGAAGAACTTTTACACTAATTTCAAAATGACTAATGATGTATTGAAATAATTCCCTTGGCAGACAGAGGTGAAACTCTGACAAAGACAACAACAAAGTAAAAAAAAAAAAAAAAAGAAAAAGGACATTATGCCCCTTCTATCTTTCTTTGTGTTCCTGTGGATATCTTCCCAAAATTATAGTTGTAGAAGGAAAGACAAATGAAAATTGTGATATTATATACATTGGTGTACTTAATGGCTCTATCTGGTAGTAAAACAGAGCCTGAAGATATTCTGGTCTTGATTTTCCAATTGTGAAAAATATCATTTAGATTCTGCTCCTCTTACTTATCCAGAATTCTTCACAGCATCTGATTCAATGCAAGCGCAGTGTCTGCAAGGAAAATCTTCTGTTAGATGTGGATCAATTAAACACCAAGGACTACAAAAAGTTACAACATAGTTTAAAATGAAGGACAGAGCAGAACAGTGAGTACAGCTTTTTCAGCAATTAATCTTTGCTGAGAGAAACCCCATGAGTCACGCTGATGGAACAAAGGACAGGGCAGAGGACTGCAGTTAAGGGGAGAAAAATGGTTACTAAACACCCTATATTTTAAGATTTCTCTTACTATGCTCATAGTGATGCCAGTAATAGAAAGGGAGTTCTGCTAAAACTGCTAAGGGAATCTAAAACTGAGAAGAAATCTTTACCAACCCAGCATATTACAAAGGTTTTTCATAGTAATTCCCAGAGGAAGATGTCTTCAGACATAAATATTATTAAAATGGGATGGAGACACACTCGGGAGAGAGCAAAACATCATTCCTTATGTACTATAATCTAGCCTTTGGCTGCCTCTCACCTATGATGTGTAAGATAGGAATATTTAGAGAAAGTCTGTACCTAGATTTGTTTACATAGGGACTGAAATGTTGGGTAAGGGTCCCTATAGCTTCAGATAAGAGTTTGCGCTTGTCCGGGCACGGTCTAGTCTAAAGAAATATGGCCATTTTTGGACTAAATATAAACTAAAAGTTGAAATGAATGGAACTTGAAAGGCACCCTTAGGTGTCCAAAAATGGATTTAAAAGCCTAGAGGTAGCCTTCTATTTTAGAAATGTTATAAATTATTTTGTTCAAGAAAATCAGACTGAGGCTGGCTTTTGCTACTTATTTGTAAGAAAAGCTGTTACAGTGGACTATTCATTATTTAGGAACACCTACAGATAACAGCCTGCATTATCAGTATGAAATCTATATTGCACGATCTGCAGAGGCAGTAAAGAAAAGCACGCACCTGAAAATCATGAATAAAAGAGCTGCTGAAAACATTATCCTTTTTCAAGGCATGCCAGGATTATCTTTAATTGCTTTATACTGCTAAGGGCTAGTCTAAACTAGAGAAGGATTGCTAACACATCAATCTCAGCAAAAGCTCTAAAAGTAGATGCAGCTTTTACTGATAAAAATATGTTTCTTTAGATGTAACATACACCAGGTTCTCACAGAAAATAAGCTATATGAGAAAGGGACTTTTTTTTTTTTTTTTTTTTTTTTTTTTCAGAATTGCTGGGTCTACCTTAGGTCCTTTGGCGGTCTAAGCAGTAGCATTAGAAAATTCCCAAATATCTATAGGTGACAATGTTGTGCTAGGCAAAGTTTCTAGGGTAGACCCAAGGCATAGTTATTAGAGCGACAAAGTAGCTTGGAGTTTTCTTGGTTATCACACACATCTTGGCTCAGCCTAGTGTTCTGTTTGAGTGGTCAACCTCAATTCAGAAACAGGAGGAAGGCAACTGCATTTCCTAGGTGACAGGTCATGTCTTGAGTACAAGAGCATTTTCCCTCATTAACATATATTAGCTTCACGGAGTGAAAAATACTTCCATGTGAAAGTAAATGTCTGGAGTATCCTAAAGATTTTGTTGTTCAAGAGGAGCAGTGAAAGAGATTGTGTGTCACCTCTAGGTTACATATGTATCAATTCAATTCCTGGATTGAAATCAGTGTAAATACTTGATGTAACCCAAATTTAAGGCATGCATGGAGATTTTTCTGTAAACTAAAAAAAAACAAAACAAAACAAAACAAAAAAGTCAAAATAAACACTGTGATAATGGAAGTGAAACTTGCTTGCTCTGTACTGTCCTGTGTGCTTTTTTACAGCAATTAAGTTTATTTATGAATAAAGATTATATTTGTAATGAAAATTATATTTCAGATTCATAATAGTGTCCTGAGTAACTTCATCTAAAGAAGAAAAACATTTTTATTACTGCTCTACAACGTGCATATGCATTTCTGTGTTTTTCTATGCATCTTCAAACTACACAGTGTTTGGTGGTTTTCTATACAGCTGTGCAAAGTCACTATCCCATGTCCTTGATTACATTATATGAAGGAAGGAATACCTAAAGGATGAATGGAGTTACCTAAAGGAAACAATATAGAGTGTACTAAGTAAATATAAATTTGTGTAAAAGCTGAAGGAAATGACAAGGTAGTACAGAAAAAAGCTAATATGTAATGACACAGATGGACATCTCTATGATAAACAAGAATGACACTAACTCAAAACAGTGCCAGATTATCATACACAATTTCATAAATAATAAAGCAGAATGTTGTAATCGACAATGTCAAAGATAGTATTCAGATCAAGGAAAATAAAATGTTTGAGGAAGCCAAACCAGACTGCATTAATAAATCATTATAAGCTGTAACTATAGCAGACTGTGCTGTAACATGATTGAGAAGGACACTGTTATTTCTCAAATAACTTGTTTCCTACTAAATGGTGATATAATTGGGAAATGCTGACCCACTTTAGGGTCTTGTCCAAAAGCAACAAATCTTAAACAGGTCAGTTTAAGAATCAAGAACATTTCTTTAGCAATATGATAATCCATTCAATTTTTAAATACAATGGAGCATTTCTGCAGCTTAACAGTGTTGAGAGTTTGAATAAACACAAGAATAGTGTTACAAAAAATGCCTGACCAAATATGGACTATACGACTGTGGATGTAATTACATATAGATAAGGGGATCTGCCAGGTGTTGGCTGGTCATAATCTACACGATCCCACTTTGGGGGGTAGAAACTGAGACATTTATTGATCACTCGCATTACAATATATAGAACGAGGGAGTGGATTATGTTAATGAGGAGGTAAGACATGTTAATGAGGGGGACAAGCTATGTTAACTAGGACTTAGGAAATCCAGTCACTGTATTTCATCATACAGTAAGCATTTCTCTATACCAGGATGACCTGGGGGAACAAAGGGTTTCTGCATGTCTTGCAACATCTTATACAGTCCTTCCATATCTTGCAAGGGGAGACAGGGCTAATATACGTAGATAGCTGAAAACAGTCCTGGTCCCCAAGGTATCCTCTGGTGGGAGGCTCCTGTCTTAACAAAGGGAGGAACCCCTTTCAGTATCAGCTGCCCAGGGCTGCTGGACAATCCCTTCAGGTCTCCTTCTGTTAATAATTGCTTTTCTTCCCCAAAAGCCAGGTAAGTCAATGCATCTGTGTTATCAGGTGAAATACAAAATTCGTCTGTAAAATAGACTGGTGAAATCCAAAGATGAAGAAAACTCTGTAGGTCTTAGGAATTTCATAGCTCCATGTAAACTCATGATAAAATTCTATGTAGCCTTCTTGTGGACTCCATTATCTTATGTTCACATGGAACTGGTAACCTTCTCCTAACTACTAGCTGTAATAAATATTTTAGAATTCTGGATCATATTACAGAAAGGTTGAGCTGTGAATAGAGGTAAAGACATCCTTGGGTCTTCTTCAGAGGGCATTAGAACTGCTGAGTAACAGATCAATAAATATAACATAGACAAATATTGAGATGCAAAGAAAATATTTATAATTCACAATAGTTGTATTAGTATCTATCCAATGCAGCAGGAAAATATCCAGAGAATGACAGAAATATGCAGGTATAGAATACATTCAAGAAAAAAAATGCCTTGAAACAAATAAAAATATATTCTGCAAAATTTAGGAATATATAGTGCAACAAAGAAGTCAAAGCTATTGAAAACATTCAACATGCAACAACAGCTTGTGGATCAAACCTGCCATGTCTGCAACATGGAATGAAGGAATCTGGAATCTCAGTGAATAGTTAAAAGCACATTCAAAAAACATTAGCCATTCAAATTCTAGTTTACAATATATAAGATTTCAGCAATGCTAAATTCTCTTTGTGAAATATCTTACAAAATCTGCACTTTAAATTCATAATTATGAAGATTCTTTTTAGCCCAAAACACTGAAAAAAGAAAATTACTCTTCAATTTACTATCACTATGTTTTGTGGGTTTTTTTGTTTGTTTTGTTTTGTGTTTTTTGTTTTGTTTTGTTGTTTGTTTGTTTTGGTTTTGTTTGTTTGTTTGGGTTTTTTTTTTTTTTGGTCCAGTCTATACATTTGGCAGCAGCAAGAATGTTAAAATAAAAGTGTTTCTGACATTGGTCTGGAAAAGTGTTTTCAAGGTCATGCAAAGTATAAATGCAATCCACTCTCCATGTGATTATGCCAGAAAGACAATATCCTGTTCTTCACATTGGCAATTGGGAGGCTTCTGAAGCATGAACTATCATATTATTATCAATTCAAATCCATTTGATAAACATTCATTTTTCTAAAGTAAATAGTAGACTAAGAGTCTCTCAGCTTACTTCAGTGACTGTTTCTTAACTCTGAGAAAATATTGAAAAATAACTAGGAAAGGTCATAGTCCATATAAAACTTATTAACATTTTGCTCTTTATTGAGTTTTTATGCATGATTTAAAACTGAATTACCACTGCATAGAGCTGAAACATATTTATGCCTTTCAGGAAATTTTGTACATAGAATTACATTTCATTACGAAGTTCAGAGACAGTAGTACTAATGCTCAAAGGAAAGGAAACATGATTGTGAGTTCTAATTGTATGTATTTATGCTTTCCAATTATTCACTTTTGTAATAGCAATTTTTATTCATGGAATGACAACTGTAACTGCTAACATATTGTTTCTTAGTTTGTTTTGTCATTTGTTAAGACTTCAGGGGAGACTTTTCAGCAATTGACATGCTTACACAGCATTTATTAAGGTTAATGAGTACTGCACTTCCACACTGTTGGAGGAAGAAAGCCTTTACTTTGCTGGACAATTGTTCCTAGATCATAGATTATAAAGCTAATATGGGTCAATATGATCAAATCAAGTTATATAACAAACTAGGACTTGGAAGGCTAAATTATAAGAAATAGATGTATTCCCTTTTTTATTTAATTTTATGCTTTTTTGCCTTTTTTTTTAATATTCTTCCATAATATTTGTGAAAGAAACTCAGCAGCAAACAATGTCTCACAGCTTTCCACTTACTTTACTTGGGGGACTTTATTTAGGTTAGTTTAACCAGGAGATGTTACCTTTGTGGGATGGGAAAGTAATCCAGCACCCACAGCCAATTCAGAGAATTGATGCTTCCAAGACCTGTGTTGGCCATTTTTCTCTTCTTTGATTACCACAAAAAGTTCTAGTTCTGAAGCTGAGAATGGGAGTGTCCATAATAAGCTGTCACTGTGGGGTGTGCTGAAACCATTATGCACAATAAACAGTTTTTTAAAATTGATTTTCATGACAAAATAAAAGAGAATAAGATCTAATAGAACAATTATCTGTGTCCCATTTTCACATAGTACCTACAGAATGACTCATTTATGGTAACAGGAATTTTTCTGAGAAAAGGCAAGGTAGGAATAGAATAGAGAAAATTAATTTTATTTCTAACTTTATTGGATTTGGTAAAAATTTTATCTGAGTAAATGAAGATTATGCTAACTTATCTACTGTCAAGTCCACAGAAAGTCATAGCTTCTACTTGGATGACATAAACATAATTTCTTTAATGATTTGACATTTTTAAACTCTCTGAATGTTGCAAAATATTGCATGAGCAGGGGCACCTTTCACTAGATCAGGTTGCTCAAAGCTCCATCCAACCTGACCCTGAACACTTCCACAGATAGGGCATTCCTAACGACTCTGGGCAACCTGTTCTGGTGCCTCACCACCCTCACAGTACAGAATGTCTTCCTAATATTTAATCTATACCTCCTCTCTTTCAGATTAAAGCCACTCCCCCTTGTCCTATCACTACATGCACTCATAAAAAGTTCTTCTCCAGCTCTCTTGTAGTCTGCTTTAGGTACTGTAAGGCTCCAGTGAGGTCTCCCCAGAGCCTTCTTTTCTCCAGGCTGAACAGCCCCTATTCTCTCAGCCTGTCTTCATAGGAGAGTTATTTCAGCCCTCTGATCAGCTTCAGGGCCCTCCTCTGGACTCATTTCAGCATGTCCATGTTCTTCTTATGTTGCAGATCCCAGACTACATGGGGCCAAAGTAATGGCTGTTGGTGGCATTTTTTTGAACAGTGTGAACTTTGAAGTTCCACAAAAGGTTTTATTCTGAATTTTCAAATTGATTAAAAAAACCCCAAAGTTCTGTTTTTTAATTGTTTTTACTCTTAACTCACTGAAACTGTCTTCTGATGTTTTTTCCCAGAAATACTTCTTTTTAAGAAGATCAAATACACCTTATGCATTATTGAAGAGCACTACAGAATACTGTCTTTGGGGAATATCAGGATGTGTTGTCTGACCTAAATATCTTATTTTATGATGGCAAAGAGGTTGAATTAAACTCTTCATTCTGTTTTCTTTTTCATCATCTTTCACATCTCTGTCCTTCCATTTTGCTCAGATTATTTTATCTTTAATGCTTCATTCCTTGTAGGAAAAAAAAAAAAACCAACAAACGTTCTAATAACAAATACCACCCTGTTTACTGTCTGCAAGACAATAAATTATTTCGCCATGTCAATCCAAATTGGTTTAGTAATTTATGATCTAGGCACAATCAGGTATCAAACTGAGAGGTTTATTCTTGCAACATTGAGCATGTTCAATTCCTGTTAACCTGATTTCCCAATCTTTCAAATAAAATGTCTTTCCATTAGGTCTATTAATCCCAAAATTCTTAGTTCATGAACAACTTTTGGCCTAGAAATAATTATTCAGAAGAGGAAGAGTGGAGGAAGAATAAAGGTCAAATGAAATGTACAACCTATAATGAGAAATATCTTTGTATGCATAAATAGTTTACAAGAAAATTATTAATAGATGATGTTCATAGTTTTACAGGCTTCATAGCATTGATAATATTTTAATTTCCTGTTTTCTTGTTAATGTCATCTCTAGGCAGAATCATAATGCTGTAGATGCAAGTACAGCAATGCTGAAGAACATGACACTATAATTTAGCCTGCATGAAAATTTTAGGTGCACCAGTCAGTAAAATACCTTCTGCAGCTGCTGTTTCTGTTGAGGAGGAAAAATGTTTAGAACATGCTCTCCCTTCTGATCACCTCCAACCTTCAATGCCACAAACAATTTAGTATCTCATGTTTATTCAGGGTGTGACATTGTTCATTGAATAGAAGGAGATTTGTGTAGGTATGATTCCTGGCAGTGCCCTACAAAGAGTTATGATTCCATATTTGATAGTGAGTCTATCATATCATTCCAGCTTGTACTTGTTTTGGGAACTAGACTTGAAATCCTGAATAAACAAGGAAATATGGAAAAAGGAATAAGACTTTGGTAAACTGTTTTCTTCTAGAACTTTTTTTAAAAATGAGTTGATTCCTAGTATATTTATTTTGACTGTCCAATTATTTTTTGCATTATATCTATCAGAAAGCATTTTAATAGCTAAATTAAGGGTGAAAAAAGCATCTACTACAGAGCACTTATAGTGGAGAAAAAGGTTGTGTGTTTATTTGTCATGGTCCAGCAATGAACTCAAAAACCCTCTAAATGTCTATTACTTTTATAATGAGAGTAGGAGATATGTTTAATTAACATCTTTCAAGTTTCTGAAAACATTTTTCTCTCCCTGCTGCTCCTGCCATTATTCTGTTCGAGCCATGAGCCCTTCACTGCCTGGTGCCATGTCTGTAATTGGTGTTTGATGGTCTCACTTCAGTCTAGTAAATGGAATTATTTACTTCTTAAGAAGCCCTTCAAAAAGAGACATCTCAGTGTCCTGTAGAACAGTGAAGTTCATCATTCTTAGAGGAAGGGTACAAGTGACTGGCTGACTACTGAGGCACAGCCAAGTCCAGCCTCACATTATTTTGCACACAGGTAAAAATTGTGACAACAGTTTCTGACACTTCCAGCCATATCAGCAGAGATAACCATCCTTTATTATTCAGAGCATCACTTTCTGAACTATTTTTTACAGCCTGCTTTGATTGCAGTCTTCACTGGTTTTCATATTTATTTTGAATAAATCTAGGTGGTACTGAACATTTTGTATTAAATTGTTTTAGCGATGTAAAATGTCTTCTGTTAGAAGATAATCCATAGTTAAAAGGAAAGCAGAAAAAAATTAACAATGTTTTAGTATTGAAACATCCTGTTTTGTCACTCTAGGAAATAACCTTCATTTTTTCTTCTTTCTAATTTACTTTGGAAATGAAATTCCTATTTACATTTTGACAAAATACTTCTAAAAAACTTCTGAAAGTTTTCATTCTACAACAACAAAACTATCTGAGTGAATTGGGTTTCAGGAATGTTATTTTTCAGAGGAAATTTATATTAAAAAAAACCAAACCAAAACCAAAACAACACAAAACAAAATAAAAATAACAACAACAACAACAACAACAACAAACCTAAACAAACATTATCAAGATAGGGGAAAAAAAAAAAAAAAGACAGTGTAATGAAATGTAATGAAAACCCAGATTACTGTGGTATTTGAATTCTTTAAGCCTGAAAAGCTTTATTTTGGGGGCTTAATGATTAGAAGAATCAAAAAAGAACGTGCTAATATTAGCTGGCATTAATTTCGTTATATAGTTGGGACATGATGATGAAATACCTTCTCCAGCTATTTAACAAGAGAGAGAACAGTTACTCTGGAGGCTGATATAGAGGAATTTTCAAGCCAAAAACAGTTCTATTTCTTTCATGTGATTTAATGTCAATGATAAAAATGTAGGGGCTTTTTGTAAGTATGACATTTATGAGGAAAAATGCAATATATAATCACTCAATTTGGCATATTTGTAAACTATAAAAAAGAATAAAAATTAGAGACTGACGTTTAAAATATTTTCTTATGTCCATTGCAGTATTTTCCAAATTGTTCTTTCATTATTTGTTTTAACAATGAGTTTGAATTTTAAAAAGTAAGATAGAGAAAACCTTTCTTGAAGATTTCAAGCTTTCAGAATATTCACTGTTCTTATTTTTCCGGCTGCAAACACTTACTGCTAATGAAAATTAAATTATGAGAAACTTCCATAAGTTGTAGTGAATTGATTATGGTTTGATGCAAAAATTTCCCCACTGAACTATGGTTAGAAGTTGGTACTTCTATGGAATGTCAATATCATTGTAAGAAGTTGCGACTAAAATACCTTCAGAGACACAGCCTGACTCTCCTGTAATTGAACGTGATGTGATAGCCAAGTTCAGAAACATTTCACTTAATTTCCTTTTCTTACATAGTGTCTGTAGTTTGGTTGTTCTTCAGTCAGAATCTGTCATTCTTCATGCACAGATACAAAACCTTCCCTTGAAAATAAGAAGACAACAGAAAGAATTTTGTCATTTATATAAGTTTTAAATAGATGTTAGGGGTCCATCCTTATTTTGCTTATTGGTTTGGGGGTCATTTGTTTCTTTATTTCTTTGTTCTGCGAATTCATTGAGGGAATTTAGTTTATTCTGAGGTAGACATTATTGGGGGGATAATGTCACCAAATATTTCCTGTGATAAACTGGATATGCTGAGAACAAGGGATAAAAAAGCAAGAGTAGAAGGGCATGTGATATGCCATAGAATATACTCTGTAGCCTGCTGCTGCTTCAAAATGGTTGAGGCTTCCTGTCATCTATCTTACCCGTCAGTTCTGTATGGATTTTATGGACATCTTAGGGAAAATTGTCGGTGCTACCTACCTACCTGCTTCAACACAACTTAGTCCTACCCTCAACTTCTATTGACTGTAATAAGAGGATAAACATCTACCAAACAACTAGGTATCTCCAGGTAGATACCTAAAATTACAGTGCTTAATCAGTGAACTGAATCACATTCTTATATTCATACCCTCTATTCTTAGTCTTTTCTGAGGCTTGTGGGAGTATAATAACAGACTCTTAATAGGAAAAGGCTGTTAAGGAGGTATAGAGGAGGAAGTAATAGGCTTCAAGAGTGGGAAAAGGTTTCTGAAAAGAAAGCTTTTTAAGAGTCCAAACCTGATGACATTTATTCATCAAACCCTGCTTAGTACCAACCCACTTGCAACCCATATTTAGTTAGACCAGATGTGTGATATTGTGATATCTAGGTCTGGATTAGTGGACAATGAACACAAAGGTGAGATTAGGTTAGAATAGGATTTCTGCATCCAAACTTGAATAGGGAAAAGTAGAGAAGAAGGAGATGTAGGAATCTGGACATTGGAATGGGGTAGTTTGAGGAAGAGAAAATAGAATTGCAGCTTCTTGAGGCATAACACAGAAACCAACTGTAATAATCAAGTAGCTAGTTTGCTGGCATTAAATTCTCTCCCAGTAGTGATTCATACTACGGTGTATAATATGTCCATAGAACAAAGGGCTAGATAGATCTCCATATATAATAATCCCTGCAGCACTTTTCTCCCTACCTCTGGATTTCTTATTCCAAGCTTTCCTTTACTTCAAGGCTGTCTTACTTCAAGAGAAGAACTAAGATATCTATGTTGGCAGAGAAATAATCCCTCTCCTTTAAATTTAGAAAACAGAACTTTAATTATTAAAAATATATATATATATATATATATATATATATGAAAGGATAACAGTTCTTAACCAAAATACACACATATACATATATATGTGTATATATATACATATATATCCAGAAAGAACCAAGCAACAACACTTTGTAATAAACCCCTCCACCCCCAAAAGACAAGGCAAACAGTTGAAAGGTTTTTTGGCTACCTCCAAAAAGAAGGGGAATGCAATTATATCTACGGACAGCCGCTGGCCTCTCTCAGAGGTTGCAGTTATATTTACAGAGAGCAGGTGGCGATGTCTTGTCCGGCCGGCTGGACTCTCTCTCAGATGAGATGGCAGGTACAGTTGTCAGGTCAGGTCCCGTGAGAAATCGTAAAGAAAGGAGCAGTAATCCCGTCTCCGCAGGGGGAAGAAACCAGGTGCTCTCTCTCTCTCTCTCTCCTCTTCTCTCTCCTCTTCCTCACAGCAGCCTCCATGGTGCCCATGATTGCTCATGGATGAAGACGGTCGAGTTAGGGAGGTGAAAAACAGTCCAGCTATCCAGTGATGCCGGGATTGGTGTGTCTCCATCCTCGCTCACCCCGCCGAGGGCTGAGCTCTTGACCTGCACAGCAAAAAAAATGCAGAAACCCGCTCCCCAGCGACTCCCCTCTGAGGAGCCGTCTTCCCCCCTCTCCTCATGCTGGGAGAACAGAACAAAGGCTTTTGGTCTGAGTTTTTATGTCAGGATACTCTTATGAATTGGTTCTTTTGTTAACCATCTTCACTGAGGTTTAGGGTGTTAGCTCCAAGTTTTTAGGGAGGAATTCCAAGAAGATACCAAGCTATAACAAAGGGTAGCTGAATATGAAGTCAGTTCATTCAAGGCATGGTATCCAAGATTCAGGCTTGACAAGTTTCCTTTTTTCTTGTGAAATGCTACATTGTTGCTAATCTACACTGAGTAGTAACACACAAATTGTCACTGATTAAGAACAATTCAATATTTTCTAAAAATATATGAAAAATGCTTGCTAGTACAGAATGGATTGATTCTAAATTCAGAGATCAATAGGAAATAGGAGATCCATCATCCAACACATTAACAGACCTCTGCCTGGATTTTTTGAGAGGTTTATGATTTTTAAATTACTGTGTTGCATTTACTGTGCATTCAGAATAGATTGAATTACGTCCCAAGCCTGTAACATAAGAATTAGACAAAAAAATAAGACTTATTCTTATCCTTTTGGCAATTATCTGGTGACAAATTATTTTCCTCTGATTAAAGTATCTCCTAGTAAAACATATCTGCTCGTAAAAGAAAGATGGTTAGTGTGATGTCAATTTGGTTGTTCTTATAAGGATATGTGGAACATTTATTACAATTAAATAAAATTACTTTTAAAGCCAAAAGCAATAGTCTCACTAGGATGTATGTATTCTGTCTGTTAAGCTTAAAAGGGATCAAGGCTAATGTGCAAGTTTTAAAGAGTGTCCACACTCCTTACAAAGACTTTAACCTTTATTTCCTTACATAAGATATAAAGTTATTTACATAAAATGTTGGTAAACAAGATTAATTTCCAATTACAGCAGAAGACCAAAATTCTATGCAAATCAAGAGAAATTTTTTTGTGCCTTACTCTAACAGAAACCACTTAACTTCGGTGACAAGATATTATTGTGAGCATATCACTTTAAAGATATTGCTTTGGTTTCTTGGACTGGTTTCTATTTGATCTTTTCATTTAGGTTCCTAAGGGGACAGCAGAATCAGACTTCTGCATAATAGCTGGCTTAGCTGGTAACAGATGATCAATAAAGGTGCAAATGATCTCCTAGTCTTTCAGATTTAGAGTCCAACAAAAGCCTGGGATACCCAAATGCAGTAAATGACCAATCTTGGCGCTTAAGGAGAGCCAAATTGAATACAAGCTGTGCCAGGAGACTTCACAGTTTGGAGACTTAGGGAGGTTTTCCAATTACTTTTCCTGTAGGAAGTATGAAACAGCTTTTCAGGTGGATCTGTCAAACAAAGTAGATAGGTCTACCCTGTTAATTATTTTGATGCTCTTCATTCCTACATAGTACCCCACAAAAACGGGTTCAAAGAAACTACATACTATCTGTGAACAATTCATTCTCACTCTTGATAGCACAGAAGTTACTAACAAGCCCTAGATTCGATATTTACACATCACTCTAATAGTTCTCAGAAAAGATTACTTTCCATGAAAAGCCAGGATTTTGAGGTTTTTGAAAGTAGTGTAACAATCAGTGATTACAAGATTATAAAAAAGTGTTATCTATCTGTTCAAAAGCATTTTTTAAAAAGTATTAATTAAAAGCAGTAACACTGATCTTGAATTACATTTCCATCAAAACACTAAATTAAAACTTAGAAGTACATTACCAAAGCATAAAAAAATCAATATCTGTTCAACTGTCTGCATATGAATATATATGCCAGGAATATAAATATTTGAAATTAAATACTATTCAACTAGTTCTGTAGAAAGTTCTGCACAAACACATACAGAAAATATGCAGAATACTCCCTCCTTATTAATGTCCAAAGCATTTTAGCTTGTAAAATTATTTGAAAAAATTTGAATGGATTTTATTTGGATTTCTGAATTGGTTTACTGTTAGGATCATTTAATTAAACAAAAAGCAAAAAACAAACAAACAAAAGCCTAAACAAAACAACAACAACAAAAACCAAACTACAAAAACCACCTAGATTCCTTCATTCCCTCTTTTTAAAGTTGTAATAGGAAATGTTAAAAGAAAATTAACATCTAACTTTACAATAAATTATTCAAGTATTCTATACCATGTAAGTGTCTATGTAAATATCTGATAGGATAGTGTAACAAGAGTCTTTCCAATGGTATTGAGTTACAGGAAAAAGCTCAATAAGCATAAATAGAAATGCAACAAATTTTGATTAATCATAGGGAAATATATGTTAATGTGAAGATCGTCATACACAGGAAAGGGTTATTGCAAGTTGAGCAGTTTCCATCTGCAGAGATATTCAAGACCTACATGGACACAGCTTTGAATATGTTTTGGGCAGACGAGTTGGATTAGGCAATCTTCAGAGGTCTCTGTGAACCTCAGCTATCCTTTGATTGACATGCTTTACGGATGAAAAAAAAAAATGAATAGCTGAAAAATGGAGATACAGGTCTGTCACAGTTCAAGCAGAATAAATAAAACCTATGACTGAAAATGGGGGGCAAATAAAGCAGAGTGGGAAATCAGTATAAATCTTTTAACATATTTTATGCTTGAAAAATGGAATGTATGTATACATATTCATAACCATACACTTATTTTAATTAGCTAACACAAGGTCACTGTCAAGTGCAAAGCTTTTCAAGTAAATTTGGAAGGACACTGTACATCACCTGGTCCAAAACTCTATGATCTCATCAGGTCTAATAAAGTGCTTCACTTCAGTCAGAATTTACTGTCTAAAAATTATTTTCAACTCTCCAAACTCACCAAGATGGTGTCTGATGTTCTCCTCATGTCAGATATTGAATAGTTGAAGTTCCCTGCAGGTATGATGTGCTTCCTCTAGTTGTCAGAAGAAGCTTTTGCTACCCAAGTTTTCCTCCTTGTCATCAGGGGTAAATACATACAAACACAGTAACACTTACATAAAATTTCTAGCTATGTACCCCTTAGCTGCCTTTAATTACAAGAGTGACCACACAGACCTTTAGCTCTTTGTTATAAAGCCATTTCTTTATTCATCTTAGTCCCAAAATCTGGAACTTTTTGTTCTATGTGAAAATTACTCATAAGCTAAGAAATCATGAAACTAAGTGTTTGCTGTGTTGCATCAGGTACACGTGACAAACATGTGATGATTTGGAGGTAAATCCTCCAAACCAACACAAAATAGAAGAGGAAAGAAATTAAATGAGGACATTAATTGTGTTACTTAAATTGTATATGATTTCCAGGTAGTTGGATTATAGTGCCCATACTGTTGACTCCTTTAACTTGAAATGAATACAGTCTTTTGATCCTTTTTTTTTTTTATTTTTTTTTTTTTTTATAGCATGGTATTTTGTGGGCAACCAATACATCTTGTTAATTAGGCATTTGTGGCCAAATTCACCCTCTGCAGGAAACCCACTATATTTAAATCAATTCAGCAATGTGAATCCAAACAACTTCGTACTGCAAAACGACAGGAGAGAAAAAATACAAAACAAAAAAATCTCAACAAAAAACAAAGCAAAACTAGCAAACAACAACAACTACTACAAAATCCAACCAACCAACCAACCAAACAAACAAACAAAAAAAAAATAAAAATCAAATCTTCCTCACTCAAGGCATCGGGCTGCAAAAGTGAAGTTGAATATTAGTAACATTTACGTTGACTATATTCTGGCATGCATCAGTCCATCAGTCCACTAGATATAAAAATATCTGTCATCAAATAGCTATTGTAATTCATTTTGTGTGAAACACACAAACTTATTATGATGAAAAAATAAAATTGAGTACACCATTGCATTGTCCTTTTTAATGACTTTTATTTTTCAACTGGTACTATTCATCTCTCCTGGTGCATATATAATTCCATCCACTGTGTGAGAACTAGATACAGCAGCAGCTCTTAGCAACAAAGCTATTTTAGTATTTTGTATCTTACAGTGAAATTTGACCATGCCTTTGTATCCTTTCTGCTGCTCCTTTACTAGCTGCAACAAAATCAGTAATATGAACTGATGAAAATTAAGTCATTTTACAGGAAAGTTTAACTGAAATTGGAGAGCATGGCTAAAGATAATTGTAAAGATGTTTTACAAAAAGATTACATGAGACCTCTGGAGATATGATACACTCATCCTTCACATGTGAGATAGAGTAAGTGTAATTAAAATTATTTCTGCCCTATAGTTTAATTATGTATCATAAACAGTTATAATAATTATCTCCAGAGACTATTCCATTACTTCATAAATCTGGAAACAACAGCAACAAATCTGCCTATAACATTAGAACAAAAACCCTGGAATGAAACTAAAGAACTAACCTGTCCCTGTGAGGGATTGTACTTTGCAGGATGCCCAACTTTAAATTATATCAAATCAATATTGTCACAGCTTCTGTGAATGCACTACATGACTCAAAGGAAGAATCAGTGTCAGAAGGTCGCAGGAGAGTAAGCTAGTGTTAAGCTACTGAAACAACATGTTAAAATTAGCAAGGGCTCAACTCTGCAGGTTGGTGAAGAAGTAATGAGAAATGTTTTGTGTTTCAAGCCCAAGAAGCTGGTGAGATTTCATAGAACCTTTTGTGTCTTTGATCATTTCTGAAATGGTCTTGAACAAGTCAAGAAATAAAGGACAATAAATACTCTGTCCTCAGTTATATGCTATGATCAAATAGTTTTCCAGAGATGATAGATAGATAGATAGATAGATAGATAGATAGATAGATAGATAGATAGATAGATAGATAGATAGATAGATAGGAAAATAGATAAATCCTATCTCAAGAAATGAGAGATCTTCAAAGATCTGAAGAAAAGTATTACAAAATATGTACAAGTCTTTGGATGTAATTTAATTCAGGATTCCAGAGACAGTCTGTCTGAACAAAACAAAACCAAAAAACCAAAAAACAAACAAAAAAAACCACAAAAAAACACCAAACAAAAAAACCCCAACAACAACAAAAAAAAAGAAGTGAGGAACACCAACATGTAGACACACCTCATTTTGTTCTAACTCATTATTTCCTGAAGGACTGTGTACATCTCCTATGAGCTGCATAACACTCAAACAGATACAGCAATTAGCACAGAAGCAGCTACTGCTTTATTACCACAGGTAGAAATGTCACCTACTACTGCTAGTGTTGAACCTGGGCAAGAGATCTTGGGAATCTCTGTATTAGATGTATTTCTGCAACAGCTCTTTGCATTCCTTCTCAGACTTAATCTCACTGTTTGTGTGTACTTTTTTTACATGCCAATCTGTAAATTGTTAAGCTGGCTTTCTAAGAACTGCAAAATGTTTTTTCTTTTTTCTTTCATTACCTTTTTCTTTTCTCCTTCCTTCCTTTCTTTTTTCCTTCTTCTAATAACATCCACTGGTTAACATTAGCACAAGGGGTCTAGATTATTTTCTGTCTTATTGCATAGACTGTCAAAATTATAATCAAAGCTATTATAAGTGGCATTTTCTTTAATTTTATGATGCTGTTAATGCTAATAGTAACATTATTATTATTATTATAACTATTATTATTATTGGTGAATTAAAATATTTTATTAATATGAAAATATTTTTGTGAAAGAGTCTCCTGTAGGCATAATCATGATACACCAATGATGAAAGAAATTTGTGAATGTTGTTTCTATACCTTAAATGTGTATAACTATCACAAGTATAACAAAACATGTCATGGTGCCTTTATATAATGTACTCTGCAGTAAATGGATTTCAAAATGCTTCTGGATAATATATCCCAGTATTATAAAGAATTACAGCCTTTTCTAAGAATCTCAAAATGTCCAGTTAGACATATTTATGTAAGTGGCATTTTTCACTTCATTGCTTTATCTACTTTTAAATCCTGTCATGATCTTCCATTTTTGACTGCTATGCATTCATTTTGAAACTAAAACTTATTGCCAAGAAATCTTTTATTTTACAACAGCTGCTTACAACAGCTGTGTTTTTATTGCCTATTTGCAGCACTGACCCCTGTGGGCTCTTTCTTGCCCTGAAGTTTAGTTTTCTCCCAAGAAAATGACCAGGAGTTTATAACTTTTCTTACATTATTCTGGCCCACTTGATGGGTAGTTTGGATTGTGATGATTAGCCAGAGGGGTAAATTGGAGTATTGGATTGCTAGAACCCAATATAGGCTGTTTGATATAGGACTTGATTCTACATCAAGCTACTGGTAGTTAGTCTCTTGGCATCTCATTGCACAGACATTCATTTACACTTACGCTCTATTCACATATCAGGTCTTCTTGCTTCTGCTGAGGAAACTAAGAAACTACTGATTATCACCCGTTCTGATTCTGTGTTGACTTTTTTTTTTCTTTTTCTTTTTTTTTCTTTTTTTTTTTCTTTTTTTTTTTAAGGTTGTAATGTTTATATGGCAAGGTTTTGTTAATGGAGGGCTGCAGGTTTGACTTCTGTGAGAAGATACCTGCTCCCAGACAGAGTCAGTTCCAGACAGCTTCAAAACTGTCCCACCACTAGCCACAGCTGAGCCCACCAGTGATGCTGGTGACACTTCTTTGGTAATATATTTAAGAAAGTGGAAAAACACTGTGCAACACCAGCTGAGAGGAATGAGAATATGCGGGACAAACAACTCTACAGACACAAAGGTCAGTGAAGGAGGGGAAAGAAATGTTGGAGCAGAGATTCCCCTGCACACTATGGAGAAGACCACGGTGATGTAGGTTGTCCATCCACAGCCTATAGAGGACCACTCTGGGGCACATTAGTCTGTGTCACAGTCTGGAGGTGCAGTCCTGATGAATCCCCTGGTGCAACAGTCGGAAATGTGCTCAAACTTACTGCAGATCGTGGAGAGCTTGTGCTGGAGCAGACCTCCCACAAAGGAGGAGATTTTCTGTCAGGAACTGTTACCCTGTGGAGAACCAACATGGGAGCAGTATGTTCCACCAGGTATTTCCATTTCCATGCAAAGGACCTCCACTTCTGCAGTTCTTGAAGAAACGCAACCTGTGGGAAGGACTCACCTTGGAGAAGATCATGAAGGACAGTACCCTGTGGGACAGACCCCACACTGGAGCACAGGAAGACTGTGAGGAGGAAGGAGCAACTGAGATAAAGCATCATGAACTGGCATTAACTCTCATTCCCTCCATATCTTCCTGTGCCACTCGGGAGAGTGGAAGTAGAGAAGCTGGGATCAAAACTGAGCTTGGTGAGGAAGGGAGGAGTAGAGAGGTTTTAGATTTGTCCTTCTTTCTTATTATCCTAGTCTGCTTAATTAGAAATAAATTCTATTAATTTTCCCAACATGAAGGATAAATGTTGAATATTGAGGAAAATTTTTATGCTAGGTTACTTAAAAATTAAGCGAGTATTACCAGTAAGATGAGACATGATGTCTGATAGAACACATATATCACACAGAAACATAAAGCTTTGCATCTTTCTGGTCATGTCAGATTAATTTTATAAGGACACGGAAAGACAGATTTTCAAACATGTATCATGTTGGAGTAATGCTTTGTCTCTGACTTTGGACAGCCAAAGACATTATTTAGATGGATCTAGACTTACCTGAGTGTAATATGTTCTTGAAACTTGCTTTTGAAAACTCCAGCTCTCTTACCAGATTTTTTTTTCCTATGGCTTGAATAGAACAAATTATATTCTCAGCTACTGATTTTAATTTTATGTATAATTTTCAGATGAGTAAGAGGGTAATGATAGAGTTCAAAAGGGTAATACTCATATCACAGTTAAGCCAGGAAATTACAAAGTGCTACTCTTTGAGTGCTAATTCTTTACTTATTAGAAAACACTCTGGATAAAAAAGGTCAGGTAGTGGCAACCATTCATAAATAGATTCTGACAAGTTCTAGCCTTACTGCTACCACCTCAAAATTATTAAAAGGGAGAGAGCAACAACATGTAGCTCCTGCTATCTGCTGGTCCCACAAAGAAGTGCTTAGCAGGAGATCTGAGAGGCATTTAACTAAAAGCAGCTTTAAACTGACATTTTGTCCTTTGGATTTTGCAACTACTCTTATGTTTATCAGGCATAAAGAAGTTGCTCTAAGAAGTCTTTCAAAGAGGTCAATGTAACAGCTGAGAAATAGCAGGGTGGTGAAAAGGTTTTCCATTTTTCTAATTACATGCATTGCCTGCACCAGAGGAGCCTTTTGGAGGATTAGTCTAAAGCTCAAAAAACCTTTGAGATGATGAAGAGGCTTTTAAGACACAATTTGTGTCCCCAGAATGTTCTCTGATCCATGGGACTCAAGTGGGTGTGACCCTGAACAAATCAGAGTCATGCTGAGAGAAACATAGATGTCTAAAATGTACTAGTCCAGAGATGAAGCTTGTGGTTTAGTGAAGAAGCACTTTTATTAGTACTCTCTTCATGACCTGGCTTATGGAGATAGAATGATATGGAATGGTGTGATAACACAGGGCATGGATTCAGTTATATGGCATACATTTAGCTATTACTTTTAATGACATAGGGATGTAAAACATCTAATGAAAAGGAAGATGTAAGAATCTGATGAACGTTGAAGTACATTCACAACGAAAACAAAAAAAGAAATCTGTTATGTGGTTATAAATACACAATTTCTGCTTCCTTCATACCACTTAGTTGCAATTTTCTATTTGCTTTGTTTGCAGATTCACTCTGATGCTTCATTGTACTACAACCAGCTTATTCCTGTATGATTTCAAGTCTTTTTAGGTCCAGGTGGACTGAAAATGTTGATAACTCCATTTACTCTTCACTGTGTTTAAAGAGTCAAATCGAAGCAAGTACGTGTGTGGCACTTCACAGTAATATTTCCTTCAATATATGACCTGTGATCTGCTAATGTGTCCAGTCAGAAGAGAATATACTTAGTAAGTAAATAGAATTTTAACAGATGTGAGACTTGTCATCATGCCTTACAGTTTGACCTTAAGCTATCACTAAAAATGACTTAGTGTTCCCAAATAGACCTTTACTGAGCAACTGGAGAAATTCAAATTGTATAAATAGCCCACAACTTGCAAAATCATTTCTATTCCAACACACATTATGAGTTCTCTATTGGTCGTATAATCAAGAGCAAAATGAAAAAAAAAAAGAAGGTTGCTTGAGCCACCAGAAAATGACAAATGGGAAATTGAAAGGAAAACAACTATTAAGTTCTTCAACAGAATCTGATTATTTTAGTTTTAAGGGGATTTGTTAACACTTTTTCTGTTTATATTTTCTCAACAACCAAGAATGCTGTTTAAAAAAGGAAAACACATATTTTTTAAAATTGTATTTGTCATATGGAAAATCACTTGCAAATGTTCTCACACATGTATACATTTTAGATCCACAAGAACAGTGACTCCCTCAAAGGAGAACACGAGCACACTACTTTTCTTGGACTATGGATAAACATTTCTGTGCTGCATGTATAGGATCTTTATAATTAAAACTGAGTAACAGGACTTGAATCAGTAAAGTCATGAGATTAGTTTTAATTCTGATTTTTAATATGAGACAAAGCAAAAAAAATAAAATAATGTGATCCTCTTAATTGTATACTCTGGGTACCATTTTCAAAAGCAAGGGACTGCAGGGTCTACTTTCACTGTGTGGTTTTTTAGTTCCTTGGTGGGTTTCAGTGAAACTTAGGGCAAGGATCTAAAACTACATTACACAAAGCAGAGTTTCAAGAAAGGGACTGTAAAAGAAAGGAACTCTACAGCTATGATAACTGAAACAAATTTGAGAGACTTTGTGTGTAATAATTCTGTGAGGTATTCTTACAGATATTTTCCAGTTGCTCAAACTAAGGGAACACACAGAATGTTTTAGGGTACTTTCATAAGCCACTGTTTTTTTTTATCAAGGTCAATGTGGTCTCTTTAACAGACAAGCTAGTCAGGGAATCTGGACAATGTTCTTTATTTTAAAGTTTGCTTCAAAATGCATTTGGTAATAAGTAAATTAATCAATCTTAGCAATGCATGGAGTTTCTTTAAAAGTTAACCTATATAATCCTGGTATTGTCTGTCATAAGTATTACAGTACACCTGGAGAAAAGGTAGGACAAAAACACCCTCTGTACCTAGACAGAGGAAAAAGAATCTTATTTAATTGATTTTCCTTTTGTATATCTGGTTTTAGTTTATGCCTTAAATTTCTCAATAGGAAGATAAGCATTAAATGTGTGCACTAAGTTTTTAAAAGCACTACAAACTAGGATGCTTTTAAAATATAAATGCAAGTTTGAATAGTGATAGGCAGTATAACAACCTCCATTAGCTGGAGAAGGAGCATTGGGATTGATTGAGAGCATTGGGGAACCATAATATACAGTAGGAATATATTTTATTACATTTCCCATTGGGTCAAGTGTCTGGGGAACAGAAGCTAAAGACAGAAAGAAAAATTAGACCTCAGCCCCATGACAGCACATGACTGTTCTCTAACAACAGCTACTCTATTTGTGTTTTGGTTAAGACTCCCAATATGAGGTTATTCGCTTTCTAACTCTTCCTTCCTCTTTACCCCAAGAAAAAAATGAAGTCATAAAAAGTGTCCCAGAACATACCTTATTCTTGTGAAAATCAGAAGAGAAGCCTGAAAATTTCTGTTTAAAATTGGACCTATGGCTTGCCTTCTGTATTGATTTTTCACTTTTTATATCATAGGGTGGGACTGAGATAGTCTGTGTCATTTGTCGCACAGCACTAACAACAGCAGTAGGGATGTTAAGGGAGATGCGCAGGCAGGAGATAGGACTATTGTGAGAAGGAATAGTAGAAAGGAGACAGAGAGAAGTTAGTGTGCCTGGAAGGAAAGAAAAGGGGAAACTTGCAGGCAACTATCTGTGAGGGGAGTCAAGAAGATAGATAAAGAAAGAGAGCTGTAAAAGAAAACAACAGGGATTGTGATAGTCTGAAATTCACAGGAAATGGACACAGAGAAGGAAAGAGACACAGAAAGACCTGTGGAGTACATCTGGTCAGGGAACAGCTGAATCTTCATCCGAAATGCTGACACTGCCTCCCCATAAAGCTTTAACTTTCAAAACTAAGGAAGATGAAGATTAAGTTTTGAGTCTCTAAGACCTCCACCTCCTCACTGCTTCCTCAGTGATTTTTGGAATAAACCTAGCTCTTGCTCTCTGGGCTTGTTATGCTCACTCTCCGAGACAGCTTTCCTAACCAAACAGTCCACAAAGATTCAGTGAGATGACAGGCACTAAGAAAGACACATAAGTAGAGAAAAACATCTCTGAAAGTATGTTTTCAGTTATTTTTTATTTTTTTTTTTTAATTTATTGGTTTTAGAAGGTAAACAGTGTCTCTGGAATGCAAATTTTGTAGTCAGGCTGTTTCATGCAGCCCTTTAGAACTTTTTAAAAACTTTTTGCTTGTTGTTATGTTTTGTTATACATTTGAGTCTTTTTTACTGCTTGCCCTTAGATATGGACTCTCACCACCTCAATAATTTTTCATCTCATAGACAAGTGATTCTCGCTTCTGCTGAGCATTTTTTTTTTTCTTAACTTTAATTCCTTTACTTCTTTTATCAGGCTAAATTATTCCTGTCTTTCCTTGGTGTTTATGGCCTCCAGATATTTGTAGTTGTTTATTATACTCTCCTCTCTTCCCTAACCTAATTACTTCACTAAACTATTTGTATTTATGCTTTTAATCTTTTCTAATAAATAAGTCTATTCATCCCTTTGATCATTTCCACAACCACTCTTTGAAAAGCCTTTCTTTCAGAGCTTTTCATGACTCACAAACTGCTTTATTTATTTTTCTTGTTAAAAATTCATTTAAAATTTATATTTGCCATCTTACCCATGTAAGTAACGGTCCTCTTACAATTCTTTTCATTAATTTTAATGACTCACTTTTTCTCGTATAAATTTTCTCCTTATTTTCATGCCTCTTTTTACATACTTTCATCTCCTTGGCCTAGTATGGATAGTTCCCTTTACCTATATTATTATTTTACAGTTTCTTACCATCTAGGCATCTGTTGGATATAGACAGTGAGACAGAAAAAGACACCCAATCCAACTATAAGTAATTTAGAATTCAGTGACAGAAATAATTTCTAGCATGTGCATCCTCTGTGGCCACCTGCTTACTTTGAGCTCTGTGCGCTCTCCCACTCACATCACCTGCTTTTGTCTAGTACTGGCTTCAATACTGACATTATTTGTGAAGTCTCACTTTGTGCACATACATACTTCATCTCCCATACAGCACAGAGAATGTATTTTCTTTTTTTGCATTTCAACAATGTGTCAAGTAGTTTTACAGCACCTGCTGACTGATGATATTCCAGTGTGGAACAGTTTGGACAAAATTAAGGTTGAGTTACAGAGATATTTTTGCAAAAGGCTTGACACATTTGCTGAAATGTAAATTAACTTGTACTCTAATTTTACTGATTGACAAAACTATAACTAGTTGGCAAGACAAGGTTTTGTAAAATTTTAAAAAGCCTTTTGACAATTATAACACTTTGAGTAAATGTCATTGTTACTAAGTAGCTATTAAAAATGCATCTGCCCGAGTGTCAAAAGACATGAGCAGATCTTTAGGGAGCAGAATAGCTCAGCTAACTGTTGTTGCTAAACAGACTTCCGTTTCTGCCTGCCTCTAAGTGGGTGAAGTTGAAAAAACTTGTCTGGAATAGAAAGACCTGACAACATTGCATTATGCAACAATGAAGGTGGTGGGAGACATGGATTTGAGCTCAGGAGTATCTGTCATTGCAAACAGGGAGCTTCTGTCTCCACCAAAATGGGAATTGTGCTGTTTCCTTCAGTCAGACCACAGCTCTTTCCTCTGAGCTGTCTTTGACGTAGGTGCCTTTACCCAACAATCTGCTAATTTTTGACTGAGTAAACAACATTGTGTGCCACTCTGCAGCAGTTTCTCTGCAGTTCTCTTCCCCTCCTTATTTCATATATGTTTATGGGGGAGGGTGGGGGGGGTGGGAGGGATGCAAATTCGCAAGTTTACTGGAGATGGGAGGTGACAGTTTCTGCATTATTGTCAAAATATATGTAGAATCAAGCATACTGAAATCTTTAATATACTAATTGTATATTTTGTAATTATGAAATAACAAAGCATATATATGTGTTATATATAAACATAACATTTTCAAAATAAAAAATAATCTGCTTATATTAAAAAAGTTCTATAGTTTTATAATAGAAAAAGTTTTGAGGAGTTTAAAATAGTTTTTTATTTCATTAGTCTGTTACTGGAACAGGAATGATTGTTTCCTCCAAATTGCCAGTTGTCAACCAACAGAACTAACAAGTTATTTTCATCAGTTCTACTTTCCCTTCATTTCTGTACTTCTTTTTTACACACCAGGCTTACAAAACACACTTCTTAGAACATAGGTTTGCCCAAACATTCTCAAAACAATAATAGATTCAATTTTTTAAAGAGTTTCTGCTTCGACATTTTTTTTCTAATATCCTTTTCATACTGGCTTTTTTACATTTTTCTTAGTAATAGTGGGTAAGCACACTGCATGTCCTTCCTTCCTTCCTTCCTTCCTTCCTTCCTTCCTTCCTTCCTTCCTTCCTTCCTCCCTTCCTTCCTTCCTTCCTT
>JAWWLT010000040.1:16710544-16725590 GCA_035040995.1 Premnoplex brunnescens
TGATGTCCTCCAAGCACACGAAGGGAAGAGAGAGAGAGAGAGGGAGGAAACTCCCCATCTTATATACCCCAGATTACATGAAGGAAATGGTGTGGAATACTTTCTTAGTTATCACCTGGTAACCAAGGAAGGCCTAAACCAAAACCAAGAAACTAAACCACCACAGATGAGTAATCTGTACATACTAATATGCTGTTTTATGAACAGAAATCCTCCAGAAATTAACCTTTTAGGTTGTGTTTATTGTACCTTTATAGGAAACTGTTCATAGTAACTCTTCAGAACACTAACAGGTGAGACAGCTGCCACCGGGTATCTACATTTCCCTTTTATTTTATTCCAAATATTATGGAGAAATAGACAACTGTTCTACAGGTTATTTTAATGCATGAGAAAAATTTATTCCAGAAGATCCAATATATCACCTCCAACAGGCTGAATAAAGTCAGCTCTATTAAAGTCCTATAATGCTACTAACTAAAAGATGGTGTTCATGTATTCATGCATGTGCATGGTAAACCAAAGGGGTAACACAGTCAAATTAAACGTAAGCAGTAAAAAGTCTCCACAGACTGCATTTGCAGACTTACTTTCTAGAAGAAATTCTGTTTTCCTGCTTGATTTCAGAAACTTCACTAAAGCCCACAATTTAGGAGGAGAAAAAGTGGGGTTTCTCCAAGGAAAGAGAAACCAGAAGCTCACAGTCACGGTAGTACAGGCAGGAGTCTGGAAACTTAATTCCAAGAGAAATCAATGAGACTTACATTTCTAACTGTTTATAAGGAAGTTAAGCTGTCTTCTCAGGAACGTAAGTCTCTAAATCCCTGAAACTAATGCACCTCAGTACCCAAGACTGTAGTCCTTAAATGCTGTTTAGCTGCCCACTAGTCTCTAGTTTCCTCCTGGGACAATCAGAACACAAAACCCCTCCTTTTATTTTTCTCTCCCTCATCACCATCAGAGCCCCATAATGGCAGCTACCACTTCATTTTAAGTTTTTTTTGGAAATGAAGTTCCCTACTTCCTCTACATTCATGGTTTTCCAGCTGTCATAAGACATTTGTTATGCTGCATGGAACCCACATTCTTTTCTATTTGTCTGCATCAGTGGGGATTGATAAGCAGCTGCTGTTGCTCTGGAAAGAACCAGTGAATATGTCTGGGCTTCAGTGACTGGGTATGTGTTTTTTATATGAAAAAGATAATTCACTAAACTACATAACCAGGCTTTGAACTGGGACCTACAGACTTCCATTTATTGAGTGCCCTACACTGTAGACTAGAGAATTATGTTCGTTTTAACTGCACAGTGGAAGAGTCTCAAATGGAAATATTATTTTCTTCTTCTTCCCTATCTTGCTACACAAAAACTCTTCAAAGCTTTTTTCTTAAAGGATTTTCCCATGATGTGGCTCTTAATTCCTCCCAGTTGGATGAGGAAATGTAGCACTCATCTCAGAAATCAGTGTTGGAACACTTTAAACTCTCACCATGCCAAATACACAGGAGTAAATATCTCCTCCTTGGGTTCTTTTGATTTAGTTTGTGGTTTTGGGAGATCATCAGTTGCTTTGTTTGTTTGGTGTTTTTGTGGATGTTTTTGCTTTTCCAAATAACAATTTCCAGTTATTTAAATAAATCTGACTTGGGAAGGATTTCTAGTAAGGCACCATGTAGACCACAGAATTTTTCCTGCTGCAGAGATACACTTCTCACAAGAAACATCTTCTAAAGAATAATGGAAAAACAAACCAACAAACAAACAGGTAAAACTTCCCGCAGCATCTGTTGCTAACCTCACTCACTGAAATGTAACACAATTAAAATCCCTTACAGTGTTGCTGAACTCTGAAAATAATGACAATAAAAAATCAATTTCATAGCAAATATCAATATATTTAATTTTTACTTCTGAAGTCTGACAATATGATATGCAACAAAATGGTAGATTTAAAGAAATATTGAATAGTCATAATATCAGAGTGCCAGAAACTGTGCATAATTCCACACTCAAATAAGTTCCAGAAGTGTAATTCTAAGCTATATGTTAAAAAACTCTTTCAGTCGTGTCACCCTAAACTGTCAGAAATCTTCAGGACTGCCATTGCCTCCAACAGTGAAGTACTTTCCATTGTCTTGAGTTGTCTCAGAAACATCTATTCCCCATTCAGCACGGTTAACACATTTTACTCTGAAATGTCTTTAAAGAGCCATAGTTTCAATAATATATTTGCTAAATTTGTACTATGTACATCAGGGCCTAAACTTTGCCCATGAGCATTTCTTCAAAGTTCATGTATCTGCAGGCAGAATTTGACCTTTCAGTAAGGTTAAGCCTCCAGTTCTTTTGTTCACATTTTGAATTATTCTTTTTATTTAGAATTATCTCACCCATAATAAATTATAGGGACTATTTCTTTGAAAATTTTAAAGTTTTCTGTGGCTCAGAAAAAAATCTTATACAACCATTACAGTATCTGTGAAAAGAATTAATGTCTCAAATGGTTTCTGTTGTTTTGGATGCATTAGGTGTCTCTTTTACTAATGCAAGTGTCTTTTTAACTCCCACAGTCCCAATGGTTTGTTGTTTTTTTTTTTTTTTGTTTTGCTTTGTTTTGGTTTTTTTTGGTGTTTTGTTTGTTTGTTTGTTTTTTAATCTTTCAAAATTTGTCTGAAACTTCATTACTGGTATATTTTATTACTTTTAATGTTTAAAGTACTCTAATCGCTGTTTTAAAAGTATGGTTTTTTCACTCACCTATTAAAATGTCTCAGCTGCTGAGAAAAACAGTGTTAGATAAACTCATATTTCTGTAGTTAATTTATTTAGCTTTATTTGGGGGGGAGAAGGGGGTAAAGCCTTTGGAATATGCATTCAGCCACTGCATATTAGTGAGATGCACAACCTCACAATGCAGTTCATGGTTTCTTTTTGCAGCAGAAACAATGTGTGCTCCCCTTACACAAAGCTTCTTGCAAACTGTAAATGAGTTCTGGGACAGAAATGCTTCAGGGAAGTTACACATCTCATTTGTGGAGTATCCACCCTGTTTCTGTACCTGAGAGTGTAATTTTCAAAACACATCTGCATTAACTTTCAAAAGCATTTGTTTGTCCAAGACCAGATTCATTTGGCACAGTGGAAAATCACTAGCAACCATAGTATGCAGAACAACAGCAACATAGTTCTGGAAGGTACATTACCTTCATGCACTGTTTAACAAATCTTTTTCAGAGTACTGATCCTGATTCCTAGTGTTGCTCAGGAGTTCCACTGTCTATATTTTAAGGCAAGATAAACTGTTTTAAGATCCTAAAGTTGGAACACAGCTGAATCATTCTATTAGAGAATATTCCCAGCTTCTTTGATACTCAACACAATCTGAAAAGATGGTATCTTTTGGTCAAGCACAAGGAATAGAAAAAATACCCCTCTGTATTAGGTTTCTGGAACAGAATCTAGGCTAAGACAGTATGGCAATGTGTATGCAAGCTGAATGTTACTAGCTGAAACCTCTACAGTTCTGTCAATGTTTAGAGTACTATAAGGATGGGGAAAAACATCAACTTCTGCCAAGATTGCATTTCTCAGGATATGATTTTCTATCTTTCTAAAATTAGGGGTAAATGTGCTACTGAGAGTAATGGGAGATAATTAAAGTGTGTAGCCATTAATTCATTTAGAGAATTTCTCTATTCATTTGAAAACATAAAATCTAATCTATAGTCATGTGTGACATTGGGGGTTTTTTAATTAAAATCTCATTGACCCTTTTTAATCACTTGAAAACATATATGATCATTAATATTTCACAGAAGATTCATAACTATTTTATGTTTCTGACTTCCTTCCCAAAATTCTCATGGCAGCCAGAAGTATATTTCAGCCTTGAGATATATTTGTTCTGTTCCTATTTATATCTGTGTTTTTAGTCTTGTAATTCTAAACATACTTTTCCAATTCACTCCTCTTTTGTGAAATTCTCCATCTATAGAACTCTGCAGTTTAAATACTGTATCCTGCCACGAATGAATTTTAATGATGTGTCAGACTTGGGCTGGCCCTATGTGAAAGGGCTTCCAGTCTCCTTTGTCTGCAGGATTATTTGCTTTACTTTCTCACAACACTTAGTAACATTGTGAGCCTCTTAATTTAAACACTCTAAAGATGACACTGACTGTCAACACAAATGCCAATTAATTTTGCAATATAAAAATTATTTTAAAGAAGAAGTCGGAAAGCAGAAGACTGAAGATTTATGATTCAGCTCTGTGACATCCCATGGCCGTCACCCTAATAAGTTATCAGAGTTGCTGAAATATCAATTTGGCACACGGTTTCACTTGATTGCTTGCATTCCTACTTAGGGCTTATTACTTAATTCTTCTGTCATTAGGAAATTAAATCAATGATTCTAGCCAGAACTGGAGATAGCCTGATATTTATATTTAAATTGACTATTAATTATTGCATCAGAGAGCCATTCTGAAGCCTGAAGTACCTGAATTGGATAATGAAAAACGTGGCCGTATTCCTACAGAGGAGTGGAAGGGAGGAGCAAAGATAAAAATATGCCAGAGAGCAACTTTTCATCATGAAACTGTATTGATTTTCCTGAGGAAAAAAAATAAAATTTAAAAACCAAACAAAACCAAACCAAAAACAAAACAAAACAAAAAAAAACTCACACACAAACAACCCAAAATAAACCAAAACAAAAACTTGTATATGGTTAATTAACTGTAAAGAAAAACCTATAGATTTTTCTCTCATTCTTGTCTTTGCTGAAACAATCTCTACTTCGAAAAGAGTGTCTGATCTCTAAACTGTATTTCTCTCAGCAGGGGTACCATTAAGTAAGAACACACATTTATTTGGTCACCCAATTCCCTGCTCCAGATAGTAATTAGCCAGAAGATAAAAGACAAAATTACAAAGAAATGTGATCAGATATCTACTAACACATAATTTTAAGACTAGAGCAGGATCATTTTTCAAAACAACTTCAAACAAAATAAGTAAAAGTGCTTCAAAAAAGTCATGTCTGGTGTGAGAGTAAGGAAGGAAGAGAAAAAAGGAAATCTATAAAATGCCCCAAGTTGGCGATGTCCCAGTGTTAAGAATTTGTTAATACTGTTTGGCAGGTTAAGAAAGTGTCGGTGTAAGAAAATATGGAGAAACCTTTTCCCTCAAAGGAATTTTCTTATTGCTGAAAATAAAAGGGGAGAAACTCTTACAGTAGAAAAGCAGACAAAAAAAATTAAATTAATCATACAAAGAACATCTTTAGTTGTTAACATATGAAATTGACCTATATAGAGTCACAGAATTTTCTCAGATGGAAGGGACCCACAAGGATCAGCAAGTCGAACTCTGAAATGTATGGTCCCCCAGGCATGGTGCTATTAGCACCATGCTCTAACCAACTGAGCAAACCTCAGAGTCCTGCACCCATGTGCTATATGTTGGTCTATTTTGTCTTTTTTTCCACAAAGGAAATTATCTATATTACTGCAGAGTTTTACAAGAACTGTATTTTCTCTGTTGTTCTCAAATACACTAAATTCACAGATGTTGCTTCAAAAGAATGAGATATATCACTCCTAATGCACTTGACCTGTACAGACAGTCTGTGTAGATGCCACAGCCATTTGTACAAGATTTACAGATTTTTGTAGCTCATTAAGATCTAATGAAATCCCTGATAAATTATAAGATTTTTATTGTTTCCAGAGATGTGTGCATGGATGGGAAAGTCATGTGAAAGAAAACCTGGAGCTATGACAGCTTATTTTCAAGGTAGCTCTGTGAAACCTTTCTTTGCTTTGGAGATTTTTGTCCAAACAGTTACTATGTCCAGACCTCATGGCCAAATATTATTTAGAAGAAACAGTGACAACACAAAACAGAGATGCTGTTTTCTAAATGAGATACTGTTACTAAAACCTTACTGGTTTACCTACAAGATTACTTATTTGAGGAGGGAAAAAAAAAAGTATTATCTTACTCTTCAGTCTGAAGGTAGGATGTTTTCCTTAAACACAGGACACACAGATTCTCCATCAAAAATTATGTCACCATATGTCAGAGCTATAAGTAAAAGGAGCACGAATACCTCCAGACCTCTGTGTGCACCCAGGTATTCTTAGAGCATCCGTAGCCAGGGAGATAGGGCAAATTCATCAGTGAAGCAGCTCTCTAGCAACATGGATGTGAACAAGTATATGGGGGAAGTGAAGATGAATTTCTGGTTTCCGTGTCTTATTTGAAAGCTACATTTTTGAAGCTTTCTTACAAATGAGACCTACTGTTGTAGAAAGAGACTGTGGTTTCAAGCCAAATGGAGTAATTTCTATCAGAAGAACTCTGAATTTATGCCATTTCTCATTTATTTCTGTGCTCTAAGTATTTATTTAATATCATATTTTTGCTACAATAACAGATATGTTGTACAGAAAGAAGATATAATTTGCAGACAGGGAGTTAGCACACAGGAAATTAAGTTGTTTCATGCATTTCATTAGTTGAGTGTGCTACCATGAAAACCTTGCCCCTTTTTACATAGATTTTGTTTGCCTGTTTTCAAAAATACCTCTATAATAGGGAAAAAAATTGAATTAGTATTCAACAAGATTAGATAGACAGATAGATAGATAGATAGATAGATGGATGGATGGATGGATGGATGGATGGATAGATAGATAGATAGATAGATAGATAGATAGATAGATAGATAGATAGATAGATAGATAGACAGACAAAGAGGCAGACAGTCATATCTTCTTTGGTGAGAAAACACAAAGAAATCCAGTATTTATGAACATCATATGAGTATGGGCCTCTACACTGAGAAAAAATTGTTCAGAAAGAAACACAGGTAATTCTATTGCTAATAAAGAGGAGAGGTGACAGTCTCTCTGGGACATCAGATAGTGATCTCTTATTTTAAATTTTTAAAACTGATTGGTTTACTTTTTATTTATTTTTTTTTTTAAATAGTATTTGTATTTAAGACCCTACCAATTATGCCAAATGCAGTGGGTAGTTTTACAATCAAATAAACATCCCAGACTGAGAAAATTTCCAGTGTCTGAACCAATGTTCAGTGAAAAATGTGGAATTCAGATCTTGAAGACAGGAATTTTTTAATTTTTTTGTTGTTGTTGTTTGATTTGGTTTGTTTTGTTTTCTTTTGGGTGTGTGTGGGGGGTGTTTGTTGGTTTTGTTTTTTTTTTCTTTCCCAAATGGCACTGGAAAAAGCTTTTAGCAAAGGGAAAAATCTTAGAGCATGGTCTCATTGGGACACTATTTGGGAACTGAGCCCAGTTTTGTGAATCGTACTGAAAACAGCACCAAATTCTGTCTGATGGACCTGTTTTATTCCGATGCTGTTTGTGTGATTTCTACAGCACAGCAAATTAGTAGACCACAAAATAGTGCACACAAAAATTTACCAAGCCCTTTCTTTTGCAGTAGCATTTTGCCCTTAGTTTTAAGCTAGCATCATTACAGTAAGATGAAACTGTCATCTTGTGTTACCTGTGATGTTTTGTTCCTGTTTTTTATTTAATTTTCTCTATTGTCATTGTTTATAAAATTTCCTGAAGTAAATTACATTGGATAAAAGTGAAAGTCTTGAAGAACTGTAAAATGACTGTGGAATTGCCATGGCATTCATCATAGTGTACTTATAATATCATTAGAAATTTGATTCATATCTTACATGTACAGATCTCATTAGTTATCTTTTAAATTATTCCATCTCTCCACAGATCTTTCACTTCTGCCCAACCAACTTTCATTCTCCACCAACCAAACACATCAGTTCTTAGATACAATATTAGAGGTGTCAGTCTACTCTGGTAATTCAAACATCATCTGTCTTATTATATTTTCAGTTTCCCAGCTCCCAAAGACACCTGACTATCTTAAAGTCAATGGGAGTTAGATATATAATCTGCTTAGGTGCTTTTGAAAATCTCTTACATGCCTAATGACGCATTTAGGTCTCTTCTGTAAAATGAACTCCTGATTATTCTGTATAATCTTATGCTGTCTTGCACTGTAACCCTTTCATATGTAGACTGTCCTTTATTAGAATCATGTAAAGTACTGAGCACAAGAAGAAGACTATTCTTGTCTGCACTACCATCTATGATTAGAGGACAAAGTATGGAGGAGAAACAAAGGCTTAAATGATACATAGGACTACATACTTGCAAAAGCATATTATGTATTTAAAGAACATTTTTTTAAGAGCTTAATAAAAGCATCTTAAGTGTATTATTGAGTAAAAACGCTACTGAATCATATCACTATACAAAGAATGAAAGCAGTAGGAGGTATCAGATGTACTTATCTGGGATCAAACTATTAAAGCTACCATGAAAAAAAAAATCACTCATATTTCCTTATTGAATCAGTTGATCAAAATCTAGCTTTAACTTCATCACAGAGAGACCATTTCACAGAAGCAGTTGAAAGTATTTGATAAGTAGTTGTGCGCAAATGAAAAAAAGACTATGTCCCTTAGTCTATAAAGTTCTGGTACTTCAACCACAATGAATTTGATTGTATTTGAGTGAGTCTGTGCTGAAATTTGGGGGAGCACTTGCTAAGGGAGCAGGCAGAGTCACAAATATGTTTAAATCAAGACAATTGTTCTTAATCTGGGGGGACTGTAAGAGTGCAAGACCTGATTTCTTTGTAATTTTAAACTTGACCAAATTTGGAATAGTTTTTAGTGCTTTGAAGAAGCAAAAAATAGTGCACTCAGCCATCAAGAGCAGAACAGAACAGTGCTATTAAAGCACTTACAAACCAGCACATTGACAAAGAAGACACTGTTTAGTTTCCTCCTATTCTGGAGCATGAGGATTTAGTAGAATGTTAATTTTCTTATTAAGCCTACTCTGGAGTAGCACAGAAACTTTTGAAGTACACATCAAGGCTTAAACAAAGTTGACTAAGTCCTAACTATTAATTTTCCTTTATTTTTTGCCTTAAGATTTTTAAACATTTTTATTAGAAAGATGAATATTTAACTATCCATTTCTACAATTACTCCTAAAATGAACATGAATTTTTTTGAGAAGCAAGAAGAATTTGATCTACAACTCCTATAAACATGATAGTTAGTTATTACAATGAATTGTGAGGGGTTGGTTACGTCTGATCAACAAAAACACGTTTTAAAGTCTAAAAGTCATTAATTAGCTGTGTGGTGTTTTTCTGCAGTAAAAATCTGAATTAAATATGGAGAACAGAGAGGTACTTCTTTTTATATGCTTCTCTTCATTTTAAAGTTTGATTTTGAATGACATTCCTGATCTGTGGACTTGATATTCATAGGAAGGAAGACAGGTCCATTTGTTACATAAAAAAATCTTGTTACAAGCAATAACAAACATATTCTCTATATGAGATAAGAGTTTATAGTTGGGCTCATTAAAATCTTATGAGTGAATCAAAATAAAGTACAATTACTGCCATTACTGTAATTTGAGGCACAACTGTTACTGACTCAAAAAATCCTTGCTCTTGTAAAAAATTGCACATTCTTTCATCCTATAACTCAATAGGGAATTAAAAATATTTTTCTGCTTGTTGACAAACCCATGTATTAGAAGGATATTAGTGCTTATTATAGATTAAGTTAAAAGATAAAAATACTGAATTAAAAAAAAAGAAAATTCAGTCTGACTTTCTAGGCATAATCAATTTTTAACCTGGGTATTTGTCTAAGAGTGAGGACTTATAGAAAAGAGTACAAGAGACACTAACTAATATTTTTAATTTCAAGTTCAAAAAATAAAGACCAAAAGGACCAGAGGCACCCATTGGGCTTATTGCACCGCCTCTACTAACAGTGACCTGAAAAAAAAAAATAAAATAACTGTACATTAATTAAAAAATAATTTGATGCCATCCTTGTCATAATCTACATGACTCCCTCTCCTCAGCTCCTCAACTGCACCAAAAACTTAGTATTCTCTAAAATAACAATGGCAGAAAAGAATGCAACCAAGAAAAATGGGTTCAAAGGACCTTTATGGCCACTGGAGAATAAAACTTGTCTCCAGATTTAAAATTGTGACTGTATATATCAAAACATGCATATACATTTATATAGGCACACATACATAGAAATATTTTGAGTTTCTCAGACACTTGTCAGAAGAACTAAACTATATATCTATATATATTCCAAAAAGAGTAGGATAGAAAAGCATTTCCTTTTCAATCAAAGATTACCTTGTAATATATTTTTTGGTTCTGAAGAATATCAGTAGGTTCTCAGATACCATATTCTCCACATTTCAATTTAGAGAAGATCTTGCATGCTTTCAAGTCAGCAACACTTGAATAACAAAATATGGCACCTTATCCTGATCCATGTTCCTAGTGTGAAATAGCACATCTGCCCATCAGTCCAATTTTGTGATTCATATCTATATAAAAAGGTCACTGCTTAACACTCCTTTGATATGGTATGCCTATATATTTTAATTATTGTATTAAAATGTTAGCACATAGTTTGCTAAATAACTTACCTGTGGCTCCTTTTCTGTCTCAGTGAAAAAGAAAAATACATCCATGGTTGTCTTTCTACAAGGGGGACTCACACAAAAACAAATCTATTTAAGACAGTTTTTCATCGTCTGTCTCACTTTAACATTTAACATTTTTGTTGCTCAATGTAAATCAAAATCTCAAAAAGAAGCTTGCTTTACTTTAAAACTATTTTTTTTTTTTTTCCCTCTGGAACCTCTGACAAAAATGCCAAGTAGGCCAGTGTCCTTCATGTTTGCTTTCTCATCAGATGGAAAACAGATCACCTGTTATAAAATAGCTCTGACAAGTCTATTGCAATGTCAGCTTTTCCTTCTGCAGCTTTATTGTGAGAAAGAAATTTTTCCCTGAAGTTTTAAAAGGCTCTAATTTCAAGTATGCTAAGAAGTTCCTCTCTCTACAAGCTGTAGGCTCTGACAATTTCTGAGGAGTATTTGCATATACTAGTTTATGAGCATGAATTACAACTTGCTGTTTCTGCTTTTGCAAGCCATCTTTGATCTTTTGTGTATAAAAAAAGAACTAAATTTGAAAGTTTAAGCAGAGAAATAAAGAATTACACCATGTAATATTTTCTTGAGAATTTCCTTAATTTCTGATGCTTATCAGAAAACTGAACCAAATTAATTTTTGCATCAATTTTAACAATAGCATGTACTATTCTAACACAAATTATACAGTGCATGTGCATGTATAATGTATACATGGATATGCCTGTCTATCTATTTTATATTTAAAGAGAAGAATGAAGTCTAATGATAAAAAATGATTTTATGGACTACGTTGAAAATACGTTTTAATGACCACTGATAAAATAGGCATAATAAAATTTGTGTATACACAAAGCTTTTAAATGGAATAATTTCTCTAAAAGTCACATTAGTAAACTTGCTGGAGAGATTTCATGAAATGAATTGTTATATAATCCAGAAAGAAAATAGAATTATTACTTTTGTTACCCACTTACATATATATGTTTGGTGATATGTTTATAACATAGCATTTGCCTACAATAGACTTCAAAAATCTGCAAATCATTTATGATACAGATGTTAACATTAATGTTAACATTAACTGTGGCCCTCAAAATATTGCTAAATTTTACAGAGAACATTGACATCGAACTTTTTATTTTGTATTGAAATGATTCAAGCCTTGGAAGAGGATAGGACTGTGAGTATGGTAATGCGATCACAATGATTTTCATATATTATTGTTAAAATATCATATTTTATAAAGAAATCTTCAGAAAGACGCA
Source organism: Premnoplex brunnescens (assembly GCA_035040995.1). NCBI lineage: Eukaryota > Metazoa > Chordata > Aves > Passeriformes > Furnariidae > Premnoplex > Premnoplex brunnescens. The sequence goes on from JAWWLT010000040.1 coordinate 16,722,376, forward strand.
TTGTAGAATAATATTGAATAAACACTGTGACAGCTAAAGAATTAGTCCAGTTTTAAAAATGCATTATTATTTTATAAGGCAGTCCCACTCTGTCCAACCGCTAAGTAGAACAGATGTGATGGAAGAAGGAGTTAGACAGATTGACACATTTCTGACCCTTTCTCATGTATTTCCTGAAATGAAGCTGTAATTATTATGCATGTTGCAGGTTATGCTGATGAGCTGATAGAAGAGGTTGTCAAATTATACAGCACACAATCACTCAATGACACAGTAAAAGAAAGAGTAGAGCAGGATTTTTAAATCTGTCTACAACACATAAGTTTCCAGGCAAAATGAGCATTCTGGAAAGCCATATGTCACACTTAGGTAAATTAGACATGCATATGTTGTGGACAAGAAAAGATCCATAAAAAAATAAGGAGATGAACTGTTTGTAAGTTATCAGGTGGGATCCAGATCAGTCACTCTGTTCAAATGAGAATAAACTAAGATATATATTCTTATTTTCAAATGGATACCACCAAGTCTGCTCAAGAAGCTACCATTTTATACTCTCTACATGGTGAATAGAGGAGGTTATATAATGTGAAAAGACTTTTACTGAATAAAAAGCAGATAGCACCTTAATAAAAAAACCCAAAATATTATCTGATAAAATTAAAAAAAAAAAAAAAAATTAGGATTTTAATAATTAAAAAAAAAAAGCCGTTTCAAAAGTATCACAAGTTACTTTATAGTTAAAAGTAAAAGTCATAAAATGTTTAATAAAATTATAGGTTCTGTCAAATCGGTTGTGATAACTACAATGTAAGAAATAAGTAATTAATCTTTACTGCACCTGGAAACTTATATTAGTATATTACAAAAACAATCATTTTTTTTCAAGAGATCCTTTGGGTGGCAGCATAGTCTATCATTTTTCAATGATGCGTACACATGTTCTGCTTGTTTAAGTGTGTTTTCAAACTTCCTAGTGATCTATTATTCAATTTGGAAAGTTCTTCTCCACAAATAACATAATTGATGATAAAGACATTTGAATATGCTTAAAAATATCTGTCACTGACTTTTTCAGAGAAGAAAAACAAAAAGAAGTCAGGAAAGAGGAGGACAAGGAACAAAGCGCAGAATCGAACAATGTCTCTTTTAAGCCATTTAATTTGGTTCAATAAAAAAAAAACAACAAGCAAGCAAACAAGCAAACAAACAAAAAAAAAACAACAAAAAACAAGCAAACAAAAACAAGGAAAAAAACCCACCCAACCAAATTCAGGTATGTGCTAACTGATCCTCATAAACATTTACCTTTTTAGTGAACAATAAAACGCACTAATCCTCTCTGTTACCTTTCTCCCCACTCTCTAACTACTTTTTATTATCTGGTAGTTCAGAAGTTACATCTTTATGTGACAAAGCTGTTTATCTGGACGGGGAAGGAGGGTAAGAAAAAAAAAAAAAAGAAGAAACAAAAGAATAGAATTCATTATACTTCTCTAATTTCATTGTGATGGTCCTAATCATCCATATATACATATATATATATATATATTCTTGTTTATACTTTCACTCAGAGTAATTTTAATTTCATTTGCTAAAACTTTGAGAGATGTCATCAATAAGAGATGATAGAATTTGCTCCACTCTGTCTAATTGTTACCAAGGAAGGCATGTAAGTAGAGAGAACATAAACACACAGTTTCAAATTTAGCCAGTATGTTAGGCCTAAAGACCTACTGATCTTTGTCCATCAATGTCTTGGTTTTCTGTTAACTTTGATAGGCTACAAAAATTCTTTACTCCCAGTATTGAAACACTCATTCAATGACACTGTGAATGATTCAGAGTAAATATGGAACCACAAGTAAGCCCTGCAATGCTTGAGTTTTCGTCTTTAGTACTGGTCATATTTAGCTTTGATTCGTTAAGAAGTTCCTGCAAAACATCAAAAAAAGAAGGAATACAGGTTGCAAATAGCCTTATATACCCATCTGTCTTAAACTATATACAATGACTATGAGCACTGTTTAAAATATGAGCTCATATAAATACATTGTTAAGAATAATTTCCTAAAAATGAAGCTTAAATAACTACACCACATGCCAGATAGAAAATGCAGCTAGTGCTAGAGTTAACTGAAAAGACATAACATTGTCATAGACATTAGAGTATCACTGCTCAGATCCTATTATAAAAATTTTGGACTTCTCTACTCAGAAGATTAAAAAAATTTAGCTGTAATCTGGGTCTTGTCTGACATGACATTTTGAAAGGAAATGCTCAGTAACTTTTGTACTTAGCAGTAATAGGATAACATGCTACAGTAGTTACAGTAATTGCCCAACACCCATATTGCTTAGCTGCTGCTTCCTACCCCCCCTGTTTTATCCTCTATCCTCACCCTCCATTTTCCACAAAGAACAGGCTTGGAAGAAACAGAGAAAATCCAAACCCAAATAAACAAAAGAAACTCCAGTCTTCTCCAAAAAGAAGCGTGTCAATGTGTGGTCATGGTCATCCTCAAAATAATTAGTTCTGCACACATACTAAAGCCTTTAAAACCTAAATATATTATCTTCCCTTCCCCTAATTTTCCTGCTGTCATGTTATAGGACCCTATTTTTGATATATTATTTTTTTTTTTCTTTAAGCTGAAAAGAAAGGCTAAAGGAAGCCCAGAAAAGAGTTTGGAATAAATCACTAATTGGAGTTCTACACTTAGCTTTGATAAAGCAAACTGAAAAACATTGTTCAGGCTGAAGTCTATGAAGTGTGAATTGCTTCTTAATACAAGAGACATATGACTAATAGACCAAAAAGAGAAATGCTACTGAAGACAGAGAGACACATCAAATTTGATGCAGAAGGTAATGAAATCAAATAAATATGAATGCATATAATAAACCTCTGTCAATATTATGCACCATGTTCAGAAGGAAAAGAGAAAGAAAGAAATTAAAGGAAGGAAAGGAAGGAAGGAAGAAATTTGGAAGGAAGGAAGGAATTGGAAGGAAGGAATTCGGAAGGAAGGAATTTGGAATTCAGAAGGAAGGAATTCAGAAGGAAGGAAGGAATTTGGAAGGAATTCAGAATTCGGAATTTGGAAGGAAGGGAGGAAAGAAGGAAAGAAGGAAGGAAGGAAGGAAAGAAGGAAGGAAGGAAGCAAGGAAGGAAGGAAGGAATTCGGAAGGAAGGAAGGAATTCAGAAGGAAGG
>JAWWLT010000040.1:16732278-16762102 GCA_035040995.1 Premnoplex brunnescens
GAGAGGAGAGGAGAGGAGAGGAGAGGAGAGGAGAGGAGAGGAGAGGAGAGGAGAGGAGAGGAGAGGAGAGGAAACCTTATAAATTATATGTCCCTTGCTAATTCTATGTGGAAGCCTGCCTTGAAAATATATTTAAAACAAGTTATAGTATGAGTAATAGTAATATAAACTCAAATAGTTTACTGATTTTTTTTTTCCTTTTATATATAAAATGTATTTTCTGGCAGTAAATAATATTGAAGCTAATATTTTGAATTGATAAGGATCTACAGGAATGGTTTTGATCCATGACATTGTTGCTGTTTTAATCTTGGGGTTAGATGTGGCATGAGTCTAATGGTATCATAGAGGTTGATTTTAAAGCAATTTAACATATCATAGAGGTTGATTTTAAAGCAATTTAACATTCTCATGAAAAAATCCTGCAAGAGTCTATAGTTTAGGCTGAACGGGAAATAGATAAAGATCCTTTGTGGCTGTGATACCATTTGAAATGATATTATACTGAATAAATATTTTAGCCTTGACATTTTATTTTTTAGTGTTTTTGTTATTCCCAACTGGCTTCTTAACAGATTGAAACCTTTTGTTATGCAGAAATCCATTAACATAGTCTTACACAATTTAGACAATTATAGCTAAGTAATGGTATAACATGTGCCACTCACTCGTATTAATATGTACATAATCAAGTATCAAGCTGATATTATACCCCTGAATGTACTTACCTGATGAATACACAATAATTTCTTCACTGTGAATGTTGTCTTTGGAAGATGCCATCTTATTTTCGCTTTTATATTTCATTTAAAATATAACTGGATTTATCTGTCTTCTCTCATGCCCTATGTAAAGCAAGATAGAAACTTCTAAAGAGTTGCTTTTCAGTTCTTTGGGATTTACATCAGTCTTATGGAAAATCATATCAAAAACCTGGAAATTTCAGCTAAAATTCCCATTAAAATGGTTATTGAGGTTAAATACTTTCAGTTTTGCCTTGAGTACTTTTTCATGCTTTAAAAGAAGTTTTTCTGAAGATTTGGTTAAAAGTGTAGCATCATCATTGACCGTATCTTTCTCTAACTTCAAATTACAGTGAATTAAGGTCTTCTGGTTTGATGTGTAATTTTCCCTTGCCATATTACAAAAGCATGAAATCTTTTATGGTGGTGTATGCCTTGTCCTGGTAGTAAGGAAGCATGGATTGATTGAAAGCAAGCAGATGTACTCCCATTTCCAAAAAAAAATACAAACTGCTTTTATTTTCTGCTGGTTTATTTGTTGGGAGTTGTTTTGGGGTTTTGTTTGTTTGGTTGGGTTTTTTTGTTTGTTTGTTGTTTTTTGTTTTTCCTTTGCTGTAGAAAACTTCTGTCTGATTTGTTTAGGACAAGTTGTTCCTAGAAGGAATTGTGCTTTACTGCCTCCAGTACCACTCAACGTCTAGTGTAATGCATCTTTCATTTCACCTGAGTTTGCCCTTTGCTACAACAAGAAGCCTCTTATGCAGTGAATCCCACTGAAGGAATACTGTTTTGTTACAGGTCATGGATCTTCAACCAAGCTTTTAAAGGCTGGGTAACAGCAAGCTGCTTTGTGACAATTAACTATACCTGAGAGGAGTGCTTCATGAGATTCTGCATTAAATCTCCCCTTTCCCTGTAGATAGCCCACATGAAAAAGTTTTTTGCCAGGAACAACACAGAATATAAGTGGTGCTTGACGTACTGAGGAAAAGCAGAGCAAGTCATGTGCCTCTGTTTGTTATAATATGACATACTGGCCTTTCTGCTCCATAAGAAGCTTAGGTCATGCTGCCTCTAGACCACATGCAAGTCTGAGAACACCCATGCCTCTAACATGGCTGCCAGGTCTCTCCCAACACAAGAGAGCAGGGCAAACAGAAAGCAATGAGTTCCCTTCTTTCTGATTGTTTAATAAAGTAGCAGAATTAGGACATGCTGATAACAAGTGATTCTACCTACTTGATTATCTACAGGAAAAAGTCACCAGTCTAACATTTGTACAAAATGTCTCTCTGATGAGTTTTGTGATATAGAAAATTAAGAATGCAACAGTAGTGGATTCATGTCCATAGGAGAAAGAAATGAAGGTGAAAAGCTGCATCATGAAAAGTATTTATGGTTCTTAAAAAGGAAAAGATGGCTGATAATTACAAGAGTGGAATAACAAAATTTTTTCCTATTATTTCAGATAGGAGATGAAAAGTGTTTATTTTTCAAGTACAACACATAGATAACAGAGTAGCATTTCAGTACATTCTACCATTATCTTATTTAGCTACTTTTTGAATCACTTGGCTCAAGAGTCTTCACTTTCTGCAATTAGTTTAATTATCTGAACTGACATTATCATCAATGGTAGGTGACTGGCAGATGCCTTTGTTGAGAGACTGGACAGGAGGTTATATAGTGTTGTCTTTTCTGTTTTCAGTCTGGATATTTTGAATTTGCCATTGAATCAAAGGATGAAGATACTCTTCATCATTGTGACAATACTCATTTGCCTACCTTTATAATTTTTTTTAACATAATATTGAAAAGCTGCATATTTTCCTGTTGACTGTGACATGAAAGCAGTGTACAAAAGCTGACTCCTAGCTATTTCAGAGATTTTTTTTCTTTCAGACATCTTTTCTTTCAGACACTGATCTGTATGACCTGCTCCTCACAATACACAACAATTTCAATAAGAATTTTTTAAAATAAAGTTTTTACGTTTTGATGGTGTTCTTAGCCACCTTCATTGTCAGATTCAAGTTATGTTTATTTCTGTGTTCACCCTTATTACAGTATCATACCTTCATGAAAAAATTAATATGTCTGATTATAAATAAGTAATGAGGTAGCAGGAGTATCTCATTTTTTATATTAATAAATAATACTTAGTTGTTAGAAAAGATGTTTAGCTTGTGTGAGTTTAACTGAAGTTTCTGTTGTTTTTGGAGAATTGAGCACCTTCTTCCTAAAGGTGGGTGTAAAATAACTGTGGGGTAGGAATAGGAAACTCCATCTTTCATTCCAGAATGGACTGAGTGTGCTGATGAGAGTGCCAGACTCAAGAAATGCAAGTGTCAGCCTCATACTCTCTAATATGGAAAAATGGGTGATATAGGAAGAAGGGAAGATTTGTTTCCAACTCTATGCATTTTAGTCCTAAACAGTTTCATGTAAGACAAATAAACCATTTTTAGAGTTCTGACTAGAGTAAGTAAAATTTCCTAAAAGTGCATTAGGTGGCTTTGACTCACATAGATTCAATGACACTAATTTAGTACTGGGCTGCTCAGTTGTGAAATCTGGATTTTCCAGGAAATGATTAAACTACAGAACTTAGTATACAAAGCATTTGCCATGTACAAATTGTATATATAACAGTATTGCAGATGCTGCAGGGAAACCTTTATTATTAATTCAAGAAGACTTTATTTATTTTATTTTGTTGTACTTATTGAATTCTTTCATTGTAAGAAATACCTCCTTTTTTACAAAATCTATTATCATTTATGGGATTGTCTTACATAGCTACCATATAATTTGTCCCTTTACACTCTTCTCCAGTTTTTCTAACTGTCAGCTTTTTTACTCATTTCCTCTCATCTTCAATCTATGTTTTATATATTTGTATAATATTTTCATTCCTAGTAGCAATGTTCTTTTTTTTTTTCCCCCACAGTCTTTTTATTATTTAAGTAGTACTGAAGACAGAGTTTATACCTAAGAGCTGCTTCAATTTTTGCTTGCCTATTCAGATATTCAGTACTTTCACTGAAGTGAGTTGGTGTATAAATACAGTATCTCCACCAATTTTTTTGACTTGAATATGAGAGAGGATTGAAAAAGAGAAATACTATGAAATGAATAAGGGTCACTAAAACAGTCTATCATTCTTACTACTCCTGTAAATACCACTTTGAAGTTACTTCAGTACAGCTGCAGTTTGCATTTTTTAATCCATTAGTGAATGTATGGACCTTAACGCAGCCCTAACCAGCTCCTGATTAAGATTGAAAAAAACCCACAAAAATATTTAAAAGGCACTCTTTGGATTATATAGCAGAAACGTCTGCTTAGTTTAATAGGTAGGAGATTATTCAGGGTGTCAGTAAATGATCAAATCTGCTTTGCGTTATTTTTTTAATCTGTGCTGTCAAAGACAATCACTTATTACAGTCAGTTTCAGTGGCTAAAACGATAATCTGGCCAGTGGCTTTGTAGCTAAATAAGTCCATCATTGAGAATACTGTAAGCCACTTTTACTTTAATAAGCACAAGACATCTCCACATTTTACAGGTATCTATAATGTGTTACAACTAATTTCAAGAATAAGAATGTTCACACTAAAAAAAATCTTTCTTGAAAAATTTCAGTTTAGAGATGAGATAAACTTAGGGAGACATCTAAATTATGTACTATAGGCAGGTTACATTCATGAGGTGAGCTATTTATGCATTCCTTTAAAATTAAAAAGTAAGCATTTTCATTAAAAAGAACAACATTCACAAAAATTCATTTTGAAGTATAACATTTTCACTCTCACAAGATAGCAGCAAAACAGTCCTTTTTTGTTTGTTTGTTTTTAGGTGATTTTTTAACTGTCAGTCAGTGGTTTGTTCCCTGAAAAAATGCAGCCATGTCCAATTTGAAAAGAAGTATATTTTAATCTGATGATTAGCACTGTCTGTGTTTCATGGAAAAGTCCTTAAGTATGTGTTTAACTTCAAGATTCAGAAATACTTTAGATAGTCTGAAAACAGAAAGCTCTAAGCATTGTGGCTTCATAAAGAATTTATAATACAATAGAATGATATATAGCATTCTATTGTATATCATATAAAATAATATATAACACATTATATCAATCAATCAATCAATATTGTTATTATTAATAGAATCATAGAATGATTTGGATTGGAAGGGACCATAAAGATAACCAGATTCTAAATCCCCTGTCATGGAGGGGAATTATATTAATCTATTAATATAGTACATATTTATTCTATAAATTAGTTACTGAATTTCCTTAAATTTATTTTGCATTAATATAACATAATTACATAATTAGATAAAACAAATTACTATATAAAGTATATTTGTTTCTTAATATAACATATTATTCAGTTTTTATGTATGGCAGTTATATGTAATATACTAGAGTCTTCTATATTGAATATTATAAATAAAAAATAATAAACAAGAGGAACTAGAAGTTTTGACCCACTTGCAGAGCTATGACATCACTGACATAAACGAAACCAGGTGGGATGAGTCTATGACTGATATGCTGTGATGTGCAGTTACAAGCTCTGCAGGAGGGACAGGGAAGGCAGATAAAGCAGGGAGGTGGTGCTGTATGTAAGGGAGAGATTGGATTGTATGGTGCTTGCAAATAGTGATGACAGTTGAGAGACTCTGTGTAAGGATAAAGGGGAAAGCAAATAAAGTGTACCCAGCCCAAATCCTCATCCGTGATTTTAATGTCACAGATGTTAGCTGGGAGTATCATACAGCAGACACAAACAGGGCCAAGAAATTCCTGACACGTGTTGGAAATAGCTTTCTGTTGTAGATACTAATGGAGCTGACTAGGAGGGATGCCCTCCTAGATTTGTTGTTTGCAAACAGAGAGTGACTTGTGGGCTAAGACTGATGACTATCTAGGTCACAATGACCATGAAGTAGTTGAATTTCAAATCACTGGCAAGCAGAGAGAAGCTGCTAGCAAAGTTTTGACCTGCATATGGACAGAGCAGAATTTGTGTTATTGAAAAGCCTAATTAGTAAGGGCCCTGGGAATTTGCCTTTGAATATAGAGGTACATGAATGCTGGTAACTTATTAAGAGTCACCTGTGTATGGACATTGGAAGCAAGAACAGGCAATGCAGGAGGACTACAGAGATGCTGTTCATCACTGTAGGGAAAAAATTGTATGGTCAATGCTCTATTAGAGTTCTGTTGCCTATGAAGAGTAACAGAAAGGATTTTTAAAAATATGTTAACAGCAAAATTTACAAAGGATATAAACCAAAACAAAGAAAAACAGAAAAAAATATTTTAGACTAGACAAAGTAAAATCTGCAGTGTTACATCAGTCATAAAGCTGTCCCAGTTCCTTTAACATTTATTTTCTTAATTTTTTTTTACTGTGTGTCCTGATATACAAATGGTCCCAGTTGAAAATATGTTGGACAGCAGCTGCATTCTCTCAGTCATTTACAATGTGAGATGAGTGGACTGTGTCCAAAATGCTGTTATGCAGCTGCAACAAGATGGGGTTGGCTATTTAGTAGCATGACATTTGTGTATTTATTTCCATATTTTCCTTGTGGTAGGTTACTCCTCCCATGAGGTTGTTGAGTTGCCTCTCCAGCAACTCCCAAATGCTCAAGTAATGGTATAGCATTTCACTTTTTGTTGTCAATGACAACGGATAGTAATTGTAATCACTGAAAATTAAAAATGTGAGAGGAATACACTATATTGAAATGTTCAGCATGCAAATTTAATTTAAAATATTACTTTTATAGGAGGCAATATTTTATTTCAAATAATACTTTATGCAGTTTCAATCTGATAACTTTATTTATTTTAGACCATGAATTTATCATTAAACATTCTTTCTGGTCAGTGTCAATCAGCACTGTGGTCAAACATTTTAACATTGTGGAAATGTCTGTTAGTAAGGCAAAAGAAGTTCAACTTTTATTGAGTTTTCAGATATGCTAAGTTGTTTCAGCTGGAAACCATAAAGAACTGTATTATATTTTTAAAGAACAATTTTCTCAGCTTCCATGTTGTAAGCTATTTTATCTCAGGAGTCTTTAAAGGAATTCAGAATACAGTGAATAATATCTATATTATTAGTAGTAATGTTAGTATTATGAATTATAGCAATGTTAATAATAATCCTTGTGCTCATAAACTAAGCACAATAAGGAAATGATCTGAGGTATACTTGGAAAAGATTATTTTATGTTGATGTCTATATTGTCAGCAGCCGACTCATACAATACTGGTGAAGGTTTTAACATAATTTTTCCAAGATGGCTGTTAAATTACTTGATTACTTTTCCTAACTCATCAAATATTTGTTTAGACAAAATTCAACAGTTTCAACATGACAGATATTAATGATCTGAGAGATGATACGTACCTTGAATTCTAGAGATTAATACTAAAATCTCTCATCAAGATCAGGTAGAACAGAATCACAAGTGGATCATCCCTACCCCAGACGAGAGCCCTGGCTATGGAACTATTCTGAGCCTCAGTGGGTGATAATAGAAAAGAAAAATAGCACCTTGAAAAGTTTCCATGTCCTCATAGGAAGGACTAAAATATTTTCTTAAATTTGAGTGCTTTTGCATGAATGGATAAACTGTTTTCTAGTGAGATATAACTACAAAAAATATTGCTACTCATTGGTACAGCTACATTGCAGAGGCCAGAAATTTCATAAAAATCAGAGAGTAGGAGGAAAAGGGCTTACCTCTCCCTGTTATTTTCATACAGAACTGTCTTCTGTAATTGTCATTAAAGCTTCTCTGTAATTTTGAGTGTATAGAACAGACTATATGACTGTCTTCATGTGCAAATAGAGAATTGCTTACAAGAAAGCAACAGACTGAAGAGAGGAAATTCACCTGCTGAGAAGCTGGTATGTGTAAGAACAGATAGAGTCTGCCATATCCACACAAGACCACTACTGCAATGAATATCAACAATGGACTGTGTAACACTGATTATGTCCAGAGGTGTATGATATATGGAAAAAGATGACAAGTTTGTATGTGACCCTGAGAAAATAAAAGGTCCTCTGAAGGACCATGTTAGCACTGACCTAAAAGCCATGGGTGTGACCTGGAAGCCGCTGGTGTGTGCTTTGGAGTAGGGCTCACATTTATTGTTCCAACTGTGTAGCTATAAATGAATGTGTGAGTAAACCACATAAAACTATTAATCACTATTTTGTGCAGTTTTTTGTTGCTGGTAATGGTGGCTTGATATTAATAATCACATTGTCATAAAAATTGAAATTGTTTAAAAATATCGAGAAGATGGGGAAAGACTTGTAACAACAATCTTGTGTTATTGTTACAGGTTAAAGGTAGTTAACAACACAAATTTCAACCAAAGAAATCTCTGTGATCCAGATTGGTGTAAAACACGCCATACTCTACTGCTCTGCAGAATGCATGAGGCAAGATCTGAAAGAGTCAAAACCCCAACACATTAGGGTTTTTTGGTTGGTTGGTTAGTTGGTGGTTTTGGTTTGGTTGTGTTTTTAAACACTGAGATAGGCTGAAAGTATTTAAATACTATCATGAGGAATGAATTAGAGTCTCAAAATCTATGCTGGTAAGACTGTAATAACTAAACACATGCAAAATGATTGTTCTAGTAGTACTTGCCCATAAACCAGAGGTAAAAAACAAACAAACAAACAAAAAACCCCAAACAAACAAACAAACAAAAACAAAACAAAAAACCAAACAACCAAAAAAAAAAAAAACCAAACCAGCAAACCCCAAACAAACAGAAAACCAAACTGAAACATCAGACACATCTGATGTGAGAGGCATGACTGAAAATACAGTCTAACCCAGTTCATACAGATCACTCTCTAGAAAAAGTTCTAGAGGATTATAAAGAATATAAAACTGGGGGAAAAAAAAAAGAAAGTGGAAGATTTAGTAAGTCTTCTAATCAACTCAGAAATTTAAGTACCTTGTGCTAAAATATTCAGAAATTTATCACATTTATAAGGAGGTTAAGGAACCAAGTTCTGACAAAGCTGAAATAAAGTAAAAGAAGGGATGAGAAATCTAAAAATTAATTAGAAATCAAACATGAGAGAATTTTAAATGAGGGGAGTATACTTTCATATTAAATATATGAGATAGAAAATCACAGGAAAAGTTCTAGTGAAAGTATTAAATGATAACCGACAAAAGTGTCTTCTTTGATTAACTTAGTTTTCCTCCCTTAAGTCAGTCTATTTCTACAATGAACTTGCCAGCAAAGAGCACTAACTTGCCTTCTGGATGAGTGTACTAGGATGAAGTTTAACTCTTGACTAGAGCCTATTGGCTTCAAATCCACAGTTTTGTGTTCCTCAGCAAGAAAAGGATAAAGTGATTCCAACTTAACTGATATAGACTGAAGAGAACAGTCAAATATACAATCACACTTTTGAATTCATGCAATGGTTTAAACCCAAGAGCAACTAAATACCAGGCAGCTGCTGGCTGACTGTCCCCACAGTGGGATGAGCTGAGATAATAACAATTTAATTGAAGTAAAGTTGTTTATTATTATTATTATTATTATTGTTATTGTTATTGTTATTGTTATTGTTATTGTTGTTATTATTATTATTGTTATTGTAAGTAAAACAAAGATAAGAGAAAGAGAAATAAAACGTCAAGAAGAAACAAGTGATGCACAATACAGTTGCTCAGCACCCAATGATGAATGCTGTTGCCAAGGAGTGATTGGCCCCTTTCAGACAGCCCCCAGTTTATATACTGGGCATGACATTCTATGGTATGAAATATCCCTTTGGCCAGTTTGGATCAGCTGTCCTGGTCGTGGTCCCTCACAATTTCTTGTGCACCTGCTCACTGGCAGAGCATGGGAAATTGGAAAGTATTTGACTCAGCAACAACCAATACATCAGTGGGTTATCAATATTATTCTCACACTAAATCCTAAACACAGCACTGTATCAGCTAGTAAGAAGAAAATTAACTCTCTCCCAGCTGAAACCAGGATAACTCTCCAAGGAGAACTAGTAGTTCTTTAATTGTTTAGACAGTTGGAGAGAAAAGCCTAAAGCTACAATTGTGGTTAATTGAAACTCTACATGCTTTATATAGAAAACAAAATGCTGCCTTTGAAAACAAAATTAAACTAAGAAAAGCAGAATTTACCTTGCACATCTGAATCTGGAAATCTAAACATTTGAGAATAAGATAAATTAGTACTGTATTCATACCAAACTCACTAGTGAGCCTCAAGCCTCAAGCCTCAAGCCCGTGATTGGCAGGGAATCCTGGGACTAGCAGATACTTTAAACTGTACGATATACTACTGGTTATGGTGCAGCATCCAGTCCTGAAGTAATGTAACTTTGATTAGGAACAGTGAATTAAGGGTTGATTTGCACTTTTTGTCAAAGGTCAAAGATATTTTCTGAGTAACCATTATAAAACCATCAGTGATAATCAGAATCAACAGTTGTATTAATATGTCTAACACTATGGAATGGTACTTAGTTCATTAAGGTTAAAACACATAGAAGTTCATCAATTTCTTCAGAAATCTCTGAACCAACTCAAAGGATGGAACATGACACAGCTGAGCAGTCAATACTGCTTGTATAATCACTTTATGTACTTCTATTATTAAAAAAGACATTCACCCTCCAACATTTATTTAAGATATACTAGTGAAGACATTTCGATAATTGTGCTAGTATAAAACAATGTATGAAGTGAAAATGTTAATATATAAAGCTGTCAATATCTCATGGTAAAATATTGCTCCAAGATTATCAAAATTGCAGATATATTTAAAATACAATACATATGTGACAGTACAAACTGCCTCTTTTCAGGATATCTCCAACTCACAATGTTTAAAAAAACAAACAAACAAACAAACAACAACAATAAGAACAACAAACAAAAGGTATATTCAAATAAGAAAAGGCCAAAGACCACTATTTGGCTTTTAAGAGCAGTTCCTGTCATCAAAAGAAAGACAGGTTATGAAATTACTACAGAGTTAAAGTTCAAATGATTCAATAGTCATTGCTTTTCCAAATTGTATTTGCAATTGTGAAATAATTGCATCTTATTGTAGGCAATGAGGTGAAAATTAACATTAATATGCATTGGAACAAGTCAGATTCTGAACTCACAACATTTATGAGAATTGAAAGGAGACTAATTATGTGAATTACAAATCAGGAAAAATGTTATATTACAACATGGACATGAAACAAGTCCTATAATGGTCCAGATAAGTGAAATTTAAAAATAATGAAAGTGTTTAGTTTATTTGTTTCCCTTTTTTTTTTTTTTTTTTTTCTTGTGTTAAGACATCAGTTGCTGTGAATTAATGATCCCATAAGGAAAGTCACCATCTGAAGGATCAAATAAGATATATTTTGCTGCGGATTGCAACTTTGAAAATTTACTGTCGCTGCTCCTCCCTTTGTCACTTTTTCTGGGCACTTTCACTTCTTGCAGAGATGCCACAAAGTTTCTTTAGACACAAGTTGGAAGTATCAAAGTCCTAACATACATGATAGGAACTTCGGACAAAGGAGTTACTTAGGTAACCAACAATATGCTTACTACCTCCTACAAAATAGTTGGAGGGTCCTTGCTGGGTTGCCAATTATCAGGCAGATTGGGCAGGTTGGCCTCCATTGCTCCTTTGGATGGGCTGATGCTGAACACAGCTGAGCTGCTGTCTTCTAACTCACTGTTTTTTCCTAGGATTTTATATATTTTCCTGTCAGTGTTTTTAATCTCTTACCCTTGAACAGCTAACTACCACTGTATCTTTGCTCTCATCTTACATCATTCTATTCTATGTATTTTCTGACAGTCTTTTTGCACAACTTGGCAATTTACATGGAAGTTTGAGTCAACGTTATGCAGTTGGACCATATAAAAATTTTATCAAAATACCAAAAACCTTGACTCACATACAGCTGGATCCCTAGGTCCTGTAAGTTCCTATATGTTTGGTAAGTATTTGTGACTTTCCATCTAGTAATGTGGGGGGGGGGGGGGTTGTTGTTGTTTGGTTGTTGGTTGTTTTTTTTTTGAGTTTATATAATTTTTTTAGCATCCTGTGCTAAAGAGTTCTGCAGTTTGACTGTATTGTAAGTAAATGAAAGTAATTCCATTAAGAGTTGTCAACATTTTTTTCTGAATATTTTTGATTCCACCATGTCTTTTTTGAGGTGAAACAATTTTAACTATAGTTTGAGTGATACTATGCCTTGTATGTGAGATGGTGAAGCAACAGATTTGCATTTGTGGTAGTAGGTATTGCTCTTGCTTGCACATCTGAGAGACTTTTTCAAGATTTTAACTCTTGACCTGGAAGAGCATTGAAATTGATAATATTTAGGCCTATATAGAAAAGAGTAATCATAATCAAAGTCACCAGATAATCATGACTGACCTTGATCATTTGGAACTAATTCACAAGGGCTTAAAGTAATCCTTTCCTACATTTCATCTTGAACTCACAGAAAAATGCTGATCTGCTGATCTCTATTCATCAAGTACAAGGCATGCTCTGTCTTAAACAAGAAAGTTATTCCTTTAAAGCTGCTCTATTTGATATTCTTAACACCATTCTTAATCATAAAACAGAACCCAAATCTTGTTCAACTCAAACTCCAGATCAAATTATGATCTCCCTTTAGAAGTTTAAGTCAGAATTTAAAGGTCTCTTTTTTCAAAATAATACTGCCTTTTTTATAAAAGTAGAAAAGTTTTTCTTGATGTCTCTTTTGTTATTCTAATGTCTTCCTTATTGTTTTCATGCTCCCAGGCCTCTGGATACAACAATTACAAATGTGATAAAAATAATTTAAAATTAAAAATTAATTTAGTCACATCACAATAAGAAGAAGGTAGATGTTAATAAAAGAAATTTTAATGAAACAAATCCTCTACAGGAATTGAACTCATACCCTTTCATAACACCGTCAGTTACCCTATTCACAAGGCTATGTTAAGTGAGAAGCACAACAGAATCAGGTGCTGTATTAGCCAACAGAGAATGCTCTCTGATCCTTATGAATGTAATAAAAACATATTAAGAAGAGCAAAGTAATTAAAATTTTACATGATGATGGAATGTAGATGAAGTGCATTCCCTAGGTCATTCCAAAGACTGTGTGTGTAATTTAATGACATTCAAAGAAATTACAAGGTAGGCCTGGTCCTCAGTGACAAAAAACACATGAAAAGAAAGAAGGCTTCTTTTTTCCAGCTTCAGTTCTGTAAATTCTGTTTAGGATAATGATAGTACATGATATTAGCAGAGAAGATTTTCCCAAAATATTAATAACATTCCAATGTTTAGATTATTAATTGATATAATGTACGCACAAGATATTTAAAACTACATGCAGTTTCAAACTCTGGGAACGTTATTTAACCAAGAGTATCTAAGTGACATAAGAAGTCTCTTCCACTATTAATGCTTTTCTGTTTTTTGTTTGTTTTTTTTTTTTTTTTGCTTATTTTGCAGGGTTTATTCCCAATGCCAGAGCTCTTTTTATATTACCAAAAATTGCCTTATTGCTTTATTCACATTACTTCAAGTGAATGATTTCTACAATGATCAGCCTTTATTTCAGAGCTTGAATACAATATTAGCACATATAGAAAATGGAGTGACAGGTTCAGAGATGAGTACCTGTACTTATAAACAATCAATAAACATCCATGTGGAAGACTGAGTGACAGCATCAAAGTGTAGTATTCCCTCAGCCAGTAGTTTCTATGATGTGAATAAAATGTATATCTAACCATATTACTTACATTATGATACTTTTTATTCTGGACTTTATGTATAATCTGTAAAGAAAAACAGATGTTTCCTAAGGCTGGTGCAGAGTTTACTCTATTCCTACCATTCTAGAAAATCTGTAAGTAATTAGGCTGATGCCCACACTTAATTGAGATAAATTCCTTTATCCAACCCATCCCTTCCTGAGTCTGTACATAAGCTTTCTGAAATACATTTTTTTAGGTTACGATGAGATCTAAATTATAAATCCAAAGTGAATCAATACATAACAATAGTATTATCAGAATCAAATACTTACTCCAGCCAAACACCTAGCTATTAAAATCAGGTTAACTGTACTTTAGCTTTTATTAAGCAACCACATAATGAATGAATAATTCATAGTATAACATTAAAAATTAGGCTTGAATGTAGGTTATCACAATCACATTTCTGTTGATACCTTGATTTAAAACGTGCTACTAAGAGATAAGCTTTGTTAGTGCATCACCCATATTACAGAATTAAGACAAAAGCCTTCTCATGCTTAACATTTCCAGTTAAAAATAAACAGAAAAACTGCAATATTATGGGTATAAACTGTTATTGAGGTACATATTGATTTCCTAATCTTTGAAAATAACATTTTTCAAAGTGACTGCTCTCATCAGCTAAAGTTTTAGTGAGATTTTTAGTTGCTTTTTTACCAGTCTGACAAAAGAGAGCACCTTCTTGCAAGAGGTCTTGGGAGACTTGATAAATTTTAATAGAAAATACTCATAAATTATTTTCCTTCTGTGGCTTTCTTGTTCTGGTCTTTTGCCTAAATTTATAATTATTGTTCACTACAGCAATTTAAAAACAGATTTCTGCCCTTTGGTCAGAGCTTTAAAAAACATCACATAGCTGTTGAGAACTCCAGTTTAATAAGTATATGATTATCAGTCATATACTTTACAGTCATGGTGGCTGTAAAGGCAGGTAAAAAGAGTACTCCCTACATCTTCATGACAAAAATGTAGATGTATATTTGGCTAATAATTCTCCTCCATCCAGATTATAAATTGTTTTCAAAGCATTTCAAATACACATGTTAAGTCTGAATAAATTTTTCCTAGCAAGTGTTCATAAACAGTTTGGGGGGTTTTTGGGGATCTTTTGTTTGGTTGGGTTTTTTCCTCACAAAAGAGGATCATAAGCTCAGGGAAATTAGAAGAAGGGGAGGAAAGTATTAACACTCACAGAAGTGTGATGTTGCGGTAATAACGGCAGGCAGACTCAGGTCCTACATAACATCAGAAAAAGCAAACCCTTGGGACACATAACACCCCCTCCCCTTCCCCCCCCCCCCTTTTTTTTTTTTTTTTGCATTCCTTTTTGGAAAAGTTGGGATTAAATCTCTATGTGACTATGATGATAATTGGGTTTTTTCACCAAAGTCACAGAATGCCTGTGACTGTAAGCACTCACTTTCTTGCAAATCTTCAGATCGTAGCTGATGACAAAACTACATTCCCACTCACCTCTAGGTACATTGTCCTATTCTATATAAGCTAAAGAAATGTCTACATTTTTCTTAGGACAGAACCATGTTCTCATTTAATTTGTTTCTTTGATGAAAGGAGTCTGTGTAATATAAGTATGACAGAAGACTCATGGATGGAATTCCACTGACCTTGCTTTAGATACCACAAGGTTAATCATGTGAGTCACTGGAACTTCCTTTACTGGCAAAAAACCCTCCTGAGGTTGATTCTCTTGGCATATCTTAGGCAAATAATGAGAAGACACGGACTGTCCCTTGATGTATGCAGGGTCAGAAGACAACTTAAGCTGCAGGTTTCCATTAGACCTCACTATTTCCTATGTCTTCCCATTTCTTATGCTCTTTTACCCATGTCAGCAGGCCTTTCCATTATGCATAATTCTTTGAAAACCAGGTAAGCAATAATCAGCCCAAGAGACAATGATTAATCATCTACCACTGTTCATTATTTAGATAAATTTGGAGCAATAATCAGTCCAGCAGGGGACATGTGGTTTTAATATCTGAGAAGAGTAGAAAAATTGTTGCTAGTGGTACTAAGACTTAAAAATTATTAAGTTATATATCTGCTTTTTTTTTGGTAAATGTTTGCTTTTGGAAATAAAATAATAACATTTTCCATTGAAGTACTGGGTTTTAAATAGATAGAGCACATGACTGCAGCTTGTCCAAACTAAGGAAATTTCTAATATTTTATAACATTATTTTTTTAAGCAGCTCATAAATTTAAAATTATAAGGAAAGCCTACCCCCAAAACATGGTGGGTTTAAAATTATTCAATATCTCTTTGAGAGAGTCTATATGTAAAGTATTTATAGGCAATCCTACAATTGAGCTTGCTTCATTATGCTTGAATTATCAATATTTAGGAAAAAGACAAATATGAAAAGCAAAATTTATTAATATAGATATACTTCTGTCACAGCACAAGTAAATGTATTGATGAAGGACACTTCATCCTTTCATTAGCTTACACAGTATCCACACTGCATTGATGCATATTTGTGATCACACAATTCTCTACATTCCCTTTCAGTACTGACAGAGAGCAGAGGAGAGTACAGGTAGTACTAAGACTCGCATTCCTTCCCTGGAGTGATGACTACTGAGCATTTTTTTTACTTCTACTCCATTGTCTCCAGGCCCATGCCCAATGTAACATAACACCATACAGGAACAACACCGCAGTAGTATCATGGTGACTGCATCTCATCCTGTATAAAACTGTTGTTGTATTTAACTAAATATGTCTGTGAATAAATTACAGTAAACAGAGCATGTGAGGCAAAGTCAAGATAAATTTTCATCTATAGGGCAAGTAAAGCTTCTCTGCAAGTATTTCTTTTTTAGCATGCTTAGATTCCCCCAGCAGTGTACTTTTATTAGAAGCAATTTTGAAGTAAACTGAAACCAATGTGCAGATGATGGGCAACTGGTTCTTTTTTCAAAAGTGCTAACATATCTATTACTGTGACAATGGTTTTCTTATTTATTTTTTTTTAATTATTATTATTTTGCTTACTTGTTTTTCAAAAAGAAGAAACAGATCCATTGTATATGAAAACTGATGGAAATGATTCACTGATGCTGCATTTTTTCTATTTTTAGTTAGAGGCACTTATAACAGGTTTTAGGAAGAAGACACAGAGGGATAGGACACAAGGCAATATATTTATTTTTCTTATTTGATAGTTGTTTAGCATGTAGGAGATGCATGTTGTTTTAAAATATTTAAATTCATAGATTATTAAAGAGTAGTTTTGGAACCATAACAATTTCAAACTTCTAATAATAGAATAAATTTTTTCTTCAGCATATGTATTTTTGCTTTTGGTATGAACTGAAATAATAATTTCATATAATTGTCTTCATTTATCTATGGTTATGTGAGCTCTTTTAGAAAAATAAAGAAAATTAAATCAACAGAGCTATGTACAAAGTAGCATAGTGAGAATCAAATTTATATGACATTAGCAATTATACATTTAGTTTGCTATGTTTGGAAAGTATTGCACTAATACATTTAAATTTTTTGTGATATCAGAATTGTGCTCACCAATGACCTGACAATATTTTCATATTTTTTAAAACAACAATGATTTTTTCTCAACAAATGACTAGAAGTTCTAGTATGACTGAAAGTACAAATAAGAGTATTCTGCGAGTTACTTCTAGGGTATGAGATCTGTTGTCTGCCATATGGGAAGCAAAGGGCACATCCCCTGCTTTTCTCGTAGCTTATTCCCTACTGCTTCTGTTTTGGGGATCAAATGTCCTGTTGCCATTTTATCTTGTTAATATTCCATAACATCATAGGTATTGTCCCACGTAAACTATAGCTCAAACTTCAGGGCACTCATCTTTCTGCACAGTGTGTAGGCGTATTATCTCTCATTGACACAGCAGGAGATTCTTGCACACCATTGCTACCATACAAATATAGGTGTGTTTTAGAACTTGTTATATTTTGGGGATCTGATTTACAGGACTAAATAACTGCAATGATAAATCTATCTAATGAAAAACACATTTGAAATCACAGTATGTGGTTTATAATAGAGTAAACTTTACAAAAAGAGCTTTCTAAATGTCAGTATTTGTTGAAATGCACTGAAGAAATCCTTTGGGAACCACAAATAGCGTTGTATTTTTTAAAAACATGCAGGAATATGCTTATAAATATTTTTTAAATTATGATGACTGTCAAACTGATAGCATGCTTGCAGCTCCCTTGAAAATTGTGGTTTTGACGGTTGATGCTCTCTAAATATACCAAAGATTTAGTCGAAACTCTTTCTGGATAGAAGACTTATTGTTACTTCCAAGTTGTGTTTATTTCTTTCTTTGTTGGTTGTGTTAGGTTTTGGTTTGTGGCTTGAGTTGTTTCTTTGGGTTTTTTTGTGGGGTTTTTTGTGTTTTATTTCAGTTTAAAGAGCAAGGGTTTTTTGTGTTTTGTTGTTGTTGTTGTTGTTTGGTTTTGCTGGGGTTTTTTATTTAAAAAATAAAAGATAAGGAAAATATTTTATTTGAATACAAATAACTAATCATTCACAAAGACTCTTTGGTTTTCTAGATCAGTTTTATCAGAGGCTATCTGCTTTTCATCCTACACCATCAGAAGTGATGACACGAGCCTTCAACATGTCTGTCCCCCTTTATCAGGGTTAAGAGTGGGCATTGCAGCACAGTGAGCTCACATTCCCTTCAGCACATAGCCCCTAGATACATGCTGGCATTCACTTCTGAATCTGTTTATGACCCTGTGACATTTTTCAGCTAAGAGAATTCCTCCTTTCAGTCTCTCAGAGGTTTGGCTGACACAGTATTTTGGATTTAGTATGAGAATAATGTTGATAACCCACTGATCTTTTGTTTGTTGCTAAACACTTTGTTTTTCAGTTTGTTGCTAAACCTACCCAAAGTGAAGGATTTTTCAGTGTCCCATGCTCTGCCAGCAAACAGATGCCTTAGAGAGGTGCACTAATTTCAGTGAGGAGCATGATTTAACAGGAATACTTTGGAAATGTTCATCAGCTTTGTAACATGGGGCGATCCAAACATCCTTTTGACTTTGTTTAATTACTTTCTTTTCACACTTAGACTTTAATTATTTATCTCATTACCTTTTACTTCAGAATGTTTTCTACATTTTATATGTGCACCTTTATGTATCTATATAATTAACTTCTGTATCTGTAAGTAAGTATATACAAATGCAAAGTTATATGTAAATACATATCTGGAGTATATCCATGTGTGAGTATTATTTTTATAAATATTTGAGGTCTTCTTTATATATGTGTATATATATAATTCTTTATATTTTCAGATATGAGTACTTCCTGGTCTCAAGGCAGAAATATGGACATTCAGAGGCTGGTCAGAGACCAAATGGACATGGTAGTTTCAGAAAATGGAAACTTGCCAACCACAAAGTCATATGAAAAGATGTGGAGTATGATATTGACAAAAGAGGAAGCTGTTGTGTATGCATTCCTTTTCTGCCACTCTTCTCAGTAAAGTGGGAATTGTAGCTGGTCACAGTAACACTGTGCAAGCACAAGGCAGTATGAAAATATTTGGGGTTGTAACTGTCGAATATCATGGCTCCCTGCTAAGAAACATTTAAAAGAAAAATTGAACAGGTGCAAGACCATGGGACCCAATGTGATACAACCAGGAGTGCTGAGGGAACGTGCACTTCAAGGCCACTTCATTAGTTGTTAAAGCTCATGACAAGTGGAGGAGGTTCTTGAGGCTTGAAGGAAAGTAATGATCATTGTCATCTTCACAAAGGGAGAGAAGGAGGATCTGGTGATCCTCTAGTGAGCTGATTATCACCTCATTCCCCAAGAAGGTGGTGAAGCAAATAATCCTGGAAACCTTTTCTGAGAATATGCAGGAGATGGTGACTCTTGGGTGTTGTCACCATGGATTTCTGAAGGGGAAATCATGCCTAATCAACCTGATAATCACCTCCCATGACGCAGTGACTGGCGGGGTGGACGAGGGGAGAGTGGTAGTTGTATAACTTGACTATAAGAAGGTTTTCTGCAAGGTCATAATATTTCATTGACAATTCATTGACAAAACAATGAATTACACACTAGTCAAATGGACAGTGAAATGACCTGAAAGCTGGATGAACTGCCAGGATCAAAGGGTTACCATTAGTGGCACAAAGTTCAGCTAATCCTAATGAGGGCAGTCACTAATGGTGTGCCTTAGGGGTCAAGAATGGATGAATATTTTTTCACTTCATTAATGATGTGATTGATGATCCCATCATACTGCACCCCCCGTGAGTTTCCAGAGGATACAAAAGTGGGAGTGTTGGTTGTATCAGATCATTGTGCTGCCATTCAAAGGGACTACAACAGGCAAAGGATAATCTAATGAACTTCAAAAATTGTCAAGTACAACCCTAGGTAGCAGTACCCAGTGAGGGCTTTGCAGAGAAAAGACCTGGTGATCCTGGTAGACACCAAGTTGACTGTCTAGCCATGTGGCCAATAGTCTCCTGGGCTGTGTAAAGAGGATTGTCACCTGCAAGCTGAGGGAAGTGACCCTTCCTCTGTTTCCAGGACTTGTGAAATACTTCTGGAGTAATGTTCTCAGTCCTAGTTTTGCCAGTATGAGGAAGACATAGATGTACTAGAAAGAGTCCAATGAAGGGCCAAAAAGATAATAATCTTTGATGATTGTTATCAAGAGACAGGATGGACTGTAACATAAGGAGAGGCTGAAACAACAGGATCTGTTTATCCTGGAGATAAGAAAGTTCAAGAGATCTTACTTGTGCATATAAACACCCGCTGGGTGAATACACAGCTTTGATACATAAGAAGAATCATCACATGGTTGAGAACATAAAGACAGAAATAAAGAAAAAGAGTAATTTTACATTAATGTAAAATTAACTTGGGGTTGGGGGATATTTGTTGCAAGAAAGAGAACGGCACTCTCAGACAGGTTAACTTATATTAACATAAGGAGATTCAGTAAAACAGTGCAAGTTAACTTGGTTTCTTCTTATTTCTGTTTTGCTTTGTCTGCTCTGTTTTTTTTTTTCAAACTACCTCTCCCAACAGAAAAGAAGGTCTCCTGCTCTGGAACTGGGATCAGCTTTCTATGCCATGCACCTCTCCTTTGTCACTGATTGCAAGTGGTTGTCTTGAAAAACTTTAAGACACACATTTCATTTCACATCTTCCCCTCCGTTATCCCTACTTGACTACATACCCTTTTTGTCTCCTCATATTCATATCATTCACATCTGTTCCACGGCTCCCATTGTTTTTTAATTCTACTATTCCTCCATGAAAGATAAAAAATTTATCTAAATAGAAAACTATGCAAAGCACCATTAAAACTCAGTATTTAATAACTGATGTCTTTCCTTATCTCCCCTTATTCCCTCTTAATTATTTCTTTTGTTTTACCTTCTCTCATATGACTCTAGTTATGTATAATGAAACACTTGAGGGCTAACTATTGTAGCTAATTTATCTACTTGTATAATATCTTAAAATACTGGCAGATTAAACAACACCTAGAGTAGAGAAGGTAGCTTAAGATAGGAAATGAAATATTGAAAAATATTGATGGTTTTATAGAATGTTGGCTCAGAAAGAGAACTACTGTTTTATCACTACAGTGTAATGATAGATCTCCTACTAACTTTAATATACGAAGGTCACAGAGTAGAATTTATTTTAAAGTTCTTGAGGTATGTTCTCCCTAACTCTCTCTATAAAAATCCACTTTTTCATATTGAAGACCTGGAAGAGATATGAATTTTAACCATAATAGAAGGATATTTTTGCAGAGACTCCAAACAGACTTTCTAAAGTCTTAGTATAATAACCTGAACTTCACTGTGTCCTAAGCTTTGTTCTTCATATGTTAAAAAATACTTAGAAAAATATATCTAGTTTATAACTGTCCATTAAAATGATAGTTTATATCTTCCAATAACTCCTATGAACTCAGACAAACAACAACAAAAAAAATTGGATGGATCATTTCCTAATCTTCCAAAAATCAAACTGACTCCACTGACATAAATTTGACTATTAAAAGATTTTGTATTTGAGAATACTTAAAATAAACTGTGGCTCAGATAGAATAGATCAGCAGTAAAGTTGGGGTTTTTTAAGTAAAAAGGTAGACTTTTCAAAAAATATATTGCTTCCAAACAAGAAAATGATATATACTTATACTTTTTCATCACCACAAATTATAAACCAGGATTTGTCAATAAAACGATATGAAAATGTCATAGAAAGCATGTGAAAATATTATTTATTTCCAGTTGGGTCATGAAAACCACAAAAAGATAGCTTTGCTCAAGATGGAATCTGTTCTGTTTTATACTGGCCTCATATGCACCATATTCACTCACCACACTCAATCTAAAAATTACTTTAAACACTAAAAAACAGATAAATGATAAAGACTGTACTTTATTTATCATCTAGAGAGAGCTCTTGTTTGCAATTTTCATCCTTACAGGTGAAGATCTTAAGAGAGACTTTAAAGTAAGATATTAAAAATAACCCACAACAAACCACGGAAAGAAAAATTGAAAACAATAGACTGTTGAGTAAGTTGAGAAACTTCATGTCTAGAAAGTGTTTAAATGACAAGATTTGTCAGTGAAGACTTTGCTTTAAGTCTCTTTGATAAGGGGAAAAAAAGAAAAGCAAAAACACAAAGGGAAAATTTTAACATCAAATAATGACAGTATAGAGGCTTTTGTTATTTTATGTGTAAACAGAACAAACCAAAGCAGATTGCACAGCACTATTTCACCACTGGCTTCATTTTAGGAACATCTTTTTAGGAACTGTGAAAACAGGTTAACACAAAAGGGGCTTTCTTAAACAATTCATATGTGCAGAAGTGCTTATGAACCATCGCATGGATGATTAACACACTAACTTTGGCCATTTGCAGTACTGTCAGCCTTGGAACTTGTATTTATGTATTCATGTAATCGATATTGCTCACAACCATATTTTCAGAATCAGGTTCTTCCCTCCCCTTCCCCTCCTGCCCCCCCTCCCCAGTTGCAATTTGTTTGCAATTTTATGATCAAATGAATCTTTGCTACCAAATGATCTTCAGGTGAAAACTCAACCCGATTCTTACCTGTCACTGTATCTACAGCAGTATTTCCTGATGTTTATTTAAACCCATATTGTCTTTCCTTCCCTCCCCTCTTCCTGTACCCTTACTGGTACCTCCTCACTACTTGCTTTGGCAGCAGGAGCCAACACTGACTGCCCTGAGCACAAAGTTCAGCCCCCGCTATGGCTTATTTACCAGGGCTGTTCCATTT
This sequence comes from Premnoplex brunnescens, assembly GCA_035040995.1. NCBI lineage: Eukaryota > Metazoa > Chordata > Aves > Passeriformes > Furnariidae > Premnoplex > Premnoplex brunnescens. The sequence goes on from JAWWLT010000040.1 coordinate 16,755,233, forward strand.
AACACACACCTCCTGTAAAGCTTAAACAGCTCAGGGCTGGTACACAGTGCTGAAAACCCATGACATGGGGTGCAGACGTGTGCACCTCTAGTGACTGAAGCACAAGAGTTTGTTTTGCCTCCTTTGAGCTCCTCTGACACAAATCAGCTCTCACCTGAGATTTGTGCATGTTTCCTGCAGGGTCTTTTAGCTTTGCCACTTTGACGTGAGGTGGCACTTATCTTAGCCACTCAAGGTTGGCTCTTGTCTGACTAGTTCATATTTGAAGCAGAAGGTATTTCCCTACTGACTCATCTCTTCTAAGCAGTATCCACATTCTAAGTTTCTAGCTGATGAGCCATTTATACTATCCTTAAATGACGAGTGTTGTGGGGGAACCAGCTAAAGACTTTGCTGAGTGGAAAGATCAGAACACTGGAAAAACTTCAGAACCTAAGAAATCTATAATAAAGGAAAGGTTTTATCAGCTTTGGACTCGACAGGTGCAAAGCAGAACCCAAACTGCTGTTTAAAAAGTTCTTTCAATGTTTCAATAGTATCGTTGTATTAGAATAGTAATTATTACTTTTGCATTGTTCAATTGTTCTTATTGGCAGTTGTATCCCCAGTTTCTTATTGGCTGGCTGGGTGTGCAGTGCATCGGCACCTTATAAGGCTAGCCACACCCCAGTTTTCCCTTTTATGTTGTGGTTTCTCCCCTTTTATCCTTTTGTGTCGCGCTTCGTCCAAGCTTCGCCCTTATCTCCTCCCCAGTTCCAGAACCCTCCATCCTGACCCTATATAAGTCCCATGTGCCCCTCAAATAAAGTCCATTCCTGCTTTAACCCTAATCCGGTGTGAACCGTCCCTTCTTTCCCGGCGGAACACGGCACAGTGCTAATTATTTTTATGTATTTTAGATGAGTGCCTGAAAGACTTTTACCTAACCTCACAATCACTTGTAGGAAATGTTAAGAGATGTATGACTCCTTTTTGTTTTTCTCTCTATATCATACAATGCCCAAAGTTTCCTATTTTTTTTTTCCTTCTTTTTATTTGGTTACACTAAATTTCAACTAAATAAAAAAAGAAATCAGAGTTAGGGGCAGCTTCATAGGGAAAATAGGACTGTGTTCCGTACATAGAATAGTATAGCCACATACCCATACACACATGATCATAGATACACAGATAGACACACATAAATGTATATGTCACTAAAAATAAAGACCGCACTCATTAGTTCTGCCTGAGATGATGTATCCCCTCAACAAATCCACCCATAGAATCAATGCAGGCAAGAACTGTATTTTTTTTTTTTTTTAATACTGTTTTATAAAACATGTTTTGCATTTTTTCTTTTCTTTGTTCTTCTATATTTTTGTCACTTTTTTTTCAAACCTTTCCATTTTACTTGGTTTTGAGTATGTCTTCCACATTTTTGCCCCATTTCATTTTCCTTCTTGTTACCAATTCTTAACTTCTAATATTACACCTCGCTATCAAACTGACTGTCCTGTGCCAGAATTGCTTCTGCTGAACAAAGGCTTGAGACAGACGTGGTGTATCTGTTTCTAAGCAACACACAGAAAGTTTTCTCTTTTCAAATGCCAGAAGACACTGTTGAGAAGTACCAGGAAAGGTGCATTATCCTACGCACTAGCCAAACTTAAGAATTATTTCAAGATTTAGTGTGCAGTCTTAATTTACACCAATCTGGAAAAACAAGTCTTCAAACAGCGAATTTCAGTGTTGCACAAAACACTTGGCATACACATATCTTTGAAAAAGGTAGGGTTTTGCTACTCTTGCCTTCAAGCAATGTATCAAATTTAGGAGTCAGCAGCTCCATTTTTGGATAAAGCAAGCCTTAGGAATGCATTTCAGAGTGATGTATGATGCATTTTCAGAATTCTAAGATTATAATGTAAAGAGGTCAGAAAATGATATGCAATGTCTAAAATGCTGAAGAGTAATGGGAAAGATTACTTCATGTAATCATGAGCAAGATACTTTGTTATAACTGTAATTGTTTAGTTGTGGTACATTTTTTGAATGTACTTATAAAAGTCAAGGATTCATACAAAATACTTAATGAAACTGTCAAAATTCATGCAAAACTTCACATTATATAAAAAAAGCAAAATCAGAGTTTCAGATGCTATAAAAATGACTATTATATGGTAATCTAGATTCGATGGGAGTTTTACAATATTATCACCATCTTTTTCTCCCATGTTTATCTATAAATTTCTGATAATATCTTGTCTTTTGAATTAATCTCTTCAAATTGAACTAATTTTACTTTCAGTCTTTGATTTTTTTTTTCACTATCTCCTTATATCTCCTGCTATTATATGTTCTAACAATATTTTCTTCTCTGACAGTATTACATTTTGTGAGCCTACATTTTAGAGGCTGTTTCTTATTTTGTACTAGAACATCTGCCATGGTTTAAATACTAGTCACTTGAACAATACTTCTTCAAGGAGTTAGACTAAGTCAGTATGTTCAGAATACTCATCTTGGTCTGATCATGTCCTTTGAAAGTGAGTGGTGAAAGTGGTGAAAGATTCCAGAAACAATAAAATAAGACCACTGGCTTTCAGAAATAACCGAAACTGTTCATACTAAGCTAATTCTGTTATAAAGAAGAAGGAAAAAGTATTTGATATTCCAGCTGTGAAACACTTTAATATTAGTGGCAAGCCCCTTATCAGTGAATTTCAAATTACAAACTCATACTCAAAATGAATAAGGTGTTTAAACATTTATCTGTTATTCAGCAATTAAGTTCTGCTTTTGCATATCACTAATATGCTCTATTATTCTATCGTGTCCTATAACTTCTTTATTTCCTCATACAATCTTTAATTTTGTGTAATCCATACTAAAACCACAGCAATTGTGCTCCAGGCATTTTAATAAAACATGCTTCAAACGTTTCCTAAAGAATCTCGTTTTTAATTTGAATTAATAGTTTCTTCTAGCTACAAATTTTCAAGATTATTCCAGGATTTTGTTTGCCTGAATTTGATCAAACAGTGGCATCCAGCGGGAAAAGTAGATGTGTATTCCCAAGTGGTGTAGCTATTGAGGTATGTATCACCTATGCTCATTTTAGAAAAGGAAGAATGCCAATACCCTATCAAAAAAATCCAAAATATTTCTTTAATTTATAAGTAACAGTATGGCAAGCTTATTAAGCTGATTCAGTTTTTGCAGCTCCAGTAAGAACATGACTTTAGTCAGTCTTTGATCTCCTTAGTTTTTTCTGGATTCTTTTCATTTCATGATAGCACAATTTGAATCATTATCAGTTTCTGCTTCTGCCACTGCTATCTTCCCTGAACAAAAGGTACAATATTGAATGCAACCTACTAATGTGTTGAGAAATACAGGTGATTAATGCTCTTGAAATCTATTTTTTTCTGACTTGAATATACATGCATACATCATGACTCACTTATACTATATTCAAGCTAGAAATTATTGAGATAACAATTCATACCAAAATAAAATTAAAATCCTCAAGAATTCTACAGCAGAAGTAAGATAATAAAAGCATGAAATGCCTGTGAAACATTAATATCTACAAGTTCATGTCCTTCAAATTCACTTTATATATGTACACTTCCCTCACCCCACCCCCACACCCCTGACCTCCATTTCCACTTGTTGGAAGTGCTCTACTATTAAATATTCATCTAATCAGCTTATGGTACTCTACATATAATAGCTAAAAAAAAAGTACATTTAAAAGAAATTATGCAACTGAATTTCATTGTTAGATGCACAGAGTGTTCAAGTTTCCAGTTGAAATCTATTCAGCACAAGTGTCCTATACAAGTTTCATACAGTAAAATAGCTATTGATTTACATAAACTAAGTCTGTTAGCTTTGAATTACATACAAGTAGCTAAATGCTGTTTGAGGTTAAGTTGGTAAATGCTTGTTACTACATTTCCCTAAATGGAAGTTTGCATAAAAGTAAATAAGTTAAATCATTGCCACCATAGTTATGGACAGTAAAAGGATTAACTGGAAAGGAGTTCAATTTACTGCCAAGAGGAGACAGACAGTAATGGCAGGTGTGGATAGGGAGGTACATATTTGTGCACAATTACAGTCTTTATCAATTGATGCAGATGTCAGTGGTACCTAATTCTTATTCCCCAGCACAGTTCCATTCGTAAAAGGAACTGGAGAAAGTAGGAGATCCCATCACAGAATTCAAACACACACTCACAAACACACAAAATTTGCTGAAAGAAAAATCATGAAGATTTAGTTTTAAAAGGAGGATTTTAAGATTCTGATTTCTAGATCATATTGTGGTTAGTAAGGCACCTTAAAACTACTGGCAAGAATACAGACACTGCAAAAGGGAGGAACCAGCCCAGGGTCACAAACTAATGAATGAGGAAGAAAAGAGGAACAAAACTGAGTTTTCTTGCCCTTATCAGCATTTTTAATCTCTATTGGGTTAAAAAGTTAAAGACAATGTAGATATTATTTGCTCTTTCAGATGTGAAGGTTTTTGGACTTTTTGTATATGTTTTTACACATATTTTCCAAAAATTTTGAGGGCCTTCAATCACAAGAAATAAACCAAACCAAATCAAACCAAAACCAAAACCAAACAAAAACTCCAAATCCAAAACATAGGAGTTGAACAAACCTGCAAGCATCTCATAGCCACCCAGTCTGACATTGTTAAATAAATTTCAAAAGTTTTGCAATTACTTTCAAAGTACTGAGGTTTGTCAGACTTCTTTTGTCTGGAACAGTTTTGACTGGGTTTTTTGTTTTGTTGGTTTGTTTTAAATTCATTTAACTGTAACTATATATTTATTTTTTTTCTCAAGACCAAGTATCTGCAATTATTTCGTTTGACTTTTGTTTGTCTTTGCATGAATACAATCATAGATTTATTTTTTTTTTCCTGTCTATGGTACCAGGAATTTCTTAGTGCATTTAACTGATAGGCAAATGATAGATAAAGATGATTTAAAAAAAAAATAATAAAAAAAACCCCACCAAAATATTCAGCTAAACACATGTTAATATGCCAAATATCAGATAAAATAACTCTTTTTAATGGACAATATTAAGGAACCAAGTTTTTCAAAAAGCTTATAAGTTACTATAATGCCCTTTTGGCATTCAAAGCTCAGCATTAAGGAAACATAATATAACCTGAAAATTACTGATAAAATAGAGGGAAATAAATCTCAAAAAAAAAAAAAAAAGAAATTATTTTAGGATTCTTTATTAACAAGCTATCTTTAGGTATGTTAATATGACCCATACAGGATTTTGAAGACATTAAAAGTGAAAGCACCATAAGCTTATCTTAAGAAATAATGGGACACTTGAAATTTAGTCTCCCTGTTGCAACATTTCTTTCTTGACAGTCAGATGGATGGTTCCCTTAAATCTTATGATTCTGCTAGTAAGTAAATCTTTTTATTAATATAATGAAGTTAAAAAGAAAGTGGGTTTGCATAGCAGAAAATGATCAGGTTTTGGTACTAGGTTTGGTCCATTTTGATTTTAATACTGAAAATACGGAACTACAGAGTTTCATTTTTAGCTAACCATCTTGCTGTACGTCAGAGGATGAGAAGTAGAAGACATGTTTCAGCTTAGTCATTGAAAACAAAGGGAAAAAGAGCAACAAAAATCAGTCTGCCTTTAGTTCTGACCAGTGTAGTGTACTGTAACTATTCATGCTGTTTCTGAAAGAGAGACAGAGAGCTGTCTGGTGTTTTGGGGGAATGCCAAAATTGTCACATACTACTCATCATGCTTTCTGAGACACAACAGGAATGGTACGTTCTGCATTTCCCTGTCTCTTTGGGTCAACAACTGAACTCCCTCCACATTTTCACATTCAGTTTCTCTTTGTCTCCCCAGCTGTAGAGGCCTGGATGTTCCTGAACCTCTGCTCTTATAGAAACATTTCTCTGCATATCCATTTTGAGAAAGTGGGCATGACAGCTATTCTGTAACAAACTTCAAATTAATATGGGGATGGAGAAAGAAAAAAAGATTACAGGGATGGGGGACAGAGGAACAAAGGGGAATGAAAGAAATTAATATGAGTATTTCACTAGATACTTGTGCTCTTTTCTTCTGTGTCTTCATTTTGCTTTTGCAGTAGAAACATTGCAGTTTGTATTTCCTCTTTGAAGGTTTGCAGCAATTCCATGTCTTTGGCAGAGATTTCCTCTAATTAAATGTCCACAGTTTCTGCATGATTTATTTCTCTTATTCATCATAACCTAATTCCTTTCCACCAAGAGCTAGTTGACAGAACTGTCAATTTCTTTATGTCCTTGTTAGCTTGACTCACTGATTCATCATCTACCTTCTTTGGATACACTCAGAACCATTTTTGATGGGCTGGCCAGCAGGAAGATCTGTCACATTGCCAGCATATTTTTCATTCTTCAGATCCACTCTTTCCAGTTCTATTACTGAACAGAGTTTATAGATGTTTAGTTGACTGTCCATGATCAGCAAAAACAGATGATAGAGATAAGGCATGAATATACAATGTGTTTTTCTTTCGCATACTCAGCATTTTCTCTTAAAACAGTAGCCAGTGGTAAATTGAGCAGCAAGTGCTATAGAACAATTACCCTCTCGAGGCCTGTTGAGACAACTATTGTGTCTTCCTACAAGGCAACCTCTTCATTTGACTTCTTTTAGAGAGGAGTTTCAAAAAGCTTCTCAAACAAGGAGTATTCTCTTTTCCTCTTCCTCTTCTCTTCCTCTTCTCTTCCTCTTCTCTTCCTCTTCTCTTCTCTTCCTCTTCTCTTCTCTTCTCTTCTCTTCTCTTCTCTTCTCTTCTCTTCTCTTCTCTTCTCTTCTCTTCTCTTCTCT
>JAWWLT010000040.1:16762308-16775867 GCA_035040995.1 Premnoplex brunnescens
TTCTTCTTTTTTCTCTTTTCTTTTCTTTTGTCTTTTTTCTTTTTCTCTCTGTTCCTCCCTTCCCCTCTCCTTTCCTCTTCTCTAGCCTAAAGAAAAATATAATCAACATACATTTAGAAACTATCAGCTTTACACTGTGTATTACAAACCATAGACATGCCCTACATGGAGCTAGATTTCGAAAATATGGTTAAGCAACACTGTAAATGACTGCAATGTGTAAGTTTATGGAGGTGGCTCAAAATCAGAAAACATCAAGCTTCCAACACCTGAGCACATTTTTGAACTGAGCCAGCAAGCAAGTTTTGAAACAAATACAGTTATACATGCCTGATGGAGAAAAGTAACCCACATAGATTTATTCCGTGCTTCCTCACAAACATATCTGATTAATTTTTGTTTACTTCTATTCCCCTTAGTTGTGTCTTCCCGTAAACTCCATTTCTTGATCATTTTACATCTCGCGCTTGTACTGCTGCTTGCATTGTAAGGCAGTCTTATTTATTATTCAGATGTAACAGAGATCAGTCTCTAGTCAGTTTTATGTACTATGCAATATATCTCCTTAGACTTGAGAGCAAGACTATAAAATATGCAAATAGCTGCAAGTTAAAAAAAAAATATATATATGCAAAAGTTGTTTATTTCATTCTTGGAGCAAACCTAGGGGGAAATAAAGACAAAATGACTGTGTTGTTAAAAAAAAAAAAAAAAAAAAATTACTATGAAAAGTATATAGCAGATACTATCAATGAGCGTTTTGTATGTTGAGTTTTTTTCTTTGTAATTATTAGTTTACCTAACAGCCTTACAGATATTTAAGATTGGGGTAAAGAAACCTGGAGGCATTCAGCCATTCTAAGCTTCAGATGTGCTGTCACTTATGCAAAACAGGCCAATCAGGAAGACCCAGAAAAGAGATGTTTGTCTCAAATTCTTCCCTGTACAAAAGTACTAAATTCATGACTCCACTGAGGTTCTTTGGAGACCTCAGTGCCTAAAATCACTGGGAGCTATGTAGTTACATCATAGAATAAAAAAATATATTTAAACAGGTGCATATTAGATATTTCTTCTTTTAAAAAGCTTGTTTTCAGCTTTTTTCAACTAATAACAATGGTCAGTGAAAACGTGTTTTTCAGATAGCTTAACCATGTATTATCATAGTTAATATAGCTTAGCAATTCAAAACAAGCTTTTGGTATTTTCACAAATATAATTGGGTAAGAAAAATGTCCCATCAAATTTTAAATTGATACTCAGATACTGCAGACAGTCAGCAGATGTTACTGGCATTTCTTTTGAAGCAGAGAGCTTCAAACAGTAAATACGACCCTTTATTTGATTGATGTCCATTAATATATAGTTATGTTCCAACTTTTTTTTTTTTTCTTTTTTTTTTTTTCCCCCACTGGGAATAAAATCTCAGTAAAATGAAATAGAAAGAGAAGCAGTGGCAGGAATGCAATTATTCACTATGTTTCAGGTTCGTTTTAGAGATTTCATGAATGCCAATTCCAAGGATTTTTTTGAAATTTTCTAATTTACCTTCCAAACATATACAGCAGATCTCTGTTTATATTCAAAATTACAACTCATTTCAGTCTATTATTTCAAGGTGAAAATCAAAAGAAAATGGAAATAAATCACACATTTGCCTCTGTCTGTGTACAGGTCAAGATTCAACATCATGTTTAAAACATGATAAATGATGGAGATAAACCTTAAACTCAGAGTTCTAGAAAGGTGGCTCCAGTCAGCCATTGCTGATTTAGAGAAATATTCATCTACCCAACATATAAAAACATTAGTAAATTATTCTGACTGAAAATGTTGAAATAATGCTCTCATGAGTGACACTATGGGTTAAAAAGATTAACCTCTCTTTAATTCAGTTTCTTTTTTTTTATATATTTTTTATTGTGAGTTATTTCTGACCATTTGTTTGTGAATGAATTTAAATGTTGATATTTATCAGAACCTAGATACTAAAAATATCTATTTGTTTTTTCTTTGTTATTAATTGCTTTTTAAATTATAGCCTTATAAAATGAAGCAAAATACATTATCTAAATAGCAGAACATGTCTTTCTTCATTAGCTTCACTACCTGGTTTTCTCTTACACAATAACAATCAGCCTTTACAGTTTTTATAATGATCTGTTATAAAACCAGAGACCAAAACATACAGTTAATTGTAAATTTTATGCAATTAAAAAAAATAATCTTGTACTTTAAAGACACAACAAGTTCAAAATAAGATAATACCACTATGCATTTTATTTTACTATAGTACAAAAATGTATGTCATTCTAAGCATATATGGCATAGCAGTGAGTCTCTTCGTAAATATTGACAGAACCTGTCAGTTCTAGACCACAACTTAAGCTGAAGTTTTTCAAGTAAGATCCAATTACTCTTTTTTCCATCTCCGTTGCTCTGACAGACTTGCTTCATTAGCAAAAAGTGTGTGCCCCACTGCAAAAAAATCTCCATACTAATATGCATTTTACTACTCCTCAACAACTGGGGAATAGGAAAATGAGATGGTGTGTTGTTGGCTACAGTAATAAGCATATCTCCTGAGTATTGCTTTGCATTAATTTATTTTTATTATACAGGGTTGTTGTTGTGAAAAGAAGTATATTTTCATCTGTTTTACATTATGTTTGAAATTCTATGGGCATGATCTGACTGGTGAGTTCTGCTGACTCCAGTGGAAATTAGGAACAATCATGATTAACCACTTTAAATCAGTTTTTGAACATTTTATATTATTTTCCCTTTGTTCTTAGTACTTATGTTTAGACACAATTCTCTTCTATGTTTGTACAAGATGGAAAAATATGATTAATGTAACAGCTATAGTGCTCTGATGTATCGGTTTTCATTTCTGGGTTTTGGTAGCTGGGGGACAACAGGGATGGCTTCTGTGAGAAGCTGGTGGAAGCTTCCCATCTGTCCAGCAGAACCAGTGCCAGCCAGCTCCAGGAAGGACCCAGCACTGGCCAAAGCTAAACCAATCAGGAATGGCGGTAACACCTCTGTGATAACATATTTAAGAAAGAGGAGTTATTGCACAGATGTAATTGCAGCCATAGAAGAAAGGTGTGAGAATATACGAGAGGAACAAGCCTGCAGACAACAGTGTAGAAGGAGGGGAAGGAGCTGCTCTGAGCACTAGAGCAGAGATTTCCCTGCAATCCTTAGTGCAGACCATGGTAGAGGAGGCTGTGCCCCTGCAGCCCATGGAGGTCAACAGGAATGCAGAGAACCACCTGCAGCCCATGGAGGAGATCTATTCCAGAGCAGGTAGTTTCCTGAAAGAAATCTTTGAACCCACGGGAAGCCCATGCTGTAGCAGTCTTATGGCAGGAGACTGCAGAGCCGTGGAGAGAGGAGCAGGTTTTCTAGTAGGACTTGTGACCCCGTGGGAGACTCAGGTTGGTGCAGGTTGTGCCTGAAGAACTGCATCCCGTGGAAGAGTGGCCTGCATTGGAGTAGAACTGTTGCTGGTGAGAAGAACTCACCTTGGAGAAGTTCATGAAGGACTGTCTCCTGTAGGAGGGACCTCATGGTGGAGCAAGGGAGGGACTCCCGTCACTGAGCAGTGTCAGGAACAGCCTGTGATGAACTGACCATAACCCTTATTCCCTGCCTTTCTGTGATGCTGGGGAGGAAGAGAGAGAGCCTGGGAAGGAGAGAAGGGTGGAGAGGAAAGTTTTTTAAGGTGTTTTTTACTTCTCATTATCCTGCTCTATTTTTGTTAGTAATAAATTCAATTAAGTTCCATGTGTTTACCCCATGATGGGCTTCAATGAGTGATGTCTCCTGGTCCTTATTCCAACTCATGAACCTTTTGCTGTATTTTCTCTGCCCTGTCCAGTTGTAGAGAAGAATGAGAGAGTGACTTTGGTGGACACCTGGCATTCAGCTGGGGTGAACCCACTACATCTGGTAACTTTCAAATACCTTTGACTATATCCAGTTTTGGAATACATTGATTAATAGAGGAAAACTCAACAGCTGTTTTATTTTTCACTTTTCTTCCTGTGGTAAGAGCCACCTAAGAAGCATATAAAAAGCTTTCAATTGTTTGATTTTCTATTGGTTTTAACTAGCAAGAATGTATTACAGTGTTTTCAACACACTGTAAATTTTTTTCACTTGTCCTGTTTTTCACTGTGCTTGGGATTCCTAAGAGTTCTGAAACAGATCTCACTATCTTTAAAGCCCCATCACAGGACTTTTTAATTTGTACCTGACAAATAAGCTGTCTGGAGACTCAGATCCCATAACAAGAAAAAAAAAAAAAAAAAAAAAAGAGGAAAATATGAAAGCACAGTTAAAACACTTAAATGAATTCCAGTTACCAGTATCTATTGTACACTCCTGTCTTAGCTGCAGCAAACACCTGATTTGAAAGAGGATGGAGAAGGGGTACAGAAGGAAGATTATTGTTCTGCCAATAATCCTTGTTTGGGCATCAACAGTAGCTGAAGTTAATGTGCCTGGCAGTCAGACTGCCTCCAATTCACATGTGAGTAGGCCTGCAGTAAGGTTCCTGTGTACGTGCATGAGATGCCTGAGCACAATGTGTCTTCATTCTTTACCCTGGAGATGTTCAAAACGGGCATCAATACAGTCAATGAAGCTCAGACAGAGAGCTATTGGGTCACCTTAAAGAGCCACCTAGAGTTTTATTTCCCTACGCAAAGATGTAGTGCCATTTTGTGTATCTGACGTGCTAAAGAGCAGTGATGTCCAGTTGTTTCTTTGCTGCAAATTCTGCAAGTTCCCTGTCAGTGGGGTTTTGATGGACACTATATGCCTCTGTGTATGTTTCAACATTATTTCAGCTGCTGCCTTCTAAGTTGAATTTCATAGCTTCTTTCAGAACTGCATCATCCTCTGTGGAATTTCAACAAAAACATGTCATAGAAGGGTAATAGCTAAAGAAAGATTAATCTGTGAGGTATATAGTCTGCGATATGATGTCAAAAATAGCCTTTCAGTAGATCTGCACTGTTCCTCAAAAACCAGGCATATATGCACTTACTGATACTTTGTGTTTTTAGTGTTTAAATATAGTCACCCTGTGCTGACAAAAGGGAGAAGTACTGGTTTATGGTATGAATTACAAGCTGGATTTCCTTCTACTCTTACTGAAGTATAATTAATTTATGGTGATGTGAAAACATTCTAAGAATTTTTTGCTTAAAAGATTCTCTAATATTTCACTAAAAAGAGAAGCTAAGGCCAAATACATTTAAAAAATAAAGTTTGTTGCCCTTAGGCACTGCAAAGGAATAGACATAATTTATTTCAGTCTCTTATCTAACCATTTGGTATATGAAATGTAGAGCAAACATGATTTTATCATGCTCTTTTCCAGTGTGACTGCTTACTCAGGTGACACATTACAAAACAGATGACCCAGTGAAATAAAAAAATAAAAAAAATAATTAAAAAAGAACATAAAAACTGGAGATAAATTCAAATTTCTAACTCACAGTTATTATAATTCCATAAATTAAAATAACTATATATCACTGTAGAAATACAGTTGGGGAAAATACTTTGTCATTTTTGTAGCTGCTTTGTTTAATATGTTAGGTCATGTGTCAATGAACTTCAAATGACAAAACACTGAATACTGAAATTTAAAGTAATAAATAGCTATAAAAAGCCCCACTCATTATGCATTTATTTACAGCAGAAGAAAAGCAATCAATTCAAAAAATGGTATTCACAGCTGAAATTAAATGGTGAACTGGCAAGGTGCTATTGGGTAAGTGTCACAGTTATTCATGGTCCTGTAACTGGGTGAGAGTTTGTCTGCATTTTAATTAGCGGAAAAGAGTTAACTTCTAACTTACAAAATATAGAGCACTTCTGCCTATATGTCATTATGCTTTTATAAATATAAAAGGTGTGCATCTTTATTTCTCTGTTTCTAACAGACAGAATATTTATTTACCTTCCAGACACAAATTTTCAATTACAGTATTGCTGAGGATCACTTTCAGTATCACTCTTAATTAGTAAATTTAATTAAGTTCAAATTTTGAAGATTTGAGTTAATTTGCCAATATAATTAAAACATTTACCAAATAGTTGTTAAGGAAACTTCCTAGTCTGACCATTCGCAACACACTCTAGCAGTCAGATGAATGCCTGACCCAGTATGTTATGAATATGAAGAAAGGATTCGAAGAGTGGAGAAAGTATTCACAATAGTATCAGCCTAACCCACCTGAAATACAAGAACGTGATACACAACTTGGGGTGAAATGTTAGTCAATGTACTATCATGGAAATTCAAATTAGGAGCAGTGTATGGGAGGAACCATACACTGTGTTCTTATTTTGCTGTTTGCTTATTTTGGGTATTATTTTGAGGATAACTCAATACATCATTCTCACATCAAACGAGTAGTGAATGAGCAACCAGTTACTTAATCCTTGACTTCTGAGTATCTGTTGTGGTTATATCTTGATAATCATTTCTATCCTATGATAATAATCTTTTTATGCTTTATCCTGCTATGTTCATCACTTGCAATAATGTTATAAGGCAAATGGTTAAATGCCTTGAAAGGTACTTTTCCCTTTTCCTTATGACACCGTAATTATTATGTTTGTTACCTGTAATAATGTTGTATGTAAGTCTAGTGGTTAAACGCCTTGATTCTTTTTTTTCCCTTTTAGCATATTAGCAGGAATGCTCAATTATTATGAAGGGAATACTGTTGAAGAATACAACTGATGCAGGTGGCTTGGTTTGCAAGATGCAGTATGAGGTGCAGATTGAGAGGCAGACTGAGCTCTGGGTGGGAGTACAAGACAAGAGGCCATGAACTGCCAGACCTTTGCATAACAAGGATCATGAAGCCCAGTGGCACCGGACAGGTGAACAGACACTGGGAGACACAACAGGAGCCAAGGAAGAGCAAGATTTTATTGTGCTGTACTGTGAGGATATAAAAGCCCAGGGGTTCCTTTGTTGGGGGTCCCTCCTCAGAGGTACCAACTCAAGCTGTTTCTGTGTTCTGCATTGTGAATAAATGGCTTTGTGGAACGAGACATCTGAGACTGCTGTGGGAAAACTGGGGTTGAATCAGTAAGGAAACCTGGTCTGGCTGTGTGTGATGGGGTGCGCGGCACCCATTGGTCACTGGAGCCACTCACTGTGAAGGGGCTCGAGTCCCAGCTCTGAAGGTTTCTGGCATTGAGAATGTGACTGACAGAGAGGCTCGAGAATGATCAGACTGGGAAGTCTCCTTAACACAGTTTCATGGTAGGACATTTTAACCAGTTATGTTAAATTTCATTTTCATATTCGTTCTTCTTGTTAAATCATACCTGATTAAAAATTTTTATATTTTTAGACTGATTTTTAATTCTGATGGTTTTTTTTTTTATGTATTTCTACAAGTTCATTAAATAAGATGTGTTTATATAAATACCTAACAAAATTCTTATAAAAAGATTGTATTTCTTTCTATTTTATAGATTCAGGGCAATTAAAGTGTAAAATTTTCCATAGATTCCAAATTTCAGTAATCATAATTGATAGTTGTGTTGCATTTTTATAAGCAGATACTTTTGAGTGTGCACACATCTGTCATTGTGCATAATGAGACTCCAACAAGCTTACCTTTTTTTTCTGGTTTTCCTCTAGAAGTTAAGGTGGGTTTCCTTGAGTTTAGTTTGTCTCGTGCTTGGAGAATTTTTTAAACCTATGAAGGAAGGCTGAAGCAGTTGGGATTGTTTAGCCTGAAGAAGAGAAAGCTCAGGGAAAATGTTATTGTACCCTGAATGCCAAAAAGGGCTTGTAAGAAAAATGGAGAAAGATATTTAACCAGGGCTGACAATGACAGGACAAAGGACAGTGGTTTAAACTGAAAGAGGATGGGTTTAGATTTCCTTTAGATAAAGAACAAATTCTTGACAAAGAGAGTGGTGAGGCACCAGAACAGTTTGTCCAAGTAAATTGTAGATTCATCATCATTGGAAGTTTTCAAGATCAGGTTGAGTGGGGCTTAGAGCAAGCTAACCTAATGAAGGAAGTCCATGGCTATGGCCATCTGGTTCAACAGTTGGGGACAGAGTCAGGGGTGTGGTGGTGGTCATGTGTGTGTGGTAGGTGAGCAGATTTGGTGATTTTTAAAGATAGCTTCCAACCCAAACAATTTCACAATTTTGTGATTCTCTCTATATAAGACAGCTCAGATTGGGTAGTCTCTGAATAGTTCTGTTTTTCTGCAGGAAATATAAAGGGAATTAGAGGTGATTACTATAGATTTACATGTCAAACTTTATCTCTGATAGAGAAGATATTTAAATCCTACCCTAGTTCACAAAAAATAAAGGACTGTGATTCTCGGATTTACAAGAACAGGTACACTCTGCATCTACTATCTGACCCAGAATTAAGTTATAACCTAATCTCTACATGGAACTAGTCTTCTAGCTTTCAGAGCTTTTTGTTTGAATCATGTGGAATTTTCATAAATTTACTTGAGTTATGAATTGTGACAGTTCTTTTAAAGATCTAAGTAAAATTAAACTGTATTAAAGCAGTTTTCTAATTAATTTTTTACTCTTTTGACCCTTAATAGACTAGTTGATCAATACTTTTATTGGACATTAAAACATATTTTTACTTTAATATTTTTGTGATGTGAAAGCTAATTTGTAATTTAGAAACAACTATGATGAAAAGAGGTTTTTCTTTCCTAAACAAACCTAATATTACATCTTGTTTTATCATGGTATAGCCTAAAAGATTTTAAATACGTGTTCATCTGGTATTGGAAATGCATTATATGATGACATTCTTTGCCTATAGAGGATAAAAATAATTCCTTTTCTACATAATTTATTTCTAGTTGAAAGTAATTTCTCCAAAATAATGCTAAATAAAAGGGGAAAAACTGTTTCAGATCTGATGTGTTTAATTTTCCTGTTTTAATGAGAAACTGACCCCTTGCACTCTCCCTCACTGTGGGATAATTACTATCTGCTGTTACTAACAGTTCCAGAAATAAATGATCTAGTCAGGATTAGAATTAACAAGCATGGCTGATCAAGCCACTACGAACACACCTTCCTCAGAGTCAGTTTCAGCTGATGTTGTTCACTCATTCTCAGTTAGGTACTATCTTACAGCATTTACTTACTGAATATTTACTTGCTGATTGGCAATTGCTGTAGCAGTTTTATGGGCTGTGGAAAAAATATTCAACTAGGATAGGCGAACGTACCTTTCACATTCAGTAGAGGCCGTAGTGATATATGTAATGGTAACTTAATAAATTGATGACACTGTACTGAACTAGAATAATACAATTTAGCAATTTTTTTCAACAGAAAAGTAACATGATTTGTTAACTTTATATTTTGATTTGAAAATGTAATAAATTGAATATTAATGCAAATCATTATTTCTATCACATTCAGTGACATTTATTGTAAGTATAATCTAGTGGCTTAATATCTCAATTTCATAAATGTTCTCTTAAAAATTATTCTTCCATATGATACATTAGTTTCAGATTGATCAATTAATGAAGATTTACTGTTTTGGTGATAGTGACAGCATGGTACACTATTTAAAACCTGTCTGGGAAAAACAACTGAAAGGAAATGTTTATTACTTCATAGTTCGTATCTTTATACCATGATTTTGATCTATTCATCAAAGTACTAAAAAGCAAGTAGAGAATGAGACTTAGGTACCAGAGCAGTAGAATCACCAAAATCACCAAACCAGTGGACAAAGCTGACTCAGTGATTTCTAAATCACAGGCACTGTTCACATACATTATAGTAATGAAAATAATTTGTTAGAATTTTGAAGGAGTAGATGAGAAAGTAGGTCTGAAATAGAAACTGATTTTACAAATACACTGTTTTTTGTTCTGATGTTATATCATGAGCCTTAAAGCACTGTTGGTAGTTGCTGTTATATTAGAAGTCTTGCTCTATTTCATTCAGTAACTCAGAGACAATTTCCAGAATGATTTTTCTAACGTGAGTGGAGCTAGAAAACTTCAAATCATTCAAACGTGATTGGAATTTGTCAAATACTATGCACTTTTAACAAAATGAAACAGTTTAAAGCATCTCAAAAAAAAAAAAAAATTACAAATTTCCAGAGAGTTGCAGGAAAGATATTAAAAAGCAAGGTCAATGAACTGTTATGTGTTATAAGGAGATTTCAAATCCTTCAGCCTGAAAACAAAACCCCAAAAATCTAGAAGACACTACACAGGTCTTTTATGATCGGTCTAAAGATGGTAAATATGGGCAAGTTTTCCCTGCCTCCTCTGATGGAAGAACTATGGGACATCAGTTGAAACTAGCAAGTAACACAAAAGGAGACCATATCTTGAACTTTTTCTACCTAGAGCAGGTGGTAGAACTAAACTTTCAACTTTTTTCTAGGATTCTATGAGATAGTCACTAAAAAAATGTAAGCTAGGAAACACCTTCTCTCAGGATGCTAAGAATACTGAAAGTATATTTAGGTTTAAGGAATGATGGGACAAGGCTAGTAAAAAAATGCATTGTAGTCTCCTTAATTCTTAGAAATCACTTTAGTTCAAGAATCTGCAAATTACTGGACAGTATGTAGAAAAAGTATACTTTTTTGAATGTTATTTTCTAGAAAATGTTATTTTCTTGCTTATGCATACTGTTGGGAAAATAAGTGTTCAGATTACACAGACCTTTGATCTTAGCCACTAATATAGGTATAATGTGTTTGTTCTTGTGCTATTGCATGTTACCTTATTTGGAACTATTATTACACTTATTATTGTTATTAAAGGTCATAAATTTGTAAAAATATCTTCATAGTCTGAATGATTTCATAAGTATGTAAAAATATCTTCATAGTCTGAATGATTTCTCTTTAAAAGTCTCATTTTGCACAACTTCCTTTATTTTTTTTTCCTTCTCGTTTCTTCTCATTCCTTTTTTTTTTTTTTTTAATTTATTTATTTAATGTCACCAGATATTGTAGGAATCACAACAATCTCTCTCCACCTTTTTCTTCTTTTTTCCCTACAGTACTGAGCACATTTCTGCATTCATTAAGATTCCTTTCACAGGAGCTACCTAAAATGTAAGACATCCTATCTAAATTAGTTCCATAGCTTCTCTTTACAGACAATAGAGAGATGCAGATACTTTCTTTGTATTAGGTGAAGGAAGAGACTTTGTTTTCTGTGCAAAGCTTTCTGGTTATTTTTTCTGTCAACAGTTTGGATAGACTGTGACAAAATTAATGCAGCTTTTCCCCTTAGTTTCCTTCTTGGCCACATTCATCAATGTGGCAACTAACATTGCATTGATGATTAGACATATCTGACATGTCTCTTCTATGAATCTTGTTACTGACCTCCAGACGCCCGCAATATAATCTATATATCAATTATATATAACCTATATAATAATATATTTTCAATTTTATTTTTTTTTTTTTTAAATATTTCAAAGCACTCCCTGGAAATTAGACTATGAATAGAGATGGTACTGTGTTGCAGTGGCTGCTGTACTGCTTTTTATCTAATGAGAAACTTTCCTTTCACTGTACTGTACAGGGGCCCTGTACTTCTGCTTCCTGTCTATACTGCTCATGCCGGTGTGTGGTAGTGATGGTCTCTCTGCTGCAGTGGAAGCATTTCCCTCTGACAATGCAAGAGGGAAACAACCTAGGAAGTTTTCACTGAAGTGGGTCTTAGTAAAGCTCTGAAGAGCCTGGAGGTCATAGCTTCCCATGTACCAGAGCCTTACTCAAACACTTATCCTGTCCTCTAGTAACCCCTGAAATCATCCGACCAGTGCATTAAATACCATTTAAAAAGTTAGCAATCTCTTAGGTATGCATAAGGCTTTGCATTTATTATGGGAAAGAACTCTGATAGTGAGACAGAAAGTTATTTCAAACTGACATGTAATGAAGTGGATTGAATACATTTTTATCAGTATATCTTATGGCAAATTAATTGAGTAATAATATAGCATTAGGATACTGTCTGTTACATATTAAGATTTGGCTTAAAATAATCAGCATATTGTATGAACTGCTTCTATTCCCACTGATGATTATGACGAACTGCCATTAACATACCAAGAACAAAAAATTGTCCAGAAGCAAGTAAAAGTAGGAGCAGAGAAATATTTTTAAAGTTAAAATGAAATAACTTGTAACAGAAATTAACATGCACATTGGGAAAACCAACAGAATTAGTAAACTCCTGCATAGTTATGAGTGTTTCATTTCAAGCTAAATTGAAGGCTCAGGTGATGATAATAAACCTTTCACAGCTGCTTCACTAATTGGAACATGACAAGCAGCCAGACTTCACACTAGGCTACAGAACATGTCATGTTGTCTTCAAGAGGGAATTGAAAGACATTTGAAATCTTGGCTTTGCCATGGTTTTAGAATCATCCATTGCCAGCCTGAGACAAGAAGAAAAATAAATGGGAAAAATGTGACCAAGCCGGCACTGATATAGCTTATTTTTCAGGCAATCAACCTTACTGAAATGCCTTCTTTTGGCAGATTGGCCAGGTGGAACAATTATATTCTGCTTGTGTGTCTTGGAAGGGGAAGATAACTGCCTCCAATGTTATAAATTTGAATGTTGATGTTTGCACCTTGCAGTGCATTTCTAGGTAGCAGTTGTCAAGAGAAGTCAAATTAATATTTGTTCCTTTAGGGTTTTTTTGCTTTGTATTTTAATTGTTCTTTGTGTCTGGTATGTATCTCTATAAATTGGATGCTAGTTGAGAACATGACCAAATACAAATATGACCAGTTTGAAAATAAATTTTTTTTTGCTTTTATTCAACAATACTTCTGTATATCTTAAAAATGTTGGTTTTAAGAAATTCTTCCTTGTGTAAATTGTAGAGTTGTTCCCTCACAGTTTACTGTGCATCACATTATGTTCTGTAAAGGAGATTGCAGGGGGGACTAAGGTGGTGGTCAACAGGGAGGGATAGTTTGTGTGCAGTGGGTGCAGTGTTATGGAACACAGTTGGTAGGAGCGGACTCACCAGTATTGGCATGTTTGCAACCGACCTAAGACTGGAAAACTTTCAAGAATAGCAGGGGGGTTGCTTGCTGAAGCACCAAAATATAGGTCTTTGAACTGATGAATAAAGAATATTTGCTTTGTGACCTAAGAACCAATTCAAATTGCCAGACTGGAAGGGAACAGTGGAGGAAAAGATACAGTAGGCAAAGGGAAAAGTGATTTCCAAGCCTTTCTAAGGAATTAGTTTCGCTCAGCATAGGTGAGTGAAATGTAATGAATTTAATGAAAAGAAATGTGACATAGATTCTGACACAGATGAAGGTTTAGAGATGAAGACTTTATGCTATAAGAAGCCAACATAACAAAACAAGCATTATGCTTCAGGTATAATTTCCTAAATATGTAGGCATGTTTACAACATAGCTTGTTGGGGGGGGGGGGGGGGGGGGGGGGGGGGGGGGGGGGGGGGGGGGGGGGGGGGGGGGGGGGGGGGGGGGGGGG
>JAWWLT010000040.1:16776173-16794411 GCA_035040995.1 Premnoplex brunnescens
AGGTATATTTTCCTAAATATGTAGGCATTTTTACAAAATAGCTTTTTGCCCCCCCCCCCCCCCCCTTTTTTTTTTTCTCCTCCTCTTTCTACAGAGGAATCTAAAATGTCTCCCAGGGAGTAGATACTACTCTGAGTGTAGTATCTAAGTTTTCAAGTTTGGCTGACTTCCTCATATTTTCATGGTGTGTTAGGCAGCATGGAACAAGACTCATTTTACTTAACTGGTAATACCGCTATATATTTTAAATAATGAGCACCTTATAAGACAATTTAAAAGACCTTTGCTTTTTTATAGATATCTTTTTTTTAATTGCCTAGGTCCTAAGGGAGTGCAACCTAACATGGTTTTGTAATCACATACTTCGAAACCTGAAACCTGAAACTGATCATTAAACAAATAATCAAAGATGTAAACTTCTCATGATTTTGTTTTTTGATTGATTGTTTTGATTGCTTTCCTAGATATGTGAAGGAGTTTTAATATTAATAACAATATTACGATTCCATAATAGAAACAAAGATATTTAACATTACATGTACATTACTGAAATGTATATGGATTGAGTTTCTGAATTTAAGGAAGGTCTAACAAAGTAACCAGTCTGCTTTTCAGACAGTAGGAATATATTAAATAATTTTACACTTATGTTATTCATAGTCAAAATCAAGTATTATTTCTATGAAGTATTATTTCAACTTAGACCAGGCTTTGAGTTAAATGTATAGCAAATTCTGGGGAAAAGGTAACGTGTGTGGTTTATTAATTTTCAGAAGCTCTCATAGTAGTAGGCATTGAAAATTACTGCACTAAAAGAATGAGTCAAATTATTATCAGGTGTAAAAGACAACTTTTTAATTTTTAGTTTCATTTTTCCCTCTGTTTTGGTTTCTTTTTTTTTGTTTCTTTGGTCGGTTGGTTGTTTTTTTTTTTTTTTTTTGGGTTGGTTGGTTTTTTTTTTTTTGTTATTGTTGTTGTTGTTCCAGAGAAATGTTTAAAGTGCCCTATAGAATTTGAGAAAATACTTTTATAAATACTGATTTTTTTTTTCCAATTAATGTAATTAGAAATTAATTAAATAAATAAATGTTTATGATCATGCTTTCCTTTATTTTTTCTTGAGAAAACTTGAGTAGTATTGCAAATATTAAGCAACAGTTTACCTATTTTTTTTCTTCAGCCTCAATTAAAATTCTATGGGTTGTATTTCCCTACTCCTGTACATTTGTTGGTGATTCTTCAGATCTATTTTCATGTCCATGTTATTGTTTTTCTAAATAAGGGTGCTATATTTTTCACTTTTTCACAAAAAAAGTTAGGAATCAAAGTATTATGGCTTAAAATCTACAAGAGACATCTTGTAATGTAAAGAGAAAGATTATTTCCTAACAGTAAAACAAATACAGGAAGTACTCCAGAGAACAGAAAGATAGAAATACAAACATTATCTTGGTTGTTGTACTAAATCAGTACAATTGACTTCCACATAAATGCTTTTTTTATCAGCTCTACCAGACACTGCATATATAAATCTAATTATTCCTTGTATTCAACTTTAATTCGAATGTACATGCAAAAATTAACATGATAATGTTGTTAATAACTTTGCTGAAACTACTGAAGATAGAGAATTTAAAGCCAAGTCTGTTATATCTATTGTATTTATATATTATTTTATTTTCATTTATGGTCTCAAGCTACACCAGAGGAAGTTCAGGTTGGGCATTAGGAGGAATTCTTCAGAGAAAGTGTATTTAAACATTTGAATGTTTAAACACCACCAGGGAGGTGGTGTTTCACTGTCTCTGGGCGTGTTTGAGAAAAGACTGGGTGGCGCTTAGTGCCATAGTCTAGTTGACAAGTTGATGTTTGGTCATAGGTTGGGTTTGATGATCTCAGAGGTCTTTTCCAACCTCATTGATTCTGTGATTCTGTTAACACAACTCATCCTGTTGTGATAACTTTTTGATTCCAGGTAAATATTTGGAGGAGAATGAAACTATGAGAATTCAGCAGATGCAGTTAAAAGCCAATTTCTTTTAATTAAAAGGAGCCCTAATTTGTTAATAGTTCTCATCCTTGTCTGACGGTGTTTTAATTCCTAGTCATGACAACAATAATCAATACATTAGTATTAGAAAAAAATACAAACAGGATTTCACTGAAAAAAGCTTTTTATTTTGAATTATCAAGATCCAGTAACATTAAGATGTCACTGTACAGTCAATAGTTATAAAAGAATAGACCTTTAGAATGATTATGTTTTTAGTCTTTTCATAAAAGATGGAGCTTTTATTTAACAATATCTACAGTGCAACATATGAAATCATGTAGATAAGAAAATTTACACACAGGTTATTAAAATAAATCACTGTATTAAAATAAAATGTCTTTCTTGGTTTTTTGTTTTTTTGTTTTTTTCCCCAGAATGAAATATTGAAATTTTTATTGATTGTGGATTCTACATGCGTTTAAAATTGATCATATGTTTGCTGGGTTATTTATTTCTTCATTTACAAATGCTCATATCCAGCAAGATATAAAATAATGTTAAGGTGCAAATAGCTACGTGTTAAAAACTTACTATTTCATTTGTAGGATTTAAAGTCCTATCCAGACCTTAACCTCTTTACTGTCACTGTTTCTTTAAATACTGATTAAAAGCTATTACAATATGCTGGGTGTTTGGCAACTTCTCCAGAATAGCCTTCCAAAACATTAAATTCCAACTGAATCTGGCATTCATTAGCACTCTTATTGCTGGTTTCTACAAGGAAGTCATGAACAGAATGTATGTAAAGTTTGAGCTGTGTGTCATTGCATTAAGGTTTTCACTTTAGGTCCTAAGTTTGGCATGGCACAGTGAATAAACCTCCAGTTTTATCAAGTATCCTGTGACACACACCAGTAACTTTGTTTTCTAATTATACTTTAACAAACAAAAATTCATTTATTCTATGTATTTTAAAATCTTGCAAGAGTCTCTTCTATCCTCACGCCCTATTTGAGGAAGATTTTAAGAACAGCTGAAGACTTAATGTGTAGTTTTTTAACACCATTGGGAAGATAAATTTTGAATCTACAGTAAATGGACGTATGCTTTTAGAGAGTCACACACTAACTTGTATCTAAATTGAGTGTCACAGTGAGAGAGAATTATAAACAGATATTCTGTTATTAACATAATGGAAACATCTATAACTGTATGGTAGGAGAGGGTCAAAATAGATGAGCCTGAAGTTAATAGTACAATAATTATTAGTGTCTCTAAATTCTGAAAGAAATAGAAGAGTTTTTCTTTTAAGGTGGTTATATAAATTATGGAAATAACCTAAATGTAAATATTCATGATAATGCTTATGTAGAGTTGCTGTTCATTCAGATGGCTAAAGAAACTGGAGGGTTATTATTTATTTTTTAAATCTATGTATTATTGGACACAAAAGTATTAGGGAATCGATGATAGGAGACTGAAAAGTAATGTCTTATGTGCATGTGTGTCTTGGACAATAATTTTTTTATCAGAGCAAAGGGAAAGTTTGTGTCTGCAATGAAAACATTTTCACCTGAGCTTTAATTCAGTCTACTAAGCCATAAAGGTGATATGTATCTGTGAAAGCTAATTTTGGCCTACCTTCAGAAACATCACTCGTTGATTTCACCCAGTCACAAATGTTCATATATCTACCAGGTATACATTAATTAATTCTGCACTTTTCACCAAACATGTCTGGTTGTGATAGCAAAAGTGATCATCTGCTCTGAATTGTGTCGGACATCTTTGTTTCCTCAGGAACATGTGGGCAACATCTGTCTCACATCTGACTAGATTAGATCATGTTTGGTTCCATGAACGGAGCAACAGTAAAGCTCATACAGCTCTGTTTATTTACACCCCTTGAAGGACTGATCTCATATTCCAACAAAGCATTATCAAAAAGAAGCACATTTTGTTATGTTGAAGAATAAAACCTTTCAACAATAATAAAAAAGTCCTTTAAGTATTCTATCATGCATAACTTCTTTCAGCTATTGTGTAAATTTTGAAAATATAAATGGTAATGTTAGCAGCAACACTAGACAGAAATGACTCTCTCACTGCCTTAGTTTGCATTCAGTGATTGTGGAGGAATCAAATTAAATTTGCAAAAGCAGCAGCCATCCTGGACTTTATTTGATCATCCTTTATTTATTAGCATTGTGAATATGGCAAGAAGCGTGCATTACTGAACAAAGATAACTGCAGACAGTTAACTTAACTGCAGACAATTATGTGTGTCTCAGCAAAGCTGCAATGTAACAGAAATCTGTGACATGCCTCGAACTGGGCTGTGCACGTTCATTGCAGATCACTGGGACGTTCTCTGCTGATGCAGTGTGTTGCATCGTGTTGCAGCAAATTATTGCCCTGTCTCTTTGCTGTATCACAGAAAGCACTAAAATAGCTGCTGGTCTCAGATATGTGCCTGCACAGGAAAATGTTAGGCTCCAAGTTGAGAGCATTCTTAGAAATGTTTCTGTACATAATAGGAAAAACGTTGTTATTTCAGTGAAAGGGAATGTTCTTGTAAGAGATTTTGGCCTTTCCTTCACTCTGCCACTGTGGCTTTGATTTTAGTGTTTTGTAAA
The DNA here is from genome assembly GCA_035040995.1 of Premnoplex brunnescens. Classification (NCBI taxonomy): domain Eukaryota; kingdom Metazoa; phylum Chordata; class Aves; order Passeriformes; family Furnariidae; genus Premnoplex; species Premnoplex brunnescens. The sequence goes on from JAWWLT010000040.1 coordinate 16,780,803, forward strand.
ACTTCCCTTTATGTGAAAAAATATTAGGTAACTGAGAAAAGTGGAACAATATTCACCTATGTGAATGTCAAATTTCATGACAAAAAGTTCCACGTCTACCTAATAACTAATCACTCATAAAAAGATGACCAAAGTAATTTTCAAGAAATTAGTTATTTTACTTAGGGCAATGGAGGAAAAAGTACTTTGAATTAACCTTCTCTTTGACACATTGAGTGAACACTTCCATTTGTATGTTAGCATTACGGACCTCATTCATAAGCTGCAAGGTAATGGAAACCTGAACCTTGCACTGGTTTATAGTCTAAAAGTAGCATGTTTTAGACAGTACTTTATTTGTGGTTTACATACTCTGATTTACTAAGCTACAGCTTTTGTTGTTTTGCATGATAATAATGATTAAAACCAATAAAAATACCTGTGAGTCAATAGATTTAATGTTCTTTGGACAGAATTTTATTTTATTCTACGAATTATTTTTATTAAATAAATAACAATATTTTCTCTTGCTCTTTACTTTGATAAAGCACAGAGGAATAGAGGATTTGATTTTTGGAACAATTTCTTGAAATTTTCTGAGGTTTTTTTTGTTTGTTTTGTTTTGTTTCGTTTTTTCCCTCAGAATGTCATTTCCATATATTATGTCATCCTGTTTTAGTTGATTTAATTTATATTAAATTTCATTGTTTACTGATGTCTGCTGTAAATATCTGCTAGCATCCTTTGCACTATTAATAGAATTAAGACATTGGCATTCCTACGGATGCCATAGTATATGCTTTCAGAGATGTGTTTTTTTCCTTCATTATTTTAAATTGCATGCATTGAAGGCATAGAAAGGAAAAAGATCAAAAAAAATTGTTTCCATTCAAGCAACTGAGATCTGTGTGCAAGATCTAACAGCCATGAATAGTTTAAGGAAATAAAATACTTCTTCCATAAATAATCAGAATGAGGAAAGTAATTTAAGTGTGTGAAGGAACTGCTCTCTGAACCATGTTCAGATATTTCTGGCCTCTCATTAAAATTATCCCCTACAAAAATGTCCCTGAAATTCTTAACAACTTCAGAAGTCTACACTTTCAAAGTATTAAAGTAATTATTTTAAGGATTTATGATGAGCTTCCTATTCCTATAGCTAAAATCTGATATTAGAGCCCACTAATGTAAAAACCCCACAGATGACTGAAGATTGACTATGGCATTGCTCAGTCAAAATTTGTATGCAATGTAACAGAATTTTCATTTCAAAAGTTTGAATGCAGTGTAATGCGTATCTGTGAAAGCATACTGCAGAGTGCATCATCTCAGTGTTTATCTTCTGGATTAAGAATAAAATGATACTGAAAAGGCATGTATGTAAAAGAGTAGGAAAACACTATGAGTACGTGCAAGGCTGACACTTTGGAAGTAAATGTAGAATGTGGATATGGAAGCATGCATTTGAATCTGAAGATCCAACAAATGTGATTTCTTTTTCTTTTAATTACTGTGAATTTAGTACAGAGGGAGAATCTGAAAAAAAAGATAGATATAAAAAACAATCTTATGTTTTAAACTCTGTATAAAGTTTCAGGGTAACTTTGGTTTGGTGTTTTTTTGTTGTTGTTGGTGGTCCTTTTTTTTTTTTTTTTTTAAGTGTAAAAAGAAGCTAAGAGCACAAAAGTGTTGGAAATATCAGATTCAGGCTCTGATTCTCCTTTAGTCTTAATCCATAAAATATGCTTATGAGGTGTAATTTCCTATTTTGTATTCATGTGGATCTGTTAGGTTTGAGCTTCCAAGAAATTCAGAACTCAACAGGTGCATGCAGTTGTATGAGGAAGAGTTCTCTCACATATGACCAAATTTGAATATATCAATGAAACCGTGAAACCTTTAGTTACAGTAAATGTTCATTTAGTCACAGTGGTAAATCTTGGAGTCAATATGGTAAATACTGTAAAAGCAATAGGGTAAATCAAAGTATAATAAACACTATGATAAACTATCTGCATTAGAAAATATGCCAGGACTTGTGTGCCTGTAAAACTATTCTCCATTTGAAGTTGGAAAATGCTTTAGCCAATGCTAGAAAATATTTGTATTCAGCCCAGGCAAAATACAGGTGAAGTATAGAAGGCTAATTAAGAATTTTCATGGTGAAAAACAAAAAAATCCTCCTATCAGAAAGAACTCATTGGAGTATTAATAGCATTTTTACCTATATTCTTGCAAAATCTGACACATCCCTGAACACTCAAAAAATGGAAAACAAAAATTTAAAAAGTAACATGAACTGCTGTTTTCTTCAAGACAGTCTTTTTCTTAGCTGTTCATAGAATCACAGTAAAAGAAACTTCATCTCAAAAGCTTAAAACACACCTGGGTAGAAAAACTCCCTCCCCTTTAACACTGGTTACAGTAAGGAGGACTTTGAAAGAGATGCTCTTTTGGGTTGACACTATGAAAAGTTGTCAATAATGAAAGTTGTGTCATCTGTAATTTCTTTAGCTACTTATTCCTTCTTGCCTTGAGTAAATCATTAAGGTCTATTTAGGGTATTTTTCCTATGTTAGCCATTTGAAATCCTTTATCAAAAGAGTGACATATATTACACATTGAAACAAGGTGAAAATCCCATTCTTTACTTTTTAAGTGAGAGAAACAAATGTTTTTTATGGACAAAATTTTTATCATTTGTCCTTTAAGGCTGGTCTGAGAGGCAGGAATTTGAGTCAGAGGTGAAATTAGCACCAAACAGTAAGATCTATGCATTTTGGAAAGTAGGAATATCCACAACTTTTAGAGAGAAAGGAAGAGAAAGGTGAAGCTTCCTGAGGAGCTCAAAACAGCTTTGGGGATTAAAGATTGTTATTGTCAGATTTTAACAGCAGGTTATAGCTTTCAAAGTTGATTTTATTGACCTGGAGTGAACTGTTTTTAGGAGAAAACCAGTAGGCAAAAATTACACTTGTGTGTAGCATCAGATTGCCCCGGTGCCAGGAGCTATTTCCTAAAACACAGGAATTTGCTACTGATCAAGATGCCTTTCATGAGGCACAAATAGTTAGAGGACTATGGAATGACTGACTGGGGAGCACATCTGCAGAAGAGAACCTGGGGATCCTGGTAGACAGAAAACTGAGTGTGAGTCTGAAGCATGTCCCTGCAGTGATGAAGTCTGCCTGATAAAAACACATCAGTCGTTCCAAAGAGGCTATTCACCTTGCCTTGGCCACCCTTGGAGTATGTTGTCCTGTTTCAGCTCTACCAACAGAAGAGAGAGATTGTCAGCTGGGGAGCAATCACTGGAGGACCAACGATATGGTTAGGAAGTTGAAAGTTGGAAGAGGAGGGGCAGTAACCTTCTAGTGTCTAAAGGGGAATTACAGTGAAGATTAGTCCACTTCTTGCCAGATATTCACAACAAAATATCATGAAAAAATGGTGACAGTGATGCAGCAAACAAAACTGCAGTTATAGGATAGGGAAGGATGCTTTGCTAGAAGAGGGGCTGAGCATCATAGGAGACTGTCTAGACCGTGTGGAATCACGGTATGCAGGGATTTTCAGAGCTTGTCTGGAGAAAGCTGTCAGAAGCCTGCTCTGGGTTTGATGATATCCCAGAGTTTTGAGCAGGAGGTTGAATTAAAGTTCAATTCTAAAATAGGTTTTTGCTTGTGACTCTGTGATCTCACCTGACATACAATGATCTAAAAAAAAAAAAAAAAAAAAAATCAAATCAAAAAACAAACAAACAAACAAAACAAAAAACCAACCAAAACCAACCAACCAACAACAAATAAAACCCAAACCAAACAAAAACAAAAAACAAAAGCAGTGTACGAGGGATAGAAGATACTGAAAAACACCTAGAAAAATGGCACCTCCCTTGCTTTAACAACAATTACTTTGTCTTTGATTTGTGCTTTGTTTGGAGTAGCAGGACTTTGAACATGACTTTTAAATAAATAGGATTACAACAATAACAATGAGAAAAAAACATTGGACTTGAGCACCATTTTCTCCCATAACTGAATCTAATTTATATATGGCTGGACTTTTGGCCAGCTACTTATTACCAAAAAAAAAAAATAACAATACTAGTACTGTGACATTGCACTGCTGGAAAATATGAAGCAGTAACAAAGCAGTAATGGTAACAAAGTGAGCATGTTATGTTGAAACACTGAAAATGTCTAAATCCATTCTGTTTCCTTGAGACTGTCAAGTCATGAAATCAGTTCTTGAGGATAAATCTATTGTCAGAAACAGGCAACGAGCAGGTGCTGAAACATAATGAAAATGTCTGAAAGGTCATGTGTTCATCAGATGGTAATATTCACCTGAGCATCAGAACTGAAGCATTGTTAACAAGATTAAAAAAAAATAAAAAAATAAAAAAATAGAAACTTCTGATGTATCCTGTAAACATATAAAAATGTCCACTCTGCTGCTTGGCTTTTCAGATACAACTGTAACTATTTGAAAGTGTTCTGGAGTTAGTGTGTATGAACATCAGAGACAGAATTATTCTGAGTTGTGAAAATATCTGCTCATTCAAAAAAGGACATATGACTATATTCATGTCAAGGAGTGTAATGAAAAAAGGAAATAGTATAAAATTAATTCATCTTGTGACAAAGATTATAATGGAAGTGGAGATTAACTCCATGGAATAAAATAGCCTGGTATTTAATTCTCTACATAAATGTCTTAAAATAAAAAAGTGCAATCCAGAACTTCAGTTTTACTATTTGTATTTCCACTTCCTTGGACTTATATGTGATTCTGTCTTCTGGGAAAGTAAAAAAAAATCAAGCAAATGGATACCATAAAAAACCCTTTTCAAGCTAAGAAATTTCATAAATATTGTGACCTAAATATTCTTAAAAGTATGTTTAAACTACTATTGTCCTTTCATGTTATGGGCTTTTTCAGTTCACTCCTGCAGTTTCAAAAACAGATCAAACACCAAACCTACATTTGCACTGACACAATTAAAAAAAAAAAAAAAAAAATTGTGAATTTTTTAATTTATCTACTAAGGTTTACCTCTTTTACATTATTTATAAATACTGATCATATAAAAATAAATCAATCCAAGTAAGCCTTGTGTATTAATTAAATACTCTTCTCATGTTGTAACTAAACTATTTTATACACTAATGGCCTTTCTACATTATAACATTGTAAGTTACTGTTAGCCGATTTCAAGACTCATCTGGAATACAAATTACGTACTTTCTTAAAATATCTTAAATATATGTCTGTAGAATCCATCAAAATTTGAAATTATGAAACCTGAAGCTCACAGACAGGAAAAAAGAAACTGAAACAATAGAACCTACTAAAGATACTGTTACTGTCTTCTATTTTCAAAGTAGATATCTCAAAAGATATGCTGATGGACAGTCAAAGAAGACAAGAAAATATATTTTTAAATTAAATCAAAACAAAACAAATCAAACAAAAAAAACCCACAAAAACACCTAGTCATAGCATTTCCCTTTAATTATAAAATTTTACTCCCAAATATCTGTTTTATATTTCTTGCAAGACTCCAGTGGTGGTGACCCTTGATGCTTAATGGACTGACTCTAGTCAGCTGTGTGTATATTACATTTTGTGACAAGCTTGCTTTTCATACAAACATCCTGCAAGGTGTGCCAATTACTATCCGACAACTGACATAGTGGCAGTACAGTAAATCAACAATAGAAACATCTGTCTCCAGAGAATGTCTTCCACCTGTTCCTGTAAAACATGTTGGATTTGATATTGACAGAAAATCTGGGCTTGAGGGAACACCATGGTTCTGGCAAAAATCCCAAGGGTGTAGATTAATCACTGATTTTTTGTAATGATTAGATACTGCAGTTATTAAAGAAATATTTTAGATATCACATGAAAGAAAGAAAAATCTCAGTCTGTAAAGGAAAAAAAAACCATGCCCAAATAGTTCAATATTAATTTGGTTTTCTGAAAGATTGATATTAATAATTGTGGTCTCCATGTGTGTATTACATCTAAAGAGTTAGATGCTCCAAACCATATGGAAGTATGGGAAAGGTTAAGAGAGAAAAATAGTAAGTCTGACCTTGTCCTTTGGTTCAAAGAAGTCCTGTAATTCAGACTACGGGGAAACAAAAAATTATGTTGCTTGCCCTGTATTAGATATGCCTGATATATAATAAGTAGCAGAAATTATTTACGTGCTGAGGATCTAAAAAAGATTAACTTTGTTGGGGCCATAGGATCAGTTTTCAAAGTAGAGAAATGACCTTTAATCACAAAGATTCAGGTTTTAATAAAGCCAGTCCCAGACATGTGAGTTCATGTTGTGACGTAGTGTATTGTAAAGTTACTGTACTTAACTATGTGTTAACTACAAGTTTCTGGATGCTAGATTGCTTCTCTACATTGTGCCAGCTGTTGCAGTTACTAGTTTATTTCCCAGTATTTTATATATTGTTGCAAAATTGTACCAGGATTTTAAACAAGTTCTTTCTGAAACAACCAAACTGGATGAAGGAAGGTAGATAAATGCAATACACTTTTGATAACAAGACTGTTTTATTTATATTTCCTGACATTTCTTTATGCTATCAATATATTTATTTGCTGCAATTGTGACTGCCTGAATAATTTATTTATTTTTTTTTTTTAACTCCTCTATGTCATGCCAGTAACTGCATGATTTTACATTTCTATTCTGCTTTATAAAAGTCAAAAAGCTGCAGGACAAACTAAGGAAGCCTGTGGGCACTGTGTCCTGTAGCTGGGTTGGCCACAGATCCCAGGGAGTTACAAAAGAAAGTCAGACTACAGAGCATCATCTGCTAGTGTAAGCAGGAAAAGGAGATCATCCATCTCATAGGACATCTCATTTCACTGCCTCATTTTAAGAAAAGTTATCAGGAAGGGACTGACTACAGCAACCATATGAAAAGCAATAGACTTCACTTTCCTAAACTACAGTTAACAGCAAAAATAATATTTCAAATATCCATTTTGCAGATCTGACTGGGTGGGAGTTTTTAAGAGCCAGAAAATAAGACAGTAACTGAAATTTAATCCACAGAAAAATTATTCTTTCAAATGGAACTCCTGGCCCTGTGTTTGTTTTAAGGGTAGCAGTAAGGAACATTTTAGCCCATCCCACCTCCTGGGCCAGTCATAATTTGGCCATCAGAACTGAGCAAAAAATTAATAGTTGCTGAAAAATCCAGACAATTTCAAAAATTTCAGATAATATTCTTTCTGCCTAAAAAACCCCAAAAAACATCACTTACTCCCTTCCTACCATGCATACCTCCTGCTGCTAGACTTAACAACCTAAGTGCCTCGTTTGTTTTCTAGTGTGTACAATGTGAAACAAAGACCTTGCTTTACTGTAGAAAGCCTATGTACTTTCAGGAGCACACTTTACAGTCCTGCAAAATGGTGCACGCACGTACTCGAACATGACTCCATTCAGGCAGACATTTTTCTTGACAGGATGCTGTATTGGGAACAAGGATGCAAAGAGCCTGCCACAAGCATATTAGAAAAGCAGCATAAGGTTTATTCAGAACAAAAATATAAGAAAAGAAGTCCTAAATAAAATATCCTGCCCTTCAGAAGATGCATGTAAACATAACTTAAAATAATACTAAACTCAGTGGGATTGGGAAGGAAATACAAAAGCTGCCAGCTACAGTCTCTGAAGCTGAAAGCAGAAATGCTGGTATAAAACCAAAGGAGCAGAGCCTCAGGCATTTTGCTCGCACTGTGGTGATAACACCCCCAGGCTCAAGAAGGTAAGCTTGATGTGTAGCAGACACCTTGTGAGGCACAGGACCTTTCTTCCACCTAGAGATCAGTTTTATCAGGGAGAAGAAAGAAAGCCAAAAATAATACACAAAGTCAGTGCTTAGCCATTTTAAGAGCAGAAAAAGTCACTGGAAAGAAACCAGAAAACTGTATTGCTCTGAGGGACAGGGCAGGAGAAAAGGGGACCTTCTGTTGGAGCTTATGTCCCCACTTCTCTGTAGTGCAATCTTCCTGAGAGCCTTGAGCTCAAGGTTTTGAAATCCCGGTCTAACACATCAGACATACAGGATAATGACTGCAAATGAACAGAGACGAAGGAGTTTTCTTTATTTGCTATTCTCTTGTCATCATAAAGTGTAAATAGCTGCTATTTCTAATTATTTTGTCATTGAAAACATCACTGACACAGGCTTGAAATTTTATCTCACCTTTTTATAACAATGTTTGAATCCCTTCGAGGTGGGTGCTCTGTCTTCAGAAGAAAGCCATTCAGGTGGAACATTCTAGGCAGTAACTTTGAGAGTGAAAGAGTTGCTTCAGGGACAAGACTGTTTCTTTATTCTAATATAGTCCTTTTTTTGGTGCCAGTGACTCCTTTAATGCTTTATCAAAGTCAGAGGACAGCACATCCTTATAACTGACTGTTATTTAATCCCCTAAAAGAGAGGTTTTTAATATTTAAATCATATTAATGTACAACATTTTTTTTTTTTTTTTTTTACCATCTTTATTAGCCAATAGTTATTCTCAATTCAAGCTGTAGATTATGGGGGGTTGTTTTTATTATAAGGCTACTCTAATGTAATATTCTATTTTTAACTGTTCAGGGAAAAAGCAAAAAAAGAAATCACACTGAAGCAATTTCTATTTATAAGTAGCTCTATAAGAGAGATCTTCCTCTAATGACATTATTTTATTTTTTTTTTCCCCAGTGTATTTTGTTCTAGCATATACTTAAAAAGGAAAAGAAAGCATATGACAACATGCACCAGCTAAGGGTCATTGCCAAATACTTACTGGACAAACCTTAAGGACAGCTTGCCAGGTTATCTGAAAAGGTTTGGGGGACTTATAATGCTATTCAATACTGAAGTGTATTTGTGACACTTTTGTGACACACATGGTGTGCTAGAAAAACCATTTGGGAATCCCCATGTACAGCAAGAAATAAATATTTCTACTAAGAAATACTGGAGTATGGTGATTGAGGTTGTCAGTTTTCTGTGTGTTGATATTTCAGACAGGAAGGCCAAAATGTAGCCTGGAAGAGGGATTGCTGTTATGGCCAGTAAAACACCATGAAAATATTTAGATTGTTATGCGCAGTGGGGAAAAAAAAAAAAAAAAAAAGAATAAAATATATATTATGAAGTGTGGTTGCATGTTATTATAGTTATAATAATCAGACAGATGACCCAGAACAACTGGAGATGCTTTAGCACCATCCTTTGGGAAAAGTATATGTACTCTGTTTTTTTCATTACCCAGTGGCTCCATACAAGGCTTGCTATAAACTATTCTTTGACCAACTACTGGTCTTTTTTTTTTTTTCCTCTTTTTTGGTGGTAGTTTTTGGGGTTGTTGGGGTGTTTTTCATTTTTGTGTGTGTCTTTTTTTGTTTGTTTGTTTTTCTGGGAGTTTTGGTTTTCATTTTTTTAATTATTTAAACTCTTGGAGAGTATCAACTTTTATATACATTTACTGTAATTTTACCAGTTGTGCTAAACTTTCTTGGTTTTCTGCACTATGAATGTGAATTCCGCATTTGCCTCTATCCTTAAGTCTTTCCTTCTGCTTTTAGTTTCACTTGTGACTGCATAGTAGGTGTTTTCTCTAAATACTAAATCTTCATTTTTGAGTTGTCTGTCCTGAGAATCATATTTATCGGCATTCTTGTCCTCTAAACTAACCTTCAATTTACATTTCCTACACATGTTCTTCCAGGTAAGTCAGCTTTCTCCTTGATTGTACTTGGACATCTATTGACTTGTATCTATATTGACTGGACCTTTTCTTAAGGTTCAAATTCTTCTTATTCCTTCTGTCTTCCTCAGACTGAAACTGACCACCAACAGCTTCCTCTGCTATTCCCTGATCTGTACTTTGCTTCTCAATAAGCACTTAGTCATGAACTATTTGAATACCTTTTTCTCAGTGTCAGCTCTGAATCCATCTGTAACTCCAGTGACACTTCCTTGTCAGCAATATCAATTACAGAAGCATCTTTAATTTGTTCCTCTTTATCTGTCCCAAAGTTGCAAGTCTCAGCCAGTTCCGACAAGGATTTAACAAATGCTTGGTATTATAAATTGAAGTGAATAAATACATTAACTACATCTAAAGACTTCTTGACAGAATCTTCCAGCAACAGCTCTCAAATATGAAATCATCTAAAGAGCTCCTTCACTGGGTTGTTTTTCATGATTATTTTAATTCAGAGAATAGCACAATAATTTGAGAAAGAAAGTCAGAATGGTACACATATGCACAAAATTTCCTTCTAGCAATGCAAACAGACTATGAATGTATCTGTTTATATATGCTCTGGTTAAGTTGTAACTGTCTCAGAGCAGACTAATAAGAACCACAGCAGATCCACAAAACTTTTGGACTCAGACTGGAAACTCATTCACAGAGGACTTAAAATAACCTGATTTTTTTTTTTTTTTTCCTTTTCACTTATTCTCTTACAGTTATTTTAGTTTTAATATAGTTTTATATTATATTATCTGTTAGTATTTATTTTTCTGTGATCTCTTTTAGAACATAGATGGTATTAAAATTTAGAGACAAATAACTATCATTCCTTCTTTTTGTCTTACTTTTGATTACCTTTGATTTGCAATAATTTACACTTAAATATAATTTTCTGAATAATGGTTGCCACATAAACCAGATAGTATACAATGTAGGAATACCTGTTTTGTTGTTCCATGCCAGTCTCTACAATGAGACATTTTTTTCATAAAAGGTTGTAATAAAAGTAGAATATACCTAATTTACCTCTTAATAAATTCGTCAAAAGTCAGGAAACTCCATCCAAAAAAATGGACACGTTATTATTGACACCACATTTTAGAAGTCTTAAGGCTTTGAATTTCAGTCCCTTCTCCTATGCACGTTTGTGTTTAAAAATTTCAGATCAGTTACATTCCTCATTTAAGTGTGCAAGGATCAGAAATTATAACTAAATATTTTTAGCTTCAATGTTAATATATGTCATAAACCAGCAGTTTTATTAAATGAAAGATTGCGTGTCAATTATAATATTTTGATGTCATGTTGGAAAGAACTAGAAATTGACAATTAAAAAAAACTTGATTTTTACAGTGATGTGGTTATTGATATTTGTTCTAAAAGAACTACAAGACAGCAACAAAAGACTGTTCCTCTGCCCTCTTCCAGATATATTAAAAAACAAATAATAAAAAAAATAATTTCTTCAGCTACTTTTTTCCCTTCCTAAGAACAATTTCTCTTTTAAAGTAATTTTAAATTTTGGGATGAATAAACAGCCTTAAAAACCAAAATAAACTATGAGCCAATAACTGTACATTAATTTCAATAAGGGAAAAATGAGTTGGATCTCTTCCTTTGTTTCTGTCACACATTAGGTTTAGTAGACAATGATGACCCTCCCAGTTACAGGTAAGATTGTCAGAAGGGTGGTAGGTGGGAAAGAAAGAAGCCAGGGTAGGTATATATCTATATATACACACACATATGTATGTATTTATACATCAATATGTAATGGAATATTACTGAAAAAAATGTGTAAGTAGACCTAATAGTGCATAATGCTAATTTAGATTCTGCAAACCAGTACCATATTTTCTTAACAATACACTGATGCAATTATACTACATCAGTTCTAGATATAGCTGAGCTGCAAATATCTCTGTGATACTGTAAAGACCCACCCGAGTATTCAAGTTAAAAGCACAAGAAAAAAAGTACTTGCAAAGTCAGAGTTGAGTTCTGTAGTGAGTGCCTGGATCTCAGAGGCTGTTTGCTACTCTCAGCTCTGACAAGCATTTCTCCACCTTTGACCAGAAATATCTGTCAGGTGAAACTGATGGACTGTTTCTTAGAAATATTGATATATGAAATTCAGAATTTTCTTTATATTTAACTCTCCCACCCCCCCTCCCAATAGTAGAAAATCAGAAATACTTCTGTCAAGTGTCTTCGGTGTATTTGGGACTGAATATTTGAATATTTAAATGTATAGCCTATTTCCCTCTGTTTTTGTTCAGTGAAGAAGACAAACAACAGTACCAGAAAACTGGCTAAAGGTTATCAGACCCTCCGTCATTAAATCAGCTACAAAGAGAACAGAGTTTGCAATAATTTTATGGCTGATGGTTCATATCACACATGAGGTGAATTAATAATATGGATATGAAGAAAAACAATTTATTAATGTTAATAACTCTTCCATTAAAATTTCCAGGAGGACCTATAGTGATAAATTGAATAATTATGACTATAATTATGACTAACTAGAACCATAATTTCATGCTAATGCAATAATAATGACACAAAAGTGTAGATCATGAATTTTAACTGCTCAGTAATTCCAAATTTCCACAAAGAGAAACGAAAAAAAATAAAAATGAAAAAAAGAAACGAAACTCCTCAGCCTTAAATCTGATCAAGTTATGCTTTACTGCCAAAGAAAAACTATTCACTGCCTAAGTAGATATAATTTTTATTATTTTATTGGAAAAAAATATTATTTTGACTTGAAGTTTAGTAGTATCTTGAAAACAGGAAATGGGTAGTTTATGGAGCAAACTATCAGTCATCAAATAATCCTCTGGTGGTCTCTGAGGAGAAAAAAAGAACACATAAAAGAATTATGGTTAAATTTAATTTTAAACATAGAATTATCATACTTGAGTTTATTTCTGGGGAAGTGTATATAGAAGATAATTACCCCAGAAAAGCTGTGCAAGTGTTCAGTAATCATAACAAGTATAAACTGCACTCCACAAGCAAAAGAAGCTGAATGTCAGATTAATGTTTTTGCCAGATCATTTTGGGATGAGGGATAGAGAATTAAATGAAAAGGAGTTGTTGAAAGAAACCAGTTGCTTGAATGAAACCAGTTCCATTCCTGAGAATTTATTACAAAAACTAATGAATCTCTGTGTCTTCAGGATGATTCATAACAACATAATGCAGTCCAAGACAATTGCTGCAGTCTTGGTCTAATCTGGCCCACTGATGTTGCAAACCGTTGTTTTTTCATTAAATCTTCTAGGAATTAAAAGTAGTGGAGCAAAACTAATATAAATTAATAGCACATATCTTCAGCTCTCTATTTTATCTTGCTAGAAGGAAATTATTTCTTATTCTTTTTCTTTACAGTATGGAGAAGAATCTTGAATCAAAACATGATATAAAACATACATATTTGCATGTTGCAGGCAGTGACTGCAGTTACTTACTTTCTCTGTCTAGGTATTCAAGCATGGAAGGACAAACAAATTTATGATAAAAGCACAACTATGGTTCAATTGCATTTCTCTGATGACTAGCTGATTCACCTGAAGGGCCTGAAGGAAAAAGACTCCATCTTTTTTCCTAGCCACTAATCCTTGGGGACTACTTGAAAAAGAAGAAGCGTGGGAAAAATTTAAGCCAGTGAACATGCTGATACCGTGTCTAAAAAGATTTTCCATATCACTGTTTCAGCCCATCTCCTGATCCTGTTTAGTTAGAATAGGTAGTTCTCCCTTCCCTTCCCTTCCCTTCCCTTCCCTTCCCTTCCCTTCCCTTCCCTTCCCTTCCCTTCCCTTCCCTTCCC
>JAWWLT010000040.1:16794511-16805515 GCA_035040995.1 Premnoplex brunnescens
TCCTCTCCTCCTACCTGCCTTGACACTTCAGATTGAAGGCCAAGTCAAGACAGGATTGTAGTTGATTTGTTTTTAGATACCTCAGGTCAAACCATTCTCCTTGTAGGTTTTTTTTCCACCATAACGCAAACCTGTGAGGTTTTGAAGGTAAATTTTTAAGGAGTACTTAAAAAGCATTTTGTGTTGGAAAGAAACAGAATTGGAAAGGAAAGAAAGAGAATAAACCTTTACTGGAAGATTTGTAAAAAACAACACCATGTAATTGATCATTTCAATAATATTTATCCACTGCATTACTTCAGTCCAATAGGAGAGAGAGAAGGAGGTTGGGGGATTTTGGGGGAGGTATTTTTGTTTGGTTGTTTTTTTGCCTTTCCTCTATACAGCCATTTTTGGGCTATCATTGGTTCTTTGACAATGATGTGGTAACAGCAGGATGTTCTGAAGAATCACTGGGGGAATGTTTAGTAAAATATAAAGAGAAATTGAAAATATAGTTATACGAAGGTTAATGAACTACACAGTGCTTCAAGAGAGAGTTTCTAAATAACAGTGTAGAAAGTATCAAAGAAATGAAGTGACACAGAAAGGAAGCCACACTAGGATAAATGAAGAGGATAGAAACCAGCCTGAGGCATGAACAAGAGGTTACTCCAAATTCTGCCACAGATTTTACTCTCATCTGAATTACTTAATCTAAAAGCCAGAACAGGATATAGCTGCATTGTATGTCACTTCCCTTCCTGGTATTTATGCTTCCCTTTAGGATTCCCTTAAACTTAGGAACATTTTAAAACATTGATTCCACACCTCTCTTATCAGTTTTCAGCCAACAATATCAAGCTTTCATTTGTAACACACGATGTCAGTATGGTTTCAGTTACAGTGGAGTCAGATAACATTTCCTCTTACACATGCACATAAGATATAAAAATTAACCTGAACAAAGGTTAATAATTAATATGATTCCCAGAAATGCTGGACTTTTTAAAAGTATTGAGAATGGACTAATAAAAATAATAAATTTCTAATTCAAAGGATTTTGTGCTAAGATTAATAACTCCAGTAGTTAGAAATGGACACGAAGGAGATACCTCTTCCTTCCTTCCTTCCCCCCTTCCTTCCTTCCTTCCTTCCAAGTTCCTTCCTTCCAAGTTCCTTCCTTCCAAGTTCCTTCCTTCTGAGTTCCTTCCTTCCTTCCAAGTTCCTTCTGAGTTCCTTCCTTCCCAGTTCCGAGTTCTGAGTTCCAAGTTCCTTCCGAGTTCCTTCCTTCCTTCCTTCTGATTCCCTTCCTTCCTTCCTTCTTTCCTTCCTTCCTTCCTTCCTTTCGAGTTCCGAGTTCCAAGTTCCTTCCGAGTTCCTTCCAAGTTCCGAGTTCCTTCCTTTCTTCTGAGTTCCTTCCTTTCTTCCTTCCTTCCTTCCTTCCAAGTTCCTTCCTTCCTTCCGAGTTCCTTCCTTCTGAGTTCCTTCCTTCTTTCCTTCTGAATTCCTTCCTTCTGAATTCCTTCCTTCCGAATTCCTTCCTTTCCCTCCTTCCTTTTGAGACTAAGTTAGAGAATTCAATGACATCTTTACAATGAGACCTTTGAGATTTGGTTTGACTTGATTCTGTCAGGAATAAGCTATAAAAAGCATCTAATGGGGTGTGGTGCATTAGTATTGATGGTTTTATATTTTATGGACTCAGGTTTAAACCAAAGTTTTTAATATTATTGTCACTATGTTACATTTTATACTTTCAAATATGAATTGCATTTGTTCAGGTTCATATTTCTCATTTGATCCCGTGAAGTTCTCTTTTCACTTGAAAACAGTATCTTCATTCTTCCTTGAGAGTTTCCTATTTTCTTCAAGTTGCATGCGCTGTTCAGACATTACTGGGAAATATAGGTTCTTATTAAGCATATGAAGATGGAAATTAATTTGCAGTCACTTAGGGGTTTGTTTTTGTGTGTTTTTTTTTAATTTTTTTTTATTTTGCTCTTAAATATCTATCAGTAAATATCTACCAGTAATGGACATAGGCAAAGTTCTACACTTTTATTTAGAAGTCCATCCATAGTTTCAAGTAATTAGTCACTCCACTTGAATGTATCACTAGTACAACTACTGCATCAGGAGGAGCAGAAGCAAGAAAAGTTCTGAGTTGAGACAAAGATAGCTTAATAAGTGCAAGAAAGAAGAAAAAGAAAGAGAAGGGGAAAAACTAACCAAAACCCCCACAAAACCCCAAATGATTCAAAGGCACCACCTCCCACAAGCAGGCAAATGTCCAGGCAGTTTCTGAGTAATGGGTACCTACCCAAAACCCACCACTTTTTCTTTCTTATGGCTAAGCATGATGCTACATGGCATGAAATATATCTGGTCAGCTGGGGTAAGTTTTCCTGGCTATCTCTCCTCCTAATTTCAGGTACAGGCCCAGCTTGCTTTCTAGTGGAGGCAGAGTAAGAAAGAGAGAAACAATCACAGACCACTGATAGCTAAAACACTGGAGTGTTATCAACACTGCTTTGGTCACAAATCTGAAACATCCACCCCAGTTAGACCTAGTACAACCCCCTTTCTCAAAATATCAAAAGAATGCAAGTGTTTACAAAAACAACCAACCAATCAAAAAAACCCAAAAAAACAAAAAACAAAAAAACAAAACAAAAAGCAAAACAAAACAAAACAAACAAACAAACAAAAAAAAAGCATAACAAAACAAACCAATTGTTAATGTATCCCTTCATTTCCCTCAATATTACAAATAAAAAACAAAACAACAACAACAAAAATAGTCTCTCTATATGATCTTTATTGAGCTCATTTTCTTTTCACACCAAAGTAAAGGCAGAAAGTTTTTAAAATTGTTTATAGTATTTTCCTGAAAGATGTCTAATCTTTACTTCCAATGTGTCCTGGATTTGGCCAGGACAGACTTGATTTTTCTGCCGTAGTTGTGAGGAGGCAGAGCCTGGAGCTGTGGGACCATGTTCAGGTTGTTGTTCTATACCACTCACTTCATCCTCGGGGGTTGCAAGTGATGGACTCACTTCCAAGAATAAGGTGGACATGGTTTCCAGCCCTGAGAAAAAGCAGTGGGGGTAGCGTCCATCTACCATTGTTCATTGTATTGTCTCAGTGAGATTTTGCATGTACATCACTGTCTCTTGTACATCATTGTTATTAGTATTATTGCTGTTATTGTTTGTTTTCTTATCTCATTGCTGTTTCCAGTAAATTGCTCTTACCTCAACCCATAATGTCTGTCTCTTTTGTCTCCCACTGTAGGAGGGAGAGGAGTGCTTTGTGATTTGCATTTTAGTGGAAGTACTCAATTGGGGAATATCATTCCTAAACCATTAAAGAAAGTTCAACAATAAAAGAAATTCTACTTAATAATTATGTAAGGATCATGAGCCAAGTCTTGTTTTGTTAATACTTTCTTTCTCTAAATCTTGAAGCTTGTTTGCTTCTTGCAGAACCAGGGTAGTCTTGAGCATCAGTACAAAACCAAAGTGTGGCTTGGTCAACCAATGGTCATAGAAAATTTTAAATATTCAGCCTTCAGCTGCCATTTCAGAGTGCATGACACTTGTAGTTCCTTTGCTCTCTCTTCAGTCCTTATGAAATCCATCCAGCCCAGTGTGGATGTTTTGAATGTCTAGAATGTCTCTAATGGCAGTAGATGCCTACATGTAACCATCATGTGAAATAATATGAAAAGTCCATGTTGGGCCCCAAAGGCTCCTACAGTTCTGCTGTATCTAAATTCAGATACACAAATTCTATGTCACAATTTATTCTAATGAAGGAGAATCAGTAACTGGAATTGGTGGTGGACAGTGATTTTGTACTTCTATTAAACAAATTAAAGTAATGACTTCATTGTACCAGTGATACATAACTTTTCTCGGAAGGGAGGTGCTAGGGGTTGGCAGAGAAACGGTTCTGGGTTATATGCTAGGACTCCTCCTTCCTCTAATTAAACCACATATGTACCTATTACATGCAAGTTCTGAAAAAGGATTTTAAACCAGAACAATATAAAAGACATTGCTTTCTGTTTGCATGAAAACTGAATTCTATGTTGAAAATTCTAATAGAAATATTCTTTTTATAACACTGCATTTTTATTCATAACCATGTCTCAAAATATCCATATTTAAATATATATATAATATGTATTATATGTTTGCATTATCAAACCCGTACTGTTCAAATAACATTATTCTAAATCCTTTTAGTGTCAGAATATATAATAAACAAATATACAGTAAGAAACCTAAAAGAAAAATTGGTCTAACACTGGACTTTTGTGACCAATTTCTTTCTGATTGCTAATCAGATATTCTAATCATCTAAGCTCTGATTTCAAAAAGTAGTACTTAAGACTAATACATGCTCATTAAAAATAAAATCTGTCTTCTAAATTTATTGTGATGTATTAGGAGCCCATTGTGAGCCGAGTGTTTAATTCTGTGTAGGTCCAGTATAGTTCTCAAAAGAGATACACAAGGGCATGACTTAAACAGAGACAATCAATCAAAGTTTACAAGGAATATAGAAGGGGCTCAACATACTGCTTATAGCAATATATCCAATTACTGCTGTTGTGTGTGGTACATGTATTATGCAGATTTGGTGCCTCAGAGCCATACTTGAATCTTTTTTTCTTAAGAAACTAAGCAAATATAATAGCCATACCTTAATTGCTGTTGTCAAGTACTGATATCAGATTTATCGTTTGTGTGTTTTGAGGTGTTCATTAACAAATGGAAAAATGCTTTGGCATTCCAGCTTTAACAAGAAAGATTAAGAGTACAGCAGATGCTTTCATAAACATGCCTCTTGGCCTTCTCTTACATCTCTGGAATAAAGAGGGAACTGACCTACTTAAAAGAGCTAGTGACTTCGAAAGCTGGATAGCTAACAAAATGAATAGTTAAATACAATGAAATGTACAGATTACTTCATAACTCCATCGCTAAATGTAAACACATGGATGACTTTTTTTTTCTAACACAGTTCAAATATGCTCACTTAACTTTGCCTAGAAGTTGACTAAATGCATGCACATAGTATCAGTTACTGCAGGATGCTTTTTGCAGAGCTCTTCTGCAAGTAATTTTGGTTTCTCATTTTCTAATCATTGTTGAAATTAGGGCTTCTAGTCTTTGGAAACATTTTGCCTTCCTTTTTGAGAGATGCATTTAAAAATTTTAACATTTTGGCATAAAGCCCTCAAAATGTTTTAATAGCTGCAAAGTTTAGTATTATAAACATTTAGAAACATTGTAGAGTATTGCAGCTGAGTGCTAAATATATAAATAAGACAAAACAAAACCTTTTCAAGTTAGTAGGCAAAAGCTGAAATTCAATTTTATTTTTATTTCACAACTGATGGAATATCTACAACTATTTTGTGATACCATTGTCATAAAAGCTTTGTGTTCAAGAGTAATAATACAGTAATAATTTCCTAATAATAATTTCCTAATAATAGAGTAATAATTTCCTCTGTACAATGAGGAAATGAGATTTGACCTCACGACTTTCTAACACTTGACTTTAAAAGATACAATTTTGAAGTAGGAAAGAAGTACATGGGAACAATGAGGAACCAATTACAACATGGTTAATGCAAAAAATATAAAGAATGTGTATATATAATCAAGCTGTCTACCTGATATTACCCAGCAATGATCCTCCTCTGATAGAAACATGAAGGCTTTGCCAACTCACAAGCCTGCCTAGGATGTTCCTTGAGGCACACTGGGACCTCCCCAAACTGCATCATGTACAAGTTCCCCTTCTGCTGTTATTCGACATGTATTTGAAGACAAAAACTACTGCGGATTATCACATTTCTTTGTAGGTAAAATCATATTCAGTCGGAAGGGACCTGTGCTGATCAGCAAGTCTAATTCCCTGAGTAATTCAGGGCTGATAAAAAGTTAAAGTATATTATTAAGGGCTTTGTCTCTCACTTTGAAGCAATTAGCGCTCATCCTATTTACATGCCCTTGCAAAAGTTCTTTTCCAGCTTTATTGTTGGCTGCATTCAACTACTGGAAGGCTGGTCTAAGGTCTTCTCAAAGCCTTCTCTTCTCCAGGCCTAATTTTTATTAGGCCTAATATTGCTGTCAGACAACATGTATAATAAGCTGAGTTTCAAAATAATGTATTTCCCTTGTAGATTCTGCACACATTTTTGGACAAAAGAAAATAAAAAGAATTTTGATATTTGTATATTATCAACAAAAAGTGAGTCATTCATTATCTGTTGTGATACAATAAGATTATGGATATTGCTGTAATACAATCAGTGACAAGCATAATGGAACTTAATTGTATTTGGTATTAACCTAATATCTTTTAATCAATCATCTCTTAGTTAGAAAACTTAAAAATATATACCTACTTTCTGTTGAAAAAGGAAAGAAAACAGAAAGTTAACCATCATGAAAAGCACAGGATCTAAATCAGAAAGGAATATTACTGTATTCTTTGTTCTGTTCTTCATTTTATTACATGTGTTCAAAATAAATCTCTGTGAAATGCTCTGTGAGAACCTGAACCCAGTGCCTGTTAAAACCAGGAATAAATTTCTTCATGGTTCACTGAATTGCTCTGAGCATGCATCTTCCCGAATTGATTCTAACAGCTGCCATTGAAACAAAAGGTAGTCAGCATTTTGCATATTTAGCTGCAGACTAAAATGCAGATTTTGAAGGCTTTAGGTTTACACTTTTTTTAAAAATGGCTGGTAGATTTATTTTTCTCAGTTATGTATGGTCACAAATAAATTCATTTGTGAAGTAAATTCAACAGTCAGAGCTGAATAGTCATTCTCATAACGTATGCAAAAGATAGAATTGAGATTCAGACCTGTGAATCTTGGGAAACTGTTATTATTTAAATCCATATTTAAATCCATGATTGTAACACCGATATAAATAAAATCACTGTAAAACTCTCACTTCCAGAAAACAGCAATGATTCATGTCCTTCGTACTTTTAAAATTAATTGCTTACAACACATTTAAGTATAAATGACCATCAAACTGTGATCAGGGAGCTAGAAATTGATTTTCATTTTAATTTATTCACTTCTTTCTCAAACTGTCAAACAAGTAAAGGCCATTTGCATGATGGAATAATTTACACAATTGTGATGGACTCATTTTCTTCTGTCAAGAGTCAGATTTTTGCAGTATCCATTAACATATTTCACTGATAACATTATGCAAATAAAATTGATACATTTTCTTCCTTCATTGTTTTTGAATAATTTTTATTAAGTTATGGTACAGTGCTATTCACCTAATTGAAATGGCAAGGTAAAAGCAAAATCATGTCAATTAATCAGTTGTCCAAATGCTAGCATTATAGATCTGTATTATTCAAGGAGCCAATCACTTTACCTAATTAATTGTTTAATCCAGGCACCCCATTTAAGAATGTTCTTTTGAGTACCGTTTCAGAGAATTAATTTTAAAATTTAGGAATAATGGATAGAGGTAGCCAGACTGTGTCACTATGTGAAGTGTTGTTTAACAAAGCAATTACTTGTATGGGTTGATTTCTCACTGAAAAGATGTGCTTCATATATGCATTTTGCAGTCATAGATGCTGTTTCCTAGGGGAAAAAAAAACCCAACAGAACAAAACAAAAAAACTTTCAAGACCTGATGGAAATCTGAACAAGTAAGTTAAATTCTGTTGTGGCTTGTACCTCATCAACAGAACTTCTCAATAAGTTTTAATTTTAACAATGAATTTTGGAGTAATTTTCACTTTGATATTAGAAATAAACAGCTTCTTGAATTGCAGGGTGACTTTGCAAAGCTATTAAGTGGAAGAACTGTCTTGCAACTGAAACCAAACAAATATTGCCTTGACTTGCATTGAGGATAATATAAACATGGTATCAACACAATATAATTTGCAGAGAACCATATTTTAGAATGGAAATACATTGTAAGCATTGTAGTAAGTTGTATTTTATCTTCAGAGGCTCCTTGACATTAGCAAGGCTCACAGAAGATCTAAAATAAGGAGAAAAAACTTCACATTTTTATCCACCTGCATTGCAAAAGTAGTGTTTCCTTTTATTAAAAAAAATAAATAATTGGAAGACTCATATTTAACCCTAAAATTTTTGTATTTGCACTGTGCATGGTACATATAACTAATGTACTGTTACTAATAATGTGCTGTTTGGCTCCTACGTCATCATTATTTTCATTTCTGCTGTTGTACTTTCACACCAGTAACTAAGCCAATTTTTTCTCTGCTAATATTACTACACAAACTGATTCTTTAGTGGGAATCCTTGCTTTATTATATCAATATTGTCGTGTTATTTATATACATTTACACTTTGTGTTTTAAAAATGGTTAGAAATTTTCTCCTAGAATAAGTTCTTGTGAGAAAATGCTGGTCTGTGGAAACTGAACTGTCTTGTAGGAATATGTTGAGTTTGACAATATAACAGATATATATAGATATAGATGATAGATATAGATATAGATACAGATATAGATATAGATATATAGATATATAGATATATAGATATATAAGATAGAACCCATTCTGTTATACCCAGACTCTAGTCTTTGAACTTTTTCTGCTAGATTTTCAGTGTCTAGACCTGAAGGATAAGCTTATTCCCCTACAATGACTAAATGCTTCCAATACCCAGCAGAGGATGATGCCTCCATTAGCTGCAGAGGCTTTCCTAAGTTGGATAATTTTTCTTCTCCTTTATGAGCACAGCAAATCACTAAAAAATTCTTTCCTTTATTTTCCTATTGGGATTCTCAGTACTCTGTGTGAAACAGTGAAGACTCCATCTGCAGGAAGAGTACCTAGAAGTCATGTTGTCCACATCTTAGATAAGCACTACACCCTCTAGATTATTATGCAAAAAATTAGTTTTAGCAGCACCAATAAAGGTGCAGTGCTAACAGCAACATATTAAACTCTTATGTGGAATTATGAAATAAACGTTTGGATTGCCACAGGGCAAGCACTGAGTACTAATTTTTCTGTAAAGACACTTCTTGTGACTAAAATAGTTTTCAAGTTATTCATATTGAATGTAGATGACTAAGGTTAAAATGTATTGGATGAGGGGGTAGAGTGCCTCCTCAGGAAGCGATGATACAAAACCAGGAGTGGCCGATCTCAGTGTGACCCTTCAGAGGAACCTTGACAGGTTGGAGAGATAGGCAGATGAGAACATCCTGAAATTCAACAAAGACAAATACAGCGTCCTGCACCTGTGGAGGAACAATCTCAAGCAGCAGCACAGGCTGGGGGCTGACCTGCTAAAAATCAGCACTGTGGAGAAGGGCCTGATGGACAATAAACTGTCCATGAGCCAGCAGTGTTCTTGTGGCCAAGAAAGCCAATGGAATCCTGGGGTGCATTAAAAAGAGCATTGCCAGCAAGTTGAGGGAGGTGATCCTGCCCCCCTACTCAGCCCTGGTGAGGCCACATTTGGAGTGCTGTGTGCCATTCTAGGGTCTACAGAACAAGAGAGACATGGAGCTCCTGGAGCAGGTCCAGAGGAGAGCTGCTAAGCTGGTCAAGGGTCTGGAGCATCTCTCTTACAAAGGAAAAGCTGAGGGATCTGGGGCTTTTCAGCCTTGAGAAGAGGTGATTGAGAGGGGACCTCATTAATGTGTATAAATATCTAAAGGGTGGGTGTCAAGAGGGTGAAGCCAGGCTCTTCTTGGTGGTGCCAAGCAACAGAACAAGAGACAACAGGCAAAAATTGATCCACAGGAAGTTCCACCTGTATATGAGGAAGAACTTTACTGTGAGGGTGAGAAGGCACTGGGGCAGATTACCCGGACAGGTTGTGGGGTCTCCCTCACTGGAGATATTCAAAAACCTTCTGGATGTAATCCTGTGAAATGTGCTCTCAGATGACCCTGCCTGAGCAGAGAGGTTGGAGTGGATGGCCCCTTCCAACCTGACCCATTCTGTGATTCTGTTTTAGAGAACAGAGTGGATTTTTGTTGTAGGACATATGTGGGTGAGATGTATTAGGAAGATAAACTCCCACACACATGTTTTTATTAAATGCTATTTAATATTTTTTTCTCATTTGTAGACTTTATTAAGAAAGAATATATATATATCACAAGAATAAACTGAACTGTTTTAATATACTCCTTAGAGCATAGACATTCAAAAGGGCAGTATATTCATGCTCAGTTTTAGGAACAGGAAAGGTAATTTAAGAAAACACAAATGACCAAATATTTTAAGCAAAAATATAAATTCAGAATCAAGTTTTGAAGCTGAGGCTCAAAGATGTTCAAACCTGATAGAAAAGATTAAAGAATGTTTAAGAGGAAGAATGCACAGTTCATTCACAGATTAAATGCTTGTTATCATGGTACCTCCATTGACTCTGTCAGTTGTACTCAACCATGGAAAAGTATAAAAATAACCTAAGGCTTCAAAATCCGTTTTTCTGAAAGTAAATAATTATGATAACCAGAAACAAATGAATACTCGTTAGTAACCAACAGGTATTAACAGCAGTTGTCTCATTCACTTTCTAGAAATGTGAGACAGATGCTGCCACACTTCAAACAAAGAAACCATTTTTCCTCCTATCAATCCAAGGAGTTATTAAGTAACAAAGTGTAACACTGAATATTTCTGAATGATATAGCATGGATTTTTAAAATTTAGTTATTTACTTATTATTCTTAACTTTGGTGTTAGGTTAATAGGCTGTCACTGGACTATAACTGGCCTGACCCACCTCAGATGGGAGCCCCATTTTGGCACAGACTCGAGCCTCGCTAAGCCTTGATGTTGTTCTTTGCTTCCAGCCTGTCTTCGACTGGTCTCAAACTATCTTTCTTCCTTCTGGGAGTAACCTCAGACCAGAAGAGCATTGATACTTATTAGTGATGGCTGGACTGGGAATGGGTCCTGCAGCTGTCTCCCCCTGCTCCACTCACCTGCTCAGTGTGCTGTTTCCAACACAT
>JAWWLT010000040.1:16805615-16858961 GCA_035040995.1 Premnoplex brunnescens
TGGCTGGACTGGGAATGGGTCCTGCAGCTGTCTCCCCCTGCTCCACTCACCTGCTCAGTGTGCTGTTTCCAACACATGATTTCATGACCAAGGGAAAACAGACATTTATTTGATACATGCTGCCTAATTCACTCTGTCTTCGTGTATCAAAGTATTAAAAAATAGTTTAACTTCACCAGTGAGTTCAAGTTTGAAAGATTGTGGTTATCCTACACATTTTAACTATCAAAACCATTATTTTAATGAGCAAAGGAAAATGCAAATACAGCTAAAAAATTAATACTGATGTCATTTCAGCATTAATAATCTAATATTTAAAACCAGAAAAATCTCAATAAAAATGTAGGGTAAATTGTAGTACCAAAAATCTCTTCCTGGATCTACCACTTCCAACGTCTCTTGGTGTCCTGAAGGTGACAGTGGAATCTTCCTCAAGAAGGAGGGCTATAGTGAGTCAACAGCATCATGAGGTCCTTTCCTGAGAGACAAACCTGATGTTCATGGTGAGGGTCCCCTACTCCACATTATTTGGATCTGCTTGATTTTATTTTTCTATGTTTATTCATGCCGTACTGCTGCCTTCTGGCTGCTCCAAGCTGAGTGTGAGTGTGGCCTTGAAGCCTTCCCAGGCTCAGACCCTACCCCAGGAGCAGTAGTTTGTTGGGCAGTGACCCCCTGTGTCTGCCAGACCCTTCCCACAGCTTTTTACTGGAAATGGCAAAAATTACCATTACTGGGCTGTTTATTTTATTCCTATTTGCATGTAAACTGTATAAGTAGCAGAAACATGAGCTTTTATATATTCATATTATTAAAGAGAATTTTTTTCTTTTAATTTTCTGTGTGCTACATAATAAAAGGTCTTAGGACAATAAAATATGTACATATGCTGTTACAAACATATTTTTTTGTAGACAAAATAATTTCTAATCACAACAAGCTCCAAGGCATTTATAAACCTTCATTACTTTTTATGAAAAGCTAATTAATCACAAAAAACTTATTCTGACACCAAACACCTATTTTTTTAATTGTTTTAATATTTTTATAATACCAGAAACAACTGATGTATTTTTTGGCTTTATATCAATCACTTTGGCGCAACTTTAAAGTTTTAGTGAAGGCATAAAATGTTTCAGTGATTATAACTGTAATCCTCTTGTGAGTAAGAGACTGAATGATAAATATAGGAGAGTGTAAACTGAAGGTGTTGCATTATCTTGATGCTGAAAAATTTTATATATATATTTAATTGTCATGTAGAACTACATTCTTAACTTTCTTTAAGCATATTAAAAGAAAAAAATAAGCTGAACTAAAGGATTTTCATTTTTATCATCATACAGATTACCATTATCCTAATAGATTTGAAGAAGAGATGATGAAGAAGAGTCAATTACTTTTTCCTAAGAACATAAAGAATTGAGTTCTCTTTTGTGATTTACAATAGTTCACCTAAAACGGCTGTTAAACAGCAGCTTTTCTACTGATCTCTGTAGGTGACAAAAAATTTACAGTGTGACCTAGAAAAATAAAATTCCCTTACATGGCTGATATCACATGAACAAAACCTTCTTTGTGCACCATGTGTTCTTGTGACAATGAGTTAAAAAACAAAAAAGAAGTAGGAAGAAGTGCGTGAGAAGAGGAAAATGATTTCTCAGTGCCAAGTGATGGTTTATTGTATACACCTGCTAGTAAATCCATTGTGGGCAGATGATTAGTTAATTTTAACTCCTGTAGTTAGCATAATGACATCTAAGTCTTGGGTTTTGTTTACAGAATTTAAAAATAGTTACATAACCTTAAAAAGGACTACTTGTTAACATCGACTAGGTATGTGTACAGCACTGTTATCATCTTGAGTCATTAGTCATCCTGATATAGTTCCTTTAAATCATACAGAAAGGCTCACTTATTTTCAAAGCTATACCCCTGAACACACAGTAAAAGTGTTTTGGCTTTGTTTTTTTTGTTTTGTTTTGTGTTTGGTTTTTTTTGTGTTTGTTTGTTTGTTTGTTTGGTTTGTTGTTGCTGTTGTTGCACACTGTACTGTCATTGTAAGAAGACCTTGGAAGGGGAGCTTTTATGCCTAAAATACTTTTTTTTTGTAGACTATTCAGCTCAATTTGGTGTCATGAAGTGATAGTACTCTTATTACTCTTGAAAGTAGTAATGAGGCTGAAGCACGGTCCCACAGAGTGCATTTTTCTGAAGACAAGCAAGCATACATAACACAACAAAGTCTCTACATTATCTTAATCCATTAGCATATGTCTTTCTGTTTACATTTCTGGGTATCACAAGTTTGTCACAATAATTTTCTAAAAGTGTCTTTCAGATTCATTATTACTTCATTACGATGGACTAATATAAAGTAACACGAATTACTTCATACTCCAAGTGTTGCTCAAGACAGTATGAATATTCAGGCGTGCCTTCTGTGATTGCTCTCCTCATGCACAGCATGGTGGGAGATGCATGCTGTTGTCAGGACACTTTTATGACTGTGGAGTGAAAGAATTGCAGGGACTAGGCTTGTAAGTCAGTTCCTCACACCACCATTAACTGAAAACCATCTGGAACATCTACAGATGCTTGGATCGGTCTTACTCTGTTGTTGCCAAAATATTGTAACCCTATCAAAAGGGACGTCAAAAGGTGGTGACTTCCTGTCAGAGAGATTTATTATCAAGATGCCTAATGATACGCTACCTGAGTTCCAAAAATAAATTAAATAAAAAACCAAATCCAAAAAAAAAAAAAAAAAAAACAACTCAGAAATATGTGTTACTGTTACCTATTCAATAAATATTGTATTCCCTGTTCTAAATGTTGGGGTTGTTTTTTCTAAGTTTTTTAGGGTCTACTAAGGTTTTTTTGTTTCTACTTCACTGTTCTTCACATATATTCTGCTTCCAAATTTAGACACTGCCGGTACATTTCTGTGATTTTTGAGATTTTTTTGAGCTTATTTTTCTTTGAGGATTATTTTAATTCCCAAACAAATTCTAGTAATTGTATGGCTATAAAGTAATGTCTAATGCTAAAGTGGTATGAATGCCTTCTTCTTCTCATTAGTTTGTGTTGGTCTTCAGTAGGAAGACTTTGAAGACTAACAAGTCCTGAAGTCTCTTCTCTTTCAAGCATAGATGATCCTTTCTGCCTGGCAATGTTAATTCATATTAGACTAACTGTTATGTTATTTTAACACTGTGATTCTTTTCAGCCATTCATGAAGTCTTCCAAAATATATTCCATGAGGTTACATTTTCAATGAAGAAATAGAGAAAGGATATCAAAGCCACAACCTGCCCAGACACTCAGGGGGCCAGTACAAATATTTCTGAGTACTTATTGACAATGTCTGTGCAGTAATTTTTGCATGTCTCAGGGACTAAGCTCAGTTTTCTATATCACAGATGAGGGCTGACTTATAGATTCTGCACATTAAAAGATCAAATTCATACTACATATCTGCACACACTTGAATAAAAAATGAGCTTAAATCCTTTTACCTTCAGCATCTCTAGTTTACACTATTGTTGCAAGTGGGAGTGGAAGGCATAGAAAAAAGTTATTAAAGAAGCCCTGCCACTGAGTCATGAGATGCAGAAAGGGCTCCTTGGTTTTCTAAACTCCTTCTCAGAGAGGAGTCTCAGTGTAGCTGAATCCAGTCTTAGCCTTGGATTATGTCAATGGTTCAAACTTAAGGAATTACAGAATTGTGATTGAATCACTTTGTTCCACAAGTTTTAATAGTTGGTAAAATGAGAATATTTATATAAAATGAATCATTTATTTTTACAAATGATCATTCAAATATCTTAACCTGAATTATTTACTACATAATATAAAAAGTTGAAAATCTAGGAGTAAAGTATAATATAGCGTAAGGTAGTGTAGTATAAGATAGGATAGTGCACTATATTGAAGCAAGTATTAAAACAATTATATTAGACCAAGCAAAACGAAAGAATTATTAGGTAGGGATTTGATGAAACTCACCCAGACCAACACTTGTGGGGAGATCTTTCTCTCAACCTCGAGGATTATCCTTGGAGAGCATCCTGAGTCAAGGGAGGAATATCCACACATACACCCAAGCAGGGTTATCTGTCAAATCCTGTTTCAAAAGTAGAATGTGTATTTGAAGTCTGGAGAAACGGGATGGTTTTAGCATATTTTAATACCAAGACAGCACCTTGGCACCAGCAGTCGAGCTTGTCTGATAGCCTTCATGATGGCTTGCATAGCATGCATTCTCTGCTTGGATTTTAGATCTTATCAGGATGGGCCTATCCTGCCACAACCATGTTTGTGTCTTATACAGCTTTTTGACAAAACAGGCAGATTCCATATAGGGAATTCCCCCCTTAATTTTTAGTTAGGAGTCACTATTTAGTACCTATAATGCAGAGCTGTTGAATTTAGAGGCCAGCCAAGTGAACTGTGACTATCTGCTGTGCCATTCTTGATCCACTACAACAAAGTGATGAATTGTATGAGACTATACTTTTATATGGTACTGGAAAGACAAGTGACTTTGGAACTTTTAGTAATGAAGACCAGTGGAGAAGATTCAGTTAGAAAACATTCAAAACCAGCTTAAACCAGATTCATACATGAGTAGGAAGAAACACTCCACTACACACATTGTGTTCTTCCTAGGGGAAGAAGTGAGCATGATTTGTCATAACTCATCCACACTGTTTTTGAATAGGTCTTTTTGAAGAAGACCAGCTAACACCATCAACCTACATTGATAGGTGAACATTGTGAGAGTGATCACAATACCCAAGAAAAGGTAGTAAATATCTAAATATTATGAGAAAACAACAGTTTTAACTGGATCATCTAGCAGAATTCTCTGTACTGGTTAGATAATTTTGACTATCAATTTTAGTATTATTGTAATTGGACTGCTAAGAACTGTGTGCTGTATTTCAGTTACACTGTTAAAACATTAATTGTACTAACAATAAATTCTTGTCTCTGAATACAGTCTGTGTTCCCCTGTGCTTATAACAAGATTTTGAGAATAACAATACCCATCTGCAAAGTGTTGACCATATGGCAGATATGGCAAGTGACCTCCCTGTAATGCTGTTGGGAATCCTCCCAACAGCAAAATTCTGCGACAGCACAAGGTCCCTACAGCTAGCCAATCCCTACCAGCTTTTGTGTGCTGATACCTGAGCCAGAAAAAATGAATAATGATAAAGCTTTTGCAACTCTACAGATTGTTTTCTTTCACCACCGTGTTGAAACTCTGACAGGTATATCGTGGGAAGTAGCATGAAATTATGAAATGTGCTGTTGTGAAGGATGGCACTGAGTGAAGAAAAGTAACTTTGTATTAGAAGAATATTTCAAGCTGCAGAAACAGGATTACCCAATCTGCCTGATGCCTATAGCTTTGGGTATGCGCAACTGGTCAGCTTCCCTGTCAAGTAAACAGCTTGATTCCTTCCTGAACAGAGCTCAGGAGCACACATCCTTGCAGGTATGATCAGGAGACTAGAGCTCTGGAACAAAACAGTGAAATAACTTCATAACACAGATGAAGTCTGTGATTCTTCCATAAAATGCTGCCAGTTCCTTAAGCCCAAGCTAATACTTTATCAAAACTTATAACAAGACAACCTTAAAATTTTCTTAAATACTGAATTACTAATTTTCTCATTCAAAATGCATTATTCTAAATAAAATGTCATTATGGCAAGTTTTTTGATCCACGATGGAATTTGTGCAAGATTTTTTTTAAAAAAAAAGAAAGGAAACAAAACCAAGACCCAGCCAAATAATACCTTTTATGGTCATATAAATTTCTTGCTTCCTTTGCTGTTAATGAATAAGAAGACTTGATGCTCTGAAATGCAGCTTTATTTTCCTATTAGGAAAATAATCACTGGATTTCATGTAGCTCTTCTTCTGCCCTCTGTAGATTCATTTAAGGAGCACCTATATTTCACCTCTCAATAGCACATAGTCTGCAGGGCCTGACAACTAATAACTTGCAGGATGCTTGAACATCTGTGAGTCCTTGCCTCACAGATGTTCTTTTAGCTACATGAAAGAAATCCCTTGTCACCTCTCTCCATGCAATTCCAATTCTCAACTAATTATGAGTTTGTGTATAGTGATGATCACTCCCATGTGTTATGGAAGGAATTATGAATAAAAATTTTATGCAAATGAAGCTATGCCTGTGTCTCTCCACCAGAAGATGGAAGCAGAGAGTATTTTTTTCCATTGGGATGCACATACTTTTTGGGTTCTCAGTGAATATTTTCTATAGGAGTATGCAGGAGTATTCTTTTTGTTCATATAGGAATAGGAACAGAAACTTTATTAGTCTAGAATGTGAATTTTTAAAATATCTATTTTTTTTCAACTAATTCAGTATTGTAACAGAAGAAGGAATCTGCTCTGTGAGTTTAAGTATCTTGATAAGAGGCTTTCCCCCACACCCCCCCCGCCGCCCTGAGTTAATTTCCCAAATTCCTAAGGTTAAAACATCTTCTTAATATGTCAGACTACATTTATTTTTATTTCCTTGAAAAAACTCCTATTGGACTAACATTTGCATTATTTGAAGAATTTCTGAGTTGCAAAAAGAGAAGAGATTCCTTTTTCCCACAACTACTTTACTGTGATCTGTTGATACTCTTAATCAATACTTAACTGAGAATATTTAAATTAATTCCTTTAGTTTTAACATGAGAAAATAGTAAGATAAAATTTACCCCAGAAAGATTAACCAAACAGTAAGAGGAAAATCTCTCTGCCCCATGTGTGCATGTTCTGCAAGGACTAAGTGTCAGCTACTGGTGAGAGCTCTGTATGTGAGTGAAAATTGGTGCCAGTTACTGGAGTCAGACTGAGGGTGTGAGTCTCCCTGGCCTGTGGTGTCAGCTGCTGGAGGAAGTGGGATCTCAGAGTCAGCTACTGGAGTGAAGGTTGTCAGCCTCCAGCCTTGGGGTAGGAATGGTGCACGCTCCAAAAAACAGGCAATAGGGGGACTGCATGACTAAAGATCTCCATGCTAGCAGGACTTCAGGACACAGGTCATGTGCTGGGTGTTGACCGCTGGGGCTCCAAGCATTTTTCTCTTACCCAGTCCTGGTGTGCTTGGCGAACGTCAAGCTGAACCACTGTGCAAGCGAGACAGCCTCAGACTGGGGCACAGGTATCAGGTGGGTGGGGGAACATGTTGGTATCCAGAGGACCCATGTCTGTGGCTGTCTGTGGAATGAATGTGCATGCTGTGTGTGTGCAGGCTGCAGCAGGCTGGACCAGTAACTGAGTAGAGGAAACATGGGATGAATAAGAGGTTTGGGATGCAGGCAGGGGTGCCAGGCAGACAGAAGGTCTGTGTACTCAGGGGAGACGCAAATGTGCATGTGCCTGTGAACCCAGAGAGGTTTATACCTGCCTGCATTATTGACCTGCCCTCTGCCAGGCCAAGAGCAAGCAGGTCTTGGTTGTCTGTGCTTTTATTTATGTGACCCCTGTGTTCAGGGCAGCACTTTGTCTGTGACAGTCCATATGACTGGTCATGCCAGTGTCCTTCCTGCATGTGGGTGTCTGTGGGTGTCTCTGGGATGTGTTCTGAGCTTCACTTCTGGTTCCATCTGAAAATAGGAAAGTGGTAGCTTTGTCCCTCAGCCTGGGCAAAGACCCC
This sequence comes from Premnoplex brunnescens, assembly GCA_035040995.1. NCBI lineage: Eukaryota > Metazoa > Chordata > Aves > Passeriformes > Furnariidae > Premnoplex > Premnoplex brunnescens. Next base: position 16,813,303 of record JAWWLT010000040.1, read on the forward strand.
GAGTCCCTGTGGGAATGGACTCCAGTGGCTGGCAGGATGTACCAAACATCCTTTAACACGAAATATTAGAACTACTATAAATTCGCAATATTCTTTTCTCTTTATAAGAACACATTCATTAGAATGAGAAAAAACACCTTAGATGTTTGTTAGCAAACTCTTTCATCGTCTTGTTGCTTTTAGAGGAATTTAAGCCACCATAGTGCTTTGATGCTCTGTATGAGACCTGAATATAGCATTAACCATTTTATTTGTGTGGATTTTTCAGTGACCATAAATCCCAGTTCTACTAGTCATGTATGAAGTGGCACCACGAATCAAGATTAGCTGGAAAACTGCTCTCAGGAATGCTCTTACATCTCTAGAATTTGTTTGGGAGACAAGGATAAGTTATTTTAGGTATAATAATTTATCCAATAAATATGTACTTATTTTTATAATTTTATATACACCCCCCCCACACACAAATAAACACGGCACATGTAGCTGCTTTAAAAATTACTCACACAAACTAATTTTGAAGTACGTCTGGTCATTTGTGACTTCTTTATTTTTTTTCATTTACTCCTGCTGCTGTCCAAGTAATTACTTAAATTACCTGATATTAATTTAATTTTCTTAAACACTGATAATATGCTCTTCACGAGTCATTCATGAATATTTTGTTGTATCATCATATTGTGCAAGAGAGAAAAAAAATATGTGTGAGAAACTAAATGATCACCCTTTTCAAGTCATCCATGAAAATAATTCCATTGCAAAATTGCTTTCAAATACTTTTACTGATACTCAATAAAGTTAATTTTCCAGAATCATTTCTACAAATCACAGCTGGAACATGGAAATATTTTGCAATAAAGAAACTAGAAGCATTGTGAATCCTCACAATACAAATTGGTCTGCTTCCTGCCATTTCCTAGAAAAGGCAGGCAGCAGAATTTTTATTTTTACAATTTCCCAATGAGACATGCAGTATTTGGGTAGCTGATACATTACATAAATTCCACTCATTCATTTAAAAAACTGTTTGTTATGCCCAACAGAGAAAAATTGGTTTCACAGGGACTTGTCATGTGTAATGATTTTAAGATTTACTGTCATATTTTTTTGTCCATGCTTTGTTATGTTATCAACACTGTGGATAACAGTAGATGCAGGGGTTTCACAAGAAAGCAGATTATAGCAGCTGTTATCTGAACACACAAAAATATTAAATTAATATAGACAACATATGTGAATTTATTTACACATTTTGGAAAGGCATACTTTATTTCTGCAGCTATGCCAAGTTCATTCTTAGAGGAGTGTAAATTACTCTTCTTATTTATCTGATAGAGACATACATAATTCTTTGATACTGACTTTCTTAGGTTTTGCTGTCATCCCACTGTAAGAAGAAAATGTAGGAATGCTCCCTACAGTATTGATTTTCTGGTGGAGGATCAGTACTGAACAACAAAGGGTGAAATGGAGCAGCGCTGATGTCCACAAAAATGTCCCATTAAATTGTGAGAAAAGTGAAGGTAAAACTACCTCTAACAATCTTTATGAAACAGCAAATCTAATCCTGGGTGGGAGTTGGATCAAAGTCACTTTTACACTTTGTCCTGTGTCTTTTCCTTGAAAACACCTTTTTTCTATGGTACAGAAGTGAAGCCATAACAAAGAGCAGGAGAGAAGAGGCTTAAGAAAAATCTTTGACAATAGGAAACCATAGATATATAATCTCCCTGATAGTTTAAGAGGGTCTTCACTCACTAACTGGGAAGAAGCATAAGAAAACCCATAAAATTTACAGCTCAAGATATATTAGTAGTAGTAGTAGTAGTAGTAGTAGTAACAGAAGTAGAAATATTATTAGCTTACTATACACATGGCTTGATGTTGGAGCTCTTTTATCCCAATGCTAAAATGAGTGAACCTTTATTTTCTGACAATAAATTAACTTTTAATATGTCATATACAAATTGAAAGCTGTTTTTCTGATTTTGTACATTTACACTTTGTACTGATAGACTTTTTTATCCTGACTTTTTTTCCTGGGTTGTTTCTTTGACTGAGCTATATTAGATCTATAAGTCTTTTCTAGATGTTTTCAAAATCAGTTTAAATTTTTTTTTTATATAAAATCAATGCAAAAAGGTAACTTTTCTCTAACAGTCAAAATTAATGTGATTTATATTTAATGCTCTACATTTTATTGTGATCCATTAAGTCTGAAAGAAGATATTCTGCTATTAGAAATGTCATATTTTTTGTCATTATTGTAGCGCTGTAGAATTTATATCTGATAGATCACTGCATCTGTTGATGTCCCTGTGTCCTAAAGTATAAACAATCAACCAAGAGGGAGACACAATAGATAAACTGTATCTCTAGGACTTAGTGTAGTGGAAATCCATTTTACTCCAAATTTGGTGACTTTCTAAACAGTGCTAATGAAGCAGGAGTGTTTGGGAAGAGACTCTAGCAGGAATGGGCAAAAACCTTGTTCCCTGGTGATTGTACATATTTCTGTCTAGTGAGCGAAGTATTGTCCTTCCACTCTACCTCTTCACGAGCTCAGGAATGATGTAGCACTCCTTTTCTATGAAAGCAATAATAATTTCACCTCTTGCAGCAGATCTATCCTGTGTTCATGCAATTTAAATTGTGGTCAGTCTTTTGACTAATTTTTATAATGTAGCAAGTAGGGGTTTTTTTTCTGTTTAGATGCAGTTTCCCTACAGGAGTGTGCACAGATTGATTCTAGTACCCATAGTTCAGGAGTTCTTTACAGATGGTGATGAATCTCATGAAAAATAAATTAAAATATAAAATTAACATTATAGTCTGAAAGGATAGTTTTGCCTGTGAGTATGAATTTGGGGTTAAACTGATAACTTAGAAGTAGTAGTCAAACTCGTCTATGCTTTTTGTCATCCCAGCTGTATTAAAACCATTTTACCATCTTTTCTCTCTACTGCCATCCTAGCATGAGACTAAACATAAAGTGAGAACTTTCATTTATTTTGAAAATAGCTGTAATTTTACTTTCCTGCTTTGACAGGTGCAGGAAAGATAGTGTCTGTATTTTCTGATAAAACCTTTGCATATTTTGGATTTCTTTGTAGGTCTGGTGTTTCCACTTCTTTTGTAGATAATATTTGCAATGGTTGGAAGATCAAAAGCGTGTTCTTCATTTGTAAATACAGTTATGAATTTTAATGAGCTGTTAGCGTAACTTCATAAGAGACAATGTTGTTGTTCTGTGTAAATCCCACATGCAATATATTCATTTGCAGTGTTTATGCAAAAAAAAAAAATAAAATAAAAAATTAAAAGAACATTTTTGAGTATCTTATGTTTGTTCAGCTGTAACCTTTTTGAAGCTTTGACTTTAGGAAAGGCTTTTACCCTCAAATACTGAATTTTTAAAACCATTTCCTAAATAATTACAAATAAAGTTTTTCTTGGAATTGTAACAACATCACTAATGTTCACTAATAAAAATCACAAGCAAAATTTCTCTATAAGTGACAGTCTGCCTTGATCATTTTTGAAAGATATAATTTCATACTGGGTCTGGCTGGGATGAAGCTAAATTTCTTAACAGCCCACAGTGTTCTGTGTTTTGCATTTCTGTCTAAAGCACTGTGGATAAAACACTGGAGCTATGACTATTACTGAAAAGTACTTACACAGTGTCAAGCTTTCTCTCTCCCTTCCTTTCTTTTCATTCCCTCTGTCCAATCCCCTGGTGAGTAGGCTGAGGGTAGGCAGGAGGTTAGGGGGATCATAGACAAGATAGCTGATTCAAATTGATTAATGGGATGTTCCATACCATGGAACATCTTCCCAAGCAGTTGTTATGCAAGATCCTGCTTTCCAGGATGCAGACGGACATCTGTCTGCTGATGGGAAGTAGTGAATGAATTCCTTTTTTCGAATTTTCTTTCCTTTGTTTGCAGACACAGCTTTTGCTTTCCCTATTAAACTATTACATTGATCCAGGAGTCTCCTCATATTCTTTTTATTTTCTCCCTGTCCTGTGGAGAGGGAAGTGAGAAAGAGGCTGGATGGATGTTTTCTGGAGCCATCACACTACAAATCTGAAAAAATAGTATTTTCTACTCCACAGGTTTTTAAAAATATTTTATCCTCTCTGTCACATTGTAGTATGCAACGTTAAAGTTGTGGCATTTCACATCTGAACTGAAATATTTCCATACAGACATCTTAATCTTACCTTTGCTTGTAATCAGCTTTCAGTGCATGTCCCTTTATCCAGAACTGAGAAAAAAACATGAACAGTTATGTACTAGTGTGTTTGAAATTTGGCTCTGTGTTTGTAAATGAAAAAGTGCAAGTAATGGAATGTATTGAGACTGTTCTCCAAAATAAGACAGATCATATGGAACTGTTTTTTTCTTCCTTTTTTTTTTTTTATTTTTTTTATTTTTATTTGTACATTAAAGAATAAATATGCAGAGCCTTAATATTTCTTAAACACTGAAATAAGATTTTTTGGAGTATGGGTCTACTGCTACTATTGTAAAATATGTGAAAAAGAGAAATAGGTAAGTGCATAGATATATGCATTAGATGAAAATTTGTGTGACCTTTCAATAATGAATCAGAAAGAATGGATATGATGATGCATTACTCTTGCCAATAAAATACATGTTACCAATAGATTAGAACTTCCTCGTCCTCTGTCCCTACAGCTGCTAGATTCTTGCCTGCAGCTAGAGCTTATTAAATTTTTAGGGTCCCTAGGCTGCTGAGTGTTGTAACTTGTCTATATTTAATGCTTTCAGCATGTAATAACTGCATAATCTAATATATGCATTGTAACATTTTTCTGTCTTCTAACAATTTACAAATTTCACTGAATCAATGTTTATTTAAAAAAAATAATGAAAAAGAAGCAATTTGATGAACTGTTTGAACTAAATGTGTTTTGGGGCTACCAAGATTCATGAATTACAGAGAAATGTGGTAAAATGAATAGTATTCCATATGTAAACAGTCCCTGCTATCCAGACTGACTTTTGTGGCCAAGAAAGGCTTTTAACTCTGGTATTGATACATAAAGAGTATATTATACTATGAAGTTGTTAATACAAAAGGTCACCAGCCACAATTTTCGGTTTTTGTAATTATGAAAGCTACTTGGCCTATCTTAATGTTAACCTTCAGTTATCTCTGAGCTAATGATAAATTTTATATATAATATAAGGAGAGACCTCGAAAACATTAAAATGTCTGTGCTATCACCTGGGATTATTTGGTTTGAACACCATTTCAAGTATCCTTATGCTTTTGTGGCATTTACAATAGTTTTAAATTTATTTTATAAATTAATTTATACAGTTTGACTTCTAGAAAAATCTTGCATGGATTTAAGAGTTTAACTTGACAACTGTTTCATGCCCAGATAACCATCTGATTTCAAGAAAGTATTCATGTGTCTTTAGTAAAAAGCACATTTTCATAGAAATACAGTTTCATTTTTTATACAAGCCACTGAAAACTGTGGTATGCTTAGAAAAGCCAATGTAAGGTCAAAATTCATAAAGAGATGAAGGAAGAGAATGAATTTGCTTTGAGAGAAGATTTTCCATCTCCCTGCGGTGGTTTAAAATCAAAACAGCAACAAAGTATCAAGCAACCTCTTGCTCACTCACACGCACCCAACCCCAGTAAAACAGGGAGGAGAGCCAGAAAGAAAGTTAATCCCATGGACTAAAACAAGAAAAAAATTTAGCAATAAATCAGAATTCAATTTTGAATTCTGTAATTCAGGAGTGAAATGTGAATAGGTACATGTGCGGCTTTGACATTTTATATTTATAGACATTCAACCATACAAACATATTCACATGCAAAGAAGTAATCGACAAACATAAAATTATGGGTTCCAAAGTACTATAATGTGTACATTTTTATTTTTTTTTTTCTGTTTGAAATTGCAACCAGAGAGGGTTTAGTCTATCAGACTGCGTGGTGTTTTTTACCTGACAAGGATAATCTGCTGAAAAATCTTAGTTGTTCTGCTAATTTCCTTCTTGGAATATTATCTTCTTTTTTTTTTTTTTTTTTTTTTCCCCCATATGTATTATCTTTTCTAGCTTTTCCCCTATTTACAGCATCAGACAATTTTTTCTTTTATTGTTTAGCTTTCTCTTCCCCAAATATAGCATCATGAAAATGTTACTCTAAGGAATGTAAGTATTGGCAGGTGGAATATAACTGAAATGACTGGATAAAATAAATCCACTTTCCCCTGTTGTTTCTCTACCTAATTCACAGTAGACTTTATTTCTTAGAGCAATGAAAATTGTTGCTGTTGTCTGTGTGCAGAAACTGCTGTTAGTCAAAAGGCCTAAAACATCATTACTCAAGTGAAGTATGATTGTTAAGGAAGACTACCAATTTCTCATGCTTTGCCTTTGGCGATAAATGCAGCAGTATACTTTACAGATCTCTGACTTCTCCTTACGCTTTCTACCGTAAATTTTGAAACTATTGTAATACATGCAGGAGAAACACGACTTTAATGACATTAGTTTTCTGTGTGGGAAAAAGATTCATTACATTTACATTAAAAAAAACCAAACAAAAAACCCATAAACAAAAATACCCCAAAACAAAACAAACAACAAAACCCCCTCCCAAAAAAAACCCGAAAAAAACCACAACCAAACACCCACACTTGCTAGTTTCTTTATAACCTGCTTTTCAAGCAAAAATGAAATTGTTAAATGCATTTAATCAGGACAAAGTGATTTACTCAAACATTATTTATTTTAATTTGTCCTTCAATCTCATTTAGTACATGTATTGCCGATGGCTGCAATCAGAGCTGCTTAGTATCCCTTGAACCAGATTAAAAGATCAAAATCCTTCTTAGTGCCAGCTTATTGCATAGCAAATACAAACTCAATGCAATCAACAAGCTTAAAACAAGAGTCAGATGTTAGTAAAGCCAGTGGAGATCAAGAAAGAAATACAGAAAGCAAGGTGACCCAGAACAGAATATCAAAGGCTCTTCTGTATTTTTCAGTTCTTGCTAAAACCATGAAGTTATTGTGTACATAGAACTATTACTGAAAGAGATAGTTGTTTGGAAATTTAAACTTACTTCTAGTTTACAATTTCAACTGTTAGATCTATTTTTACCACTGTTCATACATAACTTCTTCTGTATTCTTTGCACACATATATCAAAATACACTCTACCAACTGATCACAAGAAAAAATAGCTTGTTTCTTCTTTGTGTTTTTGTAATGAGATAGAGGTTCAAGACAAACATGGAGAAATAGAAACAGCTCAGAATTACCATGGTTTTGGCATTATCTAGTGTACAGAAATCTTCCTATTCAAGACTACGCTATTGCTGTTAACATCATATTATTTTTTAGGAACTTCATATGATTAGTTCAAAAATTGTTTTTCTAGATGACTTTGGGATTGTCTTGCACAGCTTGTGTTGCAGTTTAAAATTTGTTATTTACTTATTTATTGTTTATGAAACAAAAAAAAAACCAACAAAACAAAACAAAAAAAAAACAACCCAAACACCACAAACTTCAAAAATTAACACAAATTATATCTTATCCTGCCATCTATGAAGTTAACAGAAAACAGAATTCATCATTTTGTCCCCTGTTAATTCACAAGTTCTCAAACAGATTTTTATGCAAAACTATTAATAATCCTCTTCAGAACTTACTCTTTATGACATTCTTAGGAAAGAGGCTACATCTTTTTTGAAAAAGAAGTTACTGAGCATACACTGAACATGCCAGCACCTTATGAGAAAGGGGTTTCTGTCATGCAATAGAAACACATTTACTCATTTAAGAAAGAGCTTATCTTTTGGATGATGTGAACTGAGACAATTTGTGTCATCCATCAGGCAAAGGGATGTGTGCCTATCAAATGAAAATAAATGTGTTTGACTAGGTGATTAATGCACATCCAGTCATGCAGGCAAACAGCTTTTGTAGCATGACTTAAATTCCTAAAGACTGCCAACACCTGATGAGGGACAGTTATTTTTAAACAACTCTTCGCACCTTTGAAAACAAAATGAATTATTTTATTTGTCTGAAAATATATATGCATGTATATTTATCTATTTGTTTTTGTTTTGAAATGAAATGGAAAAAAACCAGGAACCAGTTCAAGAACAAATTGAATCTATCTTTTGCAAATTAGCCCCTTCCCAAACATTATATATGTGTTTGTGTAGCACAGGATTAGTATATCTGAAGCTGAAGTTTTTAAAGGACATTAATATTCAGTTATCACTAAAAAAACTATTGTCACTTTGCCTTTTAAAAGTACAACCTAATGATGTTATACGTTTGTGTGGATCCAGGTACTGGTGTTCAGATGTATGGACATAAAATGAAGAGGTTTTGTTTGCTACAGCACAGCAATAAATGAAATCTCTGTCATATATTTTGATTTCTAAAAATAATTTCTGTGCTTTTACAATTCCTGTAGAATGTCTGAATTAATTAACTTATTTATTTATTTAACTTCTGTTTCTTTAAAGAAAGAGAATATTTTCTTTTTTTTCCATGTTCACATAACTGAGTTTGTCCTCAGAAAACTTTAGGAACTGTACCTCAATTATTTTAATAACATTCCACTGTGTTGTAGTGCCTTTTTAAACAAAAGAGTAATGTGACTTACAGGAGGCATAAGCTTCAGGCTATAGGGAAGTGCAATACTATGGTGCGCAAACTAAAAGGATAAAGGCAATATTTGGATTTTTTAATAATTACTTTTTTTTTTTTTTAATTTGAGATTAATAAAGCTGGAACAATACATATATATATATATATATATATATATCCAATAAACAGGAATAAAACCAAACCCAAACCTCCACCATCAAAAAACCCATTCAAATACCTAAACCTCACCAATAGAGAGGTTTGACTGTGTGCCTATTCTGGGAGCTAAGTCTTTTCTTCTATCAATATCTCTCCTGGGAACATTGATGAAATCTCTTTACATGGTCAAGATCCAACTGTACACTATGTACTGAACCCAAATAACACAATGTTGTGCTATCAAAGGTCTTGGCTTAGGAAGAAGGATTCCCAATACTGATGAATAAGCTGTAATGAATAGTGAAACCTAGGTTTCTAACACTGACATTCACAGCAGTTGATACCCAAAGTATTTATAACAGGATATATACTAAAAGGAATTTTGGCACTAACACAAGAATGGAGAAAAACATTTTTAGGAAATAAATCCAAAGGCTGTAGTAATTTTCTTCATGTAGTGACTTAAGTCACACATTTGGGTCCATCTGGTTCATTCCCTAGTTTTACTTCTGCAGCCACACAAGGAGGACATGCTAAATTTTTTCATTGGAGGCTGAAAAATTGGCATAAGTTCCATGAGTCTTCTCTCCAGTTTGGTCTGCAGTGTTTGAATCCATACCCTGCTAAAGAAGATCGTTTGCTTTCTTTAAATTATTCCATTTTCTCTGCAGTATTAGAGAGATTGATGCATATCCAGAATCCAGAAAATACCCTACCATCAAAATACAAAAAATGCATGTTTTCTAAAATAATAGCAACACTGTTATAAATATAAACTTGAAAAAAACCCCAAACACAAGAATAAAATATTTGCTACCTAGATATCAACAGTGTGTGCTTGGTACTTAGGTCTGAGACAAAACCCCTCTTTGAGTACTTAAAGGGTTTTCTGAACCATTGCATAAGATGGTTAAGCCTAAACTATTCATGGATGGCTGATTTTATGCTCTTGTAGATATTCAGAATTGTCTTTTCTGAGTGGATATCTGCCTCTGAGAGCTGTATTCTGATGCAAGTTTAGGCAGCCAGCCTATCTTCTTCCCTCAGATGTTTGAGGAGTTAATGGGAGTAAGCACAAGAGAGAAGTGGGAGAGTGGTGTTACAAGTAGTGGCATCTTGACCATAAGAGTTTGGTAGTTAGAGCCCTCACTGGGCAATAAGGGGCTGTCATATAGCAATTTTATGATATTTCCTTGCACTTCTGTCAGTCAAATAATCTGAAATTTATATTTAAAAAATATTGATTTTAATCAGTGGTATTCCAAAAAAGTTGCTTCCCAAGACACATTTTCCAAGATATTTCCCAAGGGCATGTGTTCAGTCATCTCCAGGAGCGCAGGGCCCCATGACGTACAACAACTAGGGAAGACACATGCTGGTCCTTCAAATATCCTCCCTTATTCCTTCTTGTCCCCACTTTATATACTGAGCATGATGTCATATGGTACAGAATATCCCTTCGGTCAGTTTGGGTTACCCGTCCCATCTGTGTCTCCTCCCAGCCTCCCATGCAGCCCCAACTTCCTTGCCAGTGTGGCAATACAAAAGCAGAAAAGGCTTTGGCTCTGTGTTAGCACTGCTCAGCAATAACAAAACCATCTCTACATTATCAACCCTGTGTTCAGCACAAATCCCCATACTAAACACATAGCCTCATACTAAACCATCACAGTAATTACAAGTGGTACTTTTCATTCATGTCCCTCAAGTAGTAAATAATAGTACGGATGCTTTTACAAAACATTTTTTTTTTCATGAACCTCTTGAACTAATCCTGTGACTAGGGCACAACAATGCACATAAATTGCTGGAACAGTCCTCACAAAGTAGGAAATAAGTATCTTAACTTATTGGAAGTTTAAGACAAATCACAGATGCATTCCTTATATAGTCCATTAAAAGTTATTTGACATATATTCTCCGTTCTAGCTGTGAAAAATTCTGCATTTCTGTAGTAGACCTCAACTGGTGTCAAAAGAAAGTTTAACAGCTGTAGAACTGAATTTATAAATTGTTTAGCTATATGTTTTAATATAATTGAATCTGTAAGAAGATTTTTTTTTTCTCTTTCATGAAGGTAGATGTTTTCTTTATGTTACTGAGCTTCCTTTAGGCTTCTCTTTCCTGCACAGCATCTTACAGAAGATTTATAACAACTTGTAGAAGCAAGATTTGCTCTAGGAAAGGGAATACTGAACAAGAATAGGATGCCTTTAAATTTTGGAGAAGAAAAAGGTTTTCAACCTAAAAGAGAAGTTTAAGGAATGGGACTGTTTCATTGTTCTGCTAGAGTTCATTTATTCAGTGTTTATAGTGAGTGATTTTTTGGTTATAGAAATTTTCTGCATTTCTATTATTAGATTATTCCCTGTGTAAAACTAAAAGACATCAAGTCAATATTGTAATAAATGTCTTCTTTCTTTCTGCAGGAACAGAAAGAAGAACTGCTGGCATTTTTTAACTGTCTTTTAAACTTTCGCATGCTTTAAAAGTTCTATTCAGAGTGGGACCATGCTTCTCTACCCTTTATGAAATGCTATCTTTCCATATGAATTCATTTAACAAATTTCTAAAATAGCCAAGGTGGCAAGATTTGTTCTTGCATAGCTAGTAACAGGAATACAGATGGCAAGCAAAGCAGAAGAAGACATAAGTATGTAGTGGACAGTGTGTTTAGTGTTTCAAAAAGGGTTGCGGATTCACAGACACACAAAAACACAGAAATTACTTTGGCAAGACTTACATGTCTGAACAGGGTCAGTACAGTTTATTAGAAAGCCTGTCTAACTTTAACATCAAATGCAAATTACGTATGCCCTTGTTCTTTCAAAACACTATGACTTTATAATTGCCTAAAGCTAGCAGATTTTGAAATCAGTATGAAAGTCTTTACCTAAGAGCATATAAGTGCTTTACTGAGTAAAAGCTAATTTAAAGACTTTATAAGTGTCCAATGAATGCAAAGTTTCAAAGCAAAAGACAAAGTTAGTTGGATAAGAACCGTGAGATTTTTGCATCCCACTGACCTATTTTTGCTGTGAATTCATTTAAATAAGTTCATAAATCTAGTCCTATTTTTTTGTGACCATCGTGAAGAAGTTTTGATTAAAGAGCCTTACTAAGAATGGTTTTGGATTAAAGTATGATTGCACTTATTAAGATTCTTTTTAATACTTGATTTTCATAAGTGATGTGGAGGAAATTTTAATTTTAACACCATTACTGAAAAAGGATTTTCAGAATGGAAAAATAAGTTATCATAACAGAAACTTATCAATCCCACAAGGTACTATGACAATATAAGGTTGGGACCTCATTGGAACAAGTCATTAATTACTAGGGAATGATACTAAAACCTTAGTTACTAACATGAGACATGTTGTGATCACACATAGTAAAAAGGAGATGGTAGACTAGCCTGTGACAGAAGGTCCTTTGTTCTTACATTTAAAGTCTTTTAAAGCCTAGCCCATTACTTTAACAAATTGAATAAATCTTGTCAGAGGATGTGAGCTGTCTTTAGAAATACCTTCAAAGCATTGGGGCTTACTTGTAAAGACTGTTGTCACCTAGTGATTCTAACTTACTAGACTTAAGAATGGTGGCAGCTGTCATGTATGCAGCTAAAGTTAGGTTGTTTAAATGAAATAGAATTACTGATTTGAAGTCATGCTGAAGAGAGATTCCAGTGGCTAATCACCTTCCCAGTAAGAAAAGGCATAATGATTCATAATTTGAATTAAAATGAGCCATGAAACATAAAGTTCTGGATATTTTTTTTTTCCTTTTTTTTCTTTTTTTTTTTAGTCTTCTGCAACTGACTTGCTATAAGGATATCACATCTATGAATGCAAGTGTATTTGCTTTCATTTATTTATGGAAAACAAATTATTTCTGCTATTTTATTCTGATTTTTCCGTTCTGGAAAATTATCTCCTACATGGTTATAAAAAATTCAAAGTTGTTGTTAAAGAAAGTCCTTCTAAAAATCTGTTTCTAAATAATTAGTTCAAGATCATCCTGGAAATTTTTATTGTAGTCAGTGGCTGTACACAAACTTTTCATGACTCAAATTTGTCTCTGAGTCACAAATAAGATCTGCCTGATTCTTCTTTCTGTCTCTAGTTGTTAATTCAACCACTTTTCGATCTTTGATTTATAACAAATATTTCTCAAGCTATATTACATGTAGGCACTATCAGTCAAGATTACTTTGAACTAAGTTTCTCAATTACCTATAAATTACTTGACAGTAGAAGCCTTAATATGACACTAGTATCAGTAAGAAGCAGAGGTATCTCACACAAAGAATATAAAAGTGTTTAGTAAAAATTTTATATGATACAGAAGCATTGCTACAGCCTAGGCGAAGAGTGGTTGGAAAACCATACAGCAGAAAAGGACCTGGGGGTGCTGGTCAGCAGCCAGCTGAACACAAGCCAGCAGTGTGTCCAGGTGGCCAAGAAGGCAAATGGCATCCTGGCTTGTATTAGAAACAGTGTGGCCAGCAGGACCAGGGCAATGATTGTCTCCCTGTAGTCAGCACTGGTGAGGCTGCACCTCAAATCCTGTGTTCAGTTCTGGATCCGTCACTTCAAGAAACATTGAGGTTCTGGAGTGTGGCAGTGGGCCTGTGAAGAAAATGAAGAAACCAGCCAAAGTGCCTTAAAAACTGAGGCTTTTACTCTATTGTAAAATGGATTCCTTGCCTTTTTCCCCTGAGTCACCTTTCTTCTTCCCAAGACTCCTTGAGAAAAAACTTACTTCCCCAGCCTACTATGCAGGAATTTGCCTTGGCAAGACTATGAGAAGCTCCCCTATTGGTCCTTTGTTAACCCTTTCCCTATTGGTTGTTATCCCTCTATTTCTATTGGTTGTAACCAAAATTCCCTAAAGTCCTTTAAATACCCCTGACCAGGTGAATAAACTCTCTCTCTGCTTTTCCCTCCTGCGGTCTCTGAGTGTCTCTTTCATGGGGTATCTCAGGGACCATGTGGCCAGGGGGGAAGGGGGAGCATTCCACCATGCTGTCGCACTGGAGCATGTCCGGAGAAGGGCAATGGATCTGGTGAAGGGTCTGGAGCACAAGCCTAACGAGGAGTGGCTGAGAGAACTGGGATTGTTTAAGCTTGAGAAAAAGAGGCTCTCTACAACTACCTGAAAAGAGGTTGTAGCAAGGTGGAGGTTGCTGTCTTCTCCTGGGCAACCAGTGACAAGATGAGAGAAAATGGCCTCAAGGTGTGCCAGGGGAGGTTCAGGTTGGACATCACAAATGCATTAGTTAATGGGCTATTCAGAGAGGTGGTGGAGTCACCATACCTGAAAGTGTTCAAGAAATGACTGGATATGGCACTTTGGTGCTGTTGTTTAGTGGGCATGGTTGTATTTGGTTGACTGTTGGACTCAATGACCTTGGAGGTCTTTTGCAACCTTAATGTTTCTATGATTCTATTCTAAGTGTTCTTTACAGGCAACATAGTTTTCACTATTTCTAATTTTATGTATTTTTAAAGCATGAAAATAAACTTTATATATAAATAATGTATTATATAGATACGAAAAACCTGCAATAATATAAGAATGCAATAATTAAGAAAAGATGTTAAGAAAATTATCATTGTCCTGTTTCTCATTTGAATATATAGACATTTTGAAGTCCCTACCCAACCAAAAATTCCAATGCATATTTTATCTAATAAAAACCTAAAGTAGAAGGAGAAACAGTAACATTGTGAAAACAAGCATTTTCTATTATCATATCTAAACCAATGGAAAATCTCAAATAAGTCTAGCATAGTCTGTATCACCTTGGTTGTGCATAATGGGAGAAAGCTCATTATAGGGTAGAATTTTTATGATGTGAAGGAAAAATGCTTACTTAGCAGATCCATCAATAGGAAAAGACTGTTTAACCCTGCACTTCAGAAGCACTGAAAGATGTTTTTGCACTCTTTTCTACTCCAGTTTGCTAAAAGTGTAAGGTATGCTGAGGAAAAAAAAAAAAAAAAAAAAAAGGATTTTTGGTTGTTGTATGTTGCAGCTAGAATTTAAAAACAATCGGTAAAACTGATAGTTATGCATTTCAATGTCCAAACCTTAATATTGTAGGAAAATGTGACACTGAATCACTACATCATAATTTCAGAATCATTTCCTTATGCTAAAATGAATAATCAAGGGTGGAATAAAGACATAAGAAAATTAGAATTCTCATAAAATATTCCTCAGTACAATAAACATGTCACCAGGTTTAGATGTAAGAAAATTTTGAGATGTATCTTTCCAGAGGATTTTGTTTAGTTTTTTTGTTTAGTTTTTTTTTTTGTTTGTTTTTGTTTTGTTGTTTTTTGGTTTGTTGTTTTTTTTTTTTGGAGGGGGGGAGAGTTTGTTTGGTTTGGGGGTTTTTGATTATTTTTTTTTTTATTTTTTTTCCCTACAACACATTTAATTTTCTAGAAGCTCTTCTATAAACTTTGATTTTTTTTTTATAGCTACAGTAGAAATCTCAGAATTAATTAATCAAAGTAATCTCATTTCAATTTATCCAACATTTTTTAATCACCAAGCTTTAAAATAAAAATGCATGTAGACACCTAAATTTAAATGGAAAGTTTTGAATCTAAGCAGAAGTTAAGACCTTAAATAATCTTTGATTCCCATGCCTTTGAAAAATCCTACACAATATCTGTGTTTTAAACCTAAATCCTTAAACTGTGACCTAACAAGGAGTAGCTTTGTGGTCCATTTAATGATTCCTTTCTGAATTATGAAAGAAGTCTCAAAGCTATATTTGGTCAATTTAATATAAAGCTTCATTTTATAGCTGCATAGAGAAAGGTGCTTAGCTTCATTGCAAAATTAAGGGATTTAAAATAAACTAGTATGTTCCATGTATGTGTATTTTATGAAAGGCTACATACAAGTGTATGTAGCCATGGGCACACACCATGTGCCTACATACAGAATGATGTCCTAACCTACCAAAGGTTTGTAGTTCTTAGTTCTGAAAAAAAAGTTAAGTTGGAAGACCAGGCTACCACACTTTTCCTCATTCTTTGAAGGTGACTTGGTGCCTATTTTTTTTTTTTTTCCTAGTTGAACACAATTTCCTCGGTCTTTGCCATGACTGTTGCATTAATCACCTGTGACTGGCACAGTGGCAAGGTATTTTTGCAGCATGGTCTTCAACTTCTTGTCATGTTATTTACTGTGGTAGTAAGGGATGTTTTTCTGTTTCCCTGAACAAAGAACCAGAAGTAATCTTCTGAGTTGTGATAGAGCTCAGAGCTGGACTGGTGAGTAAAGTAAAATTTATGAAAGTTGATGGTACAAACTATCACTAATTGTAACCTTGGTAATACTGGTCTTTTCATTTATTCAAAAGAAAAAGTATTGCAAGGATGTAGAACCATAAATGAAAAGATACCAATTGATTTATTATGCCTTATGTGCTGGGAACATTTGTCATGTGGTAAGAAAAAGGAATATTTAGAAGTTTTATTTGTCTCCCTGGTTCCCATTACTTTAGCTAATGTCTAAAAAGAAAAAAAGCCAAATCTTAACGATCCAACAGTGCTCTCTGGTGGTGCGAAACAAAGGCATTTTATCCTCTGTAAAAAAAAATTACACAAGTCCAGTACACAAGTCCTTGAAGACAGATAAGTGACAGGAATTCTCAACATGTTCCCTTGTGATAAGAAAAATAGAGCAATAAACAACTTTAAAACCACCAAGGCATGAAATGTGAAACCTGGATTAGTAAAGTAATGTAAATATAAATATTTAAAAGTAATATTTCTTGTCCAGCAGATGTTTTAGACTCAATGTTCACAAGGAACAAATTCCTTCGTTATACAATACATATCCAAAAAGTGAGAGAAATATACTGCACATTAGTATATTTTATAATGAAATAATTTTGAATGTTAAGAAACACTTTTCAGTTTAAATAGCATTCTCTTTAAGTAGGGAGGGGAAAATTTAAAAAAAAAAAAAAAAAACAAAAAGGAAAACCAACAAGACTTAGCTAAAGGGATGAGTGTAGAGGTGAAAGAGTAATTATAAACCAGAGTCATTAAGCTGCATAGTTCAAAACTATTTCCTTTGCTTTTCTCACAAAGATTCTGTCTTGAGTTTTCATTGTGTCTTTACAGTGATAGGTAGATTCTATTCATACCAACTAACAATTGTTAGGTCATCCTATACTGTACTGCTTCAATTTTTCTTTGCTGTTTTTTTTGGGGGGGTTATTTCTGTTACTTTTCACTTTTATTTTTTCTCCCTTTTTTTCATCCTTTGAAGATTTGGGGACATAACATTATGCAGCAAAATAGTAAGAAGTAAAGGAAAAGACTCCCTAAAGCAAACATAAATTGAATTATTTTTTTTTTTTCTGCAGTATTTGCTATCTCAAAAGAGTTGAAGGCAGACTTTTGTTTCAGTGAACTTCAGATTGTGACATAGAACCTGAAAAGGCCTCTTGAAAACTGATGGAAAACAGACAAAAATATATAAACTAAGTTTTCTTGAGATATGTATTTGAACCTATAAGTCACATTCTATGTTTCAGACTATTAACTTTTGGGCTAAGTGGGGAGTAGAGGAATGAAATCTTGGAGAAGGGTAGTGAAATTGCACTGTCATGTGGCCTTTTTTGTGCTGCTCTTAAAAAAAAAAAAAGAAAAAGAGAAAAAGAAAAGAGTTTCAGTTGTTTCTAATTTTACGTAGACATAAAAACTATTCTGACTACACGTTTAGTTCTTAATTTGTTTTTGCTGTGAAGGTATGAGATTTCTGTAAAAGGTGTAGGATGAATTCCACATTTATCTTTCTGTTTCAGTGAGAGGTGACAACACAGTAGGGACTGATTTGCCCAAGCATACTTGTCTGCTGTCATATGGGCTTGTCCAAAGATAGCCTATCTGATTTGTTCTTTTCTGCCATCCAGAAAAGTTCAAACCCCTTTTTTGCCAGCCCTAATCAGATGCTTTTGGGTATTCTCAGGCACATGTTTCCCCACTGCCTTTGTCTAGCTAACTGACTCAAGTCTCACCATTATTCAGACAATGACTTTCGGACATTACTGCATGATATACGAAAGAAATTCAGAGGACTGTTATTTTCTTTTGAAAGCTTTTCTCATCTTATATTTTGTGGCAAAATATAACATACTGCCTCTCTGAAAAGACAGAGGGAGGAAGACCTTTCCAAAATGTTTTCTGAGGATGCTAAAATGGTATTATTGTGTTTACTTATAAGGAATACTGCAAGAATGGATCCAATAAAAGTTGATTCACTTTTTTAGGTACAGATGTTTACAGTAAAAAAAAAAAAATAAAAAAATACAAGTATGTCTTTGTCAGAACTATAAACATAACTGCAAAAAGGCACTCACCGATTGTTAGTCTGAAGGTTGAGTGAGGCTGATGATAGTCACAATCAAGGACTAGAGTCTGTGAAAAGTGAAGGAGTTAAAAAGGGGGCCTGGTTAAATACCTGAGTAGAGCTGTCCTAGGTATATTTTTCTCTATTATTTAGAATTGTGTTTTCAGTGTTTTAATATCATGTTCTTCCTAAAACTCACTTACATTAGGGGATAATGTGAATGGTGAAATTCTGCTTTGGAAAGACATCAGGGAATATTTAATTTCTATGAACTTGTTTCTTTGTTTTGTTGTAGTAGTGTTTTTTGGGGTTTTGTTTTGCTGTGAGGTGGTGGTAGAACTTGTGTTATACGGCAAAAGAACCAAAAAAGGAGCAGAAATGATAGAGAGAGCTTAGGAAAAAATGTTCTGAAACTAGTATTTGTCATGCATGTTATTAATAGAGTATAAAATATTGGTGGAAAAGTGAAGGTGTTATGGAGACTCTGAATTGCACAGTATCTAAAGTAAATACTTCTTATGATACTCGATTTATAAAATATTGTAACAGTCTTGAAAATAGTTTATCATTCCTCCCTCATCCCCTGATAAAATAGAATGCTTAATTTACAATGAATCAGCCCTAAGGCCAAGTACTGAATTTCACTTACATTAAAAATTTGGGGAAAAGAGAACACAAGAGGTAAAGAAAAGAGTGGAGAAGAGGTGGAAACAACAAACTGAATCAGAGTAGATATATTTGTGATATGTATATCACTGAAACTTAATTTGTACTGCAAAGAAAAAACTGGAAAACAAGCATATAAATTAATAAAAACAAGATAGTGTCAATGTTGGAAAAAAAAATGAGTGTGAATTGAAAAGCATCTTTCCAGGGTACTTTCACAAAGATAAAGAAATTGCTTGATAGATTGTCAGTATCTTGTTTGTTTATCATTTTACACTTTCCCCAGTTTGTTTCCTACTCTATAATCTCTAACTCAATTTCTGATCTGCAAAAAAAATAAAATCTAAATTTTCAATCTTTAGTTTATGCTAAAGGTCATACTAAATTTGAAAACAGGCTAAACTGACAGATTTGGCCCACCATATGTACTAAATAGGGTTAAAATAGTTCATGCAGCTTACCTTTCCAGGAAACCTGTGCTTTTTGATAAATTTATGTGACTCAATGTCTTGCATTTGAGAGCTGACATAATGAGATGGATGAATTCTTATTACCTGTGAGACTATGAGATGACAAAACATGGTGGTGTTAATACTTTCCAAGGTAACAACAAGCTTCAAAATAGTTGATTTGTTTATGAAGACAGTTGATAAATTGAGCTTTTTCTCTCTTGAAAACCAAAGACTTTTGTCAATACATTAAAAAAAAAAATAAAATAAATTCATAATGAACCCTGTACAATTGCATAGAATGTCAAGAAAAAGAACTCCACAGCCCCCAAGCTAATATTCAGGCATTGTTAATTTGACTGTATTTGACCTTAAGGTGATGGTGAAACAATTTCTAGTAATGCACATGCAATGAACAGTTAGATTTAAAAAAAAAATAAAAAAAATAATTTTGATTAATATTAATATTCAAGGAACACTTCCTCCAAACTCAGGAGTGATGCTTCCCAACAAGGAGAAAGTCAGGCAAAAACACCAAGAGGCCTGCATGGATGAACAAGGAGCTTCTGGACAAGCGCAAACACAGAACGGAAGCCTACAGAGGTGGAAGCAGGGACAGGTAGCCTGGGAGTAATACAGAGAAATTGTCTGAGCAGCCAGGTATCAGGTTTAGAAAGCTGATACAATTAAAGCTGGGCAGAGAAGTCAAATGCAACAAGAAAATCTTCTATAGGTATATCAGTGATAAAAGGTTGCTTAGGAAATGTGTGCCCTTTTAGGAATGAAACAGGAGTTGTGGTTACCTGAGACGTGGAGAAGGCTGAATGACTCTTGCCTCAGTCTTCACCAGTAAGTGCACCAACCACACCACACAAGTCAGAAGGCAAAGGCAGGAACTGAGAGACTGAAGAACTGCCCACTGTAAACGAAGATTGTGTTTGAGAACATCTAAGGAACCTGAAGGTGCACAAGTCCTTGGGACCTGATGAGATGCCTGGTGTGACTCTTGGGTATGGTCCTTTGCAGGGCTAAGAGTTGGACTCAATGATCCTCGTGGGTCCCTTCCAACTCAGCATATTCTGATATTCCGTGATTTCTAGAGTATCTGACAGAATTCAAATTGTGACTCTTGCATGCAATTACATTCAAAACTATTTTTCAGGCTATATGAGATAGATCACTGCTTCTCGCAATATTATTATTAGACTGCATTTGCAGGACATTAAATACAGTTCTTGCAAAGTAGAAGCTATTGTTTTGTATCCTAGAACTTTGATAATAAAATGAATTTTGACTAAATAATTGAACTACATAATTCATAGTAGACAATTTTAAACTCTGATATTGCTAAGGACCAAAAGAATTTACTTTAACTTCTAGATTACTGTGGCTATATGGATCAGACAAACAGTAATGATATCACCTCAAAATATTTCAAGTATTAATTGTATTTGCTGCATTTTAAGCTAAGATAAATATGTTTAATGTGGCTATAAACATTTTCCAAGGGATTTGACAAAGTATCTATGCTTCCATAAAGGTGGGGAAGTGGGTTTGGGGGGGAAGAAGTACTTCATAGAGAATTTTTAAACCAAGAAAACAGATATTTGTGGATGTAATTCATTGTAGAATCATAGAACCATAGAAAAATCTAGTCTGGAATACACTTCCAGGGCTCACTTGGTCCAGTATTCTGTCAAAAACAGGGCCTCAAGTTAATTTTTCCAGGGTCCTGTTCAAGGATCTTGTCAGGCTGAATGTTGAGTTTTTCTGCAGAGAGAGTTTCCATCATTTCTCCAGGCAACATATGACAATGGTTAATTGTTGTCACAGCAAACCTTTAATTATATTCATAGAGAATTTCCCATAACATCAACTTGTGTCCATGGATTTTAGCCCTGCCACTGTGAATCCTTGTGAAAATATTCATCCACCTTCTCTGTAACTACCTTTTACTTAATAAGTGTGATTACAGTAGTTCTCCTCCATCTACACTAGACCTGAGTCTTCTGTTCTCAAGGCAAAACAGACCCAGTTCCTTCAACATTTTTTCATAAGTTCTCCAAGTATCTTATCATCTTGGCAATTCTCTGTTAATCCCTCATATAGTAAGAGAGACATATAATGTCTCTCTTAAACTAGAAGTATCAGGACAGTTTATTTTTCCACATATGGCATACCACATGTTGAGTAGTGTGCAATAATCATTTCCCATAGTCTGCTAGTACACTCCTTCAGATGGACACCTGGCAGCTGTTGCCCTTCCTTGCTGCCAAGACACACTTCTGAGTCATATTGAGTTTATTGTGCCTCGGATAACCCAGGACCTTTTCATCTGAGTTGCTTCTCAGTCATCAGTCCCCAGCCTTTAGATACAGAGTTTATAATTATTCTGTCCCAAGTGCAGGACTTCACATGTATTTTTGTTAGTCTTTATGGAGTTCTTGCTGGTCTGTCTTCCAGCCTGCTGAGATCATGTTAAGTGGTGCCTTCTCCAGATTCATCTACTTCTCATTCGAATTTTATGCCATCCACAAACTTGATGTATGTTCAAACCTGACATTCAAATTTACCATAGAGTTATCTAACCATACTGGAGATGTTACTGACCCCAAGTAACTCTGCTTGTCCCTTTTTGAGTCACTAATGACCACCATAATTTGAGTTCAGCATTTTAGTCACTTTTCCACCAATTTTGCCATTCATCTGTCCAGTCCATATCTTAGCAGCTCATTAGCTGTGTGAGAGACTAGATCAAATGTCTTACTAAAATCAAGGCAGATCATATCCCCAGCTCTTCCCTCATCCACAGAGCTAGTTATTTCACCATAGCAGGCAATTATGTATAGATCAAAAAATATTTATTTTAATCAGGTGTCACTAGCATGAATTTTAATTACTCAATGATGATCTGAATTTTCTGACTTAATTACCTGATTATGCTATGTTTAAGTATTTCTATGACCTTTTCATATCTAATTTTCATACCTAAAAGGAATTAAATACATCTTTCATGAGGTAACCTTTTACAATGTGAGATCATTTGCTTTATACAATTTATCTAGTTAATTTTAAAATAAGATTTTAAATTTAGATCGCAGAATGCTTGTCAATAAAGCCACATTATTTTGTTTCTTTTTTTTTTTTATTTTAAACATCCTGAATGTTGAATACATAGTTAAAGTATATCATACTCTTTTGCACAGCTATGATTTTATCAGTACATTGAAAATAATACACCTTTTTATGGGACGTATAGTTATTCTGGTGGTTCAATGTTCTTGAAGGCTGGAATATATAGTTTAAATATTTTAAATAAACAAGAAATTTTCCAAACTTGCATAGATGTGCACTTCCTCTGAGCTAGCCTTACATGTTTTATTTTATAAATTGAGGTTAATTTGCAGCTGCCAATCACTTTCACTTCAATATTTTTCCTTTTGCTTTTATTGAATAGTTTATTGGTGAAAGATCTTGTTTTCCCTACAGTGAAAATAGCGATACAACCTATAATGAAAACACAGCTTACACTGAAATTATAATGAAAATGATAGCATTAGGAACAGAATGAGCTAAGAGCATCACTAAAATTCCTCAGGGTTCCTCTTTTAGTCTTTGAGCTAATATGTCACTCAGGCATGTGTTTTAACTTTTACTCAATGCTTAAGTGAAAATCCACAAAATGTTAAAGAGATTAAGAATCTTTTTTTCTTTCAAAATCCTGTTCTGAATTTGTAGTTATTTTGTTATGACTGGTAGAAAATTAAGTGGATGGAAGTGTGCTGTTTGTCAGAGACACATATTTACTTTTCCAGTTGAGCAGGGCTAAGGAACTTGTCACAAAATTTTTTCTCACTAATCATCTCTTCAGAAAGGTGTATTAAAGATGTGTTAAGTACATAACAGTGCTCTACAATATTTGATCTCAACTGAATATGATCTAGAAATGTGCAAGGAGATGTTTATCTACCTCTACAGAAATTAAATATTAAATAATAATTTCAAAATATCTGTTTCAGAATAATTTGCCTAAGACTTGGATAAAGTCTGAATCCAGTTGGGTTAGGTCTGTTAGGTCTATGCAGTAAACATAATGTTTGCTGCAGTCTCTGAGAAATTATCATTTTCTTTTATATGGCATTCTGAAAGTTATTGTTTTGATTATTATTATGAGGCTAGGGTTTTTATGTCTGAATGTTTAAAGAATTCTATTTTAAGTAGTTTATTAATATCATGAGACTATGGAGATTTAGAAAAGGGAAACATGATAGTTCATCTTTTCTTGCCATATTGCTTCTGATCATTCCCAAACATTTCCATAAAAAGCTGGAAAGTTGACCGAACCATTTTGCCATTTTTATCATTTGGGAAGGCAGGTACAAACCTATGGAGTACTGGTTCAATATACAGAAATTTCAATAAGTTAAGAGCTTAAGAATTGAATGATTAACAATGACACTTTATTATTCCTTATAGTTTCCCTTTCCCTTTCTTCTTTTTCTATTTTATTTTCTTTCTTTATTTTTTTTTTAATTTTTGCCTTTTTTCTTTTTTTTTTTTTTTTAATGTTATTGTGTTTTATATTGATGTGAGCCATAAAGGAGGCCTGGTTATATGAGAAAAGTACTCAGAAAAGTATGTCTGCTGAAATAGTGACAGAGAAAATGCCTTCCAAACGGGAACTATTAGCCTGAGAACTCTTAGCCTATGAACCAGAACCATTCTTTAAAAGTGAAGCTGGTACCTCTCAAGTACAGTTTGGTATCTAGAAACATCCTGAGATATCATCAATAAAACAAAAAACCAAAGAACTGTAACAATGACTTACAGTCTGAAATGTTGAAAAATAGTTTGTGAAAAGGGAAAAATATCATAGGAAAGTAAGAATCAGTAACTGCCATTGGCTGTCTAACTTAAAGAACTGGAAAAGAGTATGGAAAAAATAAAAGGTTTATCCCAAAGAATAGAAAATATCTTCATCTATTGAGTTTCAGGTGAAAAAATATAAATTGCCAGCATCTATTGGCTGCTTGAAGTGGCAGTGTTCTATCTCATCTTATGTATCTATATTAAAACAATTATTTATTTTTTATCCAGTGGAGCTTCTCTTTCTGAGAATTTCCTATGCTGAATATAGATTTCCTTTTCCTCAATAAGTCTGAGTGAGATCTTTTTATGAGCTCTTGAGCCTTTGCTGGGGACACACAGCTGACTACGAACGCCATGATTTAGATTGGTTACCCTCTGGGCCTACCTCTGGGGTTAGTTCAGTTAGGTCTCCTAACTTTTGGGCCACTGGGTCCCCTCTGGGATGGTTTGCTTCCCTTCTGAAATCTGTTTAATGTACTTGCTGTTGGATATATTCTTATAAGTAAACTATCACATCTGCTGTTACACCAGGATCCTGTTCTCCTGGTGATTGCTGAACACATGCCTGCCCATGGGAGGCAGTGAGTTCTTTGGTTTTGCTTTGCTTGTGAGCACAGCTTTAGTTTTCCCTTTTAAATTGTCTTTATCCCAACCCATGAGTTTTCTCACTTGTATGCTTCTGATTCTGCCCCTGATCCCGTTGAGGGTGGCGGGGGGAGTGACCAAGCAGCGCATGGGGCTAGGCTGGTGGCTGGGGTTAAACCACAATAACTCCACACTGAACAAATTTATATAATTCTGCACGGCAATCAAAACACCATGAGTGCAGTGTAGGTCACTTTTCAGTCAATTTAACTAATAATACTAAATAACCCCCAAAATAGCTAAATTTTAATAGTTCTACATTATTACTAGCAAACACTCACTAAATTAAAAATAACCAAAATATATTTATTAGGCTTAGAACATACCAGTGGAGTGAACTAACAGCTAAAATTGAAGCGAGAAATAGGTGTATTATTTACACCTGAAGATGTTTGACACAGAAGACTGTGAATGATCCTTGTGCAAAGCTTATGGTTATGTCAGAAAAACTGCTCAATAAAACAAGAAGCCTAATAAGATTCCTGTCCTCACATTGTCTCATTCTTTAGAGGTTGTGTGCATGAATTGTACCAAGAAGAGTGCAAAAGCTCTGGGAACATGTGTTGTGATGGATGCTGTCAATCAAGTGTATGCCACTGATAATGAAAAAGAGAAATTACTGTTTGGAAATGATTTGTTATTGAAGTTCTGTCCACTTCTCAGCTTAATCCATAAAACCATTTGACTCTAGTGAAGGAACAATATACTGTGTAGTAGTCTGATAAGAGAGAGAAAGTAGAAAATGCTGTTATTTGCTGTCATGGGAAGATCAGCAGCTCCTGCTCTCTTTTTGGCACTGTAACTGCTAAGAGAGGCTTTATCTCTCCCTATCATGCCTATAATTAAACGTGGAACTCTCATTTCCTAACTCACCACTTATATCCTATATCCCTACTTATGTCCTCAACTCTGGAGTGAAGAAATTCATTAATGATGTGTATTGGATCTATATAGCAAGGTTTTGGCAGTGAGGTGCATGTGTGTGTGTGTGTGTGTGTGTGTGTGTGTGTGTGTGTGCACGCGTGTGTGTGTGCATGTAGGCATGGCTACTATGAGAAGACATCAGAAGCTGTTCCCATGTCAGACAGAGCCAGTTCCAGCCAGCTCCAAGACAGAGCTGCCTCTCACCAAAGCTGAGCCCATTAGTGATGTTGGTAGTGCCTCTGTGATAATTTATTTAAGAAAAGGTAAAAAAAAAAAACTGCACAATAGAAATGGTGAAAGAGAGGCGTGGGTATATGTGAAACTGCTCTACAGACACCAAAGTCAGTGGAGGAGGAGAGAAAGGAGGTGATCTAGGTGTTGGAGCAGAGTTTACCCTTCAGCTTATGGAAAATACCATGATGACACAGGTTGACACCTGCAGCCCATGGAGGACAACACTGGAGAAGATATTCACCTCCTCATGCTGAAATTTCACAAGAAATCATGTTCTTATCACAAAAAAAAAGTTTATTTTATCTACAACACTTGAATAATCAGCAGGATAAAAATGTTCTCAAGAATGTGCTGCTGACATTGCAACACATTCCGGGCACTAACAGGATAGTAACTGTTTTGTCAGGTGGGGTTCTTTTTCCAGCAAATCTATCAAACTTCAGGATGAGTGAAAACTCTTCATGGTCTAAATAAGATAACTACATGTTTGTGTAAAAATCACTGCATAATGTGGAATGTAAAGCCACTACAAATATTTCAGGAGTCTAGGATACACCCTGTCTATGTAGATTCATCGTATTGCATAGATGCACTAGGCCCAGACTACTATTATTTTCCTTTAAGTATCATTTGTGCCTGTGCAATAGGTCTGAAGCTGTTGGTACATGTCTGCTCTGCAAGCTTCTATGTACTACAAAACAAATTAGTCCTATATAAAAAGTACAGGAGATAAGCACACAAATCCAGCTTAATATAGCTAACAGGATTTGTGTGAATTCCTCCTAATATCCACCTTAAAATTTTATGTATAAAATTCTTTCTCTCTATCTGTGGTTACACTGATTGACATTAATACCTAAAATGGCTTTAAATGTTATCGTTATGCAGAGAACATACAGACTTATTGCTACTTTAGACTGATAATTTCCTGACAAATCCTGTTTCTGCACTTCAAGAGTGTTTGATGGTGATGCAGCAGTGGATATACTCCAGCAAGCTGTCTCTTTACATCTTCTAGACTAAGCTATTATAATAACTCCATCTGTGTGTGAAAACTATAAGACAACTTCTGTCTTTGCCTAAAATCTAAATAATTACCGTACAACATCAAATCTTGTAAGCATTATGGTTTGGCATCTGAGTCCATTTCTTCTCTTTTAACACTGAAAAAGTAACAGCTACCTTGGATACTTTTATAAAAAAGTCTCTAATAAAGGGTCACAGTCTTCAGAACTAAGGTGTTACAACCAGTGTTATTAATCTCTTTCATCTCTTTTACAAAGAGTCTGTACAGTGAATATGAGTAGTAAAGAAAACCTTTCTATTCCTAGAGATCAGCTATTTCAAAATAGTTAGTGGTCTTACTCTGTAAGATTAAACATAACCTTGTATCTGTATTTTGTCTTCTCCATTCTTTCCCTCGAATATTTTGCTGTTATTTCCCCTAATTGATTCCCCCTGTTGATTTCCTGTAATGGCAGCTGATAACTTTTCCTTAATATTCTTAAAGCAAGCTAAATAGAATGAGAAATATACATTAAGTCATTGAAGGCAAGCATACGAAGTCTTTAAAGTAGTAAGAATTTGTTATCATAAGTAACTCTTGTTTTATGAAAGTTATTTAGTTGACATTCAAAAGCAATTTACAAACTGAATTTGAATAGTAATATAGGAAATTTCTCCCATAACCAGGGGGAAAATAGCAAATAGAGAAAGATATATCTTCAATTCGAAAGAGAAGGCACCTGCATTTTATAAAGTGGTCACTTAATTTAGACTGAATTCAGAAATACTTTCAGATGTGATGATTCAGTGAGACACAGCACTTTAGTCAAATACACAGACATGTTTTAGGAACAATTTTGAGCCAATTCAAATGTATAATTTGCTTAGGTGGGATTAGCAGAAATCTAACTAGAATGTAATAGAAAATTTAAAAGAATAATACACAATGATGATATCCTGTATCATCTAGGTTGGACTGTAATGTATTGATGTGATCTAAAGAAAGATTGGTAGTAGAATAAATAAATACTGTTATCTTTGCCATTTAATCAAGGTGTATTAAAACATACAAAATATATTTTGAGTGAATAACAAATGTTCTATTTTTTAATTGATAACATAATTTAATATGTCCAAAGATTAATTGTAATGTAAGGTCTTCAGTATCTTGAAAGCTAAAAGAAAATCTTTCTCAAAAATAAAAGAATCAATGAACACTGGTTTGAAATAACAACACAAACTCTAGATGAAATTACCACATTGAAAATTATGCTGAAGCTGAAGGCTGGTGAAAATTTATTGTGAGTTATTCGGGATTTTTGTGTGGGTTTAGGTTCCTACTTGCATTTTTATGAACATTTTTACACCTTTTTACAAGGCCTCAAATTTTCACTGAAATCTTGATGGGCAGATGTTCACACATACGCTGTATGTCACAAAAGTCTATCAGTCTCCATTAATGCATGGTGCTTCTTGAAGAATCCACTTAGAAAATTCAAGTGCTTAAAAATATATTACTATATTCTATATGCAGCTCAATAAAATTGCTGTCGTATTTCTTGATATATTTGTAAATTAACCACCTTGTTTGGATACAAAACTGTTGACCCTTATGGTTAATGTTTCAAAGATATTTTTAGTTCAGGTCTCCACATTTGTACTGGTTTGTCAGGATTTGTAATTGCTGAGCTATCAGTCACTTTATATGGTACTAAACACTAGACTTGAGTAGAAAACATCTAATAGAAGCTGCTGTTCAGTTCTGAAAGATATTAAAGTTTAATACAGTCTCAGTATGAAGTTTGCTTAATCAAATGTCAAGAACATCTTAAATCTATCAATAAAGACCTTAATTCACCCAGGGGGCAAAATCAACAAGGAAGGCGAAAATTCCAAACAAGAAAAGAGCCTTTAAGAATTGTGTTTGTAGTGCCATCTGCTTTGAGTTAATTGTTCTCAACAGGCAACTCAGCTGCCATTTAGTCTCTGTATTACTTATTAAAGAAGTAACGGATACATATAAATATGCCATTAGCATTAGCAAAAGCCTGATATAGTGATAATACAGCCTGATTGATAGACTTATACTCCACTAATTTAAACTTTCTTTTCTTCACGAGTGAAATAGCAATTTTGTTGCACATACAGCTACTAATCAGTAAACCTGATGTTTGTGCAATCTTGATAGGCAGACATAAAAATCATATTGCAACACTTTTGGTAACTCACAAGTATTTTGAGTTGTGTTGGTCTTTAAAACAGCTTTGCTCCATGGATTGAAGTGCTGCTCAAAATTTCTTATAACATGCAACTATACACTATAGGAAAGAGAGACTTAAAATGTTGGGAAATGACAGTTTGCCCTTGTATCTAACGATTTGATCTGTTGTTCCATTGTGAAGTTAATGGAATTGTAATACTACCATTCACATCAGCAGGATATTGCAAACTGTCTGTCCTCAGAACTGCAGTTTGAGTGCAGCAATCACTGTAATGAGGGGCCATGGATGGAAGTATCAGAGAAAGCTGAGGGGAAAAGAATGCAGTTTTGGACCTTTCACCTCCATCTGTTTATAGGTGTCTGTCCTTTAGAAACACTTCACTGATGTGATCTTAAGAAAGAGAGTAGATAGAAATGTTTGTATATGTTAATAATTTTTAAAAGTGTTAAATAAAAATAACTTAAAAACCTAACCAACCAACTAAAACTCTCTGAAAACCCACTAATGTCTATGTATCAGAATAATCAGAATCTGATAATGGACCCATGTTTGCATTACTTCAAGTTTAAAAGTTCTCTGGACATCAAACTTACTTGATAAAGGGCTGAACATTTACAGTGCTGCAGCTGTTTTTTGCAGCACTCCTTGTTTGTTTCTATTTAGTGTTACAGTTAGTATTAAGTCTTCAGTTACCAAATCTGATTTTTTAGAGAGGAAAAAACCCCGGTGTATTCAGCAACAAAAGTAAACCTGAAGTTCCAGCATATTTAGCCAAGTTTAAATAAAAAAATAAATACTTAATACAGTAAAAGAATAATTTCACTCAATAGGGTAACAAAAATGAGATTATGAATTACTCTTTTGATCCCCATATTATGAAGAAATGCACACTGAACCTCAGGCATCTGATTCTACTTATTTCAGTGGGATTATTCATCTCCTTAAAGTTAACAATAGTTTAGTTTTTTTCTTTGATCAAGTTTATACAATAAATACCAAATAAGAATGTATTGTCTCTGGAGAGTTTTTGTTCATCCCTCCATCCATCTACCTACCTCAAGACTTCCTATAGATTCCACTGAAACTGTCTAGATAGATTGTTCCTAAGTACTATGATACATTGTGATCACTCCCTACCACTGTGCCACTTCTCATCATCCATTTGTCCTTTTTATTGTTATGAAGACCCTTTCATTTTAAAAGAAGGTTTGCATGAAATGTGTTTGAAGCACCTGCTTCAGAAGAGCAATGGAAGTCACTGAAATGTAGAATAAGTCTGACCAAGGTGCAATGACAATTTTTAAGTTTGCAGATTTTTCTCATTTTCTAATTTATGCTGCAAATTTATATGTTGAACCCTACCACTTCCTATAGGACTATTGTGAAAAATTAAAGTCACCTATCTGAACACTGACTCCACAATCTTATTTTCAATTATTTAGCCTAGAAGAAAAGTATATGAAGGATCAAGATCTGTTCTAACACTGCACCATTTATCACATTTCAGGTAAACTCAAATATGAAATTGCTTAGCTGCTTACTGTGAAGCAGAGTTATTCTTTAAACAGGCTAGGTATCAGAGAAATTAAATGTTTGATATTCAATGTAAGCTTTTAAAAGGTCACAGGTCTGATCTCTGTACTTGTTACATTCAAAATCTTGCTAGCAAAAAAGAAACTCACCATATATATGAAGCTAGGAACCTATTGGCAGTCCAGAAATATTTTAAAACTCTAGTAATATAAACTATGTAATTAATACAGATAAAAGCATCATTAATGACAGAGTTAAATCTATTATGGAATCCCTTTACCTGTTTCTGGCATCTAGCTCTTTTCCATGGGACTGTGCTCATACCTCAAATGTCCCAGGGGGTCCTGAAATTGACAGGTTCAGCTTCTGGAAGGAAGACTAGAGAAGTATATAAGACATGACACCACCATCCTGAGGTCTTTGGCAGGAGGAGTATGAAATTTGGTGAGGTGGGGGCTTTCTCTTCTGTCCTGAGCTTGCTTGGATTTATTTTATGCTTTCCTTTACCCCAGGTAGCCTCTTTCTGGCTGTTCCAAGCTAAGAGTGAACATGGCCCCAAGAGCCTTCCCAGGCTCAGCCTCCCCAGGGTCTCATCCTGGTAATGATATTCTGGATTTCCCAGATGGTTCCCACAGAGGCCCTGGCACAGCTCAGGCTCAAAGAGGGGAGGCCCCAAGACAGGAGCTGAAACCAGTCCAGTCCAGCTCCGACCACTCCAGGAACCCTTTGATGAGTAAAGCTGAAAATTGTTGTTAATCAGCTGCCTTCTAAGCAACTGACAGAAAGAACAGAAAGTAAGGTAAATAAAAGACACGGATAAGTACTTTGCATAGGGGAAGAGAGAACATGGCTTTCTGGAGAGATATTGTACCTCACAAATTTTCCAATATTCTTTGAAAGACCTACACAAGCACATATAATGCATTTGGATTTAGAAAACCTTCATAAAAGTCCTATCATGGGGAACTAAACTGTAAGTGGATATGAGAAAATCTTTCCTGGTTTAAGATAGCAAAGTAGAAATGGTGAAAAAAGGTCAACTTTCAGAGTAAAACTAGGTTATTGGTAAGGGTCCCAAATATGACACCAGTACAGTACAGTTATAATTGTATAGAAATGGATTTTAATAGTAAGGCAACAATTCTTTCTGAGAGTACAGAAGTATTTAAAGTATAGTAAAAAAAGACTGGCTTTGAATGCCCTTAAGTCACTGGTATCTTAAAACCAGTAGCTGTTGATGAAGTCAGCTCCTTTCAGACATGTCCGCTTTCCTTTAGTCTATTTCTAAGCATCTACCACTGACAGAAAGATGTTATGGAACCACATGCATATTTTGATTTAATCTGACCTTTTAGACTGAGACAAAATCTTATATTTTTTAAAGATTTTTAAAGCGAAAACTAGGATTAATACCAAATAAAGTTCTAATTCTGTTTCTACAGCTGACAAAGTGGAACAATAATTCACCATGATGGACCTGCCACATAATCTTTTTCTATTTTTCTCTTTACCCTGGATGCTTTTTATCTACAGAAATCTATAATTTAGAATGTCAGCAATGTCTCTGCAAGTAATTATCTGGCAGTGTGATCTGCAGTTTCATACAGTGTATTTTGAATGAAAATATTGAAGGCCTACAAAAAGCTAGTATTTATGGAAAACTTACTATTATAACTCAGAAATTTTAATATGTTCCCAAGTCAAATGAAGAATTGTCACTGTAAGAACATCCAGCTGTTATCTCTCTTAACTTTTTATTCTGAGGGAGAGCAAACTTCTTTAAATAACATAAAGGATGTTCTGATCAGTATTATAATGAAATTTAATATTTGATGTTAGATTATTAACTTATAATGAATTTTTCCTTTTATTATTGATGCATAATCAGTGTTTTAATCAGGTTCATCAATGATATCATATCTAGAATTCAGCACAGCAGAAAAAATAATTGATGAATTGATAAAAGCATGCCTTATTATGATTTCTATTTTATATACTCTTCAGTAAGTGATTTTATAGGTGAACCATTTTATAAATAAACATTTAACACCTTGTTTATTTAAGTAGATTCATATTAGTGCATAATTTTGTATTAAGCAAAAGGAAGTGTTGGTTCAAATTTTTAATGTAGAAATACCCTTATTCTGAGAAGTTTAAAATACTGAAACAATGAGGGCCATGAATTTTAAGACTACATCTTTTACCAGAACTTGCTTGGTTCTTCATAAATATATATTTTAATAAAAAGAATGTGAAATTGTGGAAATTCACTCTTCTCACAGAAAAAAAAATAACATTTAAACATCTTGGTTAATGTAGCTTAATAATAACTGCTATAATGATGCACCTGAATTGTGAAAAAATATTTTTCTTCTTTCATCAGTAGTATATCAACCTGACTTGAATAAAAATCTCTAGTATATGTTAACGATATGTGAAACAATTATTATTTAATCTGCAAAAATTATGTCCATCTGACTCAAATATCTGACCAAGTATTACTCATTGAAATAATGATGCAGAGTATAACAATTTTTGTCCTTTGCTTTGACCCCTAAAGAATCTTACATTGATTTGCATGACCACTCTGACCACAGTGTCAGAAATATGGAGTTATAGGTGAAAAATAAATACTTGTGTGATTATTATTAATTAAAAATTGTTATCCTAGGCAATCAAAATTTGTAACTTTCACTTTATGCAAAAATTCAAAATTTAGTTTTGTCCATAGTCCTTTCAGGTTTTTTGGTTTTGTGTTTTATTTTTGTTTGGTTGGTTGGTTTGTTTTTTTTTTTGTTGTTGTTGGTTTTGTTTTGTTTTTTAAAAGTGGAGTAATTAATAGAAGTATCATTTAACAATGCAAAAAAAAAGTAGGGTTTGATGTAGTCATATATCAATGGAGAGATGTTCTTGTCGAAGGTAACACAAAATAAAAAATGAAAGAAATAAATGATTGAATACACTTAAAAAAAACCCCAAAGTACTTCACCAGCACCCCTTCAAAATAATACCAAAGAGACATATTTGCTAATTTTTATTATTTCTCTTATAAAATTAAGCTTTAATTGCAAAATCAGTCAGAAATATTTTAAAATGCTTCTTTCTGCCCTTTTATGATGCAAAAAATGTGCATGTTAAAAATACTCATTCTACAGCAAGAAAAAAAAAGTACCTATTTAAGAACAGTTCTGACATCTGAATTCAGTGTTAAAGATCAAAGTTAGGAGTTCTTCATGTTGCCTAGGAATAACAGGAATATTCAGAGTATGAGGATCATTTAGAAATAGCAAATCCCAAGTTTATTTCAAACTTTCTTCCTCTTTGGGAGATGCCATAGAAAAGACTGAGATAAACAGTGATGTAGATGTACTCAGACCTACTGTGATAAACATGTCACCAGTAGCTTAGATGTAGAAAGGGACATATTCTTTAACTGCACAAAGATACAGATATTTATTTTGAGTTCATTATATGATTCATACTTAATTTTTACAAATTAAATACTTATGAACTAGTTTTAAATCGTGCAACTTGTTAATCTCAATTCACTGAAGAAGATAAATCTTTACCAAGCATACTATTTATGTTTTCTGTTATCAGTGCTTGGACAGCTGCATCAGGGGAATTGGTACAAACCAATAGTGTAATCTCAAGGTAGATAATAAATAATCAGTCCTTTAGCATCCTGGAATTTTCTCCCTACTAAGCTAGTGCCTTCTCATATTCTCTAGAGAAAGATAAAAGTGAGAGAATGTGACTTATCGTTTTCATCAAAAACAGTTCTTTACCAGAAGAAATATACTAATGCTCAGACTCATGGTTTGTTTGGTTGGTTGGGTTTTTTTCCTTTTTTCTTTCTAGTGGGTTTTTGCATGATTTATGATAAACTTGTCATTGCTCTAACAGTCTGAACATAGTTTTCAAGGCTCACTCTCTGCAGTTGCTAGTTTACACACTTCTTGTTGAGTCATTGGATGTAATCATTGCCTCAAAATAGATTAAAATTACCAACTGCCTCTTTCTTATTTTGCTTTCATCTACAAATTGCATTTTAAGTATCGGCTAAGTCTTATCTACCAGGAGGTAATATTAAACACTTACATCTCACAGTATTTCTCTAATTTTTTTCTTTGAACTCAAAGAAAAGCCAAATTCGGGAACCTAGTATCTAGAAAATAAGATTTTTTTCTTAAAATGCAAATCAAGTGAACTGTTTTAAGAC
Organism: Premnoplex brunnescens; assembly: GCA_035040995.1. Lineage (NCBI taxonomy): Eukaryota > Metazoa > Chordata > Aves > Passeriformes > Furnariidae > Premnoplex > Premnoplex brunnescens. The sequence continues at coordinate 16,848,288 of JAWWLT010000040.1, forward strand.
TAGAGAACAAGCATCTACTGCTTGCCTTTCTGAAAAAGCCACTTCAATGAGTTTAGACAAGGAAAATAAATTATATGTGGTAAGTGCTGTTGGCTACTAAAAATACTGTAGGAAATTTGCTCTTAATTTTGTATTATTCTGAAGTATTTAGAACTATTTTAGAATTAATTTTATTAGAGATAAGTCTTCTAGATTGTTCTTTATTAAACTATAGTAGTGCCCAGTCTTTTTTTTTATTATTTTGGTATATAATAATTTGCTTTTCATAATTGTAAATCTGTCATTCATATACCCCCAAAAATCATGGGAACTACTTAAAATTCTGAACCTAAAGTACACCTCCTTTAACAATGACTGAGTATTATGAAACCCTTAAGAAAATTTTTCAACAATTTTCCAGATTTGACTACAAATTTTGCAACAATATTTGTATATCCTTTTTTTCACCTTTACTTATTCATGAAAGAAAACAACTACAAATATTCCTTACTTAAATTGTACTCATATTTTATCAGGTTAAAAACTCCAACAAATGAAATGGAAATTTCTGTTTTTCATTGACTATCTTTTTCCTGTGGACAAAATACCTTTCTGTGATTTTTTTCAGGTCCCCAGAAGTATTTATAATCTATGAAAAATGTTATTTTTTTTAAGAAAAAGTTCTAAACTCAGTCAATCCTCTCATACCACATGTTATCTGACAACAAACAAAAGCATAGCTATTTAAAATTTCCTCAAAGTGATTACATTCAGAGCAGTTGTAAATAGTTTAGGAGAAAAGCAGAAATAATACTCAATGTGAGTGTTTGTGCATGTGTGAAGGATATATATATTCAATCAAGGAATAACTGAACCATAATTATGGTCACCATGTTTTCCACTTATTTATTCATATAAGCCCATATGCTTATACATCAGTTTCAGTACAAATTTGTTCAAAGACAGAAAACTAGTCTGTTGTTATTCTTTGCAAGAATCAAACTTATCAGTTTTAATCATAGTTGCCAAAGTCTAGGTTGTCCTTCACATCTCACTGGTCAGCTAACAATAATCAACATACATTACTCACATACGGCTCAATCCTAATTACTCTTCTCAGTCTACAATATAAACAATCACAGACGCATGATCTGAATGCTGACTCACTTTTTAAGCTTTCCAAGTTTTCTCAGCTTCTTGACAGACTGATCTCCAAATGCATTAAAAAGAACCACAGTGGATACATCAGACTGGCTATAATACAAGTATTCAGGGATCCAGGACCTTTATTTAGGCTACAGAACATATTGTTTTCAAGATGATAGATGGACTATTAATTGAAATATGGAGTTCATTTTCTTGCTTATATCTAGAAGGATTCAATAGTGAACTAGAAGATTCTTAAAGCTATTACAATATCTCTCAAAACGTAAAGAGTGTATGTGTACCTCTTCCAGAATCCAGCTACTGGAGACCAGAACAGAACCTCTGTGAAAGGCAATTTATTTTCATATTTTTTAACAGGTGAGTTGTTATATCTCCCTCTCACAGTGGCCACTGGAATGGATTCTGTGGGTTTTGAGATTTCAGTCCTGGATAAAAATTGCATCAAAGAAGTGCTGATTTTCTCACTCTGTATTAATTGAATTGTTAACTTCATAAATCTTGACAACATTTGGCGACTTTATAATACACCTATAAACAGGCACATAAGAATGGCTGCCATGCTGGGTTATCTGAAATAAGAGAACTTTCTTCTTGGATATTCTTAGCTGAATATACACTGTATAATTAGACAAGATCATGAATCCTTGCTCCTACCAGTACTTTCCAGGAAGAAACCTTGGGTGATGTAAAGACAAGCATTTTCCAGTTTATGGATAGGAATATTCAGACTGAAGAAGACACAAATCTCCGGAGACAGAAAGCAAGGTATATAACAGAGGAATAAACTGACATAATTTGTTACTTGGAGAAAATTAAAGCATAATGTGTCTGTGAATTGTAATGTTATCAGAACCATTCTGTGATTCTGTGATGAGTGATTAACGGAAGATGAGATCCAATTTTTTTAAAGATATTCAGATTTTTCTTTACAGCAGGTGAGTTGTAAGGCCTCCTAAGAATCATTAAATCACATAATAAGAAAATATGCTGAGTTGGAAGTGATCATGGAGTCCAACTCCTTGCCCAGCACAGGACCCTCTCCAAGAGTCACACCATGTTCTTGAACTCTGTCAGGCTTGGTGCTGTTACCACTTTCCTGGGGAGCGCATTCCTGTGTCCAGCTGGGCTCTGCATGAAGAAACTTTTCCTAATATCCAGCCTACACCTCCCCTGATCCATCTTCAGGCCTTTCCCTTGGGTCCTGTCACTGCTCACCACAGAGAAGAGATCAGTGCCTGCACCTCCCCTTCCTCTCATGAGTTATAGGCTGTGATGAGGTCTCCCCTCAATCTCCTCTAAACAGTATGGAAAGCTACATAAATAATTGGTTGATAGAACTTTTCTCCTGTGGGAAGCCTCAGTGGCAGCTTTACTGTTTATGCACCAAATTAATATTAAAGTAATCTCTGACAGTGATGCCAGTGGTTCTCAAGTGTAAGCTTAGGGGAATAGTACAGACCTGTGTGTCTGTAGAATTTGCTTTAACACATGATCATTTGAAAAAGTCATGGTATACATTTAATTGAACTGTGTCTTATTTTAATTTAAGAAATTCATTTTCAGGGTTGTCTAAATGGCTTAGAAATACAGTGTTAGCATTTGTCCAGCTGATATCTATCTTCTGAAAGAACCATGAGTCTGGCTATTAACGATTTGAGGACAGCTCTCCTTTCTTATCTTGTACTTGTCAACATGCTTGGGACAATTTCCATTTGTTTCTAAAGCCTGTCAAATGTATAATTAGATTTGAATCCCACTGCTTTAGGTGATATTTTGGCAAGCTGTTTTAAGCTGTTAAGGTCTGTCCTCACTCTTTATCTTGAAAGAATGAGTTCAATGTCTAAAGATTTTTATATGCTACAGGTAATATATTTTGTCTGTGATAACTGTATTGTAGAGAGTGGCTGAAGAAGATGCTTAAGTATAGCCTGGAGGAGATTATATACATAGAGAGATATCTGTCAGCTGTATTACTGATTAAATGCATAGATTACACAATTTGTCCTTCCAGTAATGTAGGGTACTAGTGACTCAGTCTTTCAAAAAGTCTGACTGACAAACCTACACAGTATGTTCAACTACACATGATCTTTCCAGTGGATTTGGTATGATTTTGAAAACCAATTAGTTCTTCAAAACAGCAACTCTTTGCTGCTGCCGTGGACCAGAAATACATTTCTGCAATCTGTGCATAAAGCCTGAACAGGAGTTGTATGATCACTATAAAAACTGAGACCCTGGGATATACTCAAGATCACTGATCTTGTGAAAAAAAATTTATCAAAAGCAGTGAAGATTCTACTTCTTTATATTGCTTTCTATCTCCAGGATATATGGTCTGGCACAGCTGATATGTGCAAAGAAATTTGATTGCTTTCTTACAGTTGTAAAAGGCATGGAATTTGTGACATGGTGCAATTTCTTTCTATTTGTGGCTTTCATTCTACATTACTGTTCCACTGGAGGAGGATCTAATTTAAGATATTTTGCTCCCCATCCTTTGCAAGGTTTTATGACACCCTCAGGTGTGCTGATTCAGCTGTGTGGTCTTGCTCTAAACCTGACAACTGCAACAAGACTTCTTAAGAGTAAATAACATTATATCTCTTCATTTATTTCAGTGGATCATTTCAGGAAACGTAGGTTATAGTAAGATGACACGGTAATGGAATTGAACAGGGATGGTAATCTTTCCTGGGGAAAACTCAAGTGTGGAAACAGAAAAGGCAGAATCCTGAAAATTTGCAACCACTGCTGATGGGCTTCTAATATAAAGCTGTGGTTTAATGAAGAAGAGACACTTTTTCTCATAAAGTTCATTCTTAGCAATTGTTATGCTGTTTACACATCAGAGTATATTTATACAGTCTTCTACCTAAGAGAGGTGGGGAGTTTTGTTTGTTTCAAAGAAGTAAGAGGAGAAATACATCTGGTTCTTTCAAGTCTTGAATGTTCTGCTTGTCCTTCGACTGGCAGTAAATAAATCTACCTCTTCCTGTAAGTACAACAAAAATGTATCAATCATATAGCAATTCTCTTTCTGGATTATTTTCTCAGATAGCATAAATCAACAAATACTTGCTCATTAAAATCATTGTTACCATTTTAGTTAATATTAGCTGAAAATGTGGTGCATTTTTACAGTGAACTTTTCTTTCTTATGCTAGTCAGGTCTGTGCTTGGCAACTGTTTTCTCCCTCTTTAGCAAGACTCCTTTAGCACAGTCTTGCTAAAGACAGGTATATGTGGAAAAATGTCCAGTGTTAAGAGTCTGTGTTTTATTCTCTCTAAGCCCTTTAGAAGTTCCTTTTTAGGACTTTTTTTACATATACTTTTGATACAGAATTGTTTCTGATCCCATGCTCCTCTCTTTCAATTAATTTGAGGGGGGAAAAAGACTATTTTATATATATCTTTCCTAGAGGTTTCCACTACTTGTTCAAAGTCATAGAAACATTGAACGGCATGGGCTAGAAGTGACCTTAAGGATCATCTAGTTTGAACCCCTCCCACCATGGACAGGGATGCCATCCACCAGATCAGATTGTTCAGAACCTCATTTAGGATATTAAAGGGCACCAGTCCCAAGTTTCCCGAGGGACTCTGCTCATCAGCATCCTGCACCTGGACATTCATCACAACTCTCTGTCTGTGTCCACCCAGCCAGTTCCTTATTCAATCGATAGTCCACCCTTCAAATCCATGTTTCTCCAGTTTGGAGATAAGGATGTCATGTAGGACTGTGGCAAAGGCCTTACAGAAGTCTAGGTGGATATCACTGGTCATTCTTCCCTTGTTAGCCACTGCATATACTCCATCATATAAGCCCACTAGACCAGTCAGGCACAATTTGTCCTTAGTGGAGCCAGGATGGCTGTTTCAGATCACCTCCTTGTTTTGTGTGTGTCTTAACATTGCTTCCATGGGGAAGTTCTGTATATCATAGGAAACAGTAATTTTCTTGCTGAATATATCCCAAGATTTTACATTTTACATTTCTTTCTGATATTGTTAAACACAGTAAAACTGGGCTATTGAAATCTAATGGTTCTTTGAACAGGACACAGTAGAAAGTTTTAGCACAGCAAAATATTCAGTGCAAGATAGTCTGTCTCACATTACAGCTTGGAAATCAATATGAAAATAGCATACGCTTACACAATGAAAATAGGAATTCTATCCAGAATTCAAACACAGTAATATCAATGAATAATAAATAATAAAATATTTTTATCTTTTATATTTCAAGCTTCATAACTATTCTTAGATATCATCTTCTTTCTCTTTTCATTTATATACATCAATATACAAAAACACGTGTCTACAAATCTGACTGAAACATTCCTAGGTTATTCCACAGTTCTAACATTCACTTGAAGGAATGGGAAAAACAAAGCACAAAGTTGAATGACTCTCTTAAGGAAAAAGTTTGAACACATTTCCTTCACATGTAGTGATAAAACAAACTGTATTCTGTCATTGCATTAAATTTCAAACCATTTGAAATCCACACTTACACATGGTAGCAGTTACATGAAGTTTCTGTTACTCTCTCCAATCACTGACTTATCTGTCAACCAAAAAAAAAAAAACTTTTCTTTTTTTTTAAATTGTATAATAAGTTGCTTATGTTGTAGAGAAGTGTGAATTATTACTGCGATTTTACTGAAATAGCAATATTTTTCTGCTTGATAATAGGGCACTGAGGTAATTCAGAGGTATAGCAAAGATAGTTTAATTGCTAGACACCCATTTCCTTCAGTCTTCTTTCTCTGTAACCTAGTCTTCCTGCTCAGCTTGCTTCAGCTGTGATAGAGACTTGCAGCTCTTTACTTATGTGGCTGCAGTGGTAGCTAGCAGGCATCAGGTGGTTTTATTCCCATTTGAGAGCAGGTAGGAGAGAAGGAGAAAGAGTAAAGGTGTTTTTCATACTCCAGTAACACAGAATGAAGCGATAGCACAGTATAGATAAGTTGTAAAGGTTTATACATTTCACAACAAAAGTTGGTCAATATGATGTCAGGGTTTTTTATAATTGATTTCTAAAATGTATCATTCAACTGAAAAATCTGTAGGACACATTACTCAGTGACACACTAGATGATAAATTTACAGTTCTCTTAGTGGAGTGATTTTCATTTCAATCATATTTTGTCTTGGTAAATGAAACAAGCAGGCATATGTGACTTGTATGTGTTGATAATGTGCATATAAGTGTATATATCTAAATGTAATAACATATATACATAACTATGTGTACAGTCACATACTATCATATACACTCAGTATATCAGTGTAGAAACATCCTGAGTATACACTTTCACGCCTTCATTACTATATTATCTTTATTGTACATCCAATTATCATGATACATGGATAAGAATGTAGAAAGCTTTATATACACAATTTTTCCCTGTCTGAGCTTGCAGTTTTGCTTTAAGCTAGTGGGCTCATGTGAACTTAGGTACTCAAAGAAATACTTATTCAAAGTGGTAGTTTCACTCAGTTTCAAATGACGCCATGTGAAAATGAATGTTCCACATGATTCAGATGTAACATTGTGCATTGTCACTGAGTTTACTCAAAACTGCTTTAGAAATATTCAACGACAAGTAATGATCCTGATCAGAATTTTGAATATTTGAAGTCAAAAATGGACATCACTTTGTTTCATAAAACCTTCATTTTTAAGAACAGAATACACAAGCATTATGGATATTTCACACACAATGTGAATGTCTTTTGAGGTGTCGAAAGCCCATTCTATGTAAAATTTTGTACAGCAAGCAACAAAAGACTACGTAATAAGTAGCATAATAAATGGAAATTGTTCTAGCTCTGCTGTTTGGACTACTCTTGTGATTCTAGCAAGATACTTTATGAGACAGTCAGGAAAACTCATATATTTCCCTTCATGCAGGCATAATGAGTATAGCGTGAGTAATATAATAAGAGCAATATTTTTACTATTTTTTTTTTTATTATTATTTCAGTTTTTAGTTTCAGGTCCCCTATAGCCACTAGACAATAAACTGGAGTGAGTTAGGTGGAGGGCCACAGCAAAGTGGTAATGGAACACTTGCCTCGGAGGAGAAGCTGAGGGACCCGAGCTTGTCCAATGTGGAGAAGAGATATCTTGAGGAGGACTGAACATCTGCCCACAAAGCCTGTGGGGAGGATATTGAGAAATCAGTGTCTTCACAGGGGTGCACAGTGGTAAAACAAGAGAAAATGGAGCTATTTTTTAGAAGAAAGATGCACATGACATAAGGAGAAAATTTCCCTCTGTGGACAGTCACACAGTGGAACAGGCTGCTGCAATCTCTCCCCATTCCTGGAGACTTTTAAGACCCAAATGGATAAGGCCCTGAGCTGAGATCTGACTCTGCTCTGGACAGAATGAAGTCTAGGCTAGAGGTATCCTGAGATCCCTTCCAACCTGAATTATGATACTGAATTATACTATGATTCATTTACTTTAAGAATGTGTAAATATTTAAAGCTACAGTAACATAGCAATTTTTAGATTTGCTAAGTGTTATTTTCAATTATTTAAGGACTCAAAACAATTAATGTTTGGCAGTAAAATTAATATTCTTAACCATTTTTTACAGGAATTTTCTAAAAATTGGTTACGTAATTTAACCAAAAATGATGTCTTTGTCCAATCCATTTAATCTCAGACACGTACAACAGTTATCTCATGTCATATTAATTCTTGGGACCAGATTTTCTTTTGACTGGAAAAAGAAGTATTAACTTCATTAACAATTAAGAATAGTTCCTGTTTTGGTTTTTTTTTTTTTTTTTTGTTTTAGCTGTCCGTCTCATCTGTAAATCATTTCAGCGTCATATCAGTCAATTCTAACAAAGCATTGCTGTTGTTTCCCCTGTCCCCTGAAGTATATGTACCTCTCAAAATGAAAAGAAAATCATAAACATATGACCAATAGTGTTCTGCCTAGTAAAAGCACGGGTTAAAAATACATTTAGATTATATGAAGCTGATTCACATTGCCCTTGCATAATCTTGATCAAAAAACATGGATCTTCTGGCCAGTTACAGGTATCAGAAAGAGCTGCAAGAGGATTATTTTATTTAATGAAAACTATGCAGGTCCTTCAGCAAAGGGAGGACCTACATAATTTCCATGTGGGATGTACAGTCCTCCCATGTCACCTCCTTTTAGAGCTAAGAAAATTATAAAAGTGGTGAAAAAGGACCCCCAAAAAATTCCCTTAACCCCCTCCGCCAAAAAAAAACCCAAACAAACAAAACACCCAACCAGAACAACACTGTCTAAGGGTAACCAATGACCGAGTTTTGAGACAGATTTTTATTAATACATGTTAGAAGGTCAGTTAGTGTGTAAATATAAACATGTTAAGAAGCACACAGAGAGAGGTTTTTTTTAAAGTGTTCATTAAAAATCCTCTGTATAGTTCAGATCCTTAAGCATGGAGTTTCCTCAATCATTACGAGAAATATGATGCTACTCAGTAGTAAAATTTTATAGAACATGAGTTTTATAAGCAAACAAACGTTCCTGATACTCTGTGAAACCGAATTTTCAAGAAAAACTTTCTCCAAAAATAAAGTGGTTTTGGAAAAAAAATATATATACATGACATTGATAATATGCAATTTATTTATTAATATTAACTTTTTACCAGTATTTCAGTATGAACCATCCCTTAGAAAGTGCCTTATGCAATGATTAAGTTATTTGCTTGGATTTGTATTTGTCTTCAAAATTGTCTTTAATAACATTTAATATATTGAGAAATCAGAAATGAAATTGTTACTTTCCTTTCAGTTTTGTCTTGTTTTTCTTCATGGTCTTTCATTTTATTTTTTAATTTAGGTTACCGGTACTTTTATGAAGGTCCCAAAATTTCCATCCTTGGAATTATTACCAGAATAATGATAGAAGTTTGCTTTGTAAGCCATTGTTAGAAAAGTCTCTAAGCTCCCAGGAATGGTCTTAAACACAAAAGAAACATTTATGAGAACAACGCTAAGTAGTAACTGGCAAAATTATGCTGGAAGACTAGACAAGAGCATCTGCACTGAACAGGACATAAAACGTTTTGTGGAATGAGCACAGTACACACTTCATTTTTCATACTACTTGAGAGTTGCTGAAAAATTGAGGCAAAAGAATCACGTCACTAAGGCAGAATAATATATATTACCATAAGAGGAATTCTGAAGATTCTCATGTAGTGAGACCTGAACGTGGGAAAAACATGGCATCATTCTCTCTGGGGTGCACAAGTTTTGGTTTTGGCATTTTAAAATATAAGTTTCAAGATGTGCTAAATGATGTTACTTCTGAGTGACACTAACCATTACAGAAAAACTGATCTTGTGTATTACAAAATAAACAATTTAGGACACAAGTCAATTTTGTATCTCAGAATATTCAACCTTTTCTTAAAAAATGCAGGATTTAAGATTTGTGATTTGACGTCATGCTAGTACCCCATAGAATCCTGCTTCTTCATGATGGATTAAAAAACCCCAAAACTGTGAGAGAATACCTCAGTAGGTGGTCAAGCATCCTGCTATCACTGTGTCATAGCAAATTTCAGGTTACATGACACTGAAAACTACTCACTAATTCACAATGTACTCTAGGCAGGTTTATTGTGGTTTTTTGTCGGTTTTTTTTTTTTTTTTTTTTTTTTTTTTTTGGGGGGGGAGGATTGAGCTTTTTTGTGTGTTTGCTTTGTTTTTTTTCATAATTGAAAATTCTGTAGATAGAATTGGTTTTTATTTCTAGATTTATTAAAGAGCATTTTTTGTATATATTATTGCAAAGCATTAAAAGCAAAAAATAATTGCCATATAGGACAACAGCATGGACAATAGATTATGTGGCTTTATGGCAAAAGATATCCAGCTACTTATTATTATGGGTCCCCTGTATGCCTTATTTCATACAATCAGACTTCTAATTCAGAATAGGTGCAGGATATAATAGTGAAATTCTGGTATTTTCAAAACCAAATTGCATTTTTTTGCTATGAGCCAGCACACACTCCAGTTCCTTATGATATGAACAACCATTTTGCATTTTTAAAACCTTTGAAAGCAAGACTGATGTTTTTTTGCTGCAGATGTTGAAAATTGGTGTTTGTAAATAGGTACTGTATGATCAATTAATATGTACTCAGGACACAAGAAAAAGAGTTTTATAATGCAAGGCCAATGTCTTTTGTTCCCTATCAATTTTTCTTTCTATTGATACATACCATTGATAGTGCCTCTCTTGTAACCTGTTCCCAAGGTAGCCTACAGTGTCAGGATGAAAGTGCTTTTCTCTGTTGCTTTAAGGAGGGGGAAAAAAACTTTCCAAGACAACTTTATGTGGGCAAAGTAGAGAAGAATTCTTTTACTTATAGAATTTTGGGGTACAGAATATAAAGGAGTATAAAAGAGTATAAGAGTATAAAAGAGTACAACACGTGTTGACAAGTAACAGATAGAAAAGACCGGTGCTAGGTTGAACTCATGGCCTCAGG
>JAWWLT010000040.1:16859061-16930071 GCA_035040995.1 Premnoplex brunnescens
GCCACTTTCCCTTATTGGAGCTTCTCCAAGGTTGCTGGGCTTTGCTTTCTTGTTTTGACTAACATGGTATCTAATTGCCTTAGCTCTGGTACATGTTTCCCAGGCATGGTGTTACAGCTATTTTCTGACCCTTAAGACAGCTAGCACAGGGTTAGAGGTTGTTAGCTGCTCTGAATGTAAGAAACTACATAGAAGTATAAAAATCTACAAATTCATGAAAGCCCTAAGGCATCACTCTAGCCTTTTGAAAACGTAGCTACATTGTCATGTGCTTACAAGAGCTGCTTTTCCACAGCAAGTTTGCAGCGTGCATGATTGCTTTCAGGGACATAAAGATTTGATCAAAATTGGTGATACTAACACCATTAACATTGCTTTAACAATATCCTACATTTTGCTTTTAATTTTTGCAGAATGTCCTCCTCAATGTTCTGCAAATCTGAGTCTGCCTTTATGTGCATATAAATATTTATATACATGTGTGTATTTGTGTGTTTGTGTGTATTTATATATGGCAGATTCATAGAAAAGATTATTTGAAGTTGGTTGAAGAAGAAAGGTGAAATTAACATTTTGTGAGGTTTTCCTATCTGTTTATTTTTCTCTGAGCAATCTGTTCCTGTGCCTCACCACACTCACAGCAAACGATTTCTTGCTAATATCTAACCCATGCCTATCCTCTGTCCGTTTGAAGCCATTCTCCCTTGTTCTATCACTACATGCCCCAAATGAAAGTATTCAAGGCCCAGTGACGAAAATATCTTGTTTTCTCATAGTCAGCTAAGGTAAATTTTAGGACGTGCACATCAGACTAAAACACAACCAGAAAGTAAGACTAGGGCAGTTAAGTCTTACTGCCATGGAAAGTAACAGTTTTACACCTTCAGGAGAAGCACTGGGCTTTTAAACATAGCTGATCTGCCAAAATTATAAAATAGAAAAAAAAAAAAAAAAGGGGGAAATACAACCAAATTACCTTCATAATTAGAATATGTAAACATTTCATATTGCAAAACTATAAAGCTATTTGAGAGACTTCTGGTGTCTTTGATTTATCATTTTGCTATGACGCACAGATATGACAGTTGTTGGAGGCAGGTAAACAGCCATACACTTTCAAGGTGTCAGTAAAACTGACAGAATTTATGAAGAGTTGCATCCTTCTCTTAGATCCCAACTTTGATTAAAAATTCAAGGATACTTTCAAAGCTTCTAAACAAATCTCTCAGAAAAAATTTACAACATAACTCTAATTTTTAATTTTTAACTTTTCATCACTTTCTGTTTTCAGTAAAACCACTAGAACTGAAGTGATATAACATAGTTTTAACCATCTATAGGTTAGGTTTCAAATTAGTTATGTATTTCCTTCACAGAGACCATTGCCTAGAGAGGCAATGCACCCCAACTGAAATAGGTGTCTAAAATGCATTGTGGATAACTATTCCATTTTCCATTTTTTAAATCACGTCTCTTTTACATTCCATATTACTGAATTTCAGGTTGATTTTTTCCTGCATCTTTCTGAAAAGTCCCTGAAATATGTGGTTTTAAATTAACAGTATGTATGATAGTAATGCTACCATGGAGTATAGCAGATATGTGCTGGCAGAACAGTACAAAAAACCCACATGGACATATCAGAGATGCTACAGTTGTCACATGCATACACAAACCCACATAAAAGTTCTCACATCAATTGGAAGCTCCTATGTACAGAGTCATATATGTAAGCAAACTTAATTCACTATTAGAAGACTGTGATTTTTTTTCTGAAGTTTAATTTAGAGCACTGATCTTGACAAAGAAACATACCTTCTTGACTGCTGTGAAGCACTCACAACAGCTCTTTTTCTGAGCTATTAGTAGGTCTAGAAGTTTTTCAGTTTAAAGTCCATACTTAGCTCTGCCAAACATTGAATTAATTTACACTTAAAAAAATAAATGGTGAAAGTATGAAGGCAGCTTCAGAAATTTTTTTTTTTTTAATGTTTCCAATCTCAGGTCCAAAAGTAACAATTGTTTTAAATAGGCAGAGTGTAAATATTACACACTGCTTGCATCCTTGCAGAACAATACAAACATTCCCTTTTCTCTTTATCCAAGCCCTCGTTCTTTAAAGAATTTTCATCTTGGTCTATTTTGTATTTTCCAGTCAGATGAGGAGCACTGCAGGTAAGAGTCTTTCATTAAAGGCTTGTCTGATTTAATTAATCTTTAATTATTGTGCAAAACAAATGAAAGGATAGCTTCGATCAGCAAATTCATTTGCAACATTTATCAACTAGTTGATCTTTATCACCCACCTAGATGACAGTAAATCAAATGCACACCCCTTTTCAATTCATGAAGCAAATGATTAAAGTGTCCATAAGAGTCCCTATCCTAACTAAATCTAATTGTGTGTGAATAATCAGTTCAGTTGTATGATGAATGTGCCGCCATAGAATCTAGTCCATAACCAAATCATATTTTGAATTATACTTGCTTTAAAAGGAACATTCTTAAACTCACAGCTTCTTCTTCCTCATCCACTGGGCTTTAAATATATATCACAATAATTACATCATTTTTTCCTTGCTTTCTCCTTGACCTTTCACATCAACTCTAGTCATTGCCTTCACTTTTTTAATTGTAACACATTGCAAACACACACACATATATATATGTATCTTATTAAAAATCAGATAAGCAAGAAGGTAAGCACAAGAAGCATTGTTGTATTTCACTGCAAAGGCTTTATTAGTCCAAACTGAATTTTAGTATTTTCCGTTACACAGCTTTGATTCTTAAGACCATGTTTACTTGACTAAATATCTCCTCAACTGAAAATGCAGAAAAATAAAACTTAATTGTATTTGTTTATTGCAGAATATAAACAGTACCAAAATCACACATTCTCCTTCAAAACACATTGCTTGACATCTGCTGTTCTTAAATATTTATGAATTCATTCTTTTTTCACCTGGACTTCTATGATTTAAGGTTTCATGAGACTTTTGTTTATGGGCAAAATTTCATTTAGAGGACTTAAGGTTTTTAAACCTCTAGGTATTTGTTCATCGGTATGTAATTAAATAATGATAAACTAACATGACAAATAAGCACATAGACTTAACTGATACCACAGTTTATTTCATTTTTCTTCAAGTATGTATACATAAAATAAAATCTTTTTCCCTACCTCTCATGTTAAAAATAGTTTAAGAAAGATCTCAACATAACACCTTAAAGGGAGAACAAGAATTTCATAATTGGTTATATTTAGTTGGTTAAATAAAACCAAAGAACTAATTGTAAGGGCCTTGAAATAGGTGAAAAGCCATAAACTTGAAAAGGAAGAAAATATATTTTGTATATTAATTCTTTCTATATATAACAGAGGAAGACAGAAAATAAGATTCACATAAAAAATGACACATACCCTGTAAAAATGCAAAATCCTGATGTATAATAGAGTTCTGGTTTTGTTTTGATTTGGGTGGCGGAGGTTGTTGTTGTTGCTATTGTTGTTGTTATTATTATTCATTATTATTCATTATCCAATAGGGGTCATCTATTTGAAAGATGCCCTTCATGACAAGATGCCCTTCATGACAATGCTGTTTTATTAACTACCACTTTCAGCTGTGATAATGATATGTTTGAGTGAAGTGTGTGCTTATCTGAAACATTCCATAGCTATCAATGAAAATTCACCCATCACATAACAGAAAGTGAATCCCATATTAATACACTATCCCATCAGTCAGCTGGCTTCAAGAGCTACACTGATTTAAGCCTTCTCCGTATCTGGCTCAAGCATGTTGCAGATGACTGGTTGCCATCCACAGCCACCCTGCTGGGTCACCAGAGTTGGATCTCATGTACATATGTACAAAAGTAGACAATGTAATAATGAAAATGTTGTGCTGTGTCCCTAGGGCAAACATAGCTGCGAATGACAATTTGAATATATACTCAAACATTAAGTCAAATTAGGGAATTGTCTATTCCCTACAATCTGGAACATTATTTGATCCCTTCATTGTAATCCAGGCTTTGATTTGTGTGTGAGTATGAATGTAAGTACTTATTTAAAACTAAAAACTTACAGATTTTCATTAGTGAAGTATTTAATGGGACAGTTTGTCAGACTTTTTTTAACATGATATGAAGTGATCTCATTAAATTATTAAGCAAGTGGTTTAATTATGCAAACTTTCACATTTCTAACAGAAAAGCAGATGTTTTATTGGAAAACATATTGCTTCATGAGAGCAATATCTAGGCACATAGTCATAGATTAAGACCTAATGACAGTTTGAAGGCTAAAGGCATTTGGATACCAAAAGACTTTAATCACAGATTTATGCAATTTTACAAATTATGCAACTCCCTCTTTTGTGGGAGAGATGGCATGGTCCCAGAGAGTAGTATGAGTCAGTGTGATGTGTGCAGTCCTGGGCACGGTAAGGGGGTCCCCTGGTCTTTCTTCTGCTCCCTGAGTTCTCTAGAAGCAGCAGTGAAGATCTTAACCTCCTGGTTAGGGGTCATGACATCTCCCACCTGTCCCCAGAGTCTTTCAGGTACTCTGAGTACCCCTGACACTCTGAATTTTCATGAATTATAGAGCTGGATAGAGCTTGTTAGTGAGTAGTTCATTCAAATTGTACTTTCTCTTATTTGCCGTTGCCATTTTTGGCACTCACAACGTATTCCAGGTGCATCTGGTCACAGATGCACTTGTTAATGACCAAAATATTGTTTGTATCATTTATTTATTTTATTGAACACACCAAAACTTTTTGAGACATCTGGCTGATCATATTTTATCTATTTCTATGAAAGCAAAGGTTTTACAGCTTGTACTGACGGTACCTGACTTGCTAATTGCTACAAGTGTTGGTGTGCCTTCCCTATGGAGGAAGAAAGGTAGCAGATGAACAGGCAATATACTTCCAACTGCCAAGATCCTGTTGAAAAGATACAAATGGATGAGTCACTTTTGTTTTCAAATTTAATTAAACATATATATATAAATATATATATATATATATGCCAGTTTTCAACAGAGGGTCAATATGGAATTCTGTTAGCTTCTAAAAAAATAAAATGAGACCTTTCTCTTCCCCAGCCTACTTGCTGAAAGGGTAAATTGAACAGAGCAAGAAAAAGAGAAAGATTCATCACCAAGCCGTTTTCAGCAATAATCAAAATGCTGGTGTATTATCAATATTGGCTTACTCACAAATCAAAGGTATGAAGAAAAGTAACTCCATTCCAGCCAGACCTAGTACAATCATTATATGTTGAAACGTCTTTTGTAATAAAGGGCTTCTGCATATTACTCTCAGCAATTAAACAACTGATGAGTTGAGGGGTTTTGTGTGTGTGTGTGTGTGTGTGTGCGTGCGTGTATGAGGTTGTTTTTTTCTTTTGTTTTGTTCTATGAAACAAGAAACAAGGAATACATTCTATTAGCCCATATTAAGGATTATTCCATTCAAATTTTCAGGGTTGTTGATTCATCATAATGGTTCTGTCAGATTAAATCAACTAAAATTGCTCTTGAAAACAGGTACAGTAACAAAGTGATGCTGATGAAAAAATTATCTACTCCAGAAATAAGTAATCAAATATAAAAGCTTCTGTGACATGTTCTTTGACAGTAAAGAAAATATTATGTAATGATTACACTCCAATTCAATAGAAGTAGAAAACTGATCTATAAAATATTTAACAAATCAATCTGAGTGAAACATGCCCAGTCTCACTGGTCTATGTGAAACACTGAATTACTGCCTCTTCAAATTAATCAGAAATACTTTGGTATGCTCTTTTAATCGGAAGGTCATTTTAAAGATGACAGGCAAGAGTTATTTCTATTTGGGCAAATATTTGAACTTACTACCTTGTTGTGTTTATATAAAACTGTGTGCATTGTCCTTGTGTAAGTACTTCTCTCTCTGACCTTTTCAAGCATATAGCAAATAAATCTTTCCTTGGCTTTAAAGTGGCTGTCATAGCAACACCACAGGGTTCTAGGCAAGCTGACTAACAATTTCAAAACAGTGCAATCAATTTGGAGATATTTTTATTTGAAATTAATAGATGTTGGAATGAAATGACTAATCAGCTTTAAAATTGCAGTCATGAATTTATCTTTTAGAGTTACCTTTCCTTATAGTTTTATGAATAAGAAATTTGTATCAATTTTTATTAAGGTGGGATCAAAGAGAACAATTGCAGTAAGAAAAGAGCACATGTGACAATATTGTAACATTTTCAGCAAGATTTATTTTGTTGTTGGCTTTTTTTTTTCTTCTCTTAAACTGATCAGGCATTATCTTTGTTGAAGTTAATTAAAGCAGACTTCCCATCAGAGGAGTGCCTAGGTAAAAATGAAGACGCAGTTTGAAATTCCTTATCTTTAAAGAAAATGTTCATATGATTTTTCCCTCAGCCACCAGGACTTCCAGCTCAACTCAGTATCTCAAATTCAGGCTGCGTACTTTCTCTGCTCTGACCCAAATAAGGTTTTTGCTCAGGTTCACAGATTCCTGCAATGTCTTGTCCAGAATTAGGAAGAATCAGGTTCAGACTAGCTAGGCAAACAGCAAGAGAGTGACTAGAGGGGAAAAATACATCACATTGGTAATTTCTCTAAGGAAATTCTGTTTCTTAAAGACAAAATTAGTTTCTTCTCTGTCTTTGTAGAGCACTCACATTTAAGTCATGCTGCAGGACTGTTCCTTTTACCTGTGATCACATGAAATTTAACCCAAAAGATGAGTCTTCATCCTGATGTAATTTTGATCAGAAAAGTCTGGGGTAATAACTGTGTATAGGATATTATCTATAGTGTGACATTGCTCCATGTACATGTGTGTGCACATGTGTGAACGTGTGACTGAGTCAGTAATGCTAAAGTAGGCACTTAAAACTAATTACCTGCTCTGAAAAAAAGAAAGTCAAGAAAACCAGCTGTATTGAATCCTATGAATACTGACTGTCAATAATCTGACACATTCACAGTGTGATTTCTGGGTTTGTCATGCGCAGACCCAGGAGTTGGTGTTGATGATTCTTATGGGTATCTTCCAACTCATGATATTCTGTGATTCTGTGATTACAATTCTAATCTAATTTGGGATGCAATATGGCTAACCCAGGAACAGCACCACATATCTATTAAGTGATAACAAAATATAACCAACTAACTCCTTTGATGTTCTTTGATGTCAGCCTTACCTCCCTTGAAAGACTTGTATGAGGAATTGTGCCTAACACAGGTTGGGCACAACCCAGACAAAGAAACCTCAGTGAGACACTTGAAATCCAAAGTGATTAGTTAATCTTCATGTTGAAAGCAATGACAAAATACTGTACCTGAAAAAGGTATATACTACAAGCAGTTATTTACATCATGACATAAACTCTATGATGTATGTTTAGTCACCAGACTATGCATAAGGAACTTAAATTGGTCCCCTCTGGTCAGAACATTGTTGGGTAAAAGCTAAAGCTTGCTCTCTTGTGTCAGTTGATGGCTCTCACAGACCAGGTCTTTGGGGGCAAAGATCCTCCCAAAGGGGTGTCAGGGCAGGGCTTTGTGGCCAGAGCCAGTCTCACCAGCAAAAGCCGAAGGTGGTGTGATGGACTCTGGCTGGGAGTTCCTGGTCTGCTCCCAGCACAGAGCAGACCAGGGGCCAGCTGGGAGCATTGTCTATCTCCATAGGGATGGAGATGGGCTGAGAATGTCCAGAATTGGTTCTGTGGCCCTGTTGGAGCATTGCTGGGACAGGGACTGAGAGCTCTAGGGATTTAGAAAAGGAGTCCTAGGCCAGGGGCAGGAGACAACATAGGACACTTCCAAGTGTCATTTTCTTTGGTGGTGATTAATACAGATCTCAGTCCTGATGCCACCCACATCATCAATCTTAAATTTGCAAGCATGGTGAATCTTTAACTGTAAAAAAAGTAGATTAGTGAAAAGCAGAAAACCAGTTAGGATAAGGAAATTTATGAGAGCCACTTTTAGTGCAATTGGTACACCTTTTTTTTTTTTTTTTTTTGTACCAGAGAAGGTATCAGAGTAGTTCCGGAAAAACGTCCTGTGTTCCCAGAAACTGAGAATATGAGAAGCTCACAAATGTACTTTTGGAAATTCTTATGCAGTTTTCAAGCTTCTAGCTTCAACACTGAACATAAAACTAAACATAAGGCTATACCATTTTAAAATTCAAGGGAGTTGCTCTAAATTGATTATGGTAATAGGAGGGATTTAACTTAGCAGGGAGAGAGTCAAATGAAATAGCCAAATTACTATGACTATTTCTAATGATGCCAAAGAATCAAGATTAGTTCTATATATAAGAAGTTTTTTTCACAAGTTATGTGGTTTAGGTTGGTTTAAATGGAAGGAAAAGTCCCTAGAAGTTTGTAAACCGGTTCTTCCTTCGTTGATGGAATGCTATAATACTGAGCAGTAACTGAAGATCTCTTCTGTGTTTGATAGGTCTGATTCTCTAGTGCATTGTTCCTTCTGCAGCTAGCACATTTGCATTTAATTGGCAAACCTGAAATGTTCCTAATCTGCTTTTATAGATGTGATTACAGGAGTAGAAAATCAGGGGTGGTTATGTTGTCTGTTGTTCATGAGTATAACATATGATCCTGGATTTACTCTGTGGAAATGTAATGTGAACATGATTTTCTATCAAACCAGTTTTCATATCCCTGAAGTGGAGCTAGTCCTAGAAAAAAATTGAACAAATGTAGTTCTCCAAGCCACGCTAATTATAATTTGACCTATGTTTACTATGTTGGGGGGGGTTAACATGGAAACTTAAATCTGTTTCTTTTCATTACTTAATCAAAGTAAGTGTTAACTTAAATGTATTGAGTTCAATGGCTTTATTCCTTCCACGCTAGGTGTCATAAGTAAAAATGAGGCTGATAGGAATATATTTGAAGAAGGCTGTGTATTTTATTGGCAATAAATGGTTTAAAGCAGGTAACTCATTTTTTCATAATTCATAGCACCTGGTAGTGATCTGACATTAGACCTCATCACATATTTCCATATTATGAACCACAACCAGAAATCAGAGTTTCACAGTAGTAGGACCAATGCTCTGAAACAGTGTGGCAGACTTTAATTCTTAAAAAAATTATTATTTTGAAATACTTTTTCTATACTTAATGCCTTCTATTTTAAAAAGAATTCAATAAACCTGTCTGCAAATTAACATAGAGGGGAAGAACACTAGAGAATCACTTCTTGTCTGAATGGATCAAATATATTCTTCAAATTAATTTTACAATATGCAGATTTGAAATGCATTATGGTAGTGTTCAAACTCAATATACTTAGAGTAGAAAGCTGTGTGGTGTGATTAATAAAATTTACAGTCTGGGAGATATAGAAGAACTCTATACTGTGATGAAGTGGGAACAAAACTTCATAGCGTCCAAATCAGCCTAGAAGAAAGGAAAAAAACAAAACAAAACAAAAACCCTGAAATGAAAATCAGTCTGACATCTTATGTTAGTCATACTCCACATCAATCAGTAGACATTTAAGAAAACATTTCTTTGTTGCTGTAGAAATTTTTTGTCCTTTTCACAGCTCCCAAAGCTTAAAAATCATTCCTTCCTAAACCTCAGCTTTAGGAAGATCCTTATGTAAAGTTGTAAAGGAATATGGAAATAAAGAGATTTCCTATACCACACTTTGACATCCACCCATCCGTAAAAAAATCCCCAACCAACCAAACAAAAAAAAAAACAAAAAACCCAAACCAACTTTAATGTAAAAAGTACAATGTTTTATTTATTTCCGGGGGGGTGTGGGGGGGTGTGGGGGGTGGTTTTTATACCCTCCAATCTCAGTACCTGTCAAAACTGAAAAGGCTGTACTAAAGTATTAACTTTAGGCAAATGAAAGGAAAAATTGCTGGAAATTTTTAGGCAATGTTCTGTGAAATGTCCTATCCTCTGCTAAGGCTGAGGATTTAAACTCTCACAGCATTTAAACTCCTCCTCACTGGAAACAGTGTTAACTGTTCCAGGTACCAGGATGCTGAGGGAACTAACAGGCTCCGCAGCTTCTTCCCCCAACTCCTAGGGGTTTGAGGGGTTTGTCTATGTTCAAAATCAGCTCTGATTCTCCTCAGCTGTATGACCTGGAATCAAAGCGTGGTGAAGACATAAACTATGAGAATGTGCAGTGGTGAAACTGTCCTATGATCTCTTTCCTCTTTACTTGGAAGCTGCATTAAGCTCAGGCCCTTAACCTATGTCCACGTGTGAGTTTTGTGGAAGCTACGCCAATGCCTGGCATTGCACCCCACTGTCCCTGAGCTCGCCTCACTGACTTGGCCTCCTGACCATATGTCAGACCTGAATTGTCACCCTTAGTGACTTACAATCACAGGGATGTTGGCTGACCCTGGTCACTGCCACCAATCGTCTTTTCTTCTTGCATGTGCACTCTGTAATGGTGTCAGTGGTAGAGCTGCTGCCCTGCCTGCCTGCCGTGTTTCCTGTTCTTGGCTCCCTTTTCCAAGCACAGCAGCATAGGCTTACTGTTCCCTGTCAGTAAAAAGCTTATTTGTTGGATTAATGGTTTTGTAGAACACTGAATTTACTTTAAAACTGGGCATGAAATTATATTCTCCTTTTATTTTCTTTTTGATCCTGGGACTGACACAAAATTGACCTGTACTGCACACTAGAAGTTCCCATATGTCAAAATAGCTGGCAAATTTTCCCAAATACACCTCCAGTCTTGGGAGATCTTTGTTACATTATGTCTCGATATATTCCTTCTTTTCTATTTTGTTCATTTGGAAGTAAAATAAAGTGTTTCATATAAACCGTGCTTTCCCAGGTTGAGGGAATACATAACTTACAAGTGTTTCCCTTTGAGACAGCAAATATAGAAGGAGCTTGGGAACCAAGACTAGATTTAAAACAGTGTTTTTATTCTATAACGTGTTTATTCCTATTCCTATGTATAGGTCATCATAAAATTCCCCAAAAAAACCCCTGTTTTTTATTCCATCAGAAAATAATAATAAAAAAAAAACATTTAGAGCCCTTAGCAAGCAGTATAGACAGGATTTTCTTTAACCAATATATTATTTCAGTTATTTATAGAGAAGTTTCTATTAAAATTGAAGAAAATAGGAAAAGAATTATATAAGAGAGTCCTGGCTGCAAACCCATCTGATGATCCCGGGATACCTCCCTCCCAGGTTCTCTTTTACATTCTAGCTTTGTGCCCAATTCAGTAAGAATCTCTTTATTATTTTTTCGTCCTGCTGGCAACTTATGTATATGTACAGCTAAATACATATTTGGCCACTGTAAGACTGAATCCAGACAAATAAATTTTTAATCATGCAGGGTATAAAAAACTTGGCTATTCCAATTTGTATTTCTTTATTTGTATAAAGAAACAGGGCTCTAAAGAGACTAAACAAGACTGTTATATTTGCCAAACTGTCATCTATCAAGCTGCACACTTGAAACTTTGCCTTTCTTCATGTGAAATCACCAAAGATCTCATAGCCTATTCCCTATTCCTGATGCCTTCTTTTGTCTTTTGTGTCATTGTTCTTGTTGGGGGAGCTGTATTTGGTTTTAGTCTGTTGAGTTGTTGTTTGGTGGTTTTTTGTTTCAGTGAAGAATATGATGTCTTAAAATAGATATTTTTTTTTTTCCCCTCATAAAGTGTGTTTGTTAAATATGTTACCCTTTGTAACCCTATTCCTAGCTAGGTACAATCAGTTCACACGTAGGTCCATAAAGCTGAAGATGTGTGTCTGGTTAAGTGTTTAAGAAAAAAAACCAAAACACAAAACTAACACCATAAAGTATAGTAGCAATCAAATTAACTGAAATAAAGTGTTATATATAAACTTGAGCACAGCATAGATTTTTAGGGACCTAAATATTCACCTAGAATTTAACTAATTAGTTAAACTTGGTTTTCTTTGTCTTCAGAATTGCTACAGAAATGTAGGCTGGAAATGAGGCAAATTTAACTTATTTACAGACATCAGGTAGCTGAAGCAAATCTAACTTTTAATCTTGAAACTAAGGAGCAGGAATGTTCATCTAGACCTGCCTGAAAGGAGTCCTGTTTGGTTGAACTTAATGTAGTTCTATGGAATTCAGTTCACACACAAATGTCCCAGTGTCTTGGCCTTTGGAGGCATCACAAAATCTCAGCCAGTGCAGTAAACCAGACATTTGCAGCTACAATTTGTTTCCTCGGGTTTTTGCCTTTTTTTTTTTTTTTTCCCTTCTTTCATCTATACTTCCTCTGATTTCTCTGACTTTTCGACTGTATCCTCATTCTTTTGTGATATTATTTTGTCAAGCTTTCCTTATCCTGAGGATATGTCTCATAGAAAATTTTCGTGAAGCTATCCAAGAAATGGACAGATGTTCATTTGTCTCTCCTTTTGTTACCAATGCAGAGGCCTGTGACACCTATGAATTATAATTGTGTAAACCTGGATATAGATAATATTCATTTGCCATCAAAATACAAAAATATTAATTTACTTACAAATACGCACATACCATAATATGTACGTATATAAATATGTATGTACATGTGGTGCTCAAGTACCTTCAAGGACTGTACATATCAGTGCTAGCTATGCAGCATCAGCTCTGTGGTGTAAGTCCATGCATGTGTTATATTTTCTGCGTTAGTGAAATATTAGTACAAAGTGTTAACTAATTAATTTCATAATTTTAGTTTTAACTTGTCTGATTTTTGAGTCAACACTTACGATTATGTATATATATGTGTATATATACCATATGCACTGATACACACACACACACAAACACGCACAAATGCATGCCATATATATATGTATATATATAAATATATATTCATATATATAATTATGCCCCATTTGTCAGTAACCAAACTCTTTTCCAGGACAGTAAGTCTTCCTATGTCTCTTAGGAAAGTTGTGATCCATGTTCAGTCCTCTTACTAGGAAATGAATACTCTTGAATTTTTTACTATATTATATCTCTCAGCTATTTGAAGCTTATTATTTTTCCACAAAACCTTTCTATGTTCCTCAAAATTTATTTGGAAAAGGAATCAGAGAGTAAGTATCTGGAAAGTATAATTCCTTTTCTGTTTCAGAATGACTATAGAAAGAAATTTTTAATGATACTAATTTGAGTCCTCTTTCTTCCTGCCCAGGAAGCAATGAATGAACCCATTCTTCATCTCTTACTCTGCTTTTGGATTTAGTCTATTGATTTTTGAAAATACATTCTGAACAGAGCTGTAGTCCAGTTAAAATATTGATTAGAGATGGAGATAAGATTGTCTGTCAGGTACTTTTATAAAAATGTTTATAATAAATTATGACCAATTATTAAATAAAATCATATTCTCAGTTGATGTGGTTTGGGTTGTGTTTTTTTGTTTTGTTTTTGTTTGTTGTTGTTGTTGTTTTTAGCTTGCTATTAAAAACCTTAAAACATTCTGAGTACTGAAAGTACTGAAAGGTGTTAATACCCTGTTGTTATTCTGCCCACAGCAGTATTTTCAGCATAATATGAGCTATGTTCATTTACAATGTGTTGTTGGATGTTATAAAGTGGCATTAAGTATAATACTATTTTGTAAATGGCATTTATTTTAGAATGGCACTTTACTGACTATGTTTGCTGTCAAAATGTGCATGAAGATTTCTTGGAAAAAGAAACATATGACAGTTGCATTTTACAGTTTATTTTGCTCTGGTTTTTATTTTTTCTTGTTTAGGGTTTTTAATGACATATACATGTCCTTTGACAGTGTATAGGTCAAGTTTTTCCTGTACAAAAATAGTAAAATTTTGGTTAATAGTCAGTATAGCTCATTCACGTTATGCACGGAAAATATTAATGAGGAACTAACTAGAAATTATTCCAGCTTTTTGGAAAAAGACTAATACCAGCAAAGACATAAGCTTCTTAGAGTTTTCTTTTGCTGAGTACTGTGTTTAGTAAATTGTTTGAAGTAAATCATGACCTAGTGTGAGACACTGGGTTATTATATTGGCTTGGAACAATTCAGCTGTGTATGTGGGAGGAAGAGGGACAGGTTGAATTTCACACAGGTGAGATGATCTCCCGTCCCACATGGCAGCCCCGGGAGCCTCAGCAGGTGACCCCAGCAGAGCTGTCAGGCAAAGGCAGGCCAGGAACAGACCCACACCACTCCTGGTGCCCCTAACCCAGCCTTGGACTGGCCAGCACTCTGGGAGCACCGCCCCACACCCCATCCCAGAGCCCCAGAGTGGTCAGTGAGCCGGAAATCCCACCTAGGAGGGGCAGCCACGGGGGGCCAGAGTAATAAAAAGAGCGACATGTGATCTCTATCTTTATTTGAAACCTGCCAGCTGGCCACCTGCCAGCTGGACTGTTGCAGGACTCCAGTGGTAGCTATAGTGTTCCCTTTTTCTCTCTTTCGTTACTCCTTTTCCTTCTCCTAATCTCCTTTCTTAATATTTTGGGTAATTTAGGACTGGATGGGCTGGATTTTGCTAAGTTGTATGTGCAAGCATATACTAAGTCCTCAGTGCTTTGAGGACTGCTTTGTCTTGGTTCTGTGTTGCCCTTTACACTCTTATCAAGACCTCTTTATCACCTGAAGTTTCCCAGTAAAGTACCTCCTGAGAAAACGTGTAGTGTTTCTCCTTTGTGCTCCCTTTTAAGGTGTTAAAAGAACCAAGAGCTCTTCTAATAACCCTGAGGGCAGATATTGTTGGAGCCTTGTATATTTTTAAAGTAAAACTCCCTTGGTGAGCTCCCCAAGCTCAAGACCTGGGGTCTTAGACTTAATGAGTATTGTTGCTACAGAATTGCAGGGAGCCTAGTGATTTTTTTTATTTTTTTTTTTTTTTAAGAAAGCAAATAATTTTTTCTTTAATTAATTTTCTCATTTTATTCATTAGAAAAGCCAGATACTTACGGATTATTTAAGAACTATCTGTTCCATATAAATACTAAACGGTTTATTTAGCCAGCTCCATAGAAGTCATCCTTAATCGCTTACCTGTAAGGAGATAATTGATTAATGTATGAATGTTTTCCATTCAGTTCCCATTCTGTGTGCCATGGAGAAAAGTTAACTTGCTGTAAGTGAGGGCTTTTTTTATTTTATTTTTTTATTTTTTTTTTAATTCACCAGTGCTCACCATTGGTACTATGCTGGAAAGTTGAGTTGTGTAATAATTTAGAAATGAATGGATTTTTCTTAATTAAACAAGCACATAAAAAAGAATAACTAAATACTCTGAGCTTGACAATAGACAAAGACATATTGTACAATCCAAAGATAAACCTCTACTGGAGACAATTTTAGATGTTTTCATCAACACACTGAATGAAATGTTTGACTAATCATTTTCTGAAATATTAAGTGGAAATTTGTTATATATTATTTGAATAATATCATATTCCTTTTTTTTTTTTTCTTTTATTTTCCTTGTACTAAATGCATAAATATGGGTTGACTACCAATTAAATTATTATATCAGAACACATAATATGTTCTTATAGGTAAAACAGAAAACCAGATTTATTGCATTAGTAAATACAACAAGTAAAAGGCACTCTTGGAAATATTTAAAGGGAATTTTTCTTTCTTCCTGTTCTTTTATTTAAGTCATAATTATTTTTTATTTTTAATTTTAAGTATCTGGGGTTCCTAAATTAACTTTTAAAGGAATGTGAAGGCTGAAAAATAGGACTCATAACTCATTTTGTCAAGCTGATAAAAAATATACTTATAAATGGAAAGAAACAGCAATAAATTATTATATTTTTTGATTGATGGATTGCATTATGTTGTTCAGATATGGTAGGGGTATAAAATAAATCTTACTCTAAGAACTGTTCTGTTGGATATTATTATAAATTTCCTAATTAGAAATATGTACATGGCTTATATTACCAGAAGTGTGATTAACACTTAACATAACAAGAAAATAATATATGTTATCTATGTACACTTTAAGATTGTTCTAAAATGTAGAACATAATTAAGTAGACTTTTTAGCATGTTAAGATTCTTGTTTATACTGTAATTTTTTACTGCATTCAAGGTGAAGTGTTAAAATGCAGACATCTGATTTCACAGGGTATTTTGCGCATAACTATCTTCAAAATTACATGGTGAAAACCCAGTTAAAATCTTTGCTGAAACATTGTTTAATATATTGCTCCTCACTGACTCAGCAAAGGGCAGCATCCTAATATTTCTTTTTATTTTTCCCAAATTCAAAATTCATCACTTAGAGAAACTTAAAATACTTGAAATCATGACTCTTGTGTTACTTAACAAGCTCAAAAAATTCCTTGATACTCTAAACTTTTAATACTAAGATTTATTGAGTTTCACAACTGGATGTGATGTAATAGCTCTGATTGTGCCATCCAGTCTGTTAGAAGCAGTCTTTTTGCATAAAACTGAAGACAAGCATAATATTCTAACTCCAGCATTATTTGACACAGATGTAACACAGATAACCAGGCACTCTGTTGTCACTACTTAGAAGATCACTCATTTCACATTAAGAAGAATTTGAAACAGAGCTGGTAAGTTTGTTTTTTTTACAATTTTAAAACATGTCTTTTTAAAAAATTGCACTTACTGAAAGCCTTGTTGTAATAAAAATTTGTCAAATTTCTCAGATAAATGTAATTATCGCTTTATTAAATGAATTACTATTTTAAAACAAAGCTATGAAAACCTTTCTTTCCAGTGGTGTTTCTTTCCAGTGGCCTTGACAAAACTTTACAAAGTATGACGGCACTACAGCCGTGTCTGACCTCAGATTAATGCCCCACTTGTCTACCAGAGGCACCAGGACTAAACACAGGTGAGACCTGCAATGGCTGCTGTAGAGGCACATGCCGTTTTCTGCATGTATTTCTGATTGAGAAACTCCTGATACAAACAGGAATATGTAGTTTGAAGACAAAAGGTTTTATGGCAATGATACTCTTGACAGTTTATATTTTACCTTCTCTATTTCTTTAATACTGTTTGTATGTTGATGTATAAAGCTTATTAGCTTCCACTAAAGAAGTAAAATATTTGAAAGAAAGGACTGTATAGCTACAATGATCTAGGTGAGATTAAAACAGATACCAGAAGTGACAGAGGAGAGCAATGGCAAAGGGGAGGATTTGATGGAAAGTTTTGAGATAGTGTGAAACTAGAAAAGGCAGCAAGGAGGCAATAGGAAAAGAGTATGCATGAAGATGATGGATGAGAGAAAAACATTTTTGAGTGAGAGACCTTGGATAAAGACAAAATAAAAGACAATCTCATGAGAAATCTCCTTTTTTACGGGTGTCAGAGAAGAAATTAAGTGACACTAATTTGCACGTAGATGTTGAGCGGTCCCAGGACCTGCTTCTTGTTTTCCCAGCTGTACTGCTATAGGTGTTTGCTGAGACAATCTGGGTGGCCTGACTTTT
This sequence comes from Premnoplex brunnescens, assembly GCA_035040995.1. Taxonomy (NCBI): domain Eukaryota; kingdom Metazoa; phylum Chordata; class Aves; order Passeriformes; family Furnariidae; genus Premnoplex; species Premnoplex brunnescens. The sequence goes on from JAWWLT010000040.1 coordinate 16,876,564, forward strand.
CTTCTTTCCTGAAGGTGTGTCCATGGTGTTTAAAATTTTCTGTTTGTGAATACTAGAGCATGGAAGCTAAGGATTTTGTTTCTGTGTGCATCCCTCTGAATAAAACTCAGGAACTCAAACATGAAAGAAGCAAATGCAAAATGGATGGATAGCTGATGGAAATATATTTCTAAACTACCAGGTTTTGGATTTGGATTTGTTCTTTTTGGTTTTGGTCATTTATTTGTTGGGTTTTTTTGTTTGTTTGTTTGGTTTGTTTTGTGTTTTGGTTTATGGGTGGAAGTCTTGATCTGGAAGGTAGGAAGGCTCTGCAGAGGGATCTGGGCAGGCTGGATCTATGGACCAAACCCAGCGGCATGAGGTTCAACAAGGTCAAGTCCTGGGTGCTGTAATTCTGTCACAACAATCCCATGCAGCACAGCGAAGAGTGGTTGGAAAAGGGCCCAGTGGAAAAAGACCTGGGGGTGCTGGTCAGCAATTGGCTGAATGTGAGCCAGCAGTGTGCCCAGCTGGCCAAGAAGGCCAAAGAGAATCTGGACTGTATCAAAAATGTGTGGCCAGCAGGACCAGGGAAGTGATTGTACTCCTGTATGTGGCACTTTATAAGGCTGTACCTTGCGTCCTCTGTGCAGTTCTGGGCCCTTCACTACAAGAAAGACATTGAGGTGCCAGAGCAGAGCAGGGCATTGATGCTTATGAAGAGTCTGGACCACAAGTCATATAAGCACTGCCTGAGCAAGCTGGAGTTATTTAATCTGTAGAAAAGAAGGCTTAGGGCAGACATCACTTTACAATCACCTGCAAGGAGGCTGTAACAAGATTGGAGTCAGCCCCTTCTCCCAAGCAACTAGTGACAGGATGAGGATATAGACTTAAACCCCACCCGAGGAGTGTTACGTTGGATACCAAGAATAATTTTTTCATGGAAAATGTTCTTAAGTATTGGAATGGACTGCCCTGGGAGGTGTTGGAGTCATCATTGCTGAAGGTGTTCAAGAAATGACTGGACGTGGCAATTAATGCTCTGGTCTGGTTGACAAGGTGGTGATCAAAGGCTGAACTCAGTCTTGGATGTCTTTTCCAACCACAGTGATTCTGATTCTGTGATTTTCTGTGTTTCTCTTTCTTTATTCACTAATCTCTTGTAATTTCCTAGGAAAGATTCTCTTTTTTCCCCTCTAAAATTTGTCACTTCATTAATATAGCAGGAAGCTAAGGCATGGTTACCCAGCATGTGTTAGCTCTTTTCTAGTGCAACAACAAATAAATTTAATAGAATTGCTAACAGCATTTTATATAGCTTGCTTTCTCTCTCCTTCACTCCCTCTACTCCCCCCACTTCTTTTTTCCTTTCTTTTTTTTTTTTGGTTACAGTAATTGCTGTCTGAGCCTCAAAGGCTAAAAATCGTTTTTCATCTCATGCATGAAGAATTTTAGTCTGATTGATGACAGCTATGGAACCTTTCCTTAGTCACTAAGCTGCACTAATTTGCAAGCTAAAACAATATTAGCAAATTGTTAATGATCCATGAAACTGCTGCAGCAGCCTTAAATGTTATGCTCAGAACTTTCTTACAACTAAAGCAGCTTACCTAAATTCCCACAATGGACACAAAATGAGATGGCATTTACAAAACAACAACAGTAACAACAAAAATAACAATTCTGGAAGTGGCAGGCTTGGCTAATGTAGTACATTAGTGTGAATAATTTGTATTGAGGGCATGTGAACAATTAACATTAAAACCCAGACCTAGTTTGTAACAGTTTGGATTTAATTTTCACATCGAGCTAAAACTGGTGCACACATTTCCTGTCTGCGCTTAATGGCTGCAATTTTCCTCTATTTCCATCACTGTCTGGCTGGCTTTTAAAATGAACTGGAAACCTTCAAAAGGAAAATAGAGTTAATTTTTGAAATAACCTGTGAATATCACTTTGCATATTGAAAGAAGAGAATTTTTTTTTTTCCCTAAATGGAGCCCAATATGCTGTTTGATGATTTATTTTTTGAAGTGTTTTGAGAAATTCTGTTGAATGTGCAATATTCAAGCTGTTTCATGTTATCAGAGCATGTGGCAGGGTAGTTTCCAGTTAACATGTCGATGTACAAGAAAACATATTGTATTTTCAGATATGTATTTACCATCAACAAAAGGAGATTGATAAAACAATGTGGTCTTGTTTAGCACCTGTGTGTCCCACTATAGGTAGCAAGAAGTGTTTAAATAAAAACATTTCTCTTTCCCTGGCCACATATAAGCAAGTTATGAAGTTTGTGTATGTGTGTGTGTAAAGTGATTATAAAGCATATTGTTAGCATGTCTTACACATAAAAAATATAAGCATTGTCTCAAAAATCAAAGTGATGCAAGATCAAGCCATTCTAAACTACAGGAAAAACATGCATATAATACGTAAATAAAATCCCAAACCAAAACCAAACCAAAACAACTCAAGCCACCAAACTGTTATAGAGAAATAAAACCCAGAGATATCTCTAGATATCTCAAATAATTAAGAATTAAAATTCAGCAGGGAGACTCTCATAATTGTAACTTATCTGTTAACTGGAGTCAATTTCTTATCCTTTCTACAATAGAGTAAGGATTACAGAGGAGTAAGGCTTGACAATATTTCTGAAACATGATGCATTATTTTGTGTCAACTATGCTGTATTCCATTATATGTAGAAATGATGCTGTTATTATATTCTCTCTTATGAAATTAAAAAAGGTCCTCCTAAACTGAGGTCTTCTGCACAAATATATACAGAGATTGTACAATTCGAGGAGACAAGGAAATCCATATTGAAACAAGATGTGGGTGAGTAGAGGACAATAAGAGCTGATGAAATTTTACATGCTCATCTAGATCATAACTTGTACTACAAAAGTTTTTAACTGTTGGACCAAATATTTCCAAGTAACACTCAATCTTTTTTGGTCATTTTCAGTTTTACAGTTTAGAGGTCATAGTGAAAGGCAGTTTTAGACTTCAGAACACAATACATTAGATTTATTCCTCTTGTGCAATTGCCTGGTTCTGTAGCAAAATATTTTTACATGGTATCAGCATCAAAAAGTGCATTAACAGGATGTATGAATTCTCTATTAATTATTTTTTCTTTTAGTTTTTGTCTAAATCATCAACTTATAACCCATCAGTATAGGTTGAAGTAATGATCTAATTTATTTTCATGGAAGGCAATAGTGTTTTATTGCATTTTTTTCCTTCTTCTGCAACACTCTTTTCATCTGATGTAAAGCTGAGTTTAAGATAACACATATATCACCAATATTTTTTGTTTACTGAAAAGAAGAGCTCAGTTTACACATCATAAATTTAACTCACTATGACTGCATTTGTTGTTTTTCATAAGAGCAGAAGAAATAACCGCACTTCTCAGTTTAACATGAGTATTTTGATAGCAAAAGAAGGGAATTCAGTATACTACTATTTCTGGAATTCTGCTTATGTTTATTAAAATCCACTTTTTAAAGGTTAAAATACAAAGAATGGATTATTAGAATGCTTTATCTTTCACCGGGGTGAATAAAAATAGTCTAAATTGCTATATATTTATAAAGAATGTTCAATCAGTTGGTTCCTATTTCATCCAAATCTCTGTCTCTGTCAGTGGACTATTAGACTAAAAAATATACTGGAGAATTTTGAATATATAAACTAAAAGATTACAGAAATAATGCTTATGTTTTCTGTAGGAAGAGAAGAAGCAAAACGATCAATCTATGTGCCTCAAAATGCTTCTAGGAAAGCCAGGTATAAGAAACATTTTACCACACTGAAGTCAATAAGAATTTGAGCATCAAGGTTCACAAAACTGACATTTCAGGTATTAATATTCATATCTTTGCTGTAAAACTGATATATACAAGTAGAAACAGCAAAGAAATTATGAAGCAACATTCAGTTTATGGAAGGAGATGAATAAAAGGTTGCTTTCAGATGATCTGATGATGAATGATCAGAGCGGTCAGTGTGGACTTTCTGTCTTAAGTTAGGGAAAGGCTGAACTAAAAATCTCTCAGGATTAAAGGATTTATTGTTTTATTGAAGGAAAAAAAAAAAAAAAGGTTTAGAAGTTAGTAATTCTGAAGCACTTCCTCCAATATGTCATTTGAGATCATGTGAAATCTTTGGGTTTTCCTATGCAAGATTATCTGTCACAGTCTCTCTGACCTTGAAAAGTAGTTGTGGATAAGCACCGAGACAACTACACAAAGAGCATTAAACTGTAAAACATTTTTTGAGCTGGGACACGTGTAATAAGGAGACATTGCAGCAGATTTTTTGGGTTTTGAGTGTTGGTTTGTTTCTTTTTAACGTACTATAATTGATTTCATATTATACCGTCACCACCACATTCTGATTTACAAGTTACAAGATGCCTTGTGATCACAGTAACTTACCAAAAAGTATGTTCTAATTTTTTTTTCCCCTAAATGAAAAAGCCATTATGTTAACATAAAAGGATAACAAAATTGTAACAGTAGAATTAGTCAAAAATTCCAAGAACCATATAAAGATTTCTTTTTGCACAAATTTAAAGCTAATCTCTAAGAAATTTTTTCTGTTTCCATTTTTTAGTTTGATTGAAAAGGGGGGAGAAAGACAAAATAGAGTGGCATTCTCTTTCCTGCATACTTTGAGATAAGGACATAATAAACCAGTTGAATGAAAGTAATTATAAGAAACATAGAACCTATTTTCTGGATACACTGTGACCTCTGTATGCCATTTACTCAGGGAATACTTTTCATAAGTAAACTGAAGATTTTATTCTCAAAGTTTACAACGTACAAATATATTGTAAAACCAGAAATGCAGTGCTGCTCATAAATATCCTTCAGTAAGTTTAGCAGTGTATTTGGCAGCAAATAACGATTGGAACCTAATCTCCGGGTCCTTTTTAAAGGCCAGTTTCCTTATGGTTGAATAAGTGCTTCTCTCAGCATTTGAAAAGTTTCAACAGAAGCTTCTCCAAAAGGCAGTATTCTCCTAAAAACCCTGAACTTGCTACTATATAAGGTAATAGCTTGATTCTCCCGTTTTTCTAGAGGCTTTTTTTTTTCTAAGCATAGTATAATAAAACCTTTATTCTGTCTTTAAAACCTTACATAGTTGTAATGTCTGACAGAGCCCAGCATCTTTTATGAAACTTTGAGAAAATATTCTTTTTATTTTCAAGGTCATAAGGTTCCATCAAATGTCTGTCCGGGTTCCTACACTGGTCTGAACTTTTGAGCAAAGTCCAGGAGAACATTTAGAAAGACTTATACATCAATTGTTCAAAAACCTGCAATTTAAAAGAAACTGAGGGGAAACAAAAAGGTGGAGAAAGGTCTCTTTTTTTTTTTTTTTTTTAATCAGGTATGTATGAAAGTTTCTGTACAGCTCCTCCAGGGCTGTAATTCCCTGATTTAACAATGTACTATTTGTGATAGTGATCTTTCATTCTGACTAATATGCTGCTTACCAAAGTGCTGCAATGCCATCAGTCACTTTGTAGAGTTTCTGAAGACAAAACAAATTAGAAAACTTTCTTCAAACCATAACTGTGAAAATACAAAGTTGGTGAGTTTGCTTTATAAAGGACTTCTGAAAGCACTTTTTTAATTATTACTCTATACCACTGAGGATGAAAGCTTTTTGAGTTTTATTTTGTGTTTTAAATTTAGCTAAAATAAGTAAGTCAAGTCAGAGCTAAATAAAAAGCTTGATTTGTTGGAAAAGCATGAAAAAATTACGAGTTCCTTAATCAAGTTTAGCCAAAATGCAATCACTTCAAGATTACTTTTGAGTGTGCTATTCAAATTATCCATGGAGCTATCAGTTTCATAAGGATCAAACACTCCACAGATTCAGTCAGAAACAAGATATCGTTACCTAATCACACTGAAGTAAACTGCTCCAGCCAAATTATTCCTCTTGGTTCAATTCAGCCCTGAGCCACCTTTTAGAAATATCACTGAGACTCATTCTAGAATAGCATAAGTCACTCTCTAGACTCTCTAGAAATTTGGTTTCTTTGGCTAAGTGTTGGTAACGGGGATGTTCCCAGGATGGCTTTTGTGATAAGAGGCTATGGGTTGCCCTTTACCAGACACAGATGGCTCCAGCCAGTTCAAGTGGACCCACCTCAGAGCACAGCTGGGCCCATCAGCAAGGCTGGTGGAGCCTCTCTGAACACATATTGAAGAAAGGGTAGGAAAAATGCCACGCTGCAGCTGTGAGAGAAACAACCCTGCAGACTCCAAAATCGGTGAGGAAGGAGGGAGGGAGTTGCTCCAGGTGCTAGAACTCAGTTTCATCTCCAGCCAGTGAAGAGGACCATGGTGAAGCATGTTGTTCCCCTGCAGTACATGGAAGAATACAGTGGAGGAAATATCTTTTTTGCTGTCTGTCAAGGACCTTACATTGCCACAGACAGAGCAGCCTATGGAGCACCCACACTGGAATAGATTCCTGGAAGAAAATGCTGCCTGTGGGGGACCCACGTTAAAGCAGTCTATTCTTGAAGGACTGCACTCCATGGATAAGATCCATGCTGGAGCACTTCTCGTAGAACTGCAGCCCATGGGAAGAACTGATGTTGGACATGTTTGTGTATCTCATGGGATGAAACCCATGTCAGAGCACAGGAAAACTGAGGAGGAATGAGTGGCAGAGGTGAAGTATTATAAAATTGACTGCAACCCCCATTTCTCTTGTGCATTTGGAGTTGAAAAGAGCAGAAAAGTCATGAGTGAAGTTGAACTGGAAAAGAAGGGGGAGGTGGAGAGGAGGTATTTTTAGGGGTTTTTTTCTTTATTTTTCATCATATTATTTTTAATTGGCAAAAGTTTAAATTACTCTCTTAAGTCGAGCCTGTTTTGCCTGTTAGAGTAATGGGTAAGACTTTAAGAGTTGATTCTGCCCCTCTATTCTCTACTGAGACCTTACCTGGAGTACTGCATTCGGTTCTGGGGTCCCCAGCATAGGAAGAACATCACTCTTTCAGCAAGTCCAGAGAAGGGTCACCAAGATGATTAGAGAGACGGGGAACCTCTTCCATGAGGAACACCTATGACAACTGGGATTATTCAGCCTGGAAAAGAGAAGGCTTTGGGGTGAACTAATTGTGACCTTCCAGTATCTGAAAGGGCCTATAAGAAAGATGGAGAGGGACTTTTTGCAAGAGCATGTAGTGACTGGACAAGGGGCAAAGGCTTCAAACTGCAGGAGAGGAGGTTTAGATTAGGTATTAGGAAGAATTTCATGACTGTGATGATGATCAGACAATGGAACAGGTTGCCCAGAGAAACTGTGGATACTCTGGAAGTGTTCAAGGCCAGGCTGGATGGAGCTCTGAGCTCTGAGCAGCCTGATCTAGTGAAAGGTGGCCCTGCCCATGGCTAGATAGTTGGAATTAGGAGATCTCTAAGGTCCCTCCAATGGAAACAATTCTGTATGCATTGAAATGCTGTTTATGTGCCTGCAAACTATCTCTTAGCATATTCCAGGAGAGGAAGGACAACAAAGAATCATAATCTTTGCCTGAAGTGTTTTGCTTTACATGTTTTATACCTAAAAGTTATTGTGCCATACTTGTACTAGAGAATTATATATAAAATGGAGGAAAATTGATGAGAAATTCATTAAAAAAAATAATGAGAATTCAAATTTTAAAAAACCAAACATAAATTCATAAAAATTTCCATCATAACAGTTAGATGCAGAGAAGTCAGAACTATTCTTAGAAAGGTTTGCATTAAGAACTGAACATTCAAAGTCAAAACACATTTTCAGTCGGTTTATATTTCTATCCTACCTGAAAGAATTTTGTGTTAAACTGTGGAGGAAGAACACTTTAAAAAGTTAGAGAGAAAGCAGCATACAATATTTAGACTGACAATCTTAAAATGGGAAAAAAATCAAAGTAATTTCTCCCTCCAAATAGGAAAGTAATACCTAGGATTTAAAACTGATCTCAAAAACAGTGACTTATATTTTATGGTGTTAACATGACACATTTTTCCATGTGCTATTACAGTTGATGCTCCTTTCTGTTTTAGAAGTTGGAAAGAGACATTTTGAGAGAAAGTGCAGTGGCAAAAAAGTGTGATCTATTAAAAAACTATAGCTTTTGCCCTATATAAAAGGGAATGACTTCAATAGTTGTATGTTATTCCATTACTCTTCTCTCAACAGATAAATCCTCTTAAGACCCTCTGATTCACTTATGGGTGAATCTATCAATAGAATAAATCTATCACTCTGCTTCCATTTCACTTCTTTGATTTGAATATCAACACAATTGCTGGGATCTGTTCCTTGTGAAGTCACTCTTGTTGTGAAATTTTGTCTTTTACAATATTTTGCAATTGTTGCCGTCATATTCACAGTTATATTCCTGAAATCAGACTATTTGAAGTGAGTCATATCTCTGGAGGTGTTCCAGGTGAGGCTAAATGGAGCTCTGAGTCTAGTGAAAGGTGCCCCTGTCCATGGCAAAGGAGTTGAAATTAGATGATCTTTAATGTCCCTTCCAACCCCGGCAATTCTGTGATAAGATGTCAAAGATAATTAAATAATATGAAGTGTCTCATGTAAACTACCAAGAGTCACACATAGATGAATAAGTTGATGAATACATAATTTTGTAACTTTATGTGTTAACTGTATAAAGCAGCTGGGAGGTTAAACCAGAAACGGTGAAGGTGATACACCCTCTACAATGAGTATGTATTCATAATTTTTATGGCAGTACTGTTTGGACTGAATCAGACAAAGTAAAAGAAAAAATAACTATTGTGTGAGCAGATTTCCTTGTTTAAGCACATTACAAGAGACCTCTAACGAGATGGATGTAACTAAATTGAGAAAAAGATTTTTTTTTCCTGACTGTAAATAGCTGCTGGAGTCAGCCTGGGACACAATAAATGAATAGGCTAGGAAAGCAAGATACAGAGAGGCAAAGAGATCAAGCAGGGGATTGTATAAAATAAAATTTGGATTTTGTAATTACAAAAAGTAAAGATGTACCCAACGTAAATAATTCTTTAATACTGATGTGATAATGCACTTGATTCCTGCATCATTCAGTGTCCAAGGATTTCCATTCTAAAGCCTATTTTGTAGGTATTTTCCATTGGCCTCAGCAAAGTCAGTCATAACTCTTCAAAGTGATCCAAGCCAGAGTGTATATTCAACAACCCTTTTGTTTCCTAAATGTCCTACCTTAATTTGTTCATCATTGAACTTTGAAGCAATTCAAATAAAGCGACAAGAACAGACATCTCAAAGAGAGTATCCTCACTCTGAAAGCTGTCTACAGCTAGTCTAATGAATCAAACACTGGAGATGTTGTCTTTGTAGTGCTAAGTTTTTAAAGGCTGGCATCTCAGTTTTAGGCTGTGAATCAAACAGAATCAACCCTAATGTCTGATTTACAGTACAGGACCCTTAACGACTGCAGAATCAATTATTATCATTGATTTCAATGAATTTATATTCACTCTCTACACAAGAAAACTGATGTATAAGTATGCAGTGGTGAATAAAATTCAATCATTATTCATGGATAATAGATTAAGAATCACAGAGTCCTAGCATAGCCCAGGTTGGAAGGGAACTCAAAAGATCATCTGTTCCAACCTTTCATAGCAGAGCACCTAGGTGAGATTATCTAAAACAGTGTTCAATTGCATCTTGAAAATCTCTGGTGATGGAGAATCCACCAAATCTATGCGGAGGTTACTCTAGTGAATGATTGCTCTCATTATGAAAAATTTCTTTCTTATACCAAGATAAAACCCCTCCTTCTGCAACTTGTACCCATTGACCCATTTCATCTCCATGTGGCTCCCTGTGAAGAGTGAGCTTGTCCTTTTTGCAAGCATCCTTTAAGTACTAGAATATTGTGAGGAGGTCCACCGAGGTCTTCTCCAGAAGAAAAGACCTAACTCCTTCAGTCATTCCTCATGAGGCAGGTTCTTTAGCCCTTCAGTCATCTTCATGACCCTCCCTTGGACCTGCTCCAGTCTGTCTGCATCTTTTGTGAGTTTTGGAGACCAGAACTGGATGCAGTATTCAGGAAGAAAAGTATGTAGTACAGTGAGATGATCATGTCTCCGTCTCTAGTACTACCCCTGAAGATGCAGCCCAGGATGTGATTTGCCTTTATTACTGAAGCGTCATGCTACTGACTTGTGTTTGGGCTGTTGTCCACCATGAACCCCAGGTCCCTGTCAGCAAGGGTGTTGCTAGCCACAAAGATCCCATCCTGTTCTGGGTATTTTGACTGTTCATTCTCAGGTGCAGGACTTTACACTCTTCTTTGTTAAATTTGCAGCCCTTTCTTTCAGCCTGTCCAGGTCTTTCTGTAAGATGGCTCAACACATCACCAGTGTGCCCTGATGATCCTTGTGGATCCCTTCCAACTCAGCATGCTCTGTGATTCTGTGATCTGACTTTTTAAACACTGTGGTTGTTTAGTTTTCTTGGTTTTTGTCTAGGCCTTCCCTGGAAACAGGGTTATAACTAAAGAAGTATTCCACACCATTCCTTTATGTAATCAGGTGTATATAAGACAAGGAGGGGAGGTTCTTCTCTCTCTTCCTTGTGAGTGCTTAGATGACAGCAGGTCTCAGTGTGTTGACCTCCCTCTTATCTATATAAGCTGAGGCCTGTCTGAGAGCTGTCATCCAAAGCTGCACAGAGGTGGAGATTTCTGCTGTTTTCTTGAGGGAAGTTTGGTGTGAGTTCATTGTGTTAGTTACTTTATTGAGCTATTCCTGAGTTTTTGAGTGTGTGTATCTGTTTTGTTTTACTTTTCCCCTTTTTTGTCCTTTTTTCCCTTTCTCCCTTTTCCCTTTTGGGGTTGTTTGGGATTCTTGTTCTGTATATTCATAGTGTTTAATTGTATATAACTGTAATATATGTGAATATATATATTTTACTACAATTTTTTGTTTTGGTATTTTTTTTCTCTCTTGGGAGGGGGGAGTTTGTGTGGCCAACGGCTGGGTTTGGCAGGGAGCCAAACCAAACCTCCACACACACATGGCCCAGTTTGGTGTCATCAGCAAAAGGGATGATGATGTTTTTAATTGCATCATCCACATAATTTGTGAAGATGTTGAACAGTGTGGGGTCCAGTATTGATCACTGGAAAACATCAGTTGCTATGGTCTGTCAGGTAGAGTTAAACCCAGTGATCACCATACTCCTAGTGCAACCTGTCAGCTAATTTCCTGTCCACCTCACTCTCCACTTATCCAATATGTGTCTTGACAGTCTTAAGCTGTCAAGCTTAAACTTAAACTTAAACTTTCTTAAACTTAAGAAACACAGAATCACTGAATGATGGAGGTAACCCTAACCCTTGTCCAGCTCCCTGTTCAAGCAGAGCTACTTGCCCAGGACCATGTCCAGATGGTGTTTGAGTATCTCCAAGGATGGAGACTCCACAACATCCCTATGAAACCTGTTCTGGTATTCAGTCACCCTCACAGCAAAAAAATGTTTCCTGATGTTCAGATGGATCCTCCTGTACTTCAGGTAGTGCTTATTGTCTCTGGTGCTGTCACTGGATACCGTTGAAAAGAGTCTGGTTCCAACCTTTAGACATATGTATATACTCACAGTATGGGTATATATGTTTTATGACTTTCCAGAAGCTTTCTACATTACTAATTTTCGCATATGAGCTAGAAAATGATCTTCTGTTATGATACAGTAACACTGCTATTCTGAAGAATCGTCAAATGTACAGTATCTACAAATTCTCTAGAAATCTCAAAATATCTACCTACATACACACAAAATTTGGTCCTTTAAACTTCTTCCATTTTACAGAATTTTAAAAAAAACCTTTTTTTAATGAATTTTTTATATCTGATTTTGTTTTAAGTGAGTATTTCTCAGTAAATAACACTCCATGATGATATATATTTTTTCAATATTAAATTGAATTGGCATTCATTAAAGTTAGATAAAGTATGATCAGGGAATGTGCACTTTTTCCCATCAACTAAACATAGTTCCATGATGGTTTACATGTGAGAAATGTCAGCATTTGTTAGCTAAAAGTGAATGCTTTCCAAAGCTTCGAAAGTGCTTTTGCAAAAATGCCTGCCCATTTCTACCATCCACAGCTGTACTACTTTCTAGTCAGTAGCATCACAGTGGTGGTTTTTGGATCTTTCTCTCCCTCTGTCTCTCCCTCTGTCCCTCCATTGGAAAGGACCTGCAGTGATCATCTAGTCCACCTGCCTGACTGCTTCAGGACCGAAAGTTAAAGCATGTCATTAAGGGCATCGTACAAATGACTCAAACACTCAGAGGCTTGCGGCATCAACCACCTCTCTAACAAGGCTGGTCCAGTGTTTGATTACCCTCTCAGCAAGGAAATGCTTCCTAATATACAGCCTAAACCTCTCCTGATGCAACTTTGAACATTTCCACGTGTCCTCTCACTGAATATCAGGAAGAGATCAGAACCTGCTTCTCCATGTTTTCCTCCTCAGAAACTTATAGAGAGCAGTGAGTTTGCCCACCGGCTTCCTTTTCTCCAAAAGAAACAACCCCAAAGTCCTTGGCGCTCCTCACTGGAGCCCAAGCTATTTCCAGCCTTTCACCAGCTTTGTTCCCCTTCTCTGGATTCATTCAAGTACCTTCAAACACTTCTTGAATTGTGGGGTCCAGAATCACGCACAGGATTCAAGGTGAGCCCATACTAATGTTAATTATAGCTGTATAAACACCTCTTTTTACCAGCTGGTCTTTTTACCAGCTGGTTATACTGTGTTTGATGCACCCCAGGATGGGATTTTCCCTCCTGGGTGTCAGGGCACACTGGCTTATATAGAGCTGCTGCCAATCACTACTCCCACATCTCTTTCTGCAGGGCTGCTCTCCAGCCACTGTTATCTCAACTTGTACTTCTAACATTACTCTGTCCCAAGTCCAGAATCCAGCATGTTGGCTTGCTGCATTTTACCCCATTGATAATAACCCAATGCTCCAATCTACCTAGAGCCCTCTGCAAGGCCTCCTGTACCTTAAGAGAATCAACCTCCCAGTTTGATATCATCAGCAAAATTGCCAGTGGGACATTCAACTCTTGCATCCAGATCATTGATAAATATATGGAAAAAAATGGCCCTAGATTTGAACCCTGAGGAACACCTCTGCTGACTGTTCATGAGCCAAAAGTAGCACCACTCACTGCAACCATTTGAGCCCTGCCATTCAGCCAGTTATTCACCCAGCACACTGAAGTTGCTAATCCCACAGTTAGACAGCTTTTACAGAAAAATGTTATGAGCTTCAGTTAGTGAAATCCAGAAAAACTACATCCACTGCTTTTCCTTCATTTACTATTTTAAAGTCAGTGTATCCCATTTATAACAATCTGTTCCAGGGAGAATAGGAGTCCAAAGGGATGTGGAAGCCAAAACTGAGACACCACAGAAAACTTAACCCAAACAGTAGTTTTATTACCAAAAGTGGCCAAGTAAACAGAAAAGAGAACCCAAGAGAGAGAAGAGAGAAAATAAGCCTCCAGGTGCCAACACCCAAATTGCCCAGGTGTCCCCCACGGAGTTGTCTCATCGACTCCCGGAATGCCCAGACTTCCTGAGCAGTGGCTGCATCCTCGAGGGTCAGCTGGCTCACAGGTGACAGCGGGCGTCCCCGCCAAGGCAACATTGGCCTGTCATGTGAAGCGAACGAGCCCCCAAACCTGAGCCATCTGCTTTTTAATGTATTGGCCAAAATGACGTTTACCTGAGTGACGTGGCCAGCGCCGCCCAAGCAAAGGTATTTGGCACTGCCCCTCCTGTTACATAACTGATACTGCTCTGCACTTGCGTGTGTCTCTCCGCACCTGCGCAGTTCATTTCAGAGGGTCTTCCTTAACTGAGTCTGGGGGTTTACTTCATCCTCCTCCTCCTCTCTTTCTCCTTCAAATGCCCTTGGAGGGCCATCAGCCAATCATGAGAGACTAATTAATTTTAGTTTACACAGAAATCTCTCTCTCAAGGCCATATCAGCCTGTTATATACCGTCTTTATCACCCTGTTATCCCATAACTTGGCATGAGAAAACCCAGCTTCTCAGAGGTGGCTGGGCCAAACACAGACCAAAAATACCCACATAGAATTCTACCTGAATACACAATCCAAAAATAGCTCATTGAGTCCCAAATTGCATCACTTTGCACTTTCAACTATACATTTTACAGGTTTTCTATTACTTTTGCCCTGAAGATCATGCAGTTCTCCCTTTATAACACTTCTACATTTCTCTGTGCTGACAATGTTTTTATGTGTGTTGTTATCTGCAAATCTCACTATATCTTACCTATATTTTCTTCCAAGACTGTCAATGAAAATATTACATAAAATTTGTCTCAGGAACACACCTCAGAGAACAACATTACTAATCTCACTACAAAATATTAGATATATCTTAAGAAATACTTGTTGCTTTTAGTTTAGCTGTTTCTTTATCTGTTCTCTAATTCTTTTTATTGCGTTCCATTCCATGCTGTTGAACTGTGTAACAAGTGAACTATATCAACCACTTCACTGAATCCTTGATAAAGTGGATCTACTGCATTTCTTTTGTCTAGAAGGTCAGCTATTTTATCAGAATAAGAAAACAAGAGTTAAAAGTATAAAATGAATCATATATGTGGAATAAGATAAAGTTACAAACATCTGGAAAACTGATTTGTAAATTCTGTGTTCAGAAGAGGGAAGAAAAAAGGGAGTTAGCAATGCTAAGTCAAGCCTGAGATTAAGGTGATGGAAAATTAAAGACAGGATTCCAATGGGACTTCAAGGTGAGACATGATGGTGAATAAGATGTTAATACTGAATTTTCTGTAAACGGACATACCTGATCTTCTAGAAATATATTGACAAAATGAAGAGAGTTTAAAATAAGAGAATTAATAAGATAGAGGAACAAATGACTGGACTAAGTAATAACAGAAATTAAGGTAATTAAAATAATAAAATGCTGCTAACTATAAGGTACGCTCACCAAATCATCAGAAGAACTGTATAAAAAGGAGTAGTAGGATGGAATTAAGCCAGACAAATATTTTTCAAATCACAGAAGACTTTCCAAGAATAAAGTCTTTCTGACTGACAAATTTTCTCACAATGAAGTGAGAAAGTAACATTTACGTGACTTCTAATGTGGGATTCTAAAAACCTAAAGAAAATATGATCAATTCTGTATTAATGGAGAAAAAGAAAATCTGATATCTGAAATTAATTCTAAATATTTTCAGTTGTCCTGACATCTTGCCACATGAAGGTTAAGCAATGCAATTTTTTACTATATGCGTTTGTAGTGACAGGAAAAGCCTGAATTTGTTTCTATATCATTCATGAGGGAATTTTTGATTCTGTATTTGGCATTCAGTAAACAGATTCCCCTCTGCCTGAGGCTCCATGTGCTTGTCATGTTCTGATCAAACCCGGTTTGCTCAGATTGCAGAGTATAAAGTCATCTATATTCCATATAATTTTCTCTCTGCTGTGTAAAATATTTCCTTAAGAGCTGGGAGCCTCAGTTTTTGATTCCCTTCTGCCTAAATGTTTTGGGAGTCAATATCTGTATATTGTAAGACTTCTCTGGAACCTAGACTAAGAATGCTTTGGGAAAGACATCTGTCAAACCGTTGTTGCTAACCCAAATCCCAAACTGACTTGATATTACATCAGATTAATTACCAGGCTCTACATAACTACACATATTTCATTTTTATGGAGATTTCTGGGCTCATGCAAGAGGAAGAATTTGAGAAAAACTCCTTTACAGAAATTTTATTTTCTGGCTCAAGGATCTAGTCAAATTAGTATTAACACTGATATGACCCCACCAATGAACTTACACCCCATCACTCTGTGTAGAATTGTTTCATGTTACTTTTTTAAACATTACAAGATGCCATGTCTCAACCTTAGTGTTTCTGCTAGATGTCTGTGCTCTTGCACATTGAACAGAGTAGAAAATAGTAATATAAAAAAATGTATCTGCATCATTCAGTTTATTGGTAAGACATTTAAATCAACATAAAATTCACCTTATGTGTCTCTAAAATAAAATTGCCATACATATTTTCATTAAAGAAAGTTTCTAGTATGTCATTAGGGCTCTGGGCATCTGAAATAGTTTATAAGCAGCCTTAATGCAGTGAACAAAATAGCATTGTCTTATCAGTCAACAAAAAGGCAGGTATGGCTTTTGGCTAATAATAGGATCAATGTTTGATTCATACTTCATTTCAATTATTAAAAAAAAACCTAAAAAACAAAAAACAAACTACTAGAGAGTATGTAATTAGCATTTTTCTGACTGATTTGCCATGAAGAAATTACCCTGATTATGTTGTTAATAACCAGTTTTCTCTTAATGGGCAATTTTTTTTATTTTTTTTTTTTTCCATGAAAGCATAAAGAGCTAGTGTGGTGAGCTGTCCTTGTCTGACTCCCAGATGACCACCAAGGCACTTTCTCACTGCTCAACAGAACGGGGGGAGAACATAAGATTAAAAACTTTGTGGACGGAAATAAAGACAAGGAATTTTTTTTACCAATTGCTATCCCAGGCAAAACAGGCCAACTTGGGAAAATTAATCTAATGTATTGCTCATGAAAAATAGAGTGGGATGGTGAGAAACAAAGACAGAACTAAAAATACCTGGCCTCCAACCCTCCCTTATTCTTGGTCTCAGCTTCACTCCTGACTTCTCTACCTTTTTGCTCTGAGCCGTGCAGGAGTATGGGGAAGTGGGGATTCCAGTCAATCCAGAACACTTCAAGTCTGCCCCTCCCTTCTTGCACTCTTCCCCTGCTCCAGCATGTATTCCCTCCCACAAAATATAATTCTTCACAGACTGTGCCAGTTTGGGTCATTCCCATGGGTTGTAGTTATTCTAGAACTATTTCAGCGTGGGTCCTTTCCGGAATGGACTGCTCCCTCATGGTTCCCACCAGGGCACCTGTTCATATGTGGGCTTTTCTTCACAGGCTACAGTTTCTGCCAGAAAATGTGGTCCTGCATGGGCTGCCCGTGGGATGCAGCTTACTTCCGGGCTTGTCCACCTGCTCCAGTAAGGGCTCCTCCACAGGCTGCAGTGTAAGTATGTTCTCGGCTTTGGTCCTTCATGGAAAGTGGGTGTGGCAAGCTGCTCACCAGGGTCTTCTCCATTGGTTGCAGAGGAATCTCTGCTCCAGCACCCGGAGTACTTCCTTCCCCTCCTTCTTCACTGACCTTGGTGTGTGCAGGGCAGTTTCTCTTGTATTTTTCTCAGGAATGGCTTTGGATTCTGTTGTGGGTTTTCGCTTTCTTAAATATGTTTCCACAGAGGCACCACGAGCTTAGCGTATGGGCTCAGATTTGTGCAGCAGTAGGTCCTTATTGGAACGGGCTAGAACTGTCTGTGTCTGCCACAGAGGCACCCCATAACCTCTTCTCATGGAGGTCACCCCTAAAGCCCACCTAAACAAAAACCTCGCCTAGTAAACCCAATACAACAATATGTACCAACCAAAGTATAAAAGGATGTATAACTGCATTGCAGTAACAACATTTTTTTTTTTTTTCTCGCTGTGGTAACCTTTGATTTTTTTTATTTTTTTTTTTTTCCCAAATCTGACTAATCAGTTAAATTGAGAGATTTTGCCTCAAGGCTAATTACTATGTTCTTCTGCCAGTGAATGGTAATCAAAGCACAAGCGGCATTATGTAAAGGATATTACATTTAAAGAGCATTGATAAATATGAAACAAATATGACACTGGAGTTTGATATTAAAGAGATGAACATTTTTTAACAAAGGCATTTTAGGTATGCTAATGTGCGAGTGTGACTGCAATGAAATATATATGTTAAATGTACACATGGCAATGAAAAAATCTTCAAATAAAATAGATACTATTTTAATAAATATCCAGAGCTTTGACATGGGTACAGATAATATGTAAAGGATGCAAACATGATGATGCAAAAATGTTTTCTGTAGCTGTTCTTTTGGCCACTCAGAAGTTTTGGGAAACAAGATATTTCCTGGTCCCAAATTTTCATTATTCGTTTTCATATCTCATAGATAAATAATATTATATTTGACTGTCAAATTGCAGAGTATAAACACAGAAAGATACAAGAAACAAATCTAATAAATAAAAAAACTTACTTATTCTTGCAGTCCATTCACAAAATTCATCTTTTGTGTAATATATTAACAGGTTTGCAGAGTGCAACCTGCCACAGCCTCCATAACTGTTTTATCTGTGGTGTAAGACCACATGTTGAGTGCACTTAACCCAGAGTGAAGTTCTCAGGGAGCTATAAGTACTTAACCCTTCACTAAGTACTTAATCAGTGCAGAACAACTGCAGTGCCAAGCTGGAACTGCTTTTTCCTTCACCTTCCTTCATAATCAAATGCGTGTCTGTCAGCATTCTCAGTGGACTTCTAATCTATCCGCATTAATTATGTGTCCGCTCAGCCCTTTCAGGATTGTTCTTGACCTCTTTTCTCTTTCCTCTTGTGATAGGGTATGATGTGACCTCAATTTGTCTATGACCTTACATTAAAACTGTTTTCTTTGCCTGCCTTTTTAAAAAACCCAATAAATCAGTAGACAGTCTCTGCACCTATGTGGCAATGTCCCTCCTTGCTTGTAGGGGCAGGTGTTCAGTGAGAAGCCACACTTGCTGTCCCTCTTCCTGGTTGTTTCTGAACTTTCCCAGAGATGACCATTCATGGTTGTTTTCTGGAAAAGCAGTGATGTCCTGCTCCCATCAGAGTGGTGTAGTTCCATGAAGTAAACTGTAGGCAAATAAATCAAAGAGTTCTACCATCTACCACAGATAACTGACTCTCCTGGCTTTTATTCCTCTGTACCCTTGGTTCTTTGTCCACTTCTCTTACTTCTGAGATCATCCACATAGCAACATCACTAATACTTCTTTCTCTACCCCTCAGAAATATATACTACAATATGTGTGATTCACTTAATTTCCTCCACTGAATTGTTGTATTTTTTGTTTCAGTACTTTCTCTCCTTGAAGTAATCCTCTTTCCCCTCATTCAGTATCCTTTCCTTGCTATGCAAGAACTACCTAGGGTCCTCTGAGGAAAAAAAAACAAAACAAGCAAACAAAAAAAACCAAAACCAAACAAACAAAAAACCCCCAAACAACAAAAAGAGTGACCTCACTTTTCCTTCTCTCCTTCACTCTGCTTTTCACTTTCTTTATTCCCTTGTCACTTAAGCAGTTTTTCTACTTTGCTCTCTGTCTGACATGCATAAGGGCCCTATAGGGATTGTTTTTAACCCCATGATGTGTGTATAAATCCTTCCCACCATTGATTTGACTTTGTGTTTTGTGTCTCAGTAATCTTTGCTGAACACTGAATCATTTTTCATTTTTAATAGTGAGTGGGAAAGCAGATTGTTAGAAGTTGAAGGGGTTTGCTCCTGTAGTTTCAGCATCATAACAAAATCAAGAATGGAACAAGTTACTCAGCCTCATCAGCTTTTGATATTTCATGCTGATATTAGTGATTTCAGCAGTGATCAACAAAATGATTCATTAATAACAAAATATTCATGCTCTTTATAGATCTTTTAAAAAAAAAAGGAAAAATAATAATAAAAAATAAGTGTCTGATTTTCACAACCATTTTGTGTTCACTCAGGAATTTTCCAGGTATGCAAATCAGATAGGAAGGAATTAATATGTCTGGACATAGATTTGTCATTTCAAAATGGTCTAGGCTATCACGTGATGTCTGCTGGCATATGCAAAACTGTCTTCATGAAAGACCTCTGCCCTTCTGAAGCTGCAGCTGCAGCACTGACAAGATATTCAACAAAGCCTAAAAGAACACTAGATGCTCATATTTAGAAAGCTGAAAGCTTCTTAGCTTTATTTCAAGCTTTATTTCAGTTAAGATCTTTGATGAATTACAGCAATGTATGTATGTTAAGAACAGAAGGAGAAACAACAAATTGGAACTACAAGAAGTCTGTGCTTACACTGAAGATTTCTTTCCTAAGCCAGAACAGGCTGAGTGAATTTCTTGAAGTCACAGCATAGAAAGGAGGAAAAATATGATCCTGATTAATCATCAGTTCAAGGTGCTCCAAGTCCTTCATCAGCATTGCTCTTTATCTGACAGAATCTCCCTCTGCCTCAATTCCTTTCCTAAAACTGATTTCCATCTGGCTTGTTGGAATCCAATTCTTATCTAGCCAGTGATCCTTCTATGTTTCTGATGACAGTTTTCATTACCATAATGGGCATCCATTTTGAGGTTGTATGCTGGACATATGCATTTACCCACAAAATACATACTGAAATATTCTGCCACTGGCATGTATTTAATTGTGATCAGTCTAATTCTCTTTCCAGTTTAATGCTGCCAATTTAATTTTTTATGACATGTAGTTTGATTGTAGATAATGATATGAGTTTCACTATACTTGTTACTTACTGTGTGCTGAAATTAACATTATATTCCCATAATTTATTGCCTAGGGATCTCTCCTGACTAATCTTCTCAAGAAACATCAGTAAGAATCTCAACAATTTGGTTTAAATTATTATGCAAGGTAATAATTTTCTTCTCTTTGTGTGTCTATCTCCCTTCTCCCATTCCATTGCTCTAATTTCCTGTTTTAAAGACCTCAGGACACTCTTCATACCCTTTATATATACAAACTGTTCTACAAATCCTGCTAAGTTCTTGGTTTCAGGAACTACTTGAGCTTAATTAGTTTAATCATATTTCGAGTGAGAACTAATGTTTGTTGATATGTAAATTTCACTCCTTTTAAGTATATCTATAATCTTGTGAATGCCAATGGAATGAAAAAGCATGAAATGAAATGCTATTTACATGATGATTTTGAATTTGAAATAAAAAATTCAGAAAAGAGCAACCACAGTGCTTTAGAGCTCTTACATACTTCTCTTTGTGTCTCCACACTTCAGCAGTACATCCCTGCCTCATACCTGTTGTTTCTACCTATTCATTTGTTTATGCAATATAAAATATTTTTTTTCATGATTAGTTTTATTTTAAACCCTTGTGCTCTTATATGACTGAGTAAATTGACTCCTTTTTCTCATGGAATCTGGATTTTTATGTTTTTCTTATAGGTGTTCTAAGGTTGCAGTTTGCCTGCAGGCCAGCTAAGATTGACTACTCAATTTATTTCTTCCATCAAACATCCAACTACTTTTATCACAGACTCAGAAAAAAAAAAAATTAAGTTTTTTATTCAGGTCTCCAAAATCCAAGCCATCACTCTCTCTATATATGTCTAAATTTTGTCTTTAATTTTCCTACTGCTTATTTTTGCTTATTTTGTCTAATTTTGGAATTATTTTGCACCAGGTGGTCCTGGTCATTAGGATTCCTGTAGGAAAGGAACTTGTAGTCCATAAAGTATCATTTAAAACACTATTTCTTAACTTTGTTAACATTATAATTAATATAGTTCTCATATAGCAGTAGTTATCAGCTATAGTTAAAATTATAAAGAAATAGAGGAGGATATAGATAGTCTTATTCCCTTCAAATGCTGGAAAGCCTAAGTTTTGAGATGCCAAATGGGCCACTGATCAAAGTGTTGCACACTGTGCAGATTTCATCCATGAAAAAGTTACCCCATCTCAATCTTTTGATGTCTTGCAAGATTTCCTTGAAAGAAAGCATAGTTGCTACTGTGAAACTGAAAAGATGTTCATGTGAGAGTTTGTTGTGACACTTTTACATAAAGGCAAGATCATGCAGTGGGTGTCATTGCCCATGCTGAGTGGGAGCTGCCTACAGGTTCCTGTGTTACCCTGAGTGGGCTAAGGGATATTCTGCAGCCAAGGGATATCACAGCAAAATACACATGTGATGGCACAGCTATAGATACCTGTAGCACACCACAGGCATGTGCCTACAGAGGTTAATGGTTCACTGGATCATTAATTTCTCAGTGTATGCTGCTCAGTTTCATTATAGGCACCGAGAATGTATTTTAGTTAGTTACTTACTTCATTTGTTTACTGTACATACTCAAATGTCAGTCATTATCAGTAACATATTTTCAGTCCATTCTATATATCTTCTAATGTCATACCTGAATGTTTCCTAAACTACATATTCCCATTATACAGATTATACTCATTATACGTATATAGGGGTGTCTTGAAGAACTGCAGGCATTGTACTTATTGCCTTAGTAGCAAAGTACTAATCACTTGTATTCTTAAAAACATCACTTTAGCTGTGTACCTATTAAGGCAGCTAAGCTTCCTGTATTCTCAGTCTTAGTTTTATAACTATTTGCATGAAAGATGTATCCATATTGTTGTGAATCCCAGAATGGTAAAGGATGACCTCTGTGCAATGATGTTCTTGTACACTGTGCAATGATGTTCTTGTACACTATAGTCTACATTCAGGAGTGCCAAGAATTTTATCTTGTTTTTTTTTCTCCCTAGTAAATAACTGCTATTTGCTAGTGTGTTCCTGATGCATGTGCTCATAGTCTAGACTTGTCCGTAGGTGAATTCAGAGTGTTATCTACCTTTTTTACCTCTTTTGACAGTATTAAACATGGACTGTAAAGATCCATCACAAGAGTTGTAGCTTTCAGTTTCTGCGCTTTCTGTACTGTGTTAAATCATTAGGGAGCAAGAGTGAAAAGTAGACATACATATGTGAAGCCTCCAGTGTTCTTTACAATTGCAATGAGCACACCCACCCATGTATGAAAGAATATTGTCAAAGGTATTGCTAAAGAAAATAAAGGACTGTTTAACAAGTTTACTAGATGATAATAATAAAGCATATGATTTGGATTCCTGTTGCTCTTCATGCTGACTGAAACCTGTTTGATTGTATATTAAGGTATCTTTCTACTGTGCTACAAGGCCTGAGAAGGTGCCATTCACTGAATTGCAAAAGATGTAGTTTACTCATTAGTCCAGCACAATGAAAAAATATTTTAAATGGTTTTATTGCTCATCCTTTTCCACAAAGGAATCTTAAAAAATGTTATTACAATTATACTGAATTTTACTATGTATTCTAATGCAGCTATTTGCCATTCCATTTAGAAGCTTCTTTCCTGCTTTTTGAACAGGATAAGCAGTAAACTTACTTCTCCTTTTAACTACTTGAAAAGCAGAAAATCTGCCCTCCTTGAATGAATCAAAAAAAAAATCATTCTGTGAGTAAAGTGGATGCATATGAGAACTTATTGTGTCATTTAATTTAGTCTATTACAGACAGTTAACAGCCTTTAGCGACACAATTTTCTTTGAATCATTCTTTAATGCGTCATTCAACTAGACATGATCACAGACAGTTGAAGCTTTCTAATAAGTTTAAGAATTCTTTAATCCATAAAAGCTGTACCAATATTAGGAACAAAACCAAGGCATAACTTTTCTATTATTATTGTTATTGAATTTTAAAAATTTTGCCTCAATTTTTCTGTTTTAGTTTTTAAATGAAAGGTCACTTAAAAAGAAAGAAGTAAAAATAAAGACAGAGAAAATAAGTAATGTATTTCTTCTTTTAATAAAAAGTAAATCAATTGAAATTTCTGCAGTTATATTATTGGTTATGACTAATTAGTTGGAATTTGGCCAAAAATAGCCCAATAGATTCTTTCAAGTTCTGAAATTTTCAGTTGTTCTTGCATAAATACCTATTTAATAGAAAATCAGTACTACTTGCAGTTTGCTCCTTACTGCTTCTGTGTTACCCTATAATTTAGCATATTTCATTCATCCAGACATGCAGAGGAAAAAATACCCTGTGAGAAAGGTTGCCAGAGTCTCAACATAAGCAGTAAACAGTCCAAACAAACTACTTATCATGAAGCCTATAACAGAAAAGTAACAGATCTGCTAAAAGGAATTTGGAATTGACTGGAAAATAATGTATCAGCCAAGAAAAGAACTCTATATCAGCTTGATTTCTATTACAGACAAATCTTTTTAGCCCTCATTCAGACCTCATATATGGAGATTTATCACAAGGCCTATTCCCTACTTAAGTCCCATACATTATATCAGCTTTTACTGGTATATTTCGGGCTGAATTGCAGGCTAGTGTTGTTTAAACTGATCATGAACAGTATTGCAGAAAAATTTATAAGTCTTTCCTAAAGATGTCTTGCTAGCTAGATTTTGATACATCTCACATATCTCCATTGAAATAGTGGCCTGTGTATGCTAAAACTATGATAACAAGAACAATGACAGTTGGACAAGGTTCAGTGAGTTGCTGACATATGAGTTGCCACGCGTGCAGCCTTGCAGTACATTGAGAACTTACCCTGAAGGCTGCCTCAGGGCTGCCTTGAGCAACACACTTTAGGCATATACACCAGAGTGTTTAAATAAACGTAGGCTGAATTACTGTGCTCTTAGAGTCATTCGTCATCCTATAATCATTGATCGATAAGGAACTTAGGAGGGCAAATAATAGCCTCCATGGTCCAAAACACAAAGGAGTTTGAAATCTGTAACTTGATTTTTTTTTTTTTTTTGCTCTTCCTCACATTAGGGTGTCTCCCTGAGAAATGACACATTTTCAGGAATTCCTGCTATGACTGAGAAATGTGATAAACATTTGAAGATTTAATAAAATAAAAGCAAAAGTAGAAAGCATGCATTTAAGAATTTAAAACACTGAAAACTGTTACAACAGTGAATTTATATTCCTATAGGATGCAGAAAGAATAGTTTATATACTAAACACTGTACTAACACAGTCCATTTTTTTTCATCTGTCATAGCAGAAATATATTACTCCACCTTGGAATGAATGTAGCAAAATCAAAATTTTGAAATATTTATATTTTATCTTTGTAGCCACGGTCCTTTCTAATGAAATCTTTCAAGAATCTGAAGCAGAAATACTTGCCTTTCATGGGGAGGAGATGATACTAATTTCTATATTACAGATGGCATTAGACAAAATGCATAGGTGTTGGTTCACTAATATTCTTTCTACTTCAATGTTGTTTACTAATACCAGTCTCCTTCAAGGGAGACAGTGCTACTCTTTGTTACAGTTGAATGTAATTTAATTTCTGTTATTTTATTTAACATATGTCCTTTTGAAATTCCCTTGTCTTTCTTTTCCCATCCCTCCATTTCTCTGTCATTCTTATTCCTCTTATTCCTCTTTTCCTCAGGTCAATCTTTTCATTTGGTTATTTTGCCCTGCTTTTGTTTTGAGAACTCAAATGTTCATCCTTAGACTTCCTCCTTTGTTTCGATTCTTCACTTCACAGGTTTACTGACTCAATTTTGGTGACCGTCTTCATGACAATAGTGTACGAGATCTTACCATAAATGCGTCTCTTTCTTTAACACAGGAACTTGGCAGTTTTTCTGATTATTGGTCTTTACTAAACATTGCCATGTGTCTGAGTTCACCGATCACTTCTACTTATCTGTCCATTATATATTTAGCTTTAAATTTTGGCAGTTTAACACAGAAACAACAAAAGAAGCAAATCAAAAGCTTGCTTCTACCAGTTTTCTCTGGAGGTTTTAGTCTAAGTGATGGCTCCAGCTTTCACTGCAAAATGAAATTTGAGTTACACAGTACATCGCAACAAAAAAATCTTAGAGTAGACTGCACCAGAAGAAAGGTTATTCTTCTCACCTGAGTCTAGAATATGACCTTTTGCATGCTTGTCTTTTGTATGACACTGTGTATGTCCTGTCAAAATGAATTCTGTTTCCAAATCAGTCCCAAATATACAAGAGTAGTAGACTCAGGTTTTACTTCACAACTGTTATCCCGATTAGTTTTGAGATGGACTATGAGTTACCTGTTTGACTACCTGGCACCCACAGCCTGCACATTGGTTACTGACTGAATGTTAATATATGACTTAAGAATCCTTCAAGTGATGCTCGAGAATTCTGGTGAAGCATGCCATAAACAACCTCTATGACATTATTTGTGTCTAGCAGTCATGCTTGAATAGATACACTTCCAACAAACTCAAAAAATGAAAGAATTACAGAAATTCACTAGCTAATTTATCTAAAATTATTTTTTTCTTGAAACCAAAGAAATCATGTGATTGTGAGAAAGAAAAAATTCTATTATTTAATGATATTTTAAATTAAAAGTTAATCAACTCTGCATTTGGAAAAACAAAAAGCAAATCCAACAAAAACATTCTACCATTTACCTCACCTTTTTTCAAAAAAATAAACAATTGGCAATTGGCTTACATGCAGCAAATTCTAAGATATGAAGAGTTCCTAACCATTTTGAAAACAGGATACATTTGGTGACTTAGTTCAGCAACAGAATTTTAAACACATTAGGCGTGGAAGATAGCACTTAAAAGTATTCTAGTAGTGTAGTTTTAATTTTTCAAATATGTCTTCTTTTTCTATCCAGAAATGTTGTCCTAGTTGAGTTAAAATTTTCTGCATTTGTAATTCCTTTCTAGAATTATTTCAAGTGATGCGGAGCTACTCCTTGCCTGAAATAGCCATTGGTAAAGAAACTAATCACATATCTATAGGAGTGATCTGACTATCCGTACAGTGTACAGGTTATCCATCTTGGTGCTATAACTATGTTTTAATGCTTCTGAGAACAAGATTTAAAAAAAAAAAAAAAAACAAACAAAACAAAACACAAAACCAGGGAAAAGAAACACACTTGGATTTCCTTCTGTATTGAGAAAGAAGCAATGTCTTGCCATTATGATGCTTGAGTGTTTTGGTATAGTGCTTGAAGAAAGCAGTCTTTGAAAATATATTAATACATTTGGGTTTTACCCTAAACAAATAAATATTCAGATAAATACATACATAAAACGAAATTTAAAAGTTAAATTGATGCACTGGTGTTAGCATGGCAGATGCCAGAAACTGAAAAAATATCATTGGGTTCTATTGCTTTAGAAAATACTCAGAAACACTGTGGGTTTTTTAGTACACTGTGTTTCTTAAGTACACTAAGGAAGACTGTTGAATAAAATGGATTTCTCAAAAAAAAAAATATTTTGAAGGGCTACAAAAAAATTCCATTTAATACAAAAATGGATTTCATCTGGAGTTTGCAATCGTTGGAAAGAAATACAAATATTTGTCACTGCCAATTTGCCTTGGCTGAAAGCTAAGAAAATGCACTCGTTAAGCATGAGCTAACACATCTTTTATATACTTTTAATGTGTGTTGTTATGAAGTGAATTATGCTTCATATAACAATAGAAGTAATAAACAGCTTGTGGGGCGGGAGGAAGGAAGAGTTGTATTTGAACATTTTTAAGAGTGTTACTATTAATCAGAAAAAAGTGTCAGACCTTCCATTTCTCTGAAAATATATGAAAACTGCTAGCTGGAAATAAGTGGAAACAGAAATCTTCTAAAAAGTTTTACATACTACATCACAGTTTCTGTTTCCAGGGAAACCACTTTCTTTATAACTGTTCCAAACAGTTCCACCATTAGGAGACCAGCTGTCAGGGAGGTTGAATATTGAGGAAGGAATCAGGGTGAGCTGAGAGAGTAATAAGAAAAGATTAAGATGGGAAATTTATATTAGATTGGAAATAATATATTGTAGATATTTATGGAAAGAGGTGATTTTGGATTACTTTTATCCTAACTTTCATCTTCAGGACACTGTATCTGTATGCAGGCTATCTTTGAAGTATGGCACACTGTGTACTGTTGTAGAAAAATGAATAATATAAATATTAAAGCAAAATATGGCTCAGTTGGCTGAAGCACATACCAAAGACTTCCCTTAGGCTATTATAGAAACTGCCACAAACAGTATATTCAGTACTGGATGAATTTAAGAAGATTTTCCTTTTGAGGCAATAACTCATGTCCCTTTTTTCTTTGGACTGTTGTTCTTCATGTATCAATAATGAA
The DNA here is from genome assembly GCA_035040995.1 of Premnoplex brunnescens. NCBI lineage: Eukaryota > Metazoa > Chordata > Aves > Passeriformes > Furnariidae > Premnoplex > Premnoplex brunnescens. The sequence goes on from JAWWLT010000040.1 coordinate 16,904,530, forward strand.
TGAACAGAAAACGAAATAATAAAGGTGATTGAAATTTTTGGCAGCTCCTGGTGATTTTTCATATCTGTAGAATTCCCCCGTACTGACAATTCTTCCAGATCACTGAGATCAGTCTTACAAGATGACCTTCCACAAAGTGGTATTTTGGAGATGTTATTATGCTGCCAAACATCTAATTTTTGTCATTAATAAGTTATTCATGACAAAAATAGAGCTGGAGGAACTGTTGCCCTGTCTCATTCTGTTAAAAACTGATGAAAGCACAGCTTCTCTCATGCATTTGGTCACTTGTTACTGTAGAAGGAGTTTCCTCTCCCCACCCTTTTTTTGTTTGTTTTTGTTTTAATTTGTTTGTTTGTTTCTGTGCTTGTTTGTTTTTTTTTGTTTGGTTGCTTGGTTGTTTTTTTTGGTGGGTGGTGGAGGTGGCAGGGAGAGTGAGTGTGTTTGGGGGTGGGTTTTTAAGGAAAAAAAAGTGGATGACTATAACTGGAGTGATTCCATCCATTTAATAATATGGATCCTCTTCACTGTGATTTTCATATGGTTTACTGAACTAGCTCCAGTACATAGTCAAACCAGCTTGTCTCCATCCTTCTGTAAGGGAATTCATTCAGATTCAGAATATGTTTTGGAATAATTTGGGATATACTGATATCATACTGAATAATATCCATTAGGTAAAGTTGAGAAGTTTAAATTAATTTAGACTGATTTTAGGATTCTCTTCTTCAGGATTTATCCATCCTTGTAAGGGGTTATTAACAGATTAAACATGCAGTGTACAGACATAATTCCTATGTTGGGTTTTGTTCTGCTTTTATTTTGTTTGTCTTGGACTAATCTCTTCAGTGGAATCTCAGTTCTTCTGAACTACTCTGATTAAATGCATTTTAACCACACAGTGAGTCAATTTTGCATTTGGTCTTGAGACAGAACAAAATGTTGAGGGATTGTTTCTGGAACAAAGGTCTGGAGCATCCTGCTGGTAGCATGAAATTTACAAATGTCATGGTGAGGGATACATTTTGACTTACTAGCTTGTTCAAGATTAGAATGTACTAAAAATTCCACAAGGAAAAGTCAGAGGACAATGATTCTGCTTGTGTTTTTCTACATGATGTACAACACTGTTTCAGGAATTTGTTTGGAATTATATGTATGTCCTTGGTGATGGCTTAGAAAATTATGTCAATCTGACTAATAAGACAACTATTAGAAAACATTTGGGGCCTTTAATATAATACTACAAATGCAAAACAGGACAAGGGAAGTACTTTTTACAAGAACAAAAACACCACTTTTTTTTTTCCTTATTTAAAGTAATGACAGCTTTTTCTTTTTCTTTTTTTTTTTTTTTTATTTTAATAAGTATTATTGTTACAGTTTCTCTTAAAGAAGATAGACAGGTTTGGATTTACAACATTCTTGGAAATTTCAGATTTTTTCTCTTTACAGAACAGCCTCAAAAAATAAAAGCCATTAGGGCTAAACATGTAACAAAAGCCTGTCTAGAATACCTTTGATAAATTAGCCAAACTGAAAGCAAATTCTGCTTTTTGACAAAACCCAGAGAAAGACAAACTCTAAAGAAAAAAATAAGCTTATAAACGTCACCCTATACAATATAACCTGCACAGCTTTCTTGGAGTCTATTTCTCATCACACTGAGTATTGAGGCAGTATCTGTAATCCAGTTGTACTGTTGCTCATGTTGTTCTGGGTTACTCAGGCCTAGACTAGTCACTGAGAAAGTGTTTATGCAGACAGAAAACTTTCTTGAAACAAAGTCTAATATCTGACACTTTGCACATGAATCCTGAACACAGAAACCCTCTAACTATTTCTCAGCAATACCAAAATCAGTTGGAGAGACAGGGGTAGAGGTTCAAAGAAATATTTAAGAGCAAATGAACCTGTCATATATGTATCCTAACCTGAGTTGTCAAGTTCTTGCACTAAGTCAATGCCATTGTACTGTTTTGTGTGTCACAGATTCTTAAAATTGTCCTTATCATGTAGAAACATGAGTTTCTTAACAGTTACTGTGACTTAAGTCAGGTCATTTTATTTCTCCACTGTTAAATTCAGGTTTCAGGGAAAGATCAGGTTTCTATACAGATGCTCTGTATGGGAGGTTAGAATAGTTTTGTGGTGAATATATATAACTCATCTCAGTTTGAACCTGGATTTAGGAGAGGATAAAAAGCTATGGAATTTAAATGGGCATGTACATAGAGAAAGAAATAAATCAAGAACTTGAATTTTGGGTGACAGAAATTACAGCTGAAGTCAGTGCTTACTTTTTAAAAATTTATGCTAGAAGTAAAAGAAGGAGTAGGATTACATAAATTATAAGGGGTGTGTGTATAATTATGAAGGGTGTGTGTATATATATGTGTCTTCACAGTGTCCAATCAAAAATCACATACTGTAATATCTGTTACATACCAGTTGGCTTCACACACTTCACACACTGGAATAAAGACATAAATAAGTTTCCTTAGATGAGGCCAGAAAAAAGAAATGTGTTTTGGACTTGGCTTGCTTAGCAAATGAGAACTGATAAGGGCAGTTGAAATAGTCTTTCTACTGGTACATCAGGGATAACTATCATCATAAGCACAGCAGTCATTTAAAGCATATCCCAGAGAGCCTCTGTGTAGCATCTGTTAATTTGTCTTATTTGTCACATTGCCTGAAATGCGAAAGTTATAGATACAGCTTTGCTCATAGAGTAAGATAAACACATTTTGCCTTCACTGTTTTCTCTTAGTTGCTTTGTAAATGTATTATGTAAAAATCTTAATATTCTTGAGAAAAGATCAGTTTAACAGTCATTGTCTGTACTGGTGTGATAACGTGTGCTACCAATCTCATACTCCAACAGCTGCTGCTCAGATCAGTGAAGTCTGATTTGTAGAGGAACAATGAACTTTACTCTTAAGGAAGAGGAGAAGCCAAGGGTTGTTATCTTGTAACCTTGGTGTTAAAAAAATTAGAGGAAATAAGAAGCTCCAATGACAGCTTTTTGTACCATTGTAAAATTATTTTAAAATTCATAATACTACTAGATTTTAAAGCAAACAAAGGCATAGAGATAGAGCAAATATCTCAAAAAGTACCTTTATAAATCACATCCCCTGAATTTTCTCTCATCAGTGTTTCTCAAGACTGTATAGTTGGGGTAAAACTACTGGCTTTCTGTGAATACTGTATGCTGCAGGGAGATTTCCAAAGAGCTTCATTGAGGGTAATCTATTCTCCATGCTTTGAATAAAATAATTTTCAGAATGTCCCAGTATTTCAAAACTGATGGAGTGCCAAAAAGGTTGCCTTTTGTAACTGAGCTTATTCAGTCTGGCTTGATCTTTTTCAGAGATGTCTGAAGCCACATTTCCAGCACCTGTTCATTTGTAGCACGTGATTGTGTTGATTCAATCACTTTCAAGCACGTGAAAATTACCGATAATTCACCAGCTGCTTTTTGAGAACAAATTTAATCTTTCAAAAGAAGAGAGGAAGAGACAGATCACACCTTAAGGTCCTTAACAAAATGCAGAACTGCATCAAGCTGTGAATACTATGAATGCGTGATAAAACAATTGAAAAATCCAACAGTTAAAATATTATTGTATTGTTTTACCTAGGACAATATTACTCAAATAACAAAGAAAAAAATGAAATTTCTGATTAATTATATTCTCTTTGAGAGCTCATAATTTTTGAAACTGCATACTTCAAAAGCTACCTGACATCTATTTGGTTTCAGTTACTATATATACTATAAGAGACAAATAAACATGGTAACAGTAGCTGTTTAGAATATCTAATATCACCCACGTAGATCTTAATTCTCAGCTGGGTAAAACAGCTTAGATTCACAAGAATAATGAGTGACCACTGTCTTCTGGCTTCAGATTTATGTTAGTGTCATGATAAGATGCAAAATATTGTGTCCCAGCAGTCCCTTGTGAGTCACCTTGAAAGAAACAATTGCTTTTATCACATGCTTCTGGAACTTCACAAAGAATTTCTGGCAATAAACAACCAAGAATACATATATAAAGTTCAATAACACTTTATGATTGGATCTAGGTTTTGCAATACTCAGATTATAATGTAAAATTTTAAATGAAGTGTCAGAAGAAACATGTTTTCTAAAGTATGACTGAGTTTGTAAACAGACACAAACTAGCAGTCCCTTTCAAATATGCAGAAAGGAAGGACTGTTTTCTTTCAGGTTTCTACATGAAATGAGATTTGAATAACATCTCATAACTATCAGCCTTGCAGAATAGCATATAATAATCAACTTCTATGAATAAAAGTTTGTGTGATGTTCTACGATTAAAGTTCAACAAAAATTGTTTTAAAAAAGTATTCAAGAAGTCTGTTTGTAATGCCCATATTCTCTGAGGTGGCAATCCCTATACATTACTGTATAAGCACTGTATAAGTTTTGCACTATATAAGTTTTCTTTAAATAGTTGTATTTAAAAGGGAAATTAGTCAGTAGACAAACAGCTTGAGTACCTTTTCCACCTTGCAGCCCCCACACCTGTCCATGTCCAGAAGATGTTATTGGCAGCAGAGATTACTCATTGCCAAAGGCAATAACGCTACCATTCAATAATTTCGTGTTCATATTACTGAAGTGAAAAGTGAATTTCCAAACTAAGTCCTATGTTTAAAAAGTATCTTCTGTACTTCAAAACATTTTAAAATGCTGTGAATATATAGCACAAACAATTGAAAGAGCACAGTATATATTTTTAGAGTGTGTACTGAAGAATATTAAATTAAAGTTATCAAATGGCCATACCTAGGGAAAAAAAATGAAAGTTTTCTTCTTGACTTTGGTATTTTAGCTTTGTTTGTTTCTCTGTGGACTAACTATTCAATAGGGCATCAGCAACAAATAGTAAATTTTAGAAAGAAAAAAAAAAACAAAAATCAAAAAACATATATAATTAGGAACGAGATGTTAAAGTCTCGTTTCTGCAGCCACACTAGTTTTGTTGCATTGATGATTGATTTCTTTGTTTCTATTTTCAGTCTTATTTCTGAAAATAAAGCCCAACTATTTTTTTTTTGTTTGTTTAAATAATGATGATTACTGAGCTTTGTATGCTGAGTGGTTTCAGAAGAAGTCCTAAATTTATGGCTACAATGATTATGCAGTCTTACCAGGGCTTTAGCTTTGTCCATTTGTTTGGTTTTGCCTGGAAGTTTTGGTTTTGTCTGGAAGTTTTGTTTCTCCTTATGGTTGAAATCCATATTAACAAAATTATTACTTTAGTTAATTTAAAGTTGATGAACTGAAAAGTGAGGCCCATGGAACCTGAGGAAAAAAAAAATTAAAAAATCACCTAGATAAACGTTCAACCAAACAAAAGAACAAACTATTGGAAGAGAAAAACAAAGCAAAAGAAAAGTGGCATCTTATGTGTTTTGTATAGAGATTTTTGAATCTGTCATTTCTCTCATTGACGTCCATAAGCTTCGCTCATGGGCTGCTGACATCCTGTAACCCTATCAAATCACCACAATGTAATCCACCAAAGCCTGTCAGATTAAATCAATTATTTAATTGCTACAGTCAGTTGAAAGTGAAATTAAACAAAATTTGGCCATTAATAACAAACTGTAAAAAGATAAAATGTCTCTTAATGATTAATGGGACTCTGATGAAAATAAATTTCTCTCCTTTTTTTTTACCCAATTTGTGATCAAATAAAAGAATTTTGAATTAATATTAATAAAAGGGCTGATAAATTATTATAGCTCTTTATTAAAGCTAATTCATTTGGTGAATATTTGAATGATAATAATATACATAAAAAGAGACTCAGAGATAAAATATACATGCTTTAAAATTTTTCAGTTCTTATTTGAAGATCATGACTGCCAAAATCTTAGAATAAAAATTTCAATTTCTATTGTCTTAAAAGAGTTTTTAGGCTGACGTGGAAAAAAAACACACAAACAAATAAACAAAAAACCCAAACCAACAAACAAAAAACCAAACACAAGAACAAAACCAAACAAAACCTTTTCTCTAAAAATACAAATCCTAAAGATGCTGTTCCGTGATAGAGTTGAGTAGATCTGAAAGTTCACTGCTCCCAAGAATGGCAGTCTTCCTTTAAGATCTTTTGTGTTTGTCCCTTTCTTCACAGTGACTACGGCACTCAATGGCACAGGTCAGCTCACTAACCAGAAAAAGTCTTCCTGGTCAGAAATCTACATTTTGCCAGGTCCCTGGTCTGATCCATAAAGGTGGAGGTTCAGAGATACTCCAGAGCCAGGGATTTTGAGAAGTTTCTTTTGATAATGCCATTCAGTACATTCATATTATCCAAATTAGCACTAACAAAATATTCATGGAGAGTTCCCTCCACAGCAAAACAGAACTGGTTCAAATCAGCACACAATCTATAATCAATACATAAGTTTGTGGGCATTTTTATTTATGACTTTGCTTACTCTGTTTTCTATTCTCTTTAATGTCAGTGGCAAATGCTTAAGAAACCAGGCATTTTAAAAAGTTCAGTAAGGAACTTCAAAAATATGAGAAATATTTTAATTTGATAAGAATGCAGGGCTTTAATTAAATCTACCTAAAGATGGCCAAAAATTGAACTAAGTTAAATGAAAGATAGCATTCAAAATGATATGAGAGATGTTTTTATTATTACTATTTGAAACTTAACAAAAAAATGAATTAAGAGATTCATATGGATGCTTCTTTAAAATTCAGGGCAAAGTATTATTTAAGCCTCAAATAAAAACTGGGGTTTGCTCAATACAATTACTCTCTTCAAAACACCCTTCACATTGTTATGTTTGTATCTTCATGACTTAAGAAAGCACTTTTGTCTAATAATAACTGAGAGAATCCTGGTTTAGCACTTTTTCTCATTAAGAATGAGTTCTAAAAAGATATGTCTTCTTTTAGACAATGTTATTTCTTATAAAAATTAAAACTATCTGAAACCTAGCAAAAATATAGATTCAATATAGAGAAATACTTGTTTTTCCAGTGGCTATTTAGAATTAATTTACTTATAATAAGGTTATTATTTCACACTGTAACTACATTGCTTTCCTTACATGAATATGAGTGGACATTGTTTAAAATTGGCACTGTGTCTGCTATTTAAAAAGAGAACCAACCATACACAACAGTATTTTATTCAATACCTTCAGTGTTTTTAAGCATCCATCTGTATGAAACCCTAAACTGAGAAATCCTGAACATCGGTCACAGACATGCAGTCATGAATTTGCCCTAATCTCTCTAATGCTGGTAGTAATCTCCATCTACCAGAACTAGATATATCTGTTAAAATCTGAATTATTCTGCTTATTTAAAAAAAAAAAAATATTGTTGAACTTGGATCTGTTTTTAACAGAGAATCAAGGAGCAACTTTACAAAAAGAATGCCTAGACTAAGTTAAGGAGTATGTGTGAGTATCATAAAAGGTGATGGGACTTGTTTTGATCATAGGAATCATTGGGCAAAAAAATGTATAAGACTGAAAAATAGAAGACAATATACTCTTTCTATTGAAGTTTGCATCCTTTATTTATAGAATGCAAATCAAGAGATGACAAAGTAGGTCGCCTAGCTGTGTTAAAAAAAAAAATAAAAAATAAAAAAATCAGAGAATAACAATTAAAGAACTAAATCAAGAGGAACTGTAAAATAGAAAAAACAGTTCTTTAACTAAAACCTTCAACTCTATCAACATTCCTGGAGACTGACAACCCTTTCAGTATGACCCATGTTGCTCTGTTTGAAACCCTGTATAATGCTGCTAACTCTGCTGACCCTTGCCTCTGTTGATTCTTCTGTATAGTCATATAAAAGATTCCTCAAGAATGTCAGCTTTTCAATGGATTTAGCAGAAAACCTTCTGCTGATAAAGTAATCTTACTTTCCGCAGAGTAAAGAACACTAGAGCAGCTGAACAACGATGGATATGTTGATACTTTGGGTATGATTATGTCTTCCTCTAATATCTTGGAAGAGAAAGAAGATACTCATACTAACTTTATTGGGAGAAGAGTTGAATTATTTTGAATTTCATTATTTTTTTTTACAGTTCTTAGATGTTAAGACCATTTAAGTTAAGCTGGGATGCAGCTGCTACAATCTGAAAGATTTTTTCTCAAGAGGCAGAAGTGTGGGACTGCTCTCACTACTTAACTGTCACTGTTTTGTGCTTCACTCTCCTTTGTGCTTCACTCTCCTTTGTATGACCTCAAAATCATGTGAGGGTTTGATGGATATGAAATTAATTAGTGTTGTTGCTTTTCAAAGTGGCACTGGAAAGTTTCCCACAATATATATGCATAGGGGTTTTTAACATATGTGAAAATTAAATAGTTGGTAAGCATTTTACAGTTTTTCTAATTTAGAATCCATCAGATAGATTTAGAATCAAATAGATTAGAATAGCTCAGCTGGAGGGATTCTGCAATGGTTATCTAGTCCAACTCTCTGACTGCTTCAGGACTGACCAAAAGTTAAAGCATGTTTTTAAGGGCATTACCCAAATGCCTTTCAAACCCTGACAGGCTTGGGGCATCAACCATCTCTCTATGAAGCGTGTTAGAGTGTTTCAGGACCCTCTCAATACAGAAAAGTTTCTTCTTGTCACATATGAATGTCTCCTGATGCAATTTTAAACCATTGTCCCATGTCCTGTCATGGGATACCAGGGAGAAGAGATCATCACCTCTCTCTCCACCTATCCTCCTCAGGAAGCATCATGCACAATTTAGGCACTACACTGATCTAATTGCAAGAATAGGATATTGACCAAATCAAGGTATGTCTGACCCTGCTCAAGAAATTAATTAACAGAATATGAAACTGATGGCATTAAGTCAGATTGAAAAAACACACCCAATATCTTTTCTCTAGCAGCAGGAAAGAGGAGACTTTACAGAAGGAAGAATGGAGCAAGCATATATGAAATTTCCTGAATTACTTCACTGCCTCTATTTTTATTATTTTTTTCTTTTCAGGAAATAGTTTGAATCAGATGTGCTCTGCCTATTTAGTAATGCTTAGTGAAGGTTTCTTTCACAGAGCTATCTAATAAGCCCTTGGACCAATGTAAATTTTTACACTCCACAGCATTTTTTGACAAAGAGTTTCATTAGTCTACTGCATATTATGTGGGGCAACCCCCCCCCCAACTCTCCACAAAAGGCCACCTTTTATTCCAAACCTACCTCCCATTAGCTTTATTTGATAATCAATAAGAAAACCGGAAAGACTGATCCCCATTGAACTGTCTATGGCATTCATGATTTTGTGGATGTTTATCATATCCACTGCCTCATTTATACCACTGCCTCATTTATACCACAAATGTTCAATTCCACATTCTTAAATTACTTGTATGGAAATGTTTACACATTTTTAATCAGAGACTTTACATCTCTTGAACTTTTTCCAATTCTGCTGTGTGCTTTTGAGGTGTGAGGACTAGGGTAGCATAGAGTATTAAAACTGTATGAGAAACATGAACATTATACACACTAGTATAATGACATTTCCTGTTTCACTATTTCTTTATTACTTTCTGACAACTGATTTCTATTTTTAGCATTCACTGAACATTAGAACTATCATAAACCAAAGATCTTCCCCTGGGGAATATGGTCAGCTCAATGCCCTTCATTGGTATGTATTTTACCAACTTTATATTTCAACATATATGTCATATATATCAACATTATATTTCATATGCCATTTTTTTGACCTAGTCATTCATATTCTTACTGACCTCATCAAAGTTTTCAAAGCCAAACTCTGTCCTGACTACGCTTCATACCCTTGAAGACTTTGTCACTTGGCTGTTGATCACTTTTTTCAGGTTATTTACAAACAAATGTAAAAAAAAGCATTCTGGGGGAAAAAAAAAAAAAATCTATGCTAAACTCACTCCTCTGCAAGAGAAGGCTGCTTACTTTTGCCTTCTCTTTCCAATTATTTATTAATTTTTTTATTCAGGTGTAATGAGTGTCTGTGCTGTCCATGCCCAGGTGCTGGCTACCGTAAGAAGACACCAGAAGCTGCTCCCATGTTGAACAGAGTCACTTCTAGCTGGATCCAAGAGTCCCACCTCTAGACAAAGCTGAGCCCGTCAGAGATGCTGACAGTGCCTCTGTGATTACCTGTCAAAGAAACCACAAAAATTCTGTGCCGGAACTGGGAGAGAGAATATATGTGAAACTGAAGTCCTGCAGACACCAAGGTCAGCACAGAATGAGGGGGGAAAAGTGTTTCAGGCACCAGAGGAGAGATTCCTCTATAGTCCACAATATAGACCGTGCTGACATAGATTGTCAGCCTGTAACCCATAGAGCTTAATGGTGTCAGAGACATCCACATGCTGCCTATAGAGGATCCCCTGACACAGAATGCTGAGATATTGTGGTGCCCCAAACTGCACACAATATTCAAGGTGAGGCTGCACCAGTGCAGAGCAGAGTGAGACAGTCCCCTCCCTCAACTGACTGGTGATGCTTGCCTGATTCCCTCCGGTACGTGGTTGGCCCTCGTGGTTGCCAGGACACTGCTGACTCAAATTCTATTTGGCATTGACCAGGACCCCCATGGCACTGCTTTCCAACATCTCATTCCCCATTCTGTACGTGTATCTGGGGTTGCCCCATTCTGAGGAGCAGAATCTGGCACTTGTCATTGTTAAACTTCATATGGTTGGTGATTGCCCAGTCCCCTAATTTGTTGTGGTCTCTCTGCAGGGTGTCCCTGTCTTCGAGAGAGTCAACAGATCCTCCCACTTTAATATCAGCAAATGTATCCAATATATATTTGAGTCCTGCATCTAAGTAATTTATGAAGATTTTGAAGAGAACAGACCCTAATATGGAGCCCTGCAGAACCCCATTAACTATCACCTTTTGCACACAATCCATAAACCAGTTGCTCACCCAGTGCACTGTTTATCCAGCTGTGTGCTGAACATTTTTGTCGAGAAGGATACTGCAAAAGGGTATTGGAAGCTTTACTGAAATCCAAAAAGATTGCATCAACTGGCTCCCGTAGGTCAACCGAATGGGTTACCTTGCCATGAAAGAAAACTAAGTTTGCAAGCAGATGTTTTGCCTCAAGAGCCTGTGCTGGCTGGGATTGATGACTGCATTGTTTTTCAGGTATTTTCCAATAACCTCCAGAATAATCTTCATTATAATTATACCAGTCACTGAAGCGAGACTGAGAGGCCTGTAGTTTCCAGGGTCATCCTTCTTGTCCTTCTTGAAGACTAGGACAACATTAGCCAGCTTCCTGTCACTTGACATCTCTCCGGATTCCCAAGACTCTTCAAAAGTCATTGAGAGAGGTCAAGTGGATGTCAGACAGCTCTTTGAATATTCTAAGATTAATCCCATCAGGCCCCATAGATTTATAGCATTCCAGCTGGAGCAGCAGATGCCACATAAGTTCAGGGTTAACTGGGAGTTTATCATTCTCACAAGCATGGTCCTTCAGCTCAGGGTACTGGGACAACCTTAACCCATCATTCATATTGAAGACAGAAGCAAAAAAATCATTAAATATTTCTGCCTTTATCTGTGAGTTAACCATCCTCATCCTGTAATGGGCCAATGATATTTCTGTGCAACGTTTTGCTATTAATGTATTTTATTGTCTCCCACAGTACTCACCATCTCTGACCCCAGGTGAGCTTTGACTGCACAAATTTTCTTCCTACAGTGGCAAGTGGCATCTTTGTATTCCTCCCATGTCACCTGACCTTTCTTCCACTGGGCATACTTCTTTTTTCACCAAAAGAAAATCCCTGCTCAGCCAAATTGTCAATTTGCCTCATCTGCTTGACTTCCAACATTTTGGAATAGTCTGTTCATGTGCCCTTAGGAGGTGGTGCTTAAAAGGTGACCAGCACTGAGGGACTCCAGAACCTTTAAAAGCTTTTCCCAGGGGACTTTACTAACTAGCTTCCTGAGCAGCCTGAAGTCTGCTCTCCTCATGTCCAGGGTTAAAGTTTTGTTGACACTTTTCCTACTGTCAACAGAGATTTTAACTCCATTGCTTTGTGGTTGCTGTGGCCAAGACAGCCATTGATCACCATCTCTCTCATGGTACTCTACTAAAAGTGATATGCATGCAGCTAACCCAGATGACAAAACCACAGCAAAAGCATCAAGGAAAAGTTTATTCCAAAGTTGGAAACCCTGGATACAGATCATGCAGCAGAGGAAAGAGCAGCCCCTATAATGACCCCTTTAGCATATGTGTAACTTCAAAAGCAATAATATCCTCTGTGCTTTAATGGTTTCTTTGTCTCCCCAAGAGGTCTCTGTCAAGTGTGAGAACTTTTATCTCTTCTTGCAACAGGGGAGTTAACTTCTCAAAACAGACAGGCAAAAACAGTGCTGTTCATGCAAAAGTATTTTCTCCCACGTTTTGGTTTTCTTTTAGCAGTGAAAACCTCCTTGAGTGAAACTCTTTTTCCCTCAAGTGAAACTCTCTTTCCCTCCTTGAGTAAATCTTCTGTATTTAACCTTCTTTCCCTATACCCTCTCTGTTAACAAGCAAAAAATTAATCTAGAAGGACATCTTTCCTAGCTGGCTTCTTTACCTTGAAGTTATCATCCAGGTGTTTTAAGAATCTTCTGAATCTGTTTTTGCTAGCTGTGTGGTGTTCCCAGTTAACATTCAGCAAGTTGAAGTTCCCCACTTTGTGAAGAACTGCAGCCCATGGGAAGGACCCATTTTGGAGAAAATCATGAGGGACTCTCTCTTTGATGGGAGGAACCCCATGTTTGGGCAGAGGAAGAATGTGAGCAGGAAGAAGGAGCTGAGATGAAGTGTGACGTAAAGACCACAGTCCCTCTTCCCCATTCCCCTGCACTGCTTGGGAGCATGAGTTAGAGAACGTGGAAGTAAAGTAGGACATGGGAAGAAGGGAAGGTGTTTTAAGATTTGGTCATATTTCTCTTTACCCCAGTCTGTTTAATTGGTAATAAATTAATTTCACCAAATTGAGTCTAGTTTGTTCATGGAGGTAATTACTAAGTGATCTCTTTGTCCTTATGTCAACCCACAAGCATTTAGTTGTACTTTTATCCCCCTTTTCTCTTGAGGAGGAGTGATAAAGAGGATAATTGGTCACCTGGGAGCTAGCCAAGGTCAGCCCATCACAGAGAGAAATTTTGTGGGTCTCCTCTGGCATCACATTTATCATTTCCCACTCCTAAGGTACAACAGCAGTTTTGAAGAGAGAAGTTACACACTACCATTAGTAATTTAGCTATTTCATCCTTCAGTTATCTTACAACACTTGAGAGAATGCCATGTAGTCGTACCAATTTGTTACTGCTTATTTTGTCAGTCTGTTTCATAACCCCTTTTACAGCCAATTTCAGGCACAACTGCTGAGTCTCCAATAAAAAAGAGTTCCAGTGTAAGAACCTCCTTGATTTTCCCACAGTGAACAGTGATGCAAAAAAAAAGTCTTTTGGCTTCTCTGTGGTGGATTTGACTTGTTGGAAAGATTGGCTTATATCCAGATTGTCAGATTGTGATCTGAGATCTTTGCAGGATTCCCTTGCAAACTTCTTCTAGATGACCTGTTTAGAAAAAAAAAAAAAAAAAAAAAGGTCTTTATTTTGTGTATTTTTGCTATGTTTTTCCCCAGCTCTTCTTTGGGATGGCTTTCAAGAAGCCTGAACAACCAGCAGGTTTGGTTTTCCCTCAAACTTTCCTTTGTAACAATGCAATAGCCATCCATTCAGATTAGTTTATATTCTCCTGTTCTCCATGTTAGAGGACAATATTCCCTCTGTTGTTTTTTGTAGTTTCTAACTTCTGGAATTCTAAAACATGCCAGGTTGGGAAGGAATTTTGTGTTTGCATTACCACATATAATTACCAAGCAGCAGAGGATCAGGCCCATTTTTGCTTACATTTACAATTCATTAGTCACAATTGTTTTGGATTGTTGAGTGTAAATTTTTTCTGCCTATCTAGTTATATTAGTCCCCTAGCCACACATCATGCCATTATTAAAATTATTCCCCAAAGCAATTCCTGTAGTAAACAATACATCTGGGATTGCCACTCTGCAGAAAATGAATCAGTACTTCTGACGATAAAATGACTGTGAGTCTTCTGCCAGTTTTGCTGAATATTGATGAAGCAATGATGTATCATCCTGTGTGGTGGACAGCGAAAATGAGTCCTGTAATAAAAATGTATTTGCAACCATGAGTTTCTTCCGATCTTCCCTGATTAATTTAATTTACTGAGCCAAAGGAAGTTGGCCATTTTTAATTACTTACTCCCTGATATGTAGCCTAGCTGAGCATTTCACTAGTCATAGCAGCTGGGGGCAAGTGTATCCTGCTGCATCTATCAGAGCACCCTCATGGCTGCTCTGAGTTATGCTGTTCAGTAATGGACAACAATGAAATGTTTTACCAGACAGAGATGAGTGGAATGAAGCAGTGCTTTGGCAGAACGTCCTCCTCAATGGGAAATACTTTGAATTGCATAGTGATTTCTCTATGAAACTGTAATTTCTGGTGGACTGAGAGCACTTGATTTAGGAAAAGAAAACAAGGGCTTGGTGACTTTTTTTTGGTGACTGGAGAAGCTATTACATCAGAAGACATATTGTCCTACTGATCATTCACCTGTACTGCAAAAATAGTATGTCTTGTTTCATCATGCGAATGAACTTCCTTTACTTGATAACACTACTTTGCCCGTGACAGTAACTGGTGAGTGACCTCTTCTGGTTCTTATCGCAGCCTACAAAACTTTCATTATATTTTCTCTGCTCTCTCCTGCTGAGGAGGGGAGTGACAGTGTGGCTTTGGTGGGCACTTGATATGCAGTCAGGGTGGACTCACCTCACTCTGCCTTGGCTTTCACCCAGTTTTAGTTTCCTGTAGACACATGTCTATCTTTACTTTGGTAATGGTTCTGGCTATGATAGATTTAATTTTCTTCACAGGAGCTAGTATAGGGCTATGTTTGGGATTGGTGCTGGAAGTGGTGTTGGTAGCACAGAGATATTTTAGTTACTCTGAGCAGTGCTTACACAGAGTCAAGGCCTTTTCTGCTCCTCACCCCATCCCACAAGCAAGTAGGCTTGAGGTGCACAAGGTGTTGGGAGTGGACACAGCTGGGACCACTGAACCCAACTGACCAAAAAGATGTTTCAGACCATGTGGTGTCATGTTCAGCATATAAACCTGGGGGAATAAGGAGGAAGTGGCACATGAGTGATGACATTTGTCTTTCCAAGTAACCATTGCAATGATGGAGCCCTGCTTTTCTTTGGGATTATTGAATATGGGAAGTGGTGAATTAATTCCTTGTTTTACTTTGCTTATGTACACTGCATTTGCTTTCCTCATTAAACTATTTATCTCATCACAGGAGTTTTCTAGCTTTTAGCCTTCTGATTCTTTCCATCATCCCACTGTGGGGGTGGGGGATGGGCTGAGCAAGTAGCCATGTGGGGCTTAGCCGTCCACCAGTTATAGTGTTAAACTACTGTAACTATTTAGCTTCAAATTTTGTTTTGTCTTTTAAAAATGTAATTTTTATATAAAAATATGTCTGAAATTCCAAAGCAGTTGATATACCAAAAAACCCCTACCCAAACATCGGTAGTTTCTATTACATTTATTGTCCTAAATAATTTTTCCCACTTAACAGAACTATGTAGTATGAAAACTAAAACCCCTTAACCTAATCCAGATAGACTGGCATCTACTGTCCTTGCTTGTAGAAACTGATGACTAAAATCTTGTTTAAAATTATAAATCTCATAGCCAGAAGCAAGAAGGAAAGTGTTTCTGTCAGTAGGTTTCTGATAAAAATTGCAGTCTTCTCTCAAGAGACAATTCCCGAATTTCACTAGAGGGAAAAGATCAATATAAAGACTTTCAAATCTGGATTAAATGTGTTCATCCTACTTTTCTATGCCTCTTTAAGATGATTCCTTTAGAAGGTATTTAGAATGATTACCACTACATTGTAATCTCATTTTAATGCACTGTTGTACTACTTGTCATGCACTTCTGTGAAATGTCTGTGAAATATCACAAAATGAAGGAATAGTTTCATGTTAATTTCTTGCAAGCATAAATTATTGCGAAATATACAAGGTTACAGAGGTTTCAAATCGCAGACTGTGGATACAGTTTTTTCAAGTATGTTTCTTCTATATCGCAATTAATAGAGTGAATCCTGCCATCGAAGTTTTTGAAGTTATACTGTTGCAAATTCATATGAAAACCACTTCTGCTAATACCTTTGATGCTGTATTCTTCTTGAAGTGATCCTAGAGGACCCATGTGTGACACAGTGGTATTGGTGTTCATGGACCACTCTTATTTATATTAGCTAATATACAGAGTGTGCATATTATCAGAAAATAGTAAAATAGAAAAAGTAGTAAGTTCATAAAGCTTAAAATCATATTTTTTAACTAATACTTTTTAATGATTTCTGGGAGAGGAGTACTAATATATTCTTCTTTGGAAATACATGAATGTAATAAAATGTGTATATTTAAAAAACAAGGCTCACATTTCAACCTCTATAACTATTATATTATTCTCTACAGAGGAGAATATGTCTCCTTAATTCTATTATTCTCTTTAAATAACATAAGATGATTATTTGATTGCTTAGGTGAAATAATTGTATTTGATGTTTAAACACATATAGAAATAAACTGCTGAACTTTCCAATTCAATCATCTGTCAATGATCTGAAGTAAATAATTTAATGGTTGGCTGTTATTTGTAGAAAGAACTTAGTAATGTAACTTCAAGTAATTATGAAATTATGTAAGCTCTCCACATTTTCAATATATTTTTTGTCTCTATTAAAATACCGTATTTCATTCACTTTATTATAAGCCTGTACAATATTTCTTAGAATTCAAGAACACCAAGGGCAATGTGAGGAGTGGTTGGCACCCCAGAAGACTGCTCAGGACCGATCAGACAGATTTCTACAGGCTGAAGAAATGGCTAAGCAGGAACACAGGAACATCATGAAGATCTACAAAACAAAATGCAAGATGTTGCATCTCTGGAGGGATACCTTCATGCACCAGTACCAACAGGGGACTAATCATCTGGAAAGCAACCTCCTGAGCTGCATTAGGCAGAGCATTGACAGCAGGTCAAAAAAAGTCATCTTTCCCCTCAGGTCATTACTGGTGTGACCCATCTGGGTTCTGTGTTCATCTGTGGACTTCCCAGTACAAAATTATATATATGGCAAAGGTGAGAGTGCTGTATACAGGGTTCTTTTAACAATGTGGATAAATAATTGCTGGGAGAAATAAAGAACATAGGGCCAGACACAGCTCAGTGGTGACCTAGGAAAGAAGACGAAGAAAGGGACACAAACTGAAATACAGGAAAATCCACTAAAACATAAGAAAAAATAACAATCACTGTAATAGTGATCAGTCACTGGAACAGTTTGCCCAGAAATATTGTAGAATCTCCATCTTTGGAGATACTAAAAGTATGACTGAACACACAAAAAAGATATCATGATTTCTCTGTCTACCTGTAAGAGCTCAAGTCATCTACAGTAATGTTTTCTAATAAAATATAACACATATTAAAATGATTGCACTTCCTTTGTCTCCTTGGACAGTGTTTGCAGTGTTGCTTCTTACACACCTTAAGACA
The DNA here is from genome assembly GCA_035040995.1 of Premnoplex brunnescens. NCBI lineage: Eukaryota > Metazoa > Chordata > Aves > Passeriformes > Furnariidae > Premnoplex > Premnoplex brunnescens. The sequence continues at coordinate 16,922,264 of JAWWLT010000040.1, forward strand.
AAATGAAATGTGACAGAAACAACAAGGCTACTTCCTTTCTTTTCTTTTCCTTTTTGTCTTTTTTTCCCCCTCATGTTCTTTCTGAATTGGATGCATAATTTCCATTTTTTCCATATATTAAAATACGTAAATCTAGGCAAGTAGTAGAATAGAATATTAGCAGTGGAGCTCTATTACTTGTGTATAAAAGGGACCAAGTCTTCATTCCTTTCCAAAATTCTACTGACAAAATAAATTAGCAGTGTGTCACCACAAGATGTGGCACTGACTTAGAGAAAAGTTGATGACTGACTAAAACCTGATCCATGTGGACAGTGCCAAAATTCTGTCCGGAAAACAGACATGGATGGCAGGTGAATGACCATGGTGTTTAACTAAACAAAAAATATCAAAGCTGATATGTTCAAGAAAACCCTTACTTTAGCTACAAACTATTCACAAGTTCACTTCAGTGTTTTTAGTAAAAACCTCTCTATTATTTAACTTTTTTCTTTTTTCCATCACAAGCTTTGGTGGGAAGCAGCACATGTATTTTTCATACTACAGTATGAAAAAATAAGAAAAAAAAAAAAAATTAGAAACAGGTGTTTTTCAGATAAAGTGTGAATGGGCTTCCAACCAAAACCAGTGGGAAATAACAAATATTGAGTAATGAAGAGGAAAATTTCACTGAATGCTAAATCTTCTTCATGCCTCTGAAGACACTTGAAGCTATTATGAAAAGGCTGCTCTCCTCAACATCATGGAGTCACTGAGCTCTGCTTCTCACATCTCAAACTTGTCATGCATTATGCACAACTCCATGCTATCCATCTCAACTGAAAGTCTTTCTAGGTATTTGGAAACCCTTTTCCCATTGTTCAACTGTTCTGTGTTGTCACACAGTGACATTGCAACCATAGTGGAGTTCATGTCATTTCAGACTACCTTGTATTCAGAGGAGAGACCAACTGGAACTAATTTATTACTGTCTGGAGGCATTTTTCATCCTTATTTGTTTGTTTGTTTTTTAATTGCACATAGAAGATGGTGTTGTTATAAAGAGCAGTAAGCATATTAATGTTAAATCACAATGGAGTTATCAGAAATTCAAGAGTATAAGATGGTTACCTCAGAGGTAAAGGATATTTTGGTAGGAAAATCACAGATTTACTGTATTACCAAATTTTGTTTGAGGTGAATTAATCCAAAGTCTTGTCTTTATAATGTCCTTAATTCTTGTTCTGTAAATATAAGGGGTGAAATTAACTGAAGTGATTAGTCTTACTTTGCAGAACCTTACTCTTTTAGTCTCCCATACTTATTCAACATCCCACATTTTAGTTGCTTTCCTCCTTTATCATTCTGTGTTGCAAGTAAAAGTAAGGCAAATTCAACAGCTGTGACTAGCAAATAAAATAAAATATTTCCAACTTATAAACAAAAACTTTGACAGAGTTGTTTTCTTATGAATCACATTTTTTTTGAAAAAAGAAATAGTGTATCTTTGAAAGTAATGCTTTCATCAAATTCAGTAATGCAAAATATTTTCAATTTTTAACATTTTATGTTGCTTCATGTTGTAGTTTATTGTTGTTATTTCTAATGATAAATACTTCCCCCCTCCCCTTTTTTTTTAAAAAAAAATAAATCCTGAGAGACTAATCCTGGATTTTAGCCCCAGGATTGTCTACTAAATCTGAGAGTGCCCTTTATGCAAATAAAAATCAATCATGGTATTAAAGTAGCTTAAAATCATGAAGCAAAATTGGGTGAAATGTGATTGTTTACAATTATATTTGGCTAAGAATATATAGATGAAAACTACTTAAATGTGTTTTCTGTTTACTTGCTGTTATGCCTCCCAAGCTTCTTTGATTAAAAAAAAGAAAGTACTTCTTATGTGCAGAAATGAAAATCTATTTAATAGTGCTCTGACTAAAAGCATTTAGTAAGATAGTGAAATCTGTTAGAAATATACCCAATGGAATTTGTGTACTTTGGAAGAAAGACTTAGGGCAAAAAAAGATATTGCAGACATGATATTGAATAAAGTCCATTACTCTGAGACTTTTACTTCTCCTACTATGATGGTTTTAGCTGGTAGAAAGTTAATTTTCTTCACAGTGGCTAGTATGAGGCTGTGTTTTGAATTTGTGCTGAACACTGGTTGATAATGTAGAAATGTTTTGGTTGCTGCTGAGCAGTGCTCACACAGAGCCAAAGCCTTTTCTGCTGTTTGTATTGCCACACTGGCAAGGGTGCTGGGGGTGCCTGGAACTCTGAGATGAGAAACAGTCAGGACAGTGACTGTGACCAAAGTGACCAAAGGGATATTCCATACCATATGGCATCATGCTCAGTATATAAAATGGGAGGAAGGAGAAAGGGAGGGATGTTTGGAGCGATGTCATTTGTCTTACCAAGTCACCATTACTCGTGACAGGACCCTGTTTTCTGGGGATGACTGCACATCTTCCTGCCCATGGGAAGAAGTGAATGAATTCCCTGTTTTGCTTTGCTTGTGTTCACAGTTTTTTGTCTCCCTATTAAACTGTCTTTATCTCAACCCACAGGTTTTCCAGATTTTACCCTTCCACTTCTCCTCCCAGTCCTGCTGGTGGGGGAGTAAGAGAGCAGTTGTGTGGTGCTTGGTTGCTGGCCACTGTTAAACCACAACACCTACACTATCTTTGGCTAGAAATTATTACTACATAAAACTAACCCAATCCATTCCTGGATCAGATCAAACCCTGCAGCAGTTTCCAGCACACTGTATGCTCAGTGTAAGGATACTGGAAGGTGGGAGGTAAAACAGCCTCAGTCATCCACTTTTAATCCACTATTGGAAGGCTCATGGAGCAAAAAGGAAAGTTTTCGAGCAAGTTAGGCAAGCAATGAAGGACAAAAATATCCAGCTACCATTAAATAAATATTTTTCATAAAAAAGTACTGCAACCCAGATCTCTCTATCCTTGAAGGAGACCAGCAAAATAGCTCCACTTTGTTCTGAAATCATGGATTAAAAAACCAAACAAACAAAAAATAACACCAAAAAAAGAACAACAAAACACAACAAACGCCAAAAAACAAAACCCCAAACAAACAAACAAACAAGCGAACCCCCCCAAACAAAAAACCACTGTTTTTTTGAACCATTGCAAGTTCCTCTGCATGTTGTCTTCTTACAATTCCTGTATATTCCAGAAGAGCCACTAGCTGGATATTTTTCCCACAGACTTTAACAATGTCACCTCTGCTATGTTATTTCTCTTTAAGAAAAACATAACTATCTGTACATCTACTTATAAGCAAAGTGCCTAAATCCACAATAAAAATAGAATAAATAAATAAATAAATAAATAAAAATTGCTTGGCAGAGTCATTGTAGCCTGGAGGATGTGTCCACTCAGCCATAAGTAGAAAACTGGAGGCTGGTCATCTGCATTTCTCTTTAGTCTACATTGCCTGCACAGATTAAATGATCAGTGAAATTTAGACTCCCGAAGACATGTAAGTATCTACATATAAAACCTTAAGTGTATCAGTCCCAATCTCAAAAGTGATCCTACCCTTAAAACTTGTTTCTTTTACCTGATAAAGCTAACTACTACCATTTGAAGTGCTCCTTTGTGGCACAGGCATCCACATAGAGCTGAGATGGCCAAGAGATATTTTCAGTCTTCTTCAGCAGGAAATGAGGACCAGAGAGAATACTTCTCCAGCACCTAAATTAAATTCAGCTCATATTTGGGAAACTGACTCATGCCCAATATGTTTACTTGATATGAAACTTATAAATGAAAAATTCCAAATGCAAATGAATCCTTGTGTATTTGATGCTTAACACAAAGAATATCCTTCTTTGTCTTGGTTTATCTCAGTCATTAGAATTTTCTTCAGAATAGATATGTCCCTGCAGTGATGATTCAAGTACTAACCTATGGAATGGAATCCTTGAACAGTAGAGGAAAACAGGAAGTATATTGGCTAGTTGCAACATTTGGGTGAAAGCTAAGGGATAAAGCCACTTAATTTATCTTGATATCAAGCACAGGGAGATATTATTATAATATGGATTAAATTCTTTTATTAGCTTTGGCCATTCTATGGAATCCTTGGGAAAATGAATGGGAAAAAGTTCTGTCTTCCTCTTCCGGGGGTCATACACTTTTGACACAAACTTTCATGAGTCTAGGGAGTAGAATTTACAATGTGGTCTATGAAAAGTTTATGTATTATTATGCAAAGTATAGGACAGTTATTCCTGATTTATGAATATTAAAAAATCATCATCTCTGTTTGTCAGTCTTGAATTATATTCAGAGACATACTATAAAAGAAGAAAATCCTTCCAGAAAATTCTAAACCTATATGGTGTGGGGTCAAAATTATCCTTGACATTATAAAAAAGTCCTCACAGTATTTTGATTTTCCAAGAACTGAGGCATTTTTTTCTGCTTCCCCCCATCCCACCCCACCCTTTTTCCTTGTTTGTTTGTTTTTGGCATTTTTTGTTTGTTTGGTTGGTTGTTGTTTTTTTCTTATGCTTTATTTGTTAATTGATGCTTCTCAACCTTGATCAGTTTGAAAAAGAACTTAATAGTTAGGTATATTTATTCAGTGGATTTCTTTATACATCCTTTTGCTTTTTAATACCATCAGCAATTCTGTGAGCCCTTATTAAGAAGAAAAGAGCAAAGAAATATAAAGGCTTATAATTAGTAAGGTATAAAAGAAATTATAATGAGTGTACATAAGGTGAGAATGCAAATCTTTCCTGCACCTTTGTAGATGAAGGTGTTGGGAATCAGTGGTTAATCCATTGAGATTTCACTAATGAGCCAACAGGACTATAACAATTCAGCAGATATTTAATAAATACTTAAAATATGTTTATACATCTGTTGCTTTCTCTTTTGTGAGTTGTAATTAAAACAGAAATTGTATTTCTCTTGGGCAGAATTGTTTTGAAGGCAACACATGCACTGAGAAAGATAGAAGAGAAAGAATTACTAGGTTTAGAAGATTTGCTCTCTAGGTAGATTGCATGCAGGGAAGGCTGGCTTTGCTGTAGTTGGGAGAGTTATATTTTTTCTTACCTCAGTTACTTTTGCTCCATTATGTCAAGCAACCTGCTGTCACCAATTTGTAAGCTATTTTTCACAGATTTTTTTTAGCTGTTTTATTTTTTTCTATTTTTTAAAAAGTAAATAAAACAATCTAGAAACAAACAGAATGTTTCACCCAGAGTTAAACAGATACGGAAAAGTAAAATGTGTTAATGTCACATAATGAAAAAACAAGCACTCATTTAATACCTAAAGAACAAGAAAGAAAAAAGTTTAATCATAAACTTTCTTCAAGACCCTTTTAATACAGTGCTTACATTTGTAGTTCTCCTAACACTTTCAAGGAAAGTGCTTCAGCAAAAGCATGCATTTTACTCCAGAAGTCTTATCCATGGCTATTTCTTTCCATATTGTGGTTCTTTAAATGGCTTTTTTTTTTTTTTTCCCCAAGTACCAAGAATTGTCAATATAGAAACTTATATTTGGAACTGCATTAAAATTAACTTCACAACTGTCTCTGCAAAGGTGACCCTCAGTTTGATTCAGAATACACAATTTGAAATTATCATTAAAAAAAAAAAAAATGACATCAGCTGAAAATTATATTTAAAAAAAATAAATAAATCCATTAGACTGGAAATCATTCTTTCATCATTTGCCAAGATATTAGTCATAAAAATGCTTCCTTTGCATATCTCCAGTCAAGGACTTAATGTGTTATTTCTTTTAAGAATATCCCAATTTAAAGTTAGCAGATTTAGTGGTAATAAATTTTACCTAGGGAAAAAGAAATCTTTTTCTAATATCCAGCCCGTCATTCTGCATGGCTACCATTCTCTTGCAGGTAGATGTAGATTTGCTCTGCCACTGAGGAGCAGAAACTTCCTTCAGCAGTGTTACCATCACAATATAATCCATAACCACCTGGACTCATTGAAACCTCTACTTTAATCCTTTTCCTTATAAAAGTATCTAAACATCACAATTTTTACCTCAAGGTCTGAGCTGAAGAAAAAAAAAAAAAAGGACATATTTACTGGGAGAGAGATCCCCTCTTTACATTTTTTTCACTGATTTGTGGGGTCTTTTCATTATTTTATTTTTACCCTTGGATCATTTACATATCTTAGTTGGAAGCTGAAAATTCATCTGGTTTTCAATGATCTATTCCACTAAGAAACTGGTAGTCAGAATTTAGCATTTATATGGGAATATATATTCCATAATCTTATGATTATGAAGTGGCTGAAGGGGTCTCTTCTAAGGTTTCAGAAATATTTTCTTTAGGAAGCAAGCCAAGCATGAACAGAAATAAAGAAATTTGTTTTATTAAATCCAAAAAAAGTTTAATAAAGAAGAAGGTCTATTATATAGCAAATTTGAATTTTGATTTTATTTCTATTGAAAGCTGTCACTTCAAAAAGAAATGTAAATTTCTTTCCTAGGAAGGAACTAACTACTTCATTTAACCTTTATTTTTAATGAGAACCTACTTCCCATAAATAGCAACAATTATCTGTCAATAACTGTCTTCCACCTTGATTCTGAAAGTGACAGCAAATTTTATGTGCATACAATATCTGCATATATTATTTAGGCATAATTCATACTAAAATGTTTCAGTTCCAATAAATCTGAAATGAAGGTTAAAATACAGCTTTAATCTGAAAGATGACTATAGAGATTGATAGTTAAATTGACTAATAGTATAAGAAAATGACAGAGGACTTATCATAATAAATGCATACAAAGGGTCCAAAATAGAGATAATACAGCATAAAGAGAGAACAAAGGATTGTGATAGAGAAGGAAACAATAGGCAATAGATTTCTCTGTTCTCCTCAGCCTCTCATGCAAGATAAAACTGAACTCACATTGTAAACCATCCAGCTTATAACTTTTTTCCTGTTTAAGTATCGGAAGCATTGTGTGCATATAGATGCAACAAATATTCATAATCTCATACCTATAATGCAATAAGGACTTTTCTTCATGTCTTTTCAAGAGTTTTCCATTTGAGAGGACAGTGAAATTGATATTATATACTTGTCTATTTGCTGTTCATGCAAGAAGGTAATGCTTTTTCCTCGGCAATGAAGCGCTCATCACTTCAGAAAAGAGCACCAAGAGCTTTCATGAGACCCCCATTGGAACCACTTGTTCTCTCTTCACAAGTTATGAGCAGCTGTCTAATTTGGAGTTTAGCTTTCAAAAAGTTCAAATCATATACAGTAATGAGGAAAAAAAAATAGTAACTTTTGCTATGCTGTATGATGTTGGTAATGAATAATTTATTATTTTCTTTCACAGTTCTTGATTTTCAGTGCAATGTTGTTCTCTGCTTGTTCTGCACTTTGCCAGACTTGTACTTAATTCTGATCTTACGGTATTCTCCCATGGATCTGGGCTCCCTATTTAAACTTGAAAAAAGTCTCTCTTCAGCTTTCTTGTACTCTCCTTAGGTACTGGAAGTCTGCAATCAGGTCACCAGGAAGATTTCTTGTAGATCACTTTTCATGTTTCTTATGATAATTACCCTTTTTCTTCTGCTTCATCAAGGAGAGTGCTGTCATGCTTTTATCCATAGGATTTACACACACACACACACACACACAATCACACACACACACACAATTGTTTAGCTTTTCTCCATCTTTTCTGTAATTTTGTATTTTGTTTTAATTGCTTAATCAGAATTATCTTCATTCTTTCCTGACTGATTTTAGCACCTACTTTTTACTTAATGAATAATCTCAT
>JAWWLT010000040.1:16930171-16942758 GCA_035040995.1 Premnoplex brunnescens
TCTCCCCTTTTGGGCACAGCCGAAAGACATTTAACTGTTTGTTTTGCCGTTTGGAGTTGAAAGAGGTTTATTACAAAGTGTTGTTGTTTGGTTCTTTCTGAATATAGATATATATAGAGAGGTATGTGTGTATATCTGTGTATTGTATTTAAGAACTGTTATCCTTTCATACATTCATATATATATTTTAATTTTTTTTTTCTAATTAAAATTCTGTTTTCTAAATTTAAGGAGAGGGATTCTTTTTTTTTTTTCTTGGTCAACATAAATATCTTAGTTCTCCCCTCGAACTAAGACAGCTGCTTAAATCAATTCTATCATTATGCCTGAGCACTGGTGTGGTGGAATTGCTTCTAAAGGTGAGGCGCTAGTTCAGTCAGTTGGGATGGGTTGAATTAAATATTGCAGTCACTAATTTTTATTTTTTTTTTATTATTTCTGTTCATGTATAGGCTTTGATTTGTATAAATGTATTTGAAAGGCATCATTGTTCAGTAAGTACAGCCAGAAAAAATCTAACTTTTGGTGCCTCACTAAAGACTCAGTCTTGAAGCACACTGAGACTTGTCATGGCATTTTTTTTTTGTGAAGTGGCATTTCTGCTCTTTGAAAAATTAACTGAAGGCTTCAGGAGAGTGGTGAATAACAACAAACATGACTGAGCAACTGGTTTGTTTTGCTAACAAATCTTCACACTTCAATACAGATCATCCTTCAGGACTGCTCACTCTGGTATCTATGATCACAGAAAAAACACCCTCATTCCTTTTCATCAATATTAAGTATCAGCAGTCAAAAATAGACATTGAACTAAATTGCTGTTAGAAACCTGATCAACCATTCATGTATACTGGGCTTTACCAGTTCTATATAAGTTTCAGGTCAAGAAAAAAGGAAGAGGAGAAAGGAAATATGAATTGCCTCTTACTCTCTTCTACCTTGGAATTCAAAACACAGACAGAATGCTGCATAAACTTGTAGTTTCACAGCACAACAAGATCAAACAATTCCTCTCTAATTTGCTTCCTCTTTCCCCATACACATTTTTCTTTGCCTATTTTGGTTTACCTCTGAAATTCATAAGATACTGTGGTGGGCTGATATCTCACTCCCATTTGTTAAAATACATATTTGCATGCATCTATATCTTCATGTTGGCTATTTTAAATGTTAAAACAGCTTAGGAAAAGGCTTGATAAAGATTAGAAGTTGTGTAAAGGGCAGAGGTAAAGAGAGCAAAGATTAAGTATCATTTAAAAATACAGGCCCTCATAGATATTGTTTGAAACAAAAGTTCTGAATTTATAGTAGTCAGTAATAATGCTGTTACCGGAATTTGAATGTTTCTAAATCTGTAGTTAGTGCTCTGAGCTATATGAAATGCCATAGGTGCATGTTACTTTGGAGCCCAACAATGGCAATTTACATGCTAGCCTTAAAACTTCATTGATTGTGAATGAAGGCATGAAGGTGCTGGAAGATCTCAGAACATCTGCAATGACTGACAACTCATGCTGACACATTCAGTAAAGCAGAGAATGGTAGGAAAACCTTCTTCTGCCACTTTATAGTTAGGGCACAAACTCTATTTATTCTATAATTTACTCTGAATAGAGAGTAAGTCAGTGTGTTGGTACATTAAGATCTCAATGAAAGATGGGTTGTAATGTAAAGTAAGGCAAAAAGCAGGCACTTGACATCTTTAAATTCATAAATATGTATGAATTTAAAAGATACATCACAATTCAGAAAAATACAGATTAGAAATAAATACTTAAGAAACTACTAATCTCTGAGATTATTCAGACCCAAAGGCAATTTTGTTTACACTTTCACCAGAGCAAGTTATTTTGATTCACGTATTCATAGAAGAATTTCATTTACTGTACCCATTTTGCCAGACTTACATTCAAACACAAACTGCAAGTCCATAGGAAATTGCAAAGCATATAAACACTTATACAAATGTCTCTGAACACTATGTATCCTCTTAGCAAATACCTTTCCTAAGAGACATTGTGAAACAAGATACCGTTTGGGTCTGTTGCACAAAGGAAGCTTATTCTTCCAGAATGTTTGCCTTAAGTGAAAATACAGAGTAATTATTCCAAATATTTACATTAACTTAACATTTATAATATATCTATGAATGCAAAAAGATTTAGGTTTAGATTTAGGTTATTTATAAACCCTTGACTTTCTATTGATTACGATATAGTCTAATGGATGTGTAGCATAATGTGACTAATACTTTTTACCTTTTAAACTGAAAAGTTGTTTATATTTTCAAGGCTTCTGCATTGAATGCTAGAAGGGGGAATAAAGGTACAGAATGATCTAAAGAAAAGTTCATGCCTGTCCAGGTGTATGGACAGAAAAAGAAGGGAGGACACTTGGAGTGCAACTGATTTGAGTCCACCCTTCTACATATATACGACAAGAAAGGGTTATATAGATTACCTATCTGACAAGATGTGGGGGATTATTATGGGTGAATTATGTTCACTTAAGTTTAGATATCTGCATCTAACTTCTTGCCTCAGGGTCCCACTACAATCAGTGAAGATTCAAACAATAAAGTTTTAAGAATGACTCATCTTACTCTGAGGTAGATATTTAAAAATTGTCAGATAATCAATGTGATTTTTCTTTCTTTAACAAGAACACAAAGCAACTACTTCTTATGGAGATATCAGAATTTTAGATGTGTAAATCTAAGTATCATAAATCCATTAAAACAAACAAACAGAACATAAAGGAACAGGAGGTAAAAAGCAAAAATCAGATCTCAGTATCTGAAGCACACTGGTCATTAGAATTTGCCATGGTTTATACAAATCCCATTCTACCCTGTTTAAACGGTCTTAAAGGGTAATTATTTTTACAGAGTACCTGGATAGAGATACTGCTAGTTTCTGATTATCTCAAATGTGACTTTTCAAGGTAGAAATTCTCATAGATTTTTTCCCCCACTGAAAACATTATAAATATTTTCTAGTTTAGTTATTTAAATTCTGTTTCATGCTTTCCCTGGTCAAAAAAAATCCAAAACCACAAAAAAAAACAACAAAACAAAACAAAACCAAAAAAACCCACCACCACCACCACCAAAACCAACCCCCCAAAAAAAGCTGAAAAAAAACCCCAACAAAAACAGAAAAAAAAAGAAAAAAAAAAAGAAAACACCCACTCTGAAAAAGAAAATCAAAGTTTCTTTTCTTGTTCATTTGTGTGTATACTTTATATGAAAACTAAAAGTCTAGTGTAGAAATTGGGCTCTCTACTAAGTGGTGAAATCACTCAACATATAACAGTTTGCAACAGCCTGGGATCTGGCCCCATGGTTTGAGTTTGATTTTGCATTTTTAATTAAGTTAAAGTATTAAGTTAAATGATGAAGAAGAGACAATTTGCAGACCTAAGCAATTGTTATCAACCACAACATATTTTGAAAGATTGACAATGTCTTCAGCCATCTCTTGTGCAAAGTACTTTATTAATTGTAATTATTATTATTCATCCAGGTACTTCCAGGTTCCTCTGTCATGAGTATACTCTTTGACCTAGGTCATGACTGCTAAATCTGCAAGTCAGTATGAGGGAAGATGTGCACTTACAGCATGGTTGAGATGTATGAGCACAGCTGCCTGTGCGTGATTCTGAAAGCTTAATCAGTTTCAGTAAATCTCTTGCATTCAATTATGGGTCACTGTGTGCTATTTATATTGACCTCTTTATTGAAGAAAGCTATTAAAGTTGGTATGTTTGTGCACTTCACAGTAGAATAGTGGAGTGAAGTTTGTTGGAAAACGTGATAGAAATGGGTGGGAAACCTGGATAACTCAAGACCTGAACAATATAAATTTATACAGAAAATTGCAATTATACTGTACTGAAGAAAAACACTATATATGCTGTAATTGCTTAAATCAGATGTATGCAGTATTTAACGTCGCTGACTCAGAGAAGCAGGTCAGTTTCCTACAAGTAATGGAAAATATTTGTTATGGTGAATTGAGGTTTTATTTTAGACAATCTTGCTGGGCCTCCTGCTGGTTCTAAAGATCAGCTGTCAACAGAAAGGGTGAATTCGTGAAATACACACTCACCTTGGTAGAGCAGTAGATATAAACACAGAGGGGTGCAAACTCTGTTTCCAAAGCTGTGTGAGAGAGTAGACTACTACCACACAAGTTAGTGTAGTGCTGCCAGGTGCAAGTTTCCAGTCAGTAGTCTTGGTTAATGGAAACATCCACATGAAGCAGGAAAGGTATCTGACATTACTGAAAAAAATCTACGGGGAACTGGGGCCAAGGTTGCAGAATAAAAATGCTGTGTGGAAAGAGTAAATAACACATGACAAAATAGAAACAGATAAGAATGTAGAGTTGCAACTACTCTGCAATACTGCAGAATTTTAAAATACATCTACTGAAGAGAATAAAATTTGCTTGTGACTGCATTTGACAGATGAAAAAACGAGTTTAGAAAGAGAAGTGGGAGTAAAACTGAGCTAATGGACTAGGCCCATTTTCCAAGTTCTTTGGAAGGGAGTCAAAGAAAAATATCACTGTGTCTCAAACATTCTGACTGTTATGACAGGAAAGATATGAGGGTCCCGCAGACATGGGGCAGAGCTGTTCTGAGCCAACTTCCTTACTCCACTTTGAGAACTGTGCTCAGCCTCTGCCAACTCACTTCCCCGAGGAAGCTCAAAGGGCTGGCTGTGCATGCATGAACAAAAAGGCACAAAAAAATCTAGTTTACATAAGAGGTGTGCACCAGGTTAACGATGAAAGGAACCAAATCAGGCCTCCTTGCTCTCTTTTTGTTTCTTCTCTCTTTCACTCATTGTTTACCTCAGTTCCAAACCGCCTGTGCAGCAGAACCAACTCAGGATCTCAAGACTGGTGATATTCTTTATTTTCTCTCTCCCTTTTCAGTCTTTATTTTTCTCCCCTCTTGTTTTACCTTGGCAAAGCACAGCTATCATTTTCTACCCTGTACTCCATCCTGAACTTTGTTGTGGGAGTGGAGAGCTTGTGGAAGTGTGTTGTGGTTTGGTAGCCAGTACCTTTGAGCAGTGTCGTGTGAGGAGTTGAGAGCTTATTGAACTCTACCATACAAACTTAAGGGCTTGTTAGCCTCTACTTGTAGAAGTGTATTGTAAGAACCTAAGGGCAGGTTAACCAACACCTTTTGAGGCTAAACTGGTTGCCAAAGTTATGGTGACTCTACAATAAATCACAAGAGTTCCCTGACATGTTGTCTGGTGTCTTTGTTCAGCCTGATGAGAACTTACAAGGTACCTCACGGCGCCTGCCAATGGGGCACAAAAGGAAGCACCAGTGAGGACAGTGATAAAAAGGCAATGCAACACTGTTCTGAGGTGTGGTACAATGAGCTGCACAACTTCAGGCATGAAGAGCAATTGGATTCATGTTTAGCACATGGTTTGCATGGAGTAACATCCATGCTGGCTTCTTAGAAGAATGGCAGGCATCTTCGGACATTACCTTTATTGCTATTATTAATAATTTATTTTAAACCTTTGTAAACATGTAAATAGATCTCTCCTCAGGCAATCTAAAGTCACAGGCATTGGAAATGATACCAGCCTTCGCCTTTTGGGTAAGAAATACTATGTCTACACATTTTAATACAACCAGAAAAATTAGCAACATCTGATTTCAATAAAATCAATAAAAATAGCAAATAATTTCATAAAAATTATGAACTATGGCTTCCTAATATGCCCTCAAAACCTTCAAAGATTTAGTGAACCACTTCATCTCTTTGGACTAAGTGGCGAAAACATAATACCCACAGTTTATAATTTTTAATATTTATCCCGTAAAATAGTGTTTCTAGGACATAGTGTTTACTTGTAGTTTTGGTTCCAAATGATTTTATATTACTATCATAAGACTTCTTTTCCAAAATGCCCAGCTTACATTCCTGTTGTAAATGTGGTTCTGAATGTTATACAAATATTAGAGTATGAAGACTATATAATCTACCCACTTTCTCCTGCGTATGAAGGACACAGTAGATTTTTTTTTTTTCCTAGCCATCAAAAGTGGTGCATACAATATATAGCAGCTACTGCAACATGTTATTCAAATGACATGCAGTTCAAATTTTAAGTATACACCTTATACATAAACTACACCATGATTAATGTAATTGATTGTTGTGGAAATTAACTGTGTGAGAAAAATCATTATTATTTCAAAGCTATGATAGAAATACTTCTCTTGTTGCATTCCAGAATTAGCATTTTAGACCCATTATGGGACTCTGGACCTAAGAAAGCTATCCTTTTCTTTTCTTTTTTCTTTCTCTTTTTTTTTTTTTTCTTTCCACGAGAGTTAATATACCTGCCTACAAATTAATTTGAATATTGTAATAAATATTCCCATGATATTTCACTCACTAAAACAGACTGAACTGATAGTGTTGATGTGCTTGTAAAGAAGCAAGACTTCTGCATACACTAGAAATCTGAAAAACAATGAATTTTCAGCATTTTAAAAAAAGAAACCACTGAAATACAGTGACAACATCTGTTTGCTTAACAGCTCTTTTGAACTACCATGAAAGTTAAGTAGATACAGTCAGAAAATTATATGTAATAAGGAAACAAATCATGTTCTGGTTTTTAAAATGTGAGTATCTAGTTCCTATTCAAGTGTTTCTTTCTCATTCAAATCTGTGAGTGTCATGTAGTGAGAACTTCAGTTGTAGTAGTTGTATATAAATCCTTACCAGAATGAGAGGATGCTGGTTGCATGAACAGAGATTTTTCCGTTTCACAGGACATTCATCTGAGGGGTGAGAGGGTTATGCTTATGTCTCATTCTCTGATATTCTACTGGAAACTTCTGGCCTTGATTTGCAGCCATGAATCTCTTACATCCTTTTTTTCAGAAACTGCAATGAAATAGTGGGTTCCTAAAACAACTTGATCTGTGTGGTTTTTGGGTTTTTTTTTGGTGGGATGGTTTTTTTGTTTGTTTGGTTTGCTTTGTTTTTTTCTTTTTTTTTTTGTTTGTTTGTTTGTGATTTTTATTTGTTTGTTTGTGGTTTTTTGTTGTTTTTGCTTTTTTTTGTTGTTGTTATTGTTTTTCAATTGATGTCTGGTTTTCATCTGGAAAAGCAATAAGGGTCTAAATTGAAAGGGACTGACAGAAGGAGGACTGACATTCTAGGAGTAAAGAAAGCTAACTGATCAGAAAAAGGGGACTGAAAATAAGAGGTTTGGAGGTGATTCTGATGGATATATTTTTAAAAATGTCTTTCAGTTTAATATTACCATCTTCAAAATTCTTTCTCAAATGCAACCTGACTTTGAAAGCTCCCAAAATTCCTGAGAGATCTGCAGCCTCTCAGTCTTACATTCAGGATGAATATCTGAAGATATTGAAGTTTAAGAAACAGAAGCAGAGTTATTCAAAATTATCTACTTATAGAAATATAAACTCCCAAATCACATGCAGATTCTTTGCCTGACAAAAGGAAAGTGCACAATCATTTCAGTTCAGCTTCTGATGCAGACATGTCACTCAAAATTCTTCACATTTCACTTCATTTGACAGTTTTTATTGGCAATTTGACACTTACCCTTAAAAGTGAGCACTACAGCTCATGGATCAGGCTTATCAGAAGGGAAATCTCTTCACAGCTGTGATTGAGCACTGTCTGAGCTCTGACTATTTCAGGGACATTACAGGAATTACACTTCAAGGTTATAAGTATAGACACATATATTCAAAAATTTATAAAGAGGATTACAGTGCATCTATGATATCAATTCAGATGTCATTACATCAAATAATATAAATAATATAAAGTATACACCTTGAAATTATCTCCGTTGTATTTTGCTGGTTAATAAAATCATTCATGCATCATTATTTTGATTTCCCTCTCCTTTGTGATGTTACATAAATTGACTTCTTTATTCAGGTGCACAGTACCGTGACATATTAAACCTGGGTTTGACATTTCTAGAAAGAATAATGAAAATTTGTGGATGGGAAATATGGTATCTTTCATGCTTATTTAGAGCAATGCAGCTTGTGTGAATTGTTGTTCTACTACATTCACCTTTCACTTCATGTGTTACAAATATTACAGGAGACAGATATTTTCACACATTAATTAGCAATTAAAAACCTTATAAATAAAATCAATTCATGAAACCTTGTCTTATTAAAATGCAAACTATTATTCCAGATGACTTTTAAATAAGAAATGAACAGAAATGTTGAAGACTGACTACTAACCATGCAAGAACATCTTCAAAAACAATTTGTTGAATATTAATGAACTGAAAATGTCATTTCTAGTCCAATTACTACAAGTAATTATTTTTTTTTAATTATGGAGGAAGTGGAATTTTAATAAGGTCAATTTTACAATTACAGTTTTGAAAAAAATCCTAATTGTATTGTCATCATCTTATATAAAAAAAAAAAAAAATGGAATCAACTCAATAGCATCTGCTGAACTTATGTAAAGAAAGAGAAAATATTCTACTAATACATTTTAGTGAGATAAGGTTTGATATTAATACAGATAGTATTTTGGCTATGTAAGTATTATAGTAGCAAAAAAGAACTAATGCCATTACATTGAAAAATATTTTATACTAATGATTAAAAGCAGAAAAAAATTACTTTTTATGTTGAAATATTTATTGTGTAACTGATAAGTTTACTGATATCAAAACAGTTTCTTCCCACCTTGGACAGATGCTACTTTTTAACAATATTTGGTCTAACTGCAGTTTTTATAACAAAGGTCAATTGTTTGCTGCAAACACATAATTAAGTCAGGATTGTATTATATCTGGAAATCTTAAACTCGTGGATCAATACATTTATTCACCTTGTTATTTATCTTCGAGAAAATATCTCTTTATTGAGTTCTTTAATGTAACTTTAAAATTGCTTGTAATTCAAGCAATTTCCAACTTTAATATAGAATGAAAATTTTATTGAACAAATTTAAAATTTAATTTTGCATTAAGACAGTCTAGATATAGTTAGCATTGTCATTGCAAGCTAAATTTTTCTAACCATGTACAGTGTGTGCTCTCATCTCACCGTGCAAATAAAATTGTAGGTCCAATTTTGTGGTTTGTTTTTTTGCTTGTTTTTTTTTTTTTTTCCGTTGCTTGCTTCGTTGTTGGATCTTTTTGTTTGTCTGTTTGTTTTTAATGCAGCTGGTCATTCTGTGAAAGGACTAAGTACATAGTCAATATATCAGTAGAGAAATACCCTCAGATTCGCAAATTTTACTACAAAATTTTCATTGTTATAGAAAGGCATCAGTTCATGAAATCTATGACAATTCCAGCTGTTACATTTATAACTAACATTTCTTCATTAAGAATCATTAAGCCTTTACTGATGACATGAAAAGAACAGTTAGCATCATAGTACCATTTTTCTGCACAAAAGCACATTATTTCTTATTTTATCATGAGTGGATCTAGCAAATTGTTTTGTTTTGGTTTTAGTCCTTTCTACAAGAAAACTGCTGTCACATATTCCTGTAGTCTTTGTATTAAAATAATTTAGATCCTTCATTCTTTCTCATACACTGTGTGCTTTAGACTTCTAAATTATTATTACACCATTTTTTGGAACTTTTACTTCTCAATTTCAAAACCTTTTCTTTTTATTTTTTTTTTGTTTTTTAATGTAAAATTTCACAGAACAGTGGCCCAACTGAGACCTTTATATTACAAAAGTAATTGTTGGGGGTTTTTTAACCTAGATTCTTGTCCTCTGGATAATTTGCAGAACCACTAATTAAATTGTATCCTAATTGTTGCAGACTTTTCTTAAATTTTCAATAAGGTGACAAGTTCCAGTTATGTCTTTTGAAGTTCTTATAACCTTTCCATGTTTAGTATTATCCATTCTTCCATTACTAATTTGAAAATTGAATTTGTCTGGTGCAAAACCAATCCCTATAGAAATCCATCTGACATATCCTGTAACTCTTGCTTAAACTTTGAATAGATGTTTCTCAGTAATTGCACATCTCTTTCTACTGAACCATCTACACTATATGATAGTTATTTGCTTATGAAAGTGTCTAATAAAAAAAGCATCATAAGGCTTATTATCTGGCAAAATATGTTACATCTGTCTCTTATCCTCTTTCAGATAGAAAAGAAGGGCTTTTTTATTTTTTTTTTTTATGATTATAACTAAAGAAAAAAACATCTTACCGAAATAAATTACTACTAGGTCACAAAGTAATAGATTAACATTTGTCTTTAATAAATAAAGGAAATGGATTAAGAAAGAAATCTAAGAATCGGTAGCACATAATCCCAGGATTATGTAAAGCATTTGTCTTGCAAAGATAACACTTTAATTAAAAATATGTAAACAGTAAATTAACCAAAATAATTCTCTAGACTCTGTGTGTGTGTGTGCATCTGATATTCACACTCTATTCATCCAATCTTGCTCATGAAAATTAGGATGAGGTGTTTTCTCAATTACAGCTTTGATGTCCTCTAACTATAAAAGTGAACAAAGTAGCAGCAGCAGCATGCTACCGCAGCTTGAAACTTGTGCTTTAGTAGTTCAGCTGGGCAGAAAAGACATTCCAGTAGCAAAAACTTCTAACTTTGCAGCTGAAGTTCATTTTTAAGTTTTAAGTTTTAAAACTTTATGCCACATTTTTTATTTATCATGTTATAGGATACTCTGCAGGTAAACTGTTCAACAAACTGATAGTTCTTACCTTGTTGAAGTTCCACTGTTTAATCAGATGTCTTTGTGCCTTTATAGTGCACAGTCTGTTATAATTGAAAACAAGACAGTAAAAATCATATTTTTAAAAGAAAATGTAACTGACTATTTTCCTTTTACAAGAAAAGGGAATTGGAAACCCAAACAGATTCCTCCCTAGTGACTCCTCATGTGTCACGAAGACAACAGTCTGCCCAAGATGCAGCCTAAATGTCTGTGATTATGAATCTGGGCATTTTTCAACCATGTTACTTGACACCATATTAAGCTAATAATTTGTAGGTGTCCAGAAATTTAAAAAAAAAAAAAAAAAAAAATTCTTTTTGAAAAGAGTAGAGATTAGAGGCAGGTTTTGTGCCCTTTTAGTCCCAGAAAGTAAGACCTTGTAGCAGACCCCAGGATTACTCTGGATTTATGCTCCTTGGAGATTTTTGTAGATTGTAATAACAATTGTCAATGGCCAACTGATGATTGTTTATTTTAATTTTTGTTTGGCTTGGTAAAATTGTTATAGAATTTGAATATGCATACTCACATATGTATGTATATGTGTGTGTTCCTTTTGTGACACGGGATTTGTGTTCGTCATTTGTGCTAATGACATTGTTGCATACTGCACTTGTAATTAAACTTAAACCAGCATCTGAAAATGTTTACAATTATTAAAATAATTTTGGTTTAGAGTTTCAGTTTATGAAGATTCTAAAATGAAACCTTACTTTATGGAGATTTAATTGTAATGTGTAAGTATATTCATATCTTTCTGTCTAAACATATTCATACAAAAAAATCTGCTGAGATGTACAGTATTATCTCTTTTTTTTTTATCAGGGCACCCTTTTACAGCACAAGTAGATGCTAGTAGCATAAATGTAAAATACAAATTATGAATGGTTAGAAGTTTATCTATCTCACACATAAAAACAATGTATACAGTAATAGCAAACATGACACTAGAATTAATTTTAAATTTTTACATTTAGACTTATATTTTTAAGTATCATACTGAGAGAAAAGATGAAAGGAAGAACTAATATATACCCTTGAGAAAGACTGAACTAATACCGTGTCTCGACAAAATCTTTAATGTGTCAAATTAATGGTTATGCTCTTAAGTCATATCCCAAAATGGATACAGGTTCCTGGAGCACAGGGTGTCTTTACAGTGGCTGGAATTGTATAAGTACCTAGGACAAAGCCTATACAATGAACAGGGAACAAAAACTTGTATTAGGTTTCAAAATAATTAAAATTCCATTCATTTCTTAATTTAGATTTTTGAGGGAAGGATATATGTCACAGCCTTTCCTAATTCAGGATCTGTCATTCAGAATTCTCATCAAAGATTGAAATTTTCAGCTCCATATTAGAACGGGTGATCAGATTTCACATTCCCTTTTTTCTTCCTTTAAAAAAAAAAAAATCTAGATAAAGACTGACTACTTCCCTTTTATCTAACTTTCCCGCGTCTTGTGTCTCCCTATCTTGTCAATGTGACTTACACCTAATTCAGACACATTTCTTTTGGGAGAAGATGGTAGGGAGTCCTCATGAAATTTTCAAAATCCTGAAGGAGAGCAGGCAAAGTACAGATCAGTTTAAGCACCTACTCACTGATCTAGAAAAGCAATCCCCCCTTCTCTGGCATTATTTTATTCTTCATGTAACAGTCAAAAGTATTTTATGAAACTGCTACACAAACTTCACAAATAAGAATCTGTAAAAAAAGAAAGAGAGAAACAGAAGAAAGAAAGAAAGAAAGAAAGAAAGAAAGAAAGAAAGAAAGAAAGAAAGAAAGAAAGAAAGAAA
>JAWWLT010000040.1:16952098-16979915 GCA_035040995.1 Premnoplex brunnescens
TGACTTTAAATGTCTATATCACGAACTACTATTTTTTTATTTTTTATTTATAGAGTATTTACATCTCTGCTTTCCATCTTTCCAGAGCTGGTAGTTTTGTGCTAAGTACTCTGTAGGGGATTTAGGTATTTTTCTTGCTGAGTCATAGGACAGTTTGAAGTTTTGTCATAAAATTCTGCATATGTAGTGGAAAAGGTAAAAATGAAGGCTCATGCAACATCTTTAAAACCAACCAACAACACAAACAAAAACTTATCAAATTATATTTAAATTACTGGATACAATACATCAAGAAACAACCAGAAAAATTGCCCTAAACAGGGAAAAATTATATTGATATGATATTATTAAAGCCATTAATTATACTTCAACTTTCAATTGAATTACATCTAGAAATGAAAAGTTACACTTTACATATTAAGTTTATGTAGCTATGTTTAGTAGTTGTCTTCTAATCTTTAGGGATGTGTTTTCTTAAGGTTTATAAAAGCTGAAAATTGATCTGTCTAGTAACAGTATTGCAGGAATTAATTCTCACCTTACTTTATAAGAATTATAAGAAGTAAATTCTCTGCTGGCCTAGCTTCATTTGAAGTCATTGAAATAGTGTCAGGAGAGAATGTGGCAGCGGTTCCAAATGTATTTTGTTATTATTTTGACAACCACTAGGTATTTAATTTCAAATATGTTCTGTTCTCTACCCTCTTTTTTTCTCATACTAACATCGTAAATTTCAAAGAATGGTTTATTTTTCTTGGCTAATTTATGCAGTTTTGCAGGCCACTTTTAGTTTGTTAGACTCACAATTAGTCTACTTATTTTTCCACCAGTAATTACATCCTGCCTGATTCTGTTACTATCTTTGCACTTTGCATAAGATTTTTAAAATAATTTATAATACTGAATTTTTATCCAATTACACTGTGGGTGATTCTTCTTCATTAGTGTATGCAGTGATGTTAAGTGCTGTCTCTATGTCTTTGAAGCTTTTAGAAAAGTAATTTCCCTGTCTGCTTTTCTAACATCTGTGTGGTGTGTGTGTGTGTGTGTGTGTGTGCGTGCGTGCGTGCGTGCAAGCGTGTGTCTGTATGTATGTGTTGGTTGTTTTACCTTAATTGTACAATGTGTTATGAGATTTAAAGTCTCATCTCATTAGAGGTTAACAGTATTGAGTGTTATTTCAAAACACCATTTAGAGATTATGATTTGAGCTGTATACTCAAATAGCTAATTGTTTAACCTGACATTTCTCATCTATATGAAGGAAATGGATAAGAAATCTGACCTTTATTTGAATAATAATTCCATTAGAATTTCCCACACTAATCATCATCATGTTGTACCAGACATTTACTTCTGTTACATACTTACATGTGGCAGTAACAATGAGAATAACAATATTTGTTATTTTCTAATTGTGTTTCGGTCCACAAGGTAAAAAAACAAAAATATCTAATGAGGGTTGCAAATCATCTGCTAAGTTTCCAATACAGTTTTCTAAAAATAATGGCACTTCTCTGCACTCCATTCCAGGAATCATATCTAATCTCCATGGTCATTATATATATTAATTCTATGGAATACAACTCTGCAACACTAGAACTGTAGGGAGTGGCCTCTATCTGGAGGATAGAGGAATATATGTTGTCTGTAGGAGATGGGCATACCGGTGAATGACCTGTGTTGAAAAATGAAGAAGCTGGAGAAGATCAGCAGACTGTCTCACCTCTGGTGCTACAGAGGATCTTCTCTAAAACCCCTCAGCCTCAAGGGCCTGACTTCAGAATCCTGAAAGGAACAAAAAAGATAAATAGTAGGATCACACCTCTGGACTTCGAGAGAAGACTTTAGTTTGTTCAGAAACCTGCTTATAAGAGTTCAATAGCAGAGGGACCTGGAGTGAAGAGCAGTCTAGAAATTTTTTAGTTTGGGTTTTCGTGTGGGGGTGGGTAGTGGAGTGTCATTTTGTGTACATGCCTGCATGTGTGTTTAAATTCACCTTCATGAACAAGAATGGTCCGTCATCATGATTACTTTATCAAACAAAGATGACAGGAAGTTTGCACAGATTAAAAAAGACCTACTCATTGAATTCAAATATAAGAAAAAAAAAAAAAAAAAACAATATATGGAAGCAGGAGGAATACAGAGACATTGTTTGACCATGTGGGGATGTGGTTTAGAAGGTTAAAGCCCATCTGATATTGAATCTGGCAAGGTTTTTGAAGGGTATTGGGAAGGGCTTCTACAGGTACATCAGCAGTAAAATGAACTTTGTAAAATGTGGGCCCCTGGCTGAATAGGGCAGAGGACACGGCAACCCAGGAATTGGAGGTATTTACTATCTTGGCCTGTTCTTTCACCTTCATCTTTACTGGTAAGGTTTGCCTCTAGAAGCCTCAGGGTCCTGATATCCACGGGTAGGTCTCGAGCAAAGACAGACTTGCAGGAGACTTAGACTGGATAATCAGAAACCCTCAACCATAATGCAAGTCTGATGTCAATTTATAAGACAGTAGATTCCATAAGGGAGACTGTTTCGTTATGACAAATATTTTAGCTATTTGTATAATTATGTTCAGGCAAAAGAAAATTGTTAGCTTTTGGAGAGCAAATTTATTCCTCAGAAGGACTCCAGATAAATGTACTGAAATAAAAATATGGGAATTATACATTCTTTTAAAAATTGCATGCTTTTTCAAGTCTCATGTTTTAGTAGTCATACAGAAGAGCTTCATGATACATATCTTTGTAAACAATTTGTCTAATTTCATCTATCACTTCATGACACCTTACAAGATACTTACATCCACACTACACTGTATAGTGATACACAATGAAAAGATATCTCATTTTTGAAAATCAGTGTTTAGTTTTCCACAAGAATTTCTATTTAAATTAATTAAATAAATGAATTAATCATGGAAAGTAATTTTCTTCTAAGTATGACAGAAGAAACAGTTTATTGCAGGAAACATTTCCTTCATATATTTGTTTCATCATTAGAACATATTAAAATTCAAAACAGCCCTGTCAAATAATTTCTTTCACAAAATATAGTGTCTTTAAGAAAAAACTTACATTAGAGAGCTTTTCATAAACCTGTTACAAATATTTCAGTAATTTAATGTCAACATTTTTCTTGATGGGGCTATTTATTCTTTTTAAATAAATAATAGTGTTTGTACAAATCATTGCCTACTAAAGAATTTGACAAGGCATTTTGTATTATTTTGACAATAGCTGTAACTAGATTTACAGAAAACAAAAATACTTATAGAGTTGGAAAGCTCCTTATGAAAAAATAATTAAAAAAAAAAGAAAAAATCTTCCTGTATTCAGGAAAGGAAAAACTAACTTGTGAAATGTGAAAAGTCTAAGCTTATTACACTAACAGACAAACTATATAGAGAGTAAAATATTTTTAATGGGAATGAGAATTAAAGGGGAAAATGCTATGGCCTTTAAAAATTTCCTAGGGTAATTACATTTAAGTACTATCTGAAGATTTATTTACAGGTACTACTCATTAAGTTTCTTTTTTCTATGTCAGTTTTGGATTTTTACATTACCTGATATTATTATGAGATTTTTTTTGTGTGTGTGTGTTTGTTTGTTTGTTTCCTTGTTTGCTTTTTAGTTTTCGGGAGGTTTTGTTTTGTTTTTTGTTTTCTTGGGGGGTTTTGTTTTTGTTTGTCTTTTTTGTTTGTTCGTTTGTTTTTGAGGCAATTAAAATGCTCCCATAATTAAATATATATTTAAAAAAAACCAAAAAACAAAAAAAAAAAAACAAGAAGAGAAAATATTATCTGGCCTTAAAGACAACTGAACCAGGAAGATTTCTTTCCAACTGATTTTAAGCTTATGTAGAATCTACCCATACATTTGAATTTTCTTTTTTTTTTCCACTGGCTTGTAAACCATAACCTTAAGGGAGGATATATTGAGATTTTGACCTTCAGGGATATAAGACTTTTAAAATTTTGATAGGCACACGTTGACAGGTAGATTTAGATAATTTGATTTTTAAATTAAAGTATTTATTTAGGTTTAATAAAAATTAAAATTAGATATTAAAAATTAATTTCATAATGATTATTTCACTTTTAAAGAAAGGCTAGAAACACAAAGCATTGGATATTAAATCTTCATACTATCTGCAGCCCTGATTCAGTTGAAAATCAGACTTTAGGTCTGACACAAGCCTAAGACTGAATCCTGATACCCAGTAGCCTGAGAGAACTTGAATTGCTTTATTTGGCAAGCATTGATTGCTGCCTTTGAACATCCTGAGAGGCATTAAGTCTCTTACTGGAGATGTCACGTTGTGAGGTCATGCTCTCCTCACCTTCTGCATTGGCCCTATTTAACTTATTATTACCAATCACCTACTTGGTGTTATCAACTATTCATAAGAATCCCCAGGTACTACAGTTTACATTTTTTATCTCTGAAGTGCGTGAGAAAAGCACAAAACTCATTAAACAGATCTAGTCATCTAAATAGCTTCAAGAGCTTAAATTATTCTTCCTGAAATCAGTTGGAATTTGTACTCACAACACTGTCTCCATATTTACCTTTGCAAACAATGTTAGAAAAGAAGAGAAAAAAACCAAACCCAATCCAATCCATACTATGGCAATTTTTGACATCAATTTTCATCACTTTAAAAGGGGCTCTCCCATTAAAATGAATGCTTCTTTTAGCTTGAGAGAATAACCAATTAAGTGCAGTGGCCACCATCAGAGAGTCACATGCTTAACTTGTTCCAAAAGTCTGAATTATACAGTGCAGAACTAAAGGCAGAATTACCCCCGAAGGATGCCACTTTAAGAGTTTCTGCCTTTCAGTTGTGCAAAAGTGATTCATAGTTTAAATTAAGAACTTCTAGAACCCTGCAGGGTGAAGTTACTTCATTGGCTTCTGTGATTCTCAGAAGTGATTTTTCTTTCTCTCAGTCTGTTCTGTAAAATCCATGGCAGACTTAAGCTTTCACAGAGGATGGGAAAACAAAACCTACACTGGGGCAGCTTTGAGAATAAAATCTGGGCGTGAGGTGTAACGAATGTTGCTAGAGTCCCTTTTGTGAACTATGCAGAAATATTCAGAATAATTTGCATCTGTTTCCCCCTGTTGATAGATAAAGGTGTTAATTCCTACTACTCTTCTTCCTACATTCTACCCACAGTGAAGATGCGTTCACTTCCTTATTAGCACCATAATGCACATGAAAACTGATGCATTACATAAATACTTCAAAAGTATCACTGGAGAGCAATGGAAAATATATTTTTCAGTGTTGTGCTTTGTTATAGTCTCCAAAAGAAAGTGTAGCAATTAGAGCTGTTGAACTGTATAGGAATTTTATAATGTTATTCACAAAATCTCGACTGAGGCAACATAACAAATGTATTCGTTGTGACAGAAAAAGTTGTACAACACTGGCATAACCTGCCTCCTTCCACACCCCCTTCCCACATTTGTTTTAGTCACTTCTCTGTTACACTATGCAGATCTTCTCAACTTCAATTTACACAGATGATCATTATATGGTTTTATTGAAATGGAATGAAGTTAAATGAGATGGGTTTTGGTTATTTTTGGTAAGCAAATCATCAGACATTCATTTCAGACAAATCTATTTTCCAACCTCAACTATTCAAAAACCTTGTGCCAAATATTCAGAAAAATGATGACTCCAAAAAGAGAATTCTAATTATTTTTGAAAAAAAAAAAACCTCTTGTATTTGTCATATGCTTTCAACCTTTTTGGATGGAACGGAGGTCAAATAGTTTTGCATAAATTTCTTCCTCTCCAAGAAAGTTTTATTTTAAGAAAGGTAAATGAAGGTAAAGATAGTATCATGGAGATGTAGAAACTGAGGTTTGGAGCAGGGGGAGAGAGACGAAGAATGTAATTTTAACACATATTTCTTAACACAATCAGTTCATAGTGAACTTGTATTTTGTTGTCTTTTCTCTTCTGCATACTTCTCCATTATCTCCTGACTCATCATTTTTGTCTAAACCATCCATCTCACACCATAACATTCTGCTACTTTTGGTTGCCTCTCCATTTATTTCTGTCTCCTAACATGACATAACTATAATTTTTTACATATCTTTGCTTTCAAGTGCATAGTCCCCCTTTTCTTTCTCTTGACATCTTATGAACTTTCCCTTTAATTTCACAAAAGGTCTTTCTTTTTCTGTATTTCCCTTGTGTGAGCAAATTCCAACATAAGATTTCCCTTTATATAGTGCTATTTTGAAATATTACCACCACGTCATACACTAAACTGTATTATTTTAATTAAGTTTTTCAGAAGCAGCAAAGTACAGATTCAAAACAAAATTTGTGAATTATATTTTCCACATTGTGATTTCTATTGCATTGCTATCTAAAAATATTTTAACACTAGGGTTTTTTTTTTCAGACCAATTTAATTCTCAGGTAAATATTTCATTCCACATAATAATTGTTAAAAAAAAGCATACCAGTCAAAATGAAATTATCTGCCTTTAGCAAAATGGTAGTGGTATACTGAAACATTACCTTCTTACAACTTAATGAAAATTATATTAGCACTAAATCAAGTATGAAAAAGAGTTGCAAAACAAAGCTGTGAAGCCTGTGGAGTACCATAGAATATTTGATTTTTAGCTATTCCACCAAAAGAGAATAAATAATATCTTGTTTTCATACTTATTCAGGACCTGTATCATTCTCAATAATATTTTGCTCCAACTCTGACTTTTGGTTTGTGAGCTGATGAGATGATCCTGTCATTATTCCAATTAATTTTTCTGTATCTGCATGAAAAAAGGCATTTATTATCTCTCAAAAATTTTTTTTTGTAACAAACAAAAATAATTAAAAAATAGTAAACATAATCAAAATAAATGATATTTCCCCCCAATATATTTAGAAACAGATTCCTCACTAGGATATAATATAGTATATATTTATGTAAATCACACAAAGAAAAATAAGGGAACTATATTACATTAAGCTCTTAGTATCTCCTTTGGAGAAATGCAATTGTCCACAGGGGTTAATCTTCTCCACTGGTAGGACAAAAAGGCTTGCTTGGTAACAAACTGTACCTCCCAAGAGTGTATTTGCCAGACTGAAAAAGTCATAATCATGAAAATTATGAGAACAATTCCACCCTCTCTACAAATTATGCATGACTATTTGGGATAAAAATATTCCTGAGATGTTTTCAGATAGGTTCAGACACCAGCTGTCAGGATATGACAATCTCTATACAATAAAATGGGGAATTCAATGAAGAATTAAAATAATAAACCAACATTTCTAAATTATACTTGCTAAAACAGAAGTTCCCCCAGTATATATGTCTTTTGAGCCTTGTCTTAACCTTTTAAAATTATCTTAAATCAGTTTTTAATGCTCTTCATTTAATAGATAAATATAAGACAGCTTTCAGGGTTGTTCTGTTGACTCATTCTTATCAGACAACAGAGCTTTAACAAAGTCCTATGGTTTGGTAAAACATCAAGTACATGATTATCACAGCACTTTTGGAAAGGGAAACCTTATCTTCTAATTCACTGTGCATAACCACTGATACAGAAGAGTGAAAGCTGTGTATAACAGGCTACTTCATCTTCCCCCATTTCCTACAGTATTTTCACAGACATGATGCCTGGCTCTATTTATATTGAGTGTCTGGACAAAATGAAGTGCAACAGAAATCTTCTTACAAACACATACACATAACTCATGTAAAGAAGATCAGTCACCAATAGCAGCAGAAAGCAGGACTCCTCACCACTGCCAAGGAAATATGGACACGAAAGCTAAGGACCAGGTAGAATTGGCTGGGAGTTTACAGTACAGAACTCTACCAAAGTAACTGTTCTTGTCTGTGCTTCAACACTGCATCACGGAGGCAGTATATTACACTTTCCTTAATATGAAGCTTTCTTTCTTATTACTGTGATTGCTGAGAATAAATAATCTAAATAGGGTATTTTTGTCTAAAAATATAAATTAATGGTCTAAACTTATTGCAGACTGGTAACTTGTAGGGAATTAATGGAAGAACCCATTTCTAAAGAATGATATGCATTAGGAACACTTAAATGCCTCTTTGTATTTATAGAGTGGAAGAGGACTTATGTTCATTTTCCTAATTACTTCCACCTGAGGATATTAAAGCAGTTCATAAGCTTGTATGAAGCCTCATTGCCCTATGTGAAGTAAATAAATACAGTTGTCCTCATTTTACTGTTAGGGAAATTGAGACTTTGGGAAGACTGACTTGAACTAATGTAGTGGGGGTGAAATTTTAGTCTATTGTGGAAGATTCCTGGGCTGAAGACAGCTTTGGCCTTGGAATGATGCAGTTGTGAGCATGGGAAAGAAGAGAAGAAGATTCCTATGGCCTTGCAGTGGCATGGGAAAGTAGAAGAAAGAAGAAAAACAACTGAGAAAAACAAGATGTGTTTTGAGTCTTACCAGCATGAGGAGAAATGTGAACTACCTATCAGAAGATGGTCTAAGGCTCATGGACAGAAATGCTTAGCTAATAGAGTGTGGCATGTGTATGCGTGGACAGATAAGAAAAGTATAAAAGGAAAGCTACCTTTAATAAGGTGGCTGTTGTTGCTGCTAGTTGTAAATATTCCTTGCCCCAAACCCGTGTGTGTGTGTGTGTGTGTGTGTTTGTCCACTGCCACGGTCTATATCATAATATTCTACCTTAGTAAAGTTCTATCACTCTTATTAGTTGAATATTTAATGCTGAAATTTGAATCAAGAATACTGAAGTTTGATATAAAGATATATTGCTAATGTGAAGATAAATTTTAAGTATTTAAACTATCCAGTAATTAAATATAGACAAATCCATAAAGATTTGCAAGAACTGTATTAGTTCACAACTACCACTAGATAATAATATTTTCTAAAAAAGAAAACAGAAAATCTGGTGAGGGTGGTTTAAATTTCATAAGTTAATAAACTGGATGTCTTCAATTTGTAATAAATCACTTGAGATATCTTGAAGAGCTTGCCTTTTAAAAAGATGTTGATCCCTTTAGTGTCCTTAAAGCTATGAGACACTCCAGCAGTGAAGCACCCTTAATTCCTCGATTGTTTTTTATTTTTATGTTTTTATTTCTAGTGTCTTTGGAGCAAATAATTCCTGTTTCGTGTAATGTTTGCACAGTGCCTGCCTCAGTGAAACAACTGAAGTGTAACAAGCAACATTATAAAAATTTTGCTATTAATCGGTATATCAACCCCTTTAAAATAATGTATTCTTTAAGACTACCTAACATTTACTTTTTACATTATTAATCAAAATAATGTTAAAACAATTATAAACAGAGCAATAATAATTATAATTACCATGTTGTACCTTATAATTGTCAATATTAATACACAGTAACATTTTTAATTTCAGATTCTACTAATAATATTTACAATTAGAAGCTTCTGACAAAAAGAAGGCATAACACTTTATTTTGGAAGACATTTTATTTTTAATTGGCCTATATAATTGTCTCCTTTTCCACTGACTTTGTTACTTAAAATTCATACGATTTTTATATCGGGTTCAGCTCCATCAGAGCATGATCATTTTATATTTCATACATGAAATATTAGCCTGCAAGCAATGCCATATTAACAGAAGCCTTTGTACTGTGTGAAGACTAAATAATTGATATTAAAACAAAGAAAGAAATAAAAATCATCACAAAACACCATTGTATTGTGGTATTGTCTTTTTAGGTAAAAAGCACTTTATTGCTTGCTTTTCAGTCTGTTTCAAATACTTTAGCTTACATTTAAAATATAATCCCTTACTTCTACCTAGTTAGAGGGAAGAAATATTTACCTTTTTTTTTTTTTTTTTTTTTTTTTTTTTTTTTCTCCTCATTTATAGTTAGACCTCCAGGATTCTGCAGAAACAGACAACCTTTCCTTCATGAGATAACATTAAAGTAACATTCTTCACACTTGGAAGATCTGTACGCTTTCAAGTTGCTGTCATTGTACATTCACCTGGAATCCAGCTAAAATAGGATGCAACACATTTTTCCTCTTGTGAAAGTCATAAACCAACAAAGTAGTGAATAAATATCAAGAGTGACATTGAGCTCAAAAAGGGAGAAAGGAGATGATGAGTAAACATTTTTAGCATCTTCCACATGTGATGCAGTTCTTCATTTATAGTTAAGAGTTGCACGGTTGTGCGCTGTGGATGAAATCATTATTAATAACAACTATAATTGATGCCTGAGCATGGCCTGCTTAGGACTTAATTTTTTTTTAATTTTATTTTTTTTTTTTTTTAATATTTGAAGTATTTGTCTCCTTCAGATTGTGTAATCATTCAAATTCAAATACACACTGAACTCTGAAATGGTTTTGTTCGTAATTTCAAATGAAAGATCACATAATTTTCAGAGTAAACCCTTTCAACTTCTTCACATCCTTCCTCACTTACACTAATATCTAGTATGTTTGGCAAGTAGTGGTAGGAACACACACACCTGAGTTGTTCTGATCCAATAATTAATATAATAATCCAGTGTCTCACAGATGTTTGTCAGACGTGATCTTCCCTTGAGTAGCTATTCTGGGAAAACTAGTGAGGAGAAGCAGTGCTCCCAGTGAGATTAAAAGTTGTATCAGCTTTCAGAAACTGCTGCATTTGCAGCCATCCATTTCCACAAACTGAGAAATTATTTGCAAAATTTTACTTGTAAAGAATATTATTATTATTATTATTACTTTTTTTGAGGGAGCTTGACATCAAAGAATGCTTCTAAGTATGACATGGTTCTCAAAAGGTGTGTCTTTTCCACTTTGATTGTAACTATATAGACCTGCATCAAAACCCAGCATTTTTCAAAGAATGATGTTTGCAATACTCAATAATGTGCCTGGAATGTTGTCTTGATGATGTCTTCCTTAAAAAAATACTGTTTCTATTACTATGTATCAACACGGCAAGGATGAAATTGAACTTGGCCAGTGTCGCTTGAGATCATCTTGTCCTCAATATATAATTTTTTTCAAACAGAGTTAAGATGTCTCTGCTGCAGTTATGCTGTGTTCTCTTATCTTGACATATTACATTATGCTATCAGTATTTACTCAGGTCTCTGATACCATTGTAGAACTACTGAATGTAGTATTCTATATAGCTTTAACTTTGCCCTGGAAAGCTGCTCTCTTAGGAAAAAAAAATAAAAAAAATTTGCTATAAATAGTTCAGGATTTACCTTCACTGTGGTAAATGTGCTTACCATTATGGTTATTAATGTCTTAGATTTACAATGTAAAATTGCAATAACTGTTGAGAATACCACATATACATAAAAGATTTTATAGAAGATGATAAAAAGTATAAGTTTGGAAGGAGGCATGTGGCTACATACAGATTCTAGAAAAACTGTTATAGATAGATGACCAAAATGTTTCTTTTTGTCTACTGAAAAGCAAACACTCAATTTCTTATTACTGTCTAAGAACTAAATTTTAAGACCTTGGAATACAACATCTCTCAATCAAAAAGGTGTTAAAATTTCTACAACACATAGCTAGTAATAGGTTGACTCTCAACCTTGTGGGCAAACCTCCTGCTCTTTTCCTTTGACACAGTAGAATTCAAGATTTGCTAGTATAATAGAGTTTTGGGGATTTCAAATCATTGCTATCTGCATGAACATAGGAGCAAATCACTTTTTTGTTTAGGGAATGAATATCACTGTGCACAATATGCAATTCAGCAGGTGTTTAGTAGGAAATAGAAGTTATATTTACTTGCAAACAGTTTATCACAGGAATTTTATTGGTTGGTAGCTTTCCGGATTTAATCCAGATTTCATACACAGCAAACCTCTAAAGCATTTGGCTAAATAGATTTATGTCACTATAGAGACTGTCAGGCCACTTTCCAGCATTAACTTGACAGAATGAGGGTGACCTCCTAAGACAGGAAAAATATTTAGAATATGAATTACTGCATACATGCTATGTTTGGAATTGCTTATATCCACACAACAACATTCTTTCTCAGCCATATAATGTGACAACAACACCTCCAATTCTTCTAATATTGGTTGCACCAATATTGTTTTGCACAGCATAGCACAATTTTAGAGAATGCATTGCATAATACAGCAAAGTATATTTTGATGTTTACCAATAACATTTTTCTTTCTTTCAGTTTTTTCTTTTTTTCTTTTTTTGTTTTGTATTATGAATTTTGAGGCTGGAGAATTTATTATTTTCTTTCTTTTTAGTTGGATATGTGTTAAGTGAGATCTGTACATTACTTGAACTGTTCTTGTTTTATCCTGTTTTAGGAACATTGCTACCACTATGTATTTACAGCATTTTGGAGAATGTGTACTTTTCACTGGGGTAAAAATTGACTGAGCAGCTGAGCCTAGAGAGTGGCAGTGAGTGCAGTTATATTCAGCTGGCAGCTGGTTACAAAGTGTTCCACAGGGTTCCATTTTGGGGCAGTTCTGTTTAAAACCTTTATCAATGATCTGAATGAGGGGATCAATTTCCACCCTCAGTCAGTTCTCAGATGACGCTGAGTTGCATGGGAGTGTTGAACTGCTGGAGGGCTGGAGGCTCTGCAGAAGGATCTGGAGAGGCCGGATCAATGAATCAAGGCTGATGGTATGAGGTTCAACAAGGTCAAGTTTTGACTACTGCACTCGGGTCAAAAAAACCCCATGTAGTGCTACAGGCTTGGGCAGAGTGGCCAGGAAACAACCTGGTGGAGAAAGACATGGGGGTGCTGGTTGACAGCAGTTGAACATGAGTCAGCAGCGTGTGTACCCAAGTGACCAAGAAGGCCACTGGCAAGCTGGGTTGTATCATCAATACTGTGGCCAACTACTGATTGGCAGTACTAAGGCAGCGACTGTCACCCTGTACTCAGCATTGGTGAGTGAGGCAGCATTTTGAATTCTGGGTTCACTTTTAGGTGCCTTGCTGCAAGAGAGACATTGAACTGCTGGACTGAGTCCAGAGAAGAGCAACAAATCTGGTCTAGAGCACAAGTTAAACGAGGAGCAGTTGAAGGAGTTGGGGCTGTTTAGCCTGGAAAAAAGGAGGCTCACAGGAGACCTTATTGTTCTCTATAACTCCCTGAAAGGAGATTGTAGACAGGTGAGGTGTGATCTCATCTCTCAGTCATGTAGCAACAGGACAAGAGTAAATGGCCTCAAGTTGTGCCAAGAAAGGTTTAGATCATATATTTGGAAAAAACTTCAAGGATAGGTTGTCAAGCATTGAAACAGGTTGATCAAGGAAGTAGTTAAATCACCATCCTTGGAAGTATTTAAATGATGTGTAGATATGGTCCTTGGTTTGATGATGAATTTGGCTGTATTAGGCTAACGGTTCCATATGATGATCTTAAGGGTCTTTTCCAACCTAAATGATACTAAGATTCTATGTCATTTTCAGTAAGTGCTCTTTGCCTAAACCTGGTAATTTGCAGACTTCACCAGGCATAAGAAGTGCATAAGCCTAGCAGATATGGCAGAGAAATAACTCCAGAAGCCTAATGCCACTCTGAAAAGTCGTTGAGGACCTGATATGTATCAGGTGATTCTCTGGGATAGTAGATACCAATGTTTCAACAGCTAATCTCCATTCCTGTAGTCAGCAAAGGGAGATGATATGCTTAGAGTACAATCCACCCAACAATGAGATGTGTCTAGAATGGACAGTATGGGATCAATTCTGCCCAGTAAAGAGGCTGAGCAATCAATTCCTTTGCCTAAAACCAGGCATCTAGTGCCATATTAGGTATCCTAGACTTCTCCTGTATCTTCTTTTTGTATCTCTACAAAAGAGCACTGGTTGTGCAGTATCTGTCAGTTGCATATGTATACCTAGGTGTCTCAAATGTCATGAGTCAATTAAATTTAAGCAACCCCGAACATCTTTATTAGGCAACTAATTTTCAGGTAAACTGAGAACAAACAAAATACATCTCATTTAAATGCTTGTGGGTGTAACTTTATGTAAGCTCATGTAAACTTATTTAAGCTCAAGTATGTGTTCTTCAATAGGAAAATAGCTATTTAGATAGTTTTCTATGAGCTGATTTCAAATTATCTTAGCTGTCACACTTCTAAACTGGTATACAATAACTTCCTTGTAGACAGCAAATACTGTTTGGTTGACTCATATGTTAGCAAATGTCATCATATTTAGCAGAACAATAGCTTTCCATATAGAGGTATTTTATACTGTGAATGTGCTAAATTCTTTTAGCATCTGATCAGGGAAAAGTGTAACTCTAAACATGTCTTCTTCTGCAAGGCAGCGTAGACTCACCACACACTTGGATGCCTTGGGGCTTTTTTCTTAAGACTTGTCACTGTGCAGTTTTCAATTACCCTGACACAAGAATTAAAAACAGAATGATGGACTCACCATTTCTTTGCAGTGTAGCAGGATCATCTAGTCACTCCTGTTGTGTAAAGAAGTGAAAAGAATAAGTTATGTTCTAAAAGATTAAAAAAGAAAAAATGAAAAGAGATGTGTAGTAATCACAATATCACAATAGCCACTAAGGTCACAAATCATTCCTTTTCTTTTTTTTTTTTTTTTACATAGATCATTTGAGTGTGTCCCTTTTGTATTTTCAGCCAAAAAAGCCCACCACAAAGCAAGTTTAAAATGATCTATAGACTGCTTATAAAAGCTGCCAGGACAAAATGATGACGAAGTCTAAGAAGGCTGCAAAGCCATAGAGCTCCATCCTATCAACAAGAAATTAATGTTAAAACTTGCTTAGCTACTTCCTTAGCAAAACTCGCTCCTGGGACTAGGTCAGAAAACTCTTTTACAGTCCACAAACTCTTCTCTGATGTGCAGTCTTGCTAGGTTCAATACAGAAAACTTCTCCATAGTATAGACTTTATTTTTTAAGAAGATGTCAGTAGCGAAAGTGAAGAGCACAGTCTCAAAGCTTGTAAACACACAGACACAAAAGGTAAATTCTAAATTTCACAATTTGTGTAAGAAAAACCTTTCAAATAGATTTTCCAGTCTCCATAATTTATGAATATTTATCATCTCTTTAGTTTTCCTCATTTTTTATAACTATTTGTAGGACAGCAAATGAATCAATAGTTCAATTTTTTTTTGTTCTTCCTATAAGTGTTATTGACATTATGTAAGGCATTCTAAGATATGTGATTACATGTGCAAGTGAGGGACTAGGAGAGACATACATTTGAATACAAAACCAACAGATGAAATGAGGCCTAAAAATAAAATAGAAGCAGATGGAGGCTCCTAGGAAAGTAATCCTGGTAAAACCTCATAGATTTTTCAGATGTTTTTGTCAGAGATTAAATAACTCTTTGCTTTCTAACTTATAGTCAGTTCATATTACATCTTTATGCTATCAGAATAATATGCACAGTTAACAGAAAAGCTTGTTTGCATGTCTACTTTTATGCTGCACAGCAAATTTTTAGTATCCAACAATAAAACTCAGACACTGAAGACTTGTATATTGAGGAGTTTTCACAATTGCAATCTCTATATGAAGCGGTGAAAATGTAATAAAATTACTTCAGAGAATTAAAAATCAAGGCAAACAAATTGCAATAGTGAATAAAGTCAAGCTATCAGGTTAAAATAAAAATAAAAAAAATTATTTCTCATAGTGATTGAAAATCAGCCAAATATTTAAACCACAAGTAATTTAGGCCCAGAAATTAACACTTCATCAGGGACAGTCTCAAAAGAAAAATAAATACAGAAATTATAAGAAAAAAATAATTTTCAAAACGACCAAAATAAACCAAAACAATGTCAAAAAACCCCATCACTTTTATAAAATAATCTCTTTCTAGTATGTAACTATTTAAGTGTTCTTATTATGTTGAACATATTTGCACTCCTCTAAAGAAATAAATTGTGTGCTTGAATACCTAAATGACCCTTGCTCATGCAATACCATTAATGAAAGTGATTACTCTCAGTCTGCATCAAATTAATTTCTTTGTAGGAAGAAATTGTTAGAAATCAGGGTTAACTTTCTTAACAATTGAGTTGTGGACTTCAGTTCAACTGTCAGAAAATGTGAAAGCAAATCATTATTCTGAGTGTTTCTGAGCAAATTTTACAGGGTTGTTTTATACAGAGGTTAAACAGAAGCTATTAAGTGAAGACTGGCACTTTCTAAATTATATTGGGTTTATATTTAATATAAGCATATAACTTGGTTTTATTACTTTCTATACACAGAGAATCACAAGGGGAAAAATCAAATAAACAAAAGAAAACTTTTGGAATGCAACTAAAACTGGTGTCAGTTTATGAGGAAAAGTGAAAAAAATGATAGTAAATGTTAATGAAAACTTGAATTGAGAATTGCTTGCAGTACCACAAATATATTTATTAGAAACCACAAAACCAAGAACGACAAAAAAAAAAAACCAAAAACAAAAACAGGAGAACAAAGAGAATCCTTTCTTGTCAAATGTGAGGAAAATATGTAGGGCATTTACTTTTGTTATTTTCCAGTATGGAAAAGTTCCACACGGGACTTTTGTTTGTTACTACACAGTAACATTTTAACATTCCTGCTAGTGAATATTTGTGATAACTTTAAGAAGATAGTAAGGGATCCACTCATTTTTAGCTGTAGTGCCAAAATAGCACACCTATGGCCCAATTAGTATCTTTGTCCTTTTTAGTCTTACACTCTCATGCATAAAATAAACAAACAAACAAAACCAAAACAAAACCAAACCAAAAAACAGACAGTAAAATAATATGTTCTGTGTTTGACAGAATGTTAATCTTCACTGCTGAGTATATTTCTTGCCACCAAGTTATAAACCCTTGAAATACAAGGTTTGTAATATAAGTGCTGCTACAGCCTTGAATATAACCAAGAAAATGATACAACTATAATTATGGTCTTATATAGTCATAATAATGTATTCTGAACTCATAATTTGGTCATTTGTTTTCTATAATTACATTTTTACTTTCTCTTTAAATGAACCTAACAGCAAAGTCTTTTCACTAAAAATTAGACTGGCTTCTTCTTTGTTAGCCCTGAATTCTTTGGTTGTATACACCTTCCTTCTCTCCCTTCATTATTTCTGAAGTGATTTGAGATTGTGTGATAAGGAAGTCTAAGGACCACACTCCCAAAACCAGACCGCACCTTCTTTAAAGTGAAGCTCTGAGTGTTCCCTGTGCTTGACCTAAGCATCTAATAAATTTCAGGGGAAAAAAATAAAAAAAATCAAAGTAAAAAATTAATTGGACCAAAGATACAGAGAGGCCCAAACCAGGTGGTGGGTTATTCTTCATTTAACTTCAGGCAACCAAAACCAAAGCCAAGAGGAAAGCTAATTGTCTCTTCTTTCTCTGAAAGAAGATCAATTCACTTAGGTGACACCTACTTCTCTCCGCTGGAACCTGGAAAGTAAGAAATCTT
Source organism: Premnoplex brunnescens (assembly GCA_035040995.1). Classification (NCBI taxonomy): domain Eukaryota; kingdom Metazoa; phylum Chordata; class Aves; order Passeriformes; family Furnariidae; genus Premnoplex; species Premnoplex brunnescens. The sequence goes on from JAWWLT010000040.1 coordinate 16,969,582, forward strand.
ATGAGAGTACTGTTAAAGAAACTTCTCACTCTGAGCATTCACATTGTCTATCACACTTCCAGTGCCAGAGACTTTCACTGCTGGGACTGGAGCCCCTTCACAGTGGGTGGTTCCAGTGACCGACGGGTGTTCCCCTTGACTCCCTGCACACCCCATCTCACACAGCCGGATCAGGTTTCCTTAGCAATTCAATACTAGGTTTCCCACAGCAGAGTCTCAGATGTCAAATTACATAAGGCAATTTATTCATGGCACAGTAACACAGAAACAGCTCGAGTTGGTGTCTCCTGGGAGGGACCCCCAACAAAGGAATCCCTGGGCTTTTATACCTTCCCAGTCTCTCCACGCACAACTCTCGCTCTTTGTCCTGAGTCCCCCACTCCTGCACCGCTGTCCATGTTCATCCAGGTTGCTGGTGTCACCCCTCTTTGTTTCCTTTGTTTTCAAAAAGTCATCAATTTCCAGCTGCTGCTCTGTGTTCCAGTGTCCATTTACTTTTCTGCTCTCTGCAATCCCAAAAACTGGCGGTCAAGGCCTCTTGTCTTGGTTTCCCTCTCAGTCTGTCTCTCCATCTCAATCTGCAGTTTCAAGCCCAGCTACCTGGACCAGATGCATTCCTCAACAGCAGATAGATAATACTGGGAAAATTACAGACTTTAAGATGCTGCTTCTCCTGCTAGAGAGACTCTGAGTCAAAATTCTAAGCATTCTAGTAAGTCTCATTTGTCTTTCTTTACTTTTATGTTTTTGGCCTCTCAGGTGCAATAATTTCAAATATTAGATAATTTAATCTTACCTTCTGTATAACTGAGACCAAATCTCTCTCAGTTACAATTTTTTTTTAAAGACTATGTCAACTTGTGCTTGTCAGTAATCATAAACAAATAATTTTTGAGGGGAAAAAAACCTGCAAAATCCTTCTATTTTTATATAATAGAGCTGATTCCAAACCTGACGAGACAACAAATATTCACAGTATTCCCTAAATTAGTAATAGTTAAAAAAATAGAAAAACAATCAGTAATTTATTTAAGCAGGTTTATTTATCTGTTGGCTTTCACAACCCCTTTTTTTACCCCAGGAAAAAACAACACCAAATCAAGAGTAAATAGTTATGATACAGTTGGTCCACAAGAGATCCTCATCTTGCACTACATACAATTCTTTTACTTTGATAATAGCTTTGACTTTAAGTATTTCCCATTTTATATACCACAACCTTTGTTTGTGCCACTACAATTGTTTGCAAAACTGTATTTCATATCTGAATAACAAAACAATACAAGATAAAAGGACCTGTGAATAACAGTTCTGCAAAAGGAAATATTTTTTATTATTCTCTAAAAAAAAAAAAGTTTATTACAGATTTAGCGACTTCAAACAGTGATAGAAAAAAATACATGTGTAAGTCTCCATTTTCTTAATACATAAAGTCTATAGTAAATTCTTAGAAATATATTTTAAAGAAATGTATTTATAAAGATGCTGTTGTACATATTTTCAACAATTACACCAAAAGACATTATGCATTATTCAACATATCTAGAGATTGGTCTGAAAAGGTCTAATTTATAGTGTTCACTTTTCATTACGCTTTTACAGAAATGTGTTCCCTCTTGTGTCAAGGGAATTTTTAAAATTATTAGAAGACTAAGATGCCAGTGTCTTTTAAACGCATTTCAAAATTCAGGAGGAAGAGAGACTGAATATTTTTAAGCTTTTGAAGCTGTAATGCACTGAATTGAAAGAAATACAACCTAAAATTTGTCTTTAAATATTTTCTCTGCCATTGTTATCTAATAGAACAATTATAGTGTGGCCTCAGATCTTATTCTCTGATCTTAAGTAACTTTCATTCTAAAACATGAGCAACCTATGTAGGAAGTAAAATCGACAACAAACCACAGGCACACACAACTCCCCCCAAAAAAACAGCCAAGAAATGAAACAAAGCTCCTCAAATCTATTTCAAACCCCCACAAAAATCTATGCAAGGCTGACTGAAAGAGATATATGAAAACCTCTACAAATTTCTAATAGGAAGGAGTAAAGGAGATAGAGCCAGACTCTTCTTAATCACATTGAGTAACATGACAAGAGCTAATGGGCATAAATTTAAGAAAATTTCAGTTAACCATAAGAAAAATACTGTGATAGTGGTGAAACATTGAAACAGATTGCCAAGAGAGTTTGTATCATCTACACCCTTGGAGATAATCAAAACCCAGTTGAATATGATTCTTCATTGAGTAGGAGACCTTCAGAAATGTGCTGAAATAATTGTATGATAATAATTATCTTGAAAGGCTATTCATCATTTAATTAATTTCAGTTCAGTAGCCAGTGACCTTGCTTATCACCCCACCCCTTACTCCCTCTGAGGTTGGAACGGAATACCTGAGAACAAGTCTATCAAGTACGCTTAAGTTTCTTTGAAAAAACAACATGACATTAGTGGACTCAGAGGGGTAACAGGAAAATCAATTTTTGCTGAGGTTGTCCAATCAGTCATATACAACCGCTTTAACATTGCTCCAGTGTTCTCTTTGTCATTACAGTCACCCTATGCACTGACTATGAATGTGGGAAAAGGCTGACCTAGACTCAAAAGGAGATCACGAATAACACAGTACCTCATCTGGAAGAAGAAGAAGAGGCAGCACTAGCTGTTTATTCTGATGCAGAGACATGTAGTTCATATTGATTAAGTCAGGGAAGCCAAGACTATGTGACCTTTTAAGGCTGAACAGCAGGTATCTTTCACAGTGAAAATGACAGCAGGTACATTGTAAACACATTCTTTAATGTAGTACATCAAGGTCCTGAAAAAAAAACCAAAAAAAAACCACCTTAGTATTAGTTAAATATGAACGTGGATTTGTATTATTTACAAATATAACCAATCTTTTATGGTCTAGTATTTGGTATTTTTAAAACAAATAAGTAAAAAATATTCTCTTTTCACTTTCTTACAGAAATCTGAAATCACATAACACTGCAGAGTTCAAAAGAACTTACCTGTGTCTGATGAGCATTTCTAACCAAATGATAGGAATCTGAACTAAAAATCAGCTTGTTAGCAGAGTTTTAAAATCAGCTAATTCTTTTTTAACCAGGTCTCACCTCAGCTTCTGCTGTATATGTTTCTGAAAGTCAAACAAAGAAGTTTGCAAGGGAGCAAAAACCAAAAGACTCCATGCACTTTTAAAGCAAAGGATAGTGTTTAATAGATTGCAGTAAATAATCAACAAAGCTAGGCAGTAGTTTTCCTGTTAGTGGCTACCTGATTTCAATCAGGATGGTATCTTATGAACTATAAAACTTTTCTAAGTTTAGGGCATTACTAAGATTCCCAGTCTTTTGCAAGCTGTTACTGTTTTAACTTGTGTGGAAAAGAAAAAGAGAGCTACAATTAGATACAGGTATAGAATCACTGCCATGCTAAGGTTCAGCTTTATTCTTTGATAGTATTGAAGATTACTAATTACAGTTTGACTGCCAAAACAAACTTATCAGGTTAGGAACTTTTGGGTTTTTTTTAAAGGGAGTTGAAAGAACAGAATTTTTGTTGAGGGTTGAAGTGAAAGAGATTCATGTGAAATTTCTACACAACAGTCTCTCAACTGCTACAGTAAACACTTTGTAAATTGCATAAATTCCTACTGTGTAGTACAAACAGTCAAAATTAAAGAGGTGTTTGACTGAAAAATCACGTAAATGGAAACTACTGCAAGATGTTGGAGAATTGATTCATGTTTCCCTGGAGATGATTAGGCACAGAATAAGCAGAAATGACTAAGTAAAATGTAGGAAAATTAAAGGATTAATTATATTTTTGAGGACATGGTTGTCTTAGTTACTGCTTTAAAAAATGGCTATTTTCAAAGTTGCCAAGTCCAAAAGTACTAACATAAAACATTTCCATACTTAGCTCTATCTATCTGTGGCATCTATGTCATGTAAACGTATATGCCTTCGGAATTACTCAAATATGTTACATAAATAAATAGGTGCTGGTAAGGCAAATCAAAATTGTATTTGGAAACTTACTTATGGCATATTTTAAAGTATGTGTCACTGGAGACATTTCCTTATTTAATAATCCCTCTTTGGAGAATATTCACTTGAACAGTAAGGACAGATTTCTCCCCTCTTTAAAATTAGGGTTAATTTGGCTTAGCAAATCCCTTAAATAAAAGTCATAGTACCTAAAGCAATAAACTGTCATCCAGCTTTACCACAGTGATGCTAATATTGAGTGATAGGCTTAACATTGAAAATGGAATATATACCTTTAGATGTGTAAAATTTGTATGTTTTCAAGGATAGAGGCTCTATGTTTCAGTTCTGTTATACAAAACACAAAAAAGGATGATAGAACAAGTTTTGTTCCATTGGCCCATTTTTCAGATTAGTTCTCACTGATTTATTTATCCCAGTTCCTGTAAAAATGGGAGAGATGTAATCTGTAGAATTTTCTTAAGAAGTCATTAAAAGCACAATTCCTTTTGTATGTTGCTGCAAATTAAGTAAAGGCTTTAAAACTTCTCCTTATAACCCTTTTGAAAAACAAGATCAATGATATAGCTAAATATTAAAGATCCAGTTACTGGTTTCTGTCTGCAGATATTGGTTATTTGAAAATTATATTAGCTAACACAGAGTAACTCACAGCTTGTGCCTCAGATGTAATAAGCTTTCAGCAAGAACTAATGACTAATATGAAGGAGTAATGTGCAAATGGTCTCACAGTTTCCAAATATGAGACGAGAGCAGGAAGTTAACCATCATGTCATCCTGAGTTATCAGGGGCACCACATTGTCCCCTCTGTATGGCGCATCTTCAGAACAGTCAATAAAACCACATGGGATCATGAGCTAATGAAGTGTGCCAAAGCAATACAAATCTGTAAGCTCAGCAATAGGCAGTGTTACTGAAATTAGCCCAAAAGGTGAGCTACAAGGATCTTCACAATTACCTTTTATACTCTGACCACCTAGTTTCTGACATGGGACAAACAAAGCATATGGGATCTGATGAAAATCTCATGGTGTTGGCTAGCAATTACATTCTGGACCTGGAAAATGAATAAGGAGATAAAACATCTTGCTTGAAGTTATTTTCTACCTCGGCTGCTTATATTTCCTCAAGGGTCTAATATACTGTGCTTGCAAGACCTCTGTTTTCTGAAATTTACATCCTCTCTTTGTATATATATACATATATACACATACAAGCACTCACTTTGGTAAATTTTATTTATTAATCGTATCAGTTCTTTTATTTATTTATTTAGGCTGCAGCTTGTTCTATATATGGATATTCTGGCACTAATTATAGAACAGATTGTGTTGGGATTTCTACAGGACTGCACTATGGCAATACAGATTAAGCAATTAACCTTGATGCCACTGTAATTATTAAGATACTTTAGCAAAATGAACTAATTTCCCCACAGGATGTTCTGCTGAAATCAACTTCCACTCTTTTTAAGATGCCAAATAGCAAATGTTAATGGAAAACTAAGTTTACAATTTTAGTAATCTGTTGGGCCTTTTCAGTGGTAACATTTTAATGTTTCACACAACGGTTCCCTCCAACTCACAATATAAAATTTTTCATATAGATACATAAAATTTTCCATATTTCATATGATAATTAAAACAACGTGCAATAAAAATCTATGGAGATCAGTGAAAAAAATAGGGGGGAAAAAAGGAATACTGCATTTTTACCATGCAACTTCTAATCTTAAACAAATAATTTTCTAAAATATACATAGCCAAGGAGAACTAGCACATATTTACATTCTGTACAATATTCATGTAATACAACTGCTTGCATCTAATATAAAAATATTATATACTAAGGTTTATATTAGAAACACAATAATATGAAGTATTTTATTTCCTTATTAACATATAAATATTTAAATTTTATTTTTTTTTTACTCATAGTAACTTTATAACCAGTTTAATAAATATAATTACGTTTATATTATTACAAATGCTACTTAGTTTTAACAAGCTCAAATATGAAGTAAATATTAGTATTTTAAAAATCTATTTTTTGTGTCTTTTATACGTAGAGAAGAAGGATATTTGTCCTACAGAAATTTTTTGTGAAGGACAAATATTTTCTTGAATCAATCATTACATATTATTTAAAAAGCAAGGATAAAAAAACCTATTAGACCATAAGCAATTATTACTTTATAATACTATTTAAATAACTTTTCTACCAATTTTTCTGTTTTTTTCAATGCTTTTAAAATAATTTTGAATGTATTACATTTGCTATTTAAAATTCAGAGTAATTACTTGGTAAACTAATGAAATACACATGTGGAATAATTACTGTCATACAATTAATTGTATCTATATTACCATAAAGTGTAGACATGTACTTTATTCACATTTCTGTTATTATAAGTTTCATTTACCTTCCTACATAGCAGTAAAACCACAGAGAAAAAATGGAGAACATGAAGAGAGAAAGATCTTAATATTTTAGATTACAAAAAAACCCTCACAGTTTGCCCTTTTTATAATTCTTCTAGTGCAGCACATTTGGTTAGTCCTGAAGGCTGAACAAGCAGGTACATAATTCATTTATAAATAGAACTGATGCTATTATCAGTTAGCAATTTTGCAAATAATTTCTTTTTATTCTTTTTTTATTTTTTTTAAGAAGAATGAGTTCTTGAAAATCTGCATTCTCTATCTCATAGCAGAACTACTTTTTTCTTTTTCTTCAAACCTCAATGAAGTCAAGGGGAAAAATAGCTAGAAAATATACAGGCTTTGTCAGGCTCATATATCCTAGGTATATCTATGTAGCAGAACTCAGTATTTTTGGCTTGTTCTGTTTTTAATGAAAAATAAACAAGGTTTGTAGATTTCATGGGGTTTGTTTTTGTTTTGAGAGCAATGGAACATTTACAGACACTTGAGTAGACAGATCCACCTGCACTGGAGCCATTTATGCAGGGCTATGTAATAAAAAGAGATGGAAAAATTAAGAAAACCTTACCTAACCCAGTCAGGACACTGAAGGCTTTACAGTGCTTTTAAAAAAAAAAAAAAAAAAAAAAAAGAAAGGAAAACTTAATATGTAGATATCTTACTACAACAACAGTTTTGATTGAAAACAAGAGAACTGCACAAACTGCTGTATCTCAAGCAGTGCCTGTACCTGATTCCTCCCAGCACAGTGCTCTGGTTTCTCTCTTGCACTGTCCTACAGGAGACATCACTAAAAGCAGCAATTTCAGTAATATATTTCCAAGGGATGCTGGAAGAACAGAGGAATCTGCTGACTGTTTGTGATCATTCATTTTTATCGTTTGCTCCAAACTTTTTTTCTTCTGTAACTTTTTTTTTTTTTTTTCACCTGACCATATTTAATTCCTTTCCTCTGATTTGCAGGCATTTATATTAAAGGAAAACCTTTTCCATCTTTAATATGTTACAAGGTTTAGTGCACTCCAATGTACTTGTAATATCCCAAAGAAAATATTCTATAAAGCATTTGATAGTAAGAATTATTGGTTAGTATATTCTTTTAGTGAGCTGGAAATTACTCAGCGGGAATATTAAAGTAAGTGTTTTCAGGGTGTTTCACCTATGAGGTAACAGATACCTTCCAGAAAAGTAGCACAAATACACAAGTTATATGGAGAAATATGAAAATCGCATAAAAGTGAAATAGTTCACTGGGATCTCTGTAAGGGCCAAATGAAGGAAATGGGGGGAGCAGGGAAGGGGAAGACAAAATTATCAACATAATCAGGATACAGAACTTCTCTGAATTGAGTTATAATGTATAAAATAACCATAGTTATTTAACATTTTGTTTATTTACTGATAGGTTGTTTTGTGGGTTTTTTGTTTGTTTCTTTGTTTGGATTTCTTTGGTTTTTGCTCAGGTTTTTGATAAATGTAACCTGAAGAGATACATTTAAAAAAAAAGGTGATTTTTCTTCTTGTTAACTGCCATAAAGGACAATATTCTTACAATATTATACATTAATCATTACATTAACCCACAGAAAATATTTCTAGAAGAATGCATTTTCATTTCTGCAATGTGTGGCTATGTGATTCTGTAATATGTACCATTAGGATAATGGCAGAAATAATGCAGGAAAAACATAAGAACATCACGCTTTCTCATCTCAGGGCCAAAATCACAAGCCTTAGGGCTCCTTTCCCTTTTACTGAGATTTTTTTCCCCCATTCTTTCTTTTTCTTTTCTTGTACATCTTGAAGATCCTTCATTTTCACACCCTTTTGTCAAAGTTCCTTGATTTTTCCTTCCTCTTGTACTGATATTATAATCAATTAGATATTTCACATATGGTTGCCCCATAGTGGATGGATGATTTGCTTCACTGCTTTCTGTTACTCAGGGGTGAAAATGTTATCACCTTGGTTTTTTCTCATGCTGCTTGAATTTCTGTTTAGATTCAGTAAAGTCATAACAGGCTTCACAAAAAAAAAAAAACAAACAAAAAAAAAAAACCTCCCGTATTTTAATTTTCCTTGCATGTAGTCCTGTAGGCCAGAAAGGTAGAAACACTAATATAAAAACATCTTCTCAAAACCACTTCTGACATCTAAGGGACAGGAAGTGACTAATGTCTAGGCATTGCTTTTTAAACAGCTAAACATCTAGCCATTGTTGGGGTTTTTTTTAACCAGCTAAAAGGCCTGTCAGACTTATCAGGATATACAGGGTTCTGCCATTCATGTAGAATCAAACAGCCACTGGGCTCTTTGGAGCTACCACCAGGCTGACTGGAGCTTTTACAGAACTAGATGATCAGCCCTAATTACAATTTTCCACGACAAAGTAGCTTTAATCTCCATGCAAGGCATGTGTCAACCCTATTTAACCAGGGAGGAAACTGGGCAAACATGAAGTCAGGGTAATTAGCTCTTTTCTCTCCCCTTGATATCCCGTTCATGTGAACATTTACAGAATACAAAAATGATCAGCAAGCTTCTAGAGAGCAACACTAGACTGGTCAGCCATGCGGCTGGCACAGAGAAATTGTGCCCTGCTCCTGGCCTTCATATGGCTAGTTTCACTCCTTCATGTGGAAATGTGGGCTGTCTCACTTCCTACAAGGCTGGCCACACTCAGGCTGGGTGAAGGTACATCATCTTCCAGCTACATCAGCAAAACTGAACCCCTCAGCCTCACATAAACATTTATTTATACATTTTCATCATTCCAAAGAGCTGCAGAAGTTTTGTTCTGTAAGTCTTGTACCATAAGATGTCTTTCCTAGATGTTGGATGCCACTGTTATGGCATTTCCTTGATATCATAATCACTTCTGTTAACAAACACGAACATCAAAACCAAGGAACGTTGGCCTCGCCAGTGTCTGTACAATGGAAAGGTCATTTCCCTGCTAAAATCAAGTCATGTATTTCTGTGACAAAGCTGAAACTGATGTTTCAGACACAGTGGGCTGGACAATCTGAAGAATGGACAAGCTCTTTACAAGGTCTACTTGGGCTGCTCATTTTCTGAAACATAGCTGCTCATAATATTTTCGTAGGAAACACTGTACTTAATAGGTTTTCTTTCTAGTGTGAAAAGTGGCCCTCAGAAAGTCACGTAAGCTTTAGACTTTTTTTGCCTATGGTATTACAGAAAATAGGAGAGGGCAAGGAGAAAAATAAAATAGTAAACTAGAGGAAAAAAATTGCAAAAAAGGCTTCTACTTTGAAGAGCAACTAGAAACAATTTAAAATGACAGCTTTGGGGTTTGTTTTTTTTTGTTTTTTCCCATGGAAATCATGTGCTTGGATGTTATAATGCCACATACTGATGTGATAGCTCTACTGGATAACATCTTTGTGGTACGCGATGAACTAATTTACCTGCAAATCCCCCGTGTGCGTGTGTGCGCCTGTGTGTGTATAAATTCTCATTCAAGGTTATGTTTTTCCAACCTGTTTTGAATATGTTTTCTTTTTGAAGAAACATAATGGAAACAAACATCCCCCTCACTTCATACTCCTCCCCTTACACATTGCCGAGGAAAGCAGAACGGCTCCGCAAACCAGAGCCATTAACTCCAACGCGGCGTGCTGGCTACGGCGTGGTTCAGCAGCCTCGGCGGGGGCAAATGAATAAAAAGAAAAGAAAAGGAAAGGAAAGGAAAGGAAAGGAAAGGAAGGGAAGGGAAGGGAAGGGAAGGGAAGGGAAGGGAAGGGAAGGGAAGGGAAGGGAAGGGAAGGTAAGGGAAGGTAAGGGAAGGGAAGGGAAGGGAAGGGAAGGGAAGGGAAGGGAAGGGAAGGGAAGGGAAGGGAAGGGAA
>JAWWLT010000040.1:16982756-16993380 GCA_035040995.1 Premnoplex brunnescens
CCTTTATCATCATCTTCACGCCACTTTCCCTTATTGGAGCTTCTCCAAGGTTGCTGGGCTTTGCTTTCTTGTTTTGAGTAACATGGTATCTAGTTGTCTTAGCTCTGGTACATGTTTCCCAGGCATGGTGTTACAGCTATTATCTGACCTTTAAGACAGCTAGCACAGGGTTAGAAGTTACTAGCTGCTCTATATGTGAGAAACTACCTAGAAGTATAAAAATCTACAAATTCATGAAAAGCCTAAGGCATCACCATGAAAAATTCTTATCCAAAAAGATAAGAACCATTTGAAAAAGTATTAAAAAGTCTTTTCTAACATTTTCACATGTCTTTCAACAGTTAAAAAAAATTGTGGGGTTTTTTGAGTGTTGACCAAACAATCTTCTTTAGGCTATTTTATATTCTAGTTAAAAATCACAGAGTTACAGATTGCAGGACTCAGAGTGAACTCAGAAGATCAACTACTCTCTATTGCTGTAGTCCAAAGATGACTTCTTTGGAAACACTAACTTTTTATGCTAATTACTGCTTAGTTCTACCAGCATTCATTTTATTGGAGCGGGGAGGGTGGAGGTGGGAGCATGGAATAAATATGAGACACAAACATTTTTCCTTGTTTAGTATTCATTTGAGTGAAAAGTTTCTCTGATGACCAGCACCTTAAATATTTTTGATGGGACTGAAAACTTCATTATAAGGCTAGCATGGAAAGTTTTCCAGTAACAGGAAATGTGTGTCTGCTAAAAGGAAAGGCAGAGATCAGAGATGACAGGAGGTTAAATAAAGTTTATTTTCAAGTCATTGTTCTTCAGAAAATTGTTCAACTTCAGAAGGAATACTATTACAAGTGCATAGTAGTTTCCTGCCAATAACATCTGGCATCCTGAAAAAAATATAATTTTTAATATTGTAAATTAATCAAAGCAGGATTTTAGGGAAGAATGATGCACTCATTCATTTAAGATAGTGCTATATAGGGCTGTAAGGCTAATACAAAACACATTTATGATATTGAAACTTGAATTTTATTTTGGAGACAGATCAAAACATTATCTACCAGGATGATTTACAGCGTTGCACATTAGAGTAATTTACAATGACTTTAACAAAAGTGTATTCAAATGATAATTTTTTATTTTTTTTTTTTTCTACAATGCAAAAACATGGTATTAGGAACATCTTAATTTGAGATAACTTGAAATTAGTCTTTAAAATAATTGAAATTGTTAGAAGTTATATGACACCCGTAAAGGGTGGAGATATGAGAAATACCCATGTCAAAATAATGAAGTGCTTCAAATTCAAAATTGTGCTTTAACAACATTATATCATGAAAGTGATTTAAAAAAAACAAACAAACTACTTTTAAAAGTGTAATCATAAATTAAAAGTGTTTCTGTATGACAGCAGCAGTGTGAATATGGCAATTACAGACAAAGTGATGTTGTAATCTCTTATAGGTGCTTGTAATCTTACCAGTTCTTCAGCCATAGACTGTCCTTTCTGGAAAACGGAGCTCAGTGGGTTCAGTACAAAACCACAGGAAGGCTTCTCCCTAAATTTCCAATGCTGTCATATTCTCAGGGAAAGAAACCTATGGGAAAGGATATGATTTCCTCAGAGCAAGAAGTGCCAAAAAAGAAGAGACAGCAGAAGATAAAACTTTTTTTTTTTTTTTTAATTCTATATTCATGTACTTCAGAAAATTCTGTTCCTGTTTTCACTTTTTTAAGTTGAAAAATCAGTGATCAGTGGAACTGCAGACAATGAGCAATATCATCTATTCACTACATCTGCTGGATGTTAGACTATACCAAAATCTGCTAAACCACAAGTTAATTTTTTTTTCATCTGTAATTTCCTCTTCTTTACATGAACTTTTAATGGCATGTCCACCTGTCCTAGAACTCTGATGCTACATACAGCAAGGCCCTAGTACTACATAATAAATTATATGTTAATATAATGTTTTCTGTGTATCTTCTTTAATTGTTAAACCTGGGCATTTTAAAAATCACATTTAAGGAAAGGAAAAAACATCAAAAGCATTTACAGAGATATCCTTCATCTGGGAAATTTTGCACAGTTCTCATGTAATCTTCTTTACTTCATTTAGGACTATCTTTTATCTCTAATTAGATTCTAAAATAAAAACTGCATCTCACTGACTTTTTTAGGTGTAGCTAAATATTTTACCCCTAATACACATTAAAGGTATATAGGCAGCTAATGATGCAGGTATGGACCTAGTGAGATTTAGAAGGATTTTACATAACTCCCATGAAGAAATTTCTTCTTGAAATTCTTAGTTCTTCAGATTCATATATGCCTATAAACCTTTAGGTTTATACTTCTCTGTGTTTTTTATTTTCTGTGTGTGAAAAAATATCATTATAATGTTTTAATGTTTTTTCACACAGAGAAAAATCCAAACATGTTTAAATGGTGAGGATCATAGATATTTCTGTGAGTAAGACTTAGAAATTATACAATAGACAGAGAGAGAGAAATCTTTCAATGAACTTATATTATGCTGATAAAACTTGTGATACAATCCCATGTTGCCTAATTAAGGACTAAAGACTATTGTTTGCTTCTGAAATACTTTTTTTTCTAATACTTTAAAATATAGATGAATAACATTCAGTAAAGGCACATATATGATCATGTGCCAGCTCTGTACAAGGTTCACAGCAGGTTGTGTGAGCTTGCAATGTTCACAAACCTTCCGGGTTGCTTAGCCTGTGGAGCAGCAAAGAACTGTCTCTGTCATACTGATTAGTAAGAGGGTTGAAATACCACAGTTAAACATCTCATTTCACTTTGAGGGATTTTCCTCTCCGTAGAGAAATTAGTTTGTAACTCAAACATGCAAGTCATTTGAATACCTTTAGACTCACCTAGGTCACAGTTCAGCCCTTAGTAGCTAGTCAATCCCCACTGTTCAAAAAAAAAAAGAGTAATTAGTTGGTGACAGTTATTGGTCAAGACAACCCCCCCCCCCATTAACCCTGTTCTGCTGCTTAATCTATCTAGAAAATAAATTATGCATAATCCAAGCAATAGGACAAGAGGCAATGGGCAGAAACCGACGCACAGGAAGTTCCACTTGAACACAAGGAAGAACTTCTTTATAGTGTGGGACACCATGCACTGGAACAGATTGCCCACAGAGACTGTGGTGTCTCCTTCACTGGAGATACTCAAGAATCATACGTATGCAATCCTGTGCCATATGCTCTAGGATGACTCTGCTTGAGCAGGGAGTTTGGACCAACATTACTCATTTTGTGATTCTGCGTTAATCTGCTCCTGTGCAGGGCTAATAGTTGAACAAAAGGGAAAGGACAAGAAATATTCCTTCTAGGAAAAAGAAACAATGTTTGGCAAGATTCCCATTAGGAAAAATGAGTCCTTGACTTCTGTGTTGCGTATGGAAAGTTTCACAGGCATGATCTGTGAAGAAATGGGATATGAACTAAAGAGTTTCTCTCTAAATGGTGTTTTTAGAACCAAATGGGAAAAGGTCATACTAAAAACAAAGTCTGCAAGACTCAAAGCCAAAAACTTAGAGCTGTTTCAGTGATCAGCCATCCTTTGGGTGAAGAACATTTTTATAATATACAACCTAAGCCTCCCCTGGCACAACTTCAGGCCATTCCCTCGGGTTCTGTCACAATCAGAAAAGAGAAGAGATCAGTGCCTGCTTCTCCTCTTCCCCTCAAAAGGAAGTTGTAGACTGTCATGAGGACTCCCCTGTCTCCTCTTGTCCAGGCTGAACAGACCAAGTGACCTCAGCCACTCCTCATACAGCTTCCCCTCAAGGCCCTTCACCAAAGCATTCCCTTGCTTTGGACACTCTATTTTCTTCTTTACTTGAAAGTGGTTTAAAATCAGACTTTTTTCACATAAACAAGGTTATCATTAGGGACTATTATAACTTGAGTGGTGCCCATTTATTTTGTTGCAGAAACATTTATTTCCCTATGACAGTAAAAAAGAGAATTGCTGTTGATATCAAAGCAGGGCTGCTGCTTGTTACTGTAACATTGTTTTGGTTTTTTTTAATAACAGTTCTAAACACAGATTTTCTAAGTTCTTACAGAAAAAAGTCTCTGTGTGGAAAATAAGACATTAGGCTTCTTTGCTCCAGGATGCTCATAAAACAATTGCTGCAGATGTAGCTGTTGTTAACTACTGCAAGGAATGATTTTATCTATTTTAATAGTCATCCTCTTTGCACTTGGGCCTTATTTTCCAGAAGCTGTCAGGAACTGGTAATAAGGAAGTTGGTGTTAGTGATCTTGAAACTCGATCTTTTCCTAGTTAGTCAGAGAAACAAGAGACAAAGTGAAATAAACAGCAACTGAAAATTACTAGCATAAAACTCCTACTCAGTTCCATTCAATGCTAAGCAAAGCCATGTTACACTGTAGTATGCTATGTTACACCATGATACTCTATTAGTACATTCTTTCTTACTCTGAGCTACTGGTTTTGGGACTGAAGGGATGAGTCTTATGCTACATGACATCAGCTGAAAGCTGAGATGTCTGTTAGAAGCTGGATGTTACCTATTAATTGTTAATTAAATGTCATTAATGTTTGTTCTTTAGCTGTCTTATTCTCAGTTCTTTTCTGAAACTACAAAAATCCATAAAAGGGCTGCAACTCACATCCTGACAATGCTGTACAATGTGTACAATGCTGAAAGGAGGAATACAAAGAAGAAGCCATATTGATATTTAATCTCTGTGCACACTATTTATTATCTGTGAACTGAAGGCAGTGCCAACATACTAGGGGTCAGGGGGAGGAGAAGGACTAGAAGATGACTGTGCTGAAATTTTTGATTAGTATGTGAGCAATGTTTCAGTATTCTCTTCAAACAGAGTAAAAATGAGTTGTCATAATTTTTTGATCTTTGCAGTATATAAAGATATTTTATCAAATTACTATCCTTTATTTGTGCATCTGAAACATGCATAAATATGAAAGATCTTAGAAGTACAATTGTATTTCTGTATTAAAACTCAGAATCACCTTCTTATATGTAAAAGTAAATATTCCAAAAAGTTTTTTCTTTCTGGATTCCACTTCTCTAGTATCAGGCTGATCATTTTTCAGTGATAGACCTCATCTTCCACAGTAATTTAAACTGGGAAATTTATGACAACATGGAGGCAAAGAAATTAAATTACTTTGGAAAAGGAATACGATCTCTATGGAAACTTGTGGGAGGGGTACTTTTTCCAGCTATTATGTACCAGTAAAAGTAATATTAAACAGATTAACATGGTTTCTGAGAAACTGTAGGCAAATTTGACTTTATTTGCAAAATAAAACAGAAAGGAAACACATCTTTCTTCAGCCAACAGACTGACATCAAACTTTTATTATACATTTTTTAATATGGTCACTCCACAGTCAATATCAATTGCCTCAAAAATCACTCAAAAAATAAGGAGACTTTTGGTTCAGAGACAAATTGTTCTCTCATTGGAGTACATAAAACTGTTTTCAAGGCACTCACTTGGACCTAAATCTTTCTTTTAATTTCTTAAATTGACTTAAATTTAACCATATCTTTTTTTTTTTTTTTTTTTTTTTTTTTTTTTTTTTTTAATGTTTATCTTGGTCTTGTATAAGACTACAGACTTATTTGATTTAATACAGCATTCAATTAGGACTTCAGCAGTCTGTATATATGTTTATTGAGGCATTTTTACTTGGGTAAATCATGTTTAAACAATCTGACTGGCTTCTGTAGTGAAGTAAGTGGCTCAGTGGATGAGAGTATAGCTGTAGAAGTCCTTCATTTTAGAAATACAGTGTCTCCTTCTTGACAATCATCTGAGGAATGGACTGCATATACAGACCACAAAGTTGGTGGAAAACTTATTCAGCTACCAATTTTGAAGGGTGGCTAGTGCCACAAAGTTAAAGTGGCCATTGGTTAAAATTGGAGTTTCTTTGACATATTTTCCTCTAAAACCTTTGTTTTAATTTTCCCATAAAACCTTTATTTTAATTTTCCCTCAGTCATGCAACTACTGATAAAAAAATGAAGTAATATTTTATTCAACACTAATGGTAGGTGCAACTATATAGTTGTTTATCCTGAGATAACGGTTTGCTTTTCCCATTGTTCTGAAGGATGTGGTACAAAACTGTGTATTCTGTGTATGCCAGGAAATTAAAAAGCCAGTCTGTTTCCTGTAAAGTGAAGGCTTTGATACATAGAGATGACATGACTGTATTTTGACTTTGGTTCTTTGCTCTTTAATGTAGGCACGAAGAACCACAGCCTCCCCAAGAAAACTCTCACTGAGTTTCTTTCTGCTTCACCTTCATCTCTGAAAACATCTAATATTACTTAGATTAATGTAGCAGCTGTCCCAGCTCTGTAGCAAGTTCAAACTAATGGATTCACAGGTTTCTGTACATACTTGTGGTCAAAATTTCTTTTAATATTCTGGTCAATTTTATGTTCATATTCATGCTCTTCTTTTCACAATGACACCAAATGAAAATATTAGTGACACTTACATAAAGTCTATTTGATAGAGTATTTATACTTAGAAACCTGAATGCAAACATATCTAAAAATTATAGAATCATTGAATCATTAAGGTTGGAAGAGATCTCTAAGATCATCAAGTACAACCTTCTACCCAATAACACCATGCCCACTAAGCTGTAGCACTAAGTGTCAGAGTGTCAGGTCAAGATATTTCTTAAATACTTACAGGGTTGGCAACTTCACCACTTCTCTGGGCAGCCCATTCCAATGCTTGACAATCCTTTCAGTGAAAAAATTCTTCATGATGTCTAACCTGAACCTGTTATGGTGCAACTTGAAGCCATTTCCTCTTGTCCTGTCTCTAGTTGCCTGGGAGAAGAGGCCAACTCCCACCTCACTACAACGTCCTTTCAGGTAGTTGTAGAGAGTGATAAGGTCTCTCTTGAGCCTCTTTTTCTCCAGACTAAACAACCCCAGCTCCCTCAGACACTCTTCATATGACTTACTCTCTAGACCCTTCACCAGATCCATTGCCTTTCTCTGAACATGCTCCAGCACCTCAATTGTCATTCTTGTAATGAGGGGTCTAGAACTGAACACAGGGTTCAAGGTGCAGCTTCATCAGTGCAGAGCACAGAGGGACAATCACTGCCCTGGTGCTGCTGGCGACACTCTTGCTGATACAAGCCAGGATGCCTTTGGCCTTCTTGAACACTTGGGCTCACACTGGCTAATGTTCATCCAGCTGTTGACCAGCACTCCCAGATCCTTTTCCACTGGGCCGTTTTCCAGCCACTTTTTCCTAGGCTTGTAGTGCTGCATGGGGTTGTTGTGACTGAAGTGCAGAACTTGGCGCTTTGTCTTATTGAATCTCATGATTTTGCCCTCAGCCCATCGATCTAGCCTTTCCAGATCCGTCTGTAGAGCCTTCTTACCCTCTAGCAGATCAATACTCCCACCCACCTTGGTGTCATCTGCAAACCGACTGAGGATGAACTCAATTCCCTCATACAGATTATAATTGTGTATCTTAAATCCTTTGGCTGGGAATACAAAAAACATGTTTCAAAAATGGAAATTAAAGTAATAGGGGCCTATTACTATGACTATTTTTTTATTTTATTTACCCCTTTCTCCCTCCATTCTTAATATTTTCAGTGATAGAAAAAAATTAAGTTCTTGAATATTTTAACAATTTTTGTTTAAAAAGCCATTGAAATGAAGCAGAACTTGGTCTTTTTTCTTTTTTCTTTTTTTTTTTTTTTTTTTCCTAGTAAGATCTTATAGTTTTGGGGGTTTTAGTTTGTTTGTTTTACTCCTTTTTTCTTTTTTCTTTCCTGATGGGTTGCTAGCAGGAGAAATAGTCTAATTAATATGCATATGTTTCTTTCTTTTTGTTTAGAATGATCGCACAGAAATATTTGCTAGGTTGTCCATAATTTGACTGCTCTGTAACATTACTTTTTTTGAACACCTTTGTGGGAATTTTTAAATTTGTTGCCATAAGGTGAAGGAAAAAAACTTTTCAAGACAATTTTGTGTGGATAAAGTAGAGAAGAGTTCTTATAGGATTTTGGGGGTACAGGATATAAAGGAGTACAAAAGGAGTATAAAAGTATAAAAAGAGTATAAAACAGTACCACCCGTGTTGACAAGTAACAAATAGAAAAGACCAGTGCTAGGTTTGAACTCATGGCCTCAGGAATGTGAGCTCTTTTTCCAAACACCACCACTTCAAACATGCAGAGTAAATTAATCCAAAAAGCATCCCTTTCATTCTGGCTGTACACATAGCCAGCCAACCCCTGAGCCACTCTGCCATGTCTTACAGAAGCAAACAAGGGACAACAACCTGCCCCTCCCAGGTGAAAGACCCTTTCACCCACAGGCTGGGAACACTGACTCTTGCAACATCTGGGCCCAAATCAGCTCAATTCCAAACTCACCATAAAGAATCTTTTGCATCTGCTCCCCTGCAGTGCTCAGTGCTGGCACCCAGTTCCCATTACCGGCCTCGACTTCCTTCAAGCAAGACTCGAGGTTCTTGAGGTCCGGCCCAGAAGAACAAAGGAGGGGAAACATGTCCTCCCACCCCACCCTTAGGAGAGCAAGGAGGAGAAACCTCCCCTTGCAAGCATGTTGAGCTCTTCTGAGCTCCCGCCCTACCCCACTCCTTTTGGGGTGGAGGAGCACAGGGCACCACACCAGGCTGGGCAGCAAAAGCAAGGCAGGCATGCAGAGAGAGTGCGTGTGTGTGTGTGTGTGTGTGTGTGTGTGAAATGCCAACAGGGTGAAAGAGCTGCGAAAGTTTTTCCTACATGGCAGCATACTAATTTTATAACACTACCCAATTATCATATCTAAAGGTTGCATCCAATCTAAGACATGTCCATACCCAGAAATTCCCTTGGTTCCACCCCATGGCACGCCTCTCCTAGAATTGAGTTGGAGGTTTTAAGACCCGTACTTCATCCTTTATCATCATCTTCACACCACTTTCCCTTATTGGAGCTTCTCCAAGGTTCCTGGGCTTTGCTTTCTTGTTTTGAGTAACATGGTATCTAATTGTCTTAGCTCTGGTACATGTTTTCCAGGCACAGTGTTCCAGAGTCTTCAGGCTCTGACTCTTAAGACATCTAGCAAAGGGAGGTTGCTAGCTACTCTAAACGTAAGAAACTACATAGCTGTATAAAAATCTACAAATACATGAAAACCCTAAGGCATCAATTCAATATTTCTTTTGTTTTAATACTCTGCATCAACCACCTTATGTTTTTTACCCTGTGTCTAGTATCAATCACATCTTGTAATAATTTTGAAAGCTTTCATTCAGTGTTTCAGTTTAACTATAGCCCTCTAAAATTAGAAGAAACATTTCATGTTAAGATTTTGATCAGACACTTTTTTCAGCTTATATAGACTTATCCATAGTTTAGCACTTTTTAGTATAAAAAATTTTGTAGTTTGTCTGATTTTGCATTTATCTCTTGTAGTGCAAGGATTTTCAACTAAAATGACAGACTAAAACTCTATACTTTTGTATCTTAAAAAGGATTTTGAAACAATGTGGTCCAAAAAGCTTAATTCCTAAATCTTGCTATAAATGTCTCATAAGAGAGAATGTAAAATGGCAGTCTGAGTGATCTAGAAGACTTTACTGTGAATAGGAAGGATTTCAGTGGGGGTTACATTTGTCTTTGCTACTTACACAGATTTGGTGATGAGGGTAAGCAGAACATTTCATTTCACAGAGCTATTGGCT
This sequence comes from Premnoplex brunnescens, assembly GCA_035040995.1. NCBI lineage: Eukaryota > Metazoa > Chordata > Aves > Passeriformes > Furnariidae > Premnoplex > Premnoplex brunnescens. The sequence goes on from JAWWLT010000040.1 coordinate 16,992,544, forward strand.
AGGTTGCTTATAAATATTTTTAATAAAATCTTGTACTTAATCATGTTATTCAAATCACACATGGTTATAAAAAATGAGAATAACAAATTGAATGCATTTACAGTATCTGCAAGGGCATTGGTAGTACAAATTCAACTGGTCATGCTTTAGAGAATGAGGTTTTTGATGCTGACGTCCCCTGCCAGGAGAGCACAAGTTTTACATTAGGAGAAGATGACAGGACTGAATAAATGGAACATCAAGGGACTAGAAATACACAGTAAACAGGCACAGCTAGGAGGTCATTTGGAAAGAGAACCAGCTGGATGCAGTTGGTGTGAGGGCATAGTGGCAAATCTATCATCTGTCCACGCACAGAAAAGACACAGGAGACTGGACTGACTTCAAAGGGTGCCTGTACTAGTAAACAGTTTGAAAAGGGGTAGCTGAATAGGAAACTCATATTCTATCTTCACTTTATTTCTTAGGCCTTTATCTCCACCCTCTGTTCCCAAACCCATTCTCTTCTCCTTTCTTACTCCTTACTTTTCCACCTCTCAGTTTAGATACTAACTTATGGTGCTTCAGGATAAGAAATGCAGTTATCATACAATAAATATCCTCTCTGATTATTCTGTTTCCAGATGACTAATGAGAATTTTAACAGTGTCTTCCTTTCCTGAAGTCTCAAGGACAGTTCAATATGAACTTACTGGGGACTATACTGATCCCTATAAATAGAGAAAGAGAAAGAAAGAAGGCAGGAAGGCAGAAAGGCAAGAAAGAAAAGAAAAGAAAAGAAAAGAAAAGAAAAGAAAAGAAAAGAAAAGAAAAGAAAAGAAAAGACAAGAAAAGAAA
>JAWWLT010000040.1:17008171-17020116 GCA_035040995.1 Premnoplex brunnescens
TGCCATAGGGAGGAACACCTTCCACTAGACCAGGTTACTCAGAGCCCTATCCAGCGTAGTCTTGAACACTTCCAACGATGGGGCATCCACAACTTCTCTAGGTAATGTGTTTCAGTGCCTCACCACCCTCACAGTAAATAATTTCTTACCAATACCTAATCTAAACCTCCCTTCTTTCACTTTAAGTCCATTCCCTCTTGCCCTATCACTACATGTCCTTGTAAAAAACCCCTCTCCAGCTTTTTTTCTAGGCCCCCCTTAGGTACTGAAAGGCTGCTTTAAGGTTTCCCCAGAACCTTCTCTTTTCCAGGCTGCACTGCCACAACTCTGTTGCCATAGGAGAGGTGCTCCAGCCCTGTGATGAACCTAGTGGCTTTTCTCTGGACTCATTCCAACAGGTCAATGGCTTTCTTGTGCTGGGGACCCCAGAGCTGGATGAAGTACTCCAGGACATGGAGAGCAGGGTAGAGGAATGGAATCACTTCCCTCAGTGTGCAGTTAATTCTTCTTTCGATGCAGCCCAGGTATGATTGGCTTTCTCAGCTGCAAACACAGATCACCAGGACTTAAGTTTCTCATCCACTGACAACCCTAAGTCTTTCTCCTCAGGGCTACTGTCAATCTGTTCTTTGCCAAACCTGTATATGTGCTTGGGATTGTCCTGAGTGCAGGACCTTGCACTTGGCCTTGTTAAATTTCATGAGATTTGCATATCTCAGGTACAATGACAGAAGATGCCATTAACAATGACTGCTCACATCCTGTCCCTTCATTTCAATGCTGTCAAAGTCAATTATCTATAGCAAAGAGGCTGGGTGCATCTGTCAGTGACCAGATGCAACTGAATTGAACAATATGAGTATCTGATCCTATACATTAAAGACTTGAAGCCTGTTTGCAGATCCCAAGACCTTCATCCTTAATGGAAAAATATTACTGTAATTAAATGAAAAGTATGAGAATTATGAAGACCACAAAGGAACCATATGATCCTGAATGTTTATCAGATTGATGCCGATCTACTGTTTAATTTCACAGACATCACAATGCATAACATTTTCAGAGATATTTTGTAATTGTTTAAATAACATTTATTATTGATATATTCTAGAGAAATGTCTAGAATAGTGCTTGTTTAAATACTTTAACCAAAATAAATGAAATAATGTCAGGAAGATAAGAGAATGGTTATTTATAAATGTCTCTTGAGAAATAAAATATTATACGATGTTCAAAAGGAGAAATAATTAATTGAGAAGTCCTTTCTAGAACAACTATCTAACCTAAAAGGTTTTTTAATAATATTTGGGTTTAAAATTTTGTTTTAGATGGACTACTTTATCAGATTCTAAAACTATTGCCTAGATATATACTTTAAAATATTTCAGGGGAGCTAGAAGAAGGGGAGAGGTTGCATCAAGGATACCCATTACCTATTTAAAATTTAAGTGGAAATATATATTGCAGTGTTTATAGTACCTAAATTTTAACTTTAATTTTTAAAATACAGTCTATAATCTGCATTTGGCTTCTAATGTCCATCCCTAAGAAATGCTTGGGAAGCACTGAATGATAAGAAGAAGGTGTCACACTAAAGGCAAAAAAGTCTTATCTGAGGACACAGGTTTGACCTTCTATCTGACCATGTCTAAGTCCATCTTCTGTAGCAATAAGTTTCCACTATGGGATTTGTACCTCTAAACCCCTTCCAAAAGCATAACTCTCACAACTGTTTTTTATTTCAGATACTTAAATAATATTTTACAATGTTATAAAATTCCTTTGGTTTAGGAGGTGCCTCTCTGTTCCCAGTCTAATCACTTAGTACTTAGTTGAATACTCATATGAGGTACAGTTAAAATGCCTTTTTCTGCCTGAGGGACACATACACAGATCAAGGGCATTCTCACTCTTTTCTCTTGAAACTGTTCCATTTTTCATGCAATAATCAAAGACTGTTGGACCAAAGACAGGAGAAGGCAAGGGAGAGAATATACATGTGTGGACTCTAGATTGGAGACTACTGAGCTGCTGTTCAGATGGAGAGAAGACACCTGGGGCTTAGTTTCTGCCTCAGTAGGTATACGGGTTTCTCACTATTATTTTCTACAAAGTAATGATTTAGAGGATTTAAACTTGACATTGTCTTTCTGAACAGAACCTATTAAAATGAATTATTTGAAAGCAAGATTTTTAAATAATATTTTTATTTAATAAACTAAATTGTTTATCAAGCTTTTGTTAGTAAACTATTTATTTTTTGAATTAAAAAAAGGGTGACAATGCCATGCAACCTATATTGATTACATCTTTCAGAAAACATAGGACATACAAGGGGCACTCAGACAACATTGAAGAAAAAGTTTCCACTTTCCTCAGGAAGCTGAGAATAAGTTAGGTATTGTTCCAACAAACTCTATAGAAGTTTAATTAAAACACTCTTTGAAATGCCCAGAAAAGATATCAAAGGACTTCTCCAGGATTCAGTGCCATTGAATTTCTAGGTTGAATATAGCAGCTTTGGAGATCAGCTGCCAAGTTAGAATAGATAGAAATGCAAATGTCTGTATGGCTTCTATAAGTATATAAGTAGCAAAGGAAAACTAGGGGGAGAAAAAGTGATTTCCAGGCACATGGAGGACAGGAAGATGACTTGGAGAAGTCATCATGGATTCCTAAAGGGAAAAGTCATGCTTGACTAACTTCATAGACTGCTGTGATAACATAACTGCCTAAATGAGGTTGATATCACCAACCTAGACTTTGTAGCCCTTGTGTTTCATCTTAAGACCTTAAGAGTAAGGTCCTCATAGAGCAGCTGTTGATGTCTGGGCTGAATGAACAGGCAGTGAAGTAGATTAAAAACTGGTCTAATGACCAGACTCAGAGAGAAGTGATCAGTGACACAAAGTCTAGTTGGAGACCAGTAACTACTGGTAAAATCTAAGTGTCAATAGAGGGTCCAATCCTGTTTGACGTGAGCTAAATGACAGGGCAGAGTGTACCCTCAGAGAGTTTTCTGGTGACACCAAATTGGGGAAATAATTTTTTTTTTGACAAAAGGAATTCATCATCAGTGCATTAAACTTCACTGTTCACTTTTAAATCTAGGTTCAAAAGCTGAACATACTTACTCTGAAAACTGAAATTTACACTTTATACAGAAGAGTTCTCTGCTCTAGCTGATTCTAGTTTAGAATCCAAAATATAATGTCCTTCTTTCCTTAAACAGCACCTTAAACATTGGGAAAGAAGCAACTGTGAATTCTTCTGTTTTGCATTAAAATATTTAATCTGGAAATTCTAGAAATCTCAGAGATTCTTACAGGAGAGTCTAACAAAAAAGGCTACACGCCTGATCTCTCTCTTGTTTAAAAAAAAAAAAAAAAAAAAAAAAAAAAATAAGTTCCAAAACTGTCTCTAAAGGTGTGACTACAGGAAAAAAAATAAAAATACATTTTTTCTTGGTAAATAGAGCAGTCATGAAAAAAAATGGAAAAACCATCTTTTTCTTTAGGTCAAACTTGGCCTTCATGTTTTTCTGTTATATGTAAAGACCACAGGTTCACATCGTTCTTCCAAGGTCACTAATTAATAATTTAAATTATGTTAAAAAAATGGCAACTGACATTACTACATTTCATTCTTCGGTCTGACTTTGCTGTTAGATGCTTTAAATATTGGGAAACTAGGCAGCAGGGAATATCCCAGATGAAGGAATATGGTGTATTATTAATTTTCATTGCCTTATTTTCCTTAAATAATTGAAAGAAAAATATTTCTGTCATTCCATATGATTTTTTTTAGGACCATTGTTTCAACAAGACTAAACAAAAAGAACAAAACACAAAAGTTATGTTAAAATAAAATGCTGGGGTTTGTGTTTTTGTGGGGTTTGTGTTTTGTTTGTTTGTTTTTCTCTACTTCCTTGTTCCTTAATCTTTCCTTCAGCAACTGAACTGAAAATTTAATTTTCCTTATGTTCTTTTTTTCCCTGCATTTTAAATCTTTTCTCCAGCTACGTTGTTTTGCCTCTGTAACAAAAACTGTGAAGCTTTGAGACATGTGTTTAAATGTAAACATAACTGGTTGAAAAATACAGGGAAAGTAGGCCTTCAGTGTGTTCACTGGACATGTGGCTTAAGAAATCTTACTAGAGTGTTACAGCTAAGGACAACATAAAGAAAGCTTTTTTTCTGCAGGAGTTTATGCTGCTTCTTAACACTTTTTAACAAAAGAATCATAAGCACCCCATAATAAGGAAAAAAAATAAAAATCAGATACTCTTGTGACCACTCTTATATGTACACATAAGGGGGGGAGCGCGGGAGGGGGAAATCTTGGTAAGGGACATGGTCTGAACAGTGTGAGTCTGCATCATATGACATCATACTCCACAATAAAAATTGTGAGTTTGATCTTTTAAAGGTAACTGTTGATTGGAGGAAACTGTCTTTATATCGATTTGCCTGTAGGAGGTAGTGAGTGATTGCCTGTGCATTGCTTATTGGTTTGGATTTTTTTTTTCATTCTTTCTTTTTCCTTCATTTAATAACTCATCTTTTACTTCATACAACAGTTTTCATGCTTTTCTCATTCTCTTCCCCATCCTGCTGCAGGGTGAGTGAGCAAGTGGATGTGTGGGTCCCTTGTTTATGGCCAGCACCAATCCACTACAGCTCACAATACAGATGTAACATAAGATAAAGATGAGGAAAAAAAAATAAAATATATATGTTCCAGCTATAGGAATATTTTAGCATACATACTGTGACATTAACATCTGCATACTGCTCAGTGGGGGAAAAAATAAAAGAGTTATTCCAGGTATAGTTTATATTTCAGAAAATATTGGGACTTGTACTGATTTTTTCTGGGATAGTATTGAATTTCTTCATTGCAGCTTGTATGGGGCTATATTTTTCATTTGTGCTGGAAACAGCCTTGATAACTCAGGGTAGTTTTTTATTATTGCTGAGCAGTTCTTGCACAGAGGTAAGGGCTTTTTTACTTCTCCCTCTTGTGAGAAGGTTGGGGTTGCACAAGGAATTGAGAGGGGACAGCTGACCCCAACTGACACAGAGGATATTCCATCCCATACGGCATCATGCTCTGTATATAAAGCTGGGAGAAGACAGAATGTGGAGATGTTTGATGTGGTGGTGTTTGTCTTTCCAAGTAACTGTCATACATGATGGGGTCCTGTTCTCCTGGAGATGGCTGAACACCTGCCAGCCCATGGGAAGAGGTGAACAAATTCCTTGTTTTGTTTTGCGTTCATATGGCTTTTGCTTTACCTATTAAACTGTCCTTATCTCAATTCACAAGTTTTCTCACTTTTACCCTTCCAATTCTTTCCCCCTTTCCACTGGGGGAGGAGACTCAGTGAGTGGTTGTGTGGTGCTTAGCTGCCCACCAGGATTATTCCATTACAGAAGATTTGATTGAATTTTCTGCATTTCTCTTTCTGGCTTGGGGTCAAACTTTAAAAAATACAAATTCAAGGGGTCCTGGACTCTAAAGTCTGGTAAAAAAATTCACCCACTCCTAACTTTTAGTATACTATGGCTGATGAAGCAGAATATCCACATGAATATTTTAACCATGGAATACTACAATATGGTTATAGTTAATTAGCACAGCAGAGTGATACAGGGGCTTGAGTGGGTCCTAGACAAGATAGATTGGTACTGGTAACACTCTTGATCTTTTAGGATGGCAAATTAGGAAACTACTAATTAGTAAACAGGAATGTTTTCACATCTTCATATAACAAATTTTCTATTATTGCATAAGTAACACCAAGCGCTCAAAGATCAATTCTGCAAATCACTGCTGACTATAAGCTAAAACATGTTATAGTAGACAAGGCACTGAATTATGTTTTTGTCGTATGTTTAAATGTCAGAGTGTACAATAAAAACTTTTTTTTAAAAAAAAAACTTACTAAATTACTTGGAAGTGTAGTACATTGCTGTGTGATAACCCAATTGATGCTGTAAAGTACTATTGTGTATGAATACATAACTAGACCTGCAGTCAAGCTCTGTACCAGTTTTCTGACATAAACTCTTCAGGTCATTTTGAGGACCATGGAACACAGTTCTCATACAAACCACACTTTTGAATGTATATTCCTAGTAATCATTTAGAAAAATGTAAGCATAAAGAAGATAGAAGCATATTCAGAATAATGTTGGGGGGGAGGTATTGGCTGGGGGGGAGGAGTGGGGATGGTCATAATTAGGCGTGGGAGAAGAATTTATTTTCTGTTTGGAATGCTGAACTTGAAAAATTATGTAAGGGTTGCTGCAAGCTAAAACAAAAAAATAGCTGCTTTCATCTGTTTTGATGAAAAAAGCTTCTCTTTATTTACAGAAAAGTGGTTAGTTTATGCATAGATGTATTTGTATAAAAATGTTAAGGTTTTTTTTTTTTTTTACTCAAAATAAAATGTTTGGTATTTTTATAAGAAAAATGTAAGGGTAGAAATGAAGGTGCGAGAATCAACTCTAAGAAAACAAAATCTGAGAATTTTCTTTTACCAAACAGATTACTAGTTTGCAGTCTTATTTCCACCAATAAAAAAAAAGAGAAAAATTAATCAAATGAGTGCATGTGAAGCAGGTGCTTTAACCTTAGAATAACAGAATAATTTTGTGAGAATGTTTCCTATTTTCACTCTTTATGATTTTCTATTTTTAATATTGATGTTTGATCGTTAATTAAAGATTGGAGTCCATACATTCTAATTCCTGTGTGAACATTCTGACCATAAGGTAAAAATCAATTTTTTTACAGGGCCTCTAAAATTGTAGTTCTATGAACAATGTTGTTATCCTACAAGTGGAGGAACTCCAGCTTTCCTATCTGTGGTCACTTTGATGTCTGAGAGCTCAGTAGTGGAGATTACAGGCTTAGGTACAGAATCTCTCTGTTAATAAGGATTTTGGAGCTGGGCCTGGGGTATTCTCAGCATGTATACTGATCAATGGTTTTGTGAAAAAATTGTATCACAGAGTTATGAAGTCATTTTTTCACAGCCAGAATTATTCAGATAATTCTGCCTACATCCAGAAGTAGAGTGACTAATACTTACCTAAACCACTTAGGGAAATTTAATTTTTATCATGGAGTAAAAAGCAGTTCTCAAACACTGAATTAGACATTGATCAGAAAAATTAATAAAATTATAGCAGATAATTATTTTTTTAATTAAGGAAATCTATCTAATTAATTATAATTGTATAGATTATAATTAATTGCCCTTCCCTAGAGTTTATACATGTTGCTGTTCAAGAGTCCTATTTTGAAGGGAGGATGGTTGCAGAACTGTGCAGTTCTAAACTTCTCATGATCTCAGAGGTGCATTTTCTACAGTGAGTAGTGTTAACGGCGGAGGAAGGCCATGGGAATACCACAAATCACTCTACTCTTCCAAAAACTGCAATGCACCTCTAAATCTGAAACTGCTTATAAGACTTTTTGTACACTTTTGCTTCATGAATGACTATCATATTGAGTAGGAATGCTCTAGATGTGTAATACAGATACGTTAATTTACATTTTTTCCATCCTTCAAGGATATTTTAATGCTGTATTGTTACCTTATTTGCAGAATCTCTCACTGTATTACTGTAATACTATTTTGCACCTAGTACAAAATAATGTTTTGTATTATCAAAGAATTTTGCAAACATTAACTGATTAATCAGAAGCATTATCTGTAAATGCAATTAAAGTGTGGCTTCTGCCAGGTCATTAATAAAGAAAATACTAAATAAAAGGGGAGTAAACACTGATTGCTACAGTGTCCTAGAGAAAAATTTGCATGCAGTATTTCAATACAGAATGGAAATGTTCAATGGAACATATTGTGTTCCATTCTTTTAAACATTGAGATATTAACTATAAATGAACTATACTTGCTTGAACATTGACATCAGAACCGTTACATCTTTTAAGTGAATGCTCATATTTTAGTATTTTGCTAGGCTACTCTTAATCTATCTTTGTGAGGTTATTTTTATGTTTTATGTGTTCATTAACAACCATATATTCCACCTCCTTTTTTTTTTTTTTTTTTTTTTTTTGGCTATCATGTTGCTATTCTTCTTTCTCTCATTATTCTCTTAGATGTTCTACCAAGTCACCATTTATTAAATGTCTGATGTAATTGTACCTGGAGTTGAAACAACTATGAGAACCCTGTCTATATTGTGGTTATTTTGTCCCTCATATCATGTAAGTTTTGGTGTCCTCAACCAAATTAGTAGATAGTTTTCAGAATCTTAACCTAAAGAAAATTCATTATTTTAAAACAAAACTTTACTTAATAATGTCATTTTTTTTTGAAAAAATGATGATGCATATGAGAATTGAAGTCTAAAATTATTGATTACTTATCCTATGAACACAGATTACTTATCCTGTGAAGATATTGTCACAATGGTAAACAGGCTTGCTTTTTTAATACAAAACCTACTTCATTTTTTTTCTTTCATTTTATATAGTGGTATAAAACCATTTGCATTCCTAACTGGCTGTTTCAAAGTAATCTTTAATTAGGGCATTGAGTCACCCTTTAGCCAATAAGTAAATTTCCCTTATTTTGCTTCCACTTGTATATGTATTTGTGTATACATATACATACATACATATATATCTACATATATACTAATACTAGGGACATTACTCTCACATTGTCATCTTAATCTTGAAAGCACATTGTTCCCACAGTCCATCTGTTGACATCTTCCATGAGGCTTAATTAACAATTTATAAATGCCTTTATATAATTATTTTTCCTAATCAGTTGTCCAATAAAATCAAGAATCCCTATCTATTGATGTAATTTTAAAGGTAATAGTATCAGTATTTGTGAAAGTCCTCTGATTAAGTGTTCCATCTATATGCAGCAACAGTATCAAAAGAGTAAGACTGGCACAAACTCTAAAAATATGTACCAAACTCTTCCTGGAAGCATTATTGAGGGCCACAGCAGATTCCTTTTTCTAAATACCTAGTGCTCCTTATCATACCATTTTAAGCTGCCAGTGAAGTTTTAGCACATTTTTCTGCAACAGGAAATCCTATCCAGAAGCAACTAAAATAGCCCATTTATTCATTTCTCATAGGTCAACAAGTACTCATCAGACAGTATTGACTGTGAGGCATTGCTGAGCTTCATTAGATTAAGATTGGCAAATTAAAGATGAAAGGCTCCGCATCACAGATGAATTGTGTTTAGTCTTCTCTTGTAGTGTTTAGTTCGAAAATCATTGACAGTATTATTTTCTGAATGCATGCTTTTCTCCTGGGCTTAAAACTGACTGAATGGCAGAGGCTGGGACTGACTCTGATTCATAATGTAGATATGCAGAGAAATGGTGGAAAACAAACACTCTAAGAACACTGAAATCTTGCTTACAGGCTTCTCTGAACACAGACTTGGTTTCTGACCTTTGCTCCTGAAAATCATTACAGAGACAGAACGTGTCCAGAAATTAAGGCAAGATAAGGTAGATCATTTGAGGATATATCACTCAAATAAAAATTGGAATTTAGAAAGAACACTATAAAAATCAATGCATATTTTAACACAGTTAAAAAAACCTGTTTCTACACAGAATGTGTATACCACACAATAAATAAAACTTTAGCATATTGCAGAGTATTTTTAGAAATATTCTAGAAAATTATTAAATGAATGTTAGCTTTTTTATCAGCAATATTTATCTTAATAATATCCTATTAATGAAAAATAATGTTGCAAGTCATGATCAGTATTGTTCTTTAATAATAAATGTATGTAACTGAGTTTTCCATTATATACCACACACTTCTAAGAGAGCAAGTGTTACTTCACATATTTTGGATGAGCAGACCTGTTGAAACAGACTTACAATTGAACACTAGGTTCTTCAATAATTGTTTTTTTTCTTAAAAAAATTACATATTTCACTTTTGAACATACTTTTGTTCTGATATAGGGATAGGAAAATGAGTCTAGAAGAAGTGTCATATTAAAACATTTTTAAATTCTATTTTTAATTGATAGAGAAGTTCAGAGCTGAGGGGTTCAAATTTGACATACTAATGTTTTATAGTGAGCCATATATGTAATGCTGTCATAAAATTTCATAGGAAAATCAGAGAGTCTTACAAATTATTTAGTGAAACACACCGTTTCCATCTTGATTCAAAAGATTTAAAGTACACTGCTGACATGCACTTAGGATTCAAGGTGAAATATTTCTATAAAGGACTTTCTATCTGTAATTGCATGTATGCATTAAACTAACTGATGGAATGAAATTATTATTAATTATCCATAATTTATTAAAGTTGATGATTTAATCAAAATCATTATTGTTATCATTAATTACAATATAGCTAAAATAATCCAGATAGGTGCAAGTAGCTATTACCATCGTGTGTTACAGTTTGAATGTTGTAATTCAACTTTGTACTAATTATACAAAGACATCAGCAAAATGTAAAAAACTTCATATTAATCTATTTAAATAGTATAATATTGCAGTAATCTATTTAAATTATTATAGTTAATACATAATTATTGGACATCTAACAAAATGTTTATGTTTGTATATAAGCATGTTTTCATATGTTTATATACTTTCATAAGCCTATGGTTGAACTTTTTCTTTCTTGATAAATTACTTTGGTTTTGTGTTTTGCTTTGATTTAATAGAGAAACTAAAAAAACAAACAAACAAACAAACAACATTATCAAAAATTGTTTTGAATTTTATTTTTTTTACCTCTTCATAGTTTACAAATATATATACTCAATATTTCATCACCTACATGCTTTTATTAGTGTATCTTTATGTTACAATTGATAAAAAAATAAAATGTTGTCTTATTGATGGAAGGTTCCTAGAAAGTTGTTATCAATGAAATGTTATACATAGAGTTTGCTCTTGCCAGCAACATGTGACTCTGATTTTTGGTATTTCAGCAATTATAATTAAAATATGTTCAAAAGAGAATGCAACTTAATGCAGGATGTACCTGTCTAAAAGTGTCATAAGCCTTTCCAATTAGATATTTTGAATAAATTGTTGTTTAGTACTATGACGTTCAATGTTAAAGAGAATAAAGGAAATAAAACTTATTTTTTTTATTTTAAAGGTTTCTAGCTAGATTTATGCACATTTTAGAGATAGGAAATTGCTCTTCTGAGCTAACCTGTATCCTGTTCTCAAAGTGACCTGTAATAGATGCTTAGGAAAAAGCAAAAAGTAAGTATGTAAAGGTGTCATTTTATGCTTTAAATTTATTGTCTCCAAGTTCTTTTAAAATTAGAAAATTTAGCTGCAATAAATGGGAAAAAAAATTTACTTGTCCATTTCAGTTATCAGTTCATGTCTTTAAGTTGAATCCCTCCTTTGTGTCTTTCAGGTTGATGAACCTTATGCTATTCCTTCAGATTCAATTAAAAGATGAGACCACATGCCCTGGAAAAGACAGGTGGTAGGAGAACATATGACAACAAAGCTCAGTGTAAATAGTTGCAGTCTACAACTAAAGGAAGAATTGAAGTATTTCACAGTGATATATTGGAAAATATCTGTACTCACTTGACTTAAGAATCATTGTTGATTGTTAAATATTAACATTTTCTCAGTGCAAATTAGGTTTAAAAATATGTTAATAGAAATTAAAAAATGCAAATAAACTTTTTATATATTGGAAAAGTATTGAGATTACTACTGATAAGATTTAATGAAATGATGGTGCAGCATCACTTTGCTGACAGGAGGTTAAAAATTTAATGCAATCCTCAAAGTAGGAGATAACATTAAAAGTAGAAATTATTAATGTGATAAGAAAACCGTGGTTTTCTATTTACAAGTGGTTAATCAGTATTGCTAAGAATATATTGAAGGTTCAAAATGAGATTTTTAAGCTTCATATCT
>JAWWLT010000040.1:17025835-17101143 GCA_035040995.1 Premnoplex brunnescens
GAATATTTGTTTATAGGGGGCAAAAGTAAAATACTATTTTGAGAATAAATTCCACTTACAGTGCTACATGTACTGTATGGCTTCTTATTGTGTCAAAAACAAAGGATGAGCATAAAATGATGAATAGAGAGAAGGTCTGTTGGCGTAGTCTAATATCTATCACAAAATATAAACTATCATAAAATATATCTGTAACATAAACAATGTTCATTTGATTATTTTAAGTACTTGACTCTGTAAAAAAGATCTAGTGTCACTTGTTAGGCAACTTTAACAGATTCCATGTCCAGAAAAGACTAGAAATTCCTTTATTTTGATCTGTTTGTTGTAGATCATTTTGCTGGTACATTCCCTACATGGTTCTCACACTGAGCTGCCAATAAATCTTCCAGACTGGTCACTATTTTTCCATTAAAGAAACTGAATGATAGATCATTCAATCTCCTAGTCTGATCTCCATAACCCTTAAAAGTTTACATTTTGCTTTTAATTTAAATTTGCTTGCCTTTAGCCTCTAGTCAGAGATTATGGCTATGGCTTCACCTGTTACATCGTGATGGGGTACCTCATCAAGCAGACCTAAGCCAATTACCTTGTATTTTATAGAATCTACATTATTATTTTTGTTATAATATCATGCAAAAATAAATAGCTTAACTTATGTTGCTAAATGCAGTCTACAAAATCTGGTCTTAACCACCTTTCAATGACTCGCATAGTAATACAAAAGCATTATCTATTTTCCTATCATGGTAGGGAAAATCGTTTGATTTGGATGTTAAACTCTGTATGATCTTTTCTGTATCTGTTGTATATGCCATATACTGCTACTTATCATTTATTATTTAAATATTTATGTCAATAATGCAAAAAGTCATAATCCTGCTTTTCAAGAGGGAGTGAGGGGATGACGGGTAGAATTGAGCTAAAGTTGTATTGATATTTATTTCTGCTTCTAAAAAAGATCTGGTCAGGAAAGAAAACACAACTAGTTATATAAGTTCTGTACTCTTTTCTAGTACACTATCATCCTTTTTAATATGGAATTTCAACACGTTAAGTTAGTTTCTAAATAAAAGCTTGTTACTGCATTAAATTAATGAAAAACAAATCGATATAATACTGCTTATAATGATTGTGCTTTTTTTGCAAATCAACAAATCTTCTATTAATTAACCAGTGATTAAAGTCAGCTTGTGAAAATTAATCACAGCCTGGAAAAGTCATTTGTCCTTGTGTGCTTCATTAAGATAGTGTTTGCCCTTCAGGCAAGACAGCAGCAAGTAAATGCCAGAGAATGAGCTGATTAAACTAGAGCTGCAGTGAGTGTTTGCCAGAGACTCAAGATCCTACAAACACACCCACTTCTAACTTAAAAGCTTTCTGTGGTTTGCCTGTTGGGCAGGGCATTAAATAGTAAATGAAAATTCCTCTAGAGCCCCTAAATGTTTCAATGCAATCCATAGAATAAACACTTTGTACTGCTCAAGACACAATAGTCAGATATGCCCTGAAATGTTGTGAAATTGGAAAGTTGCAAAGCATTCCAAACATGTGCAGTCTGCTCATCAAAGTAAAATTTCACTTAAAAGTGAGGTGTTTTTTTTCATTTCAATCTAATTTCATAATAGCAGAACCTTGATTAAAGTACAAAACATTAATTTCTGATTCATGCCTACACTATTCTAGACCAGAATATAAATATTATTGAATATATTTGATTGAGGTAATCTGAGAGTTACTACAGTCTATGGAGACTAGGACAGCTAAGACTCTGTGATCATGAATTACTGCTTTTTGGACAGAAAGCAGTCCATAATAACACTTTTATAAGAAAAAGAGATGGAAGAGATACCTAGAAATAACTAAAAACCTATGCCATATAAAATAGAAATTGTCTTTATTAAAGACAATTATACTTCTTTGCCTGTTAAGAATCACAAAGATATGGTTAACAATAAATGAGGGACATAACTTGATTGGTTTGAAAATGACTTAGGAAAATAAAGTTTCCCTTCCAAAACACTGTCAGAAACTCTTCTCTGTCGACCACCTGTCCCCCAATCTCCTTTCTCTTAATAAGGAATGAAATCAGTTATACTGTCAGAAGTCACATTAATGAATCCTAGTTCAGCCTATAAAACATTGTATTCTCTCTCCCTACACCAATTGTGACTCTCCTCCTACAGGTATTGGAGGATCACATTAGGTATCTCTTACAGCTGTCACTGCAACAGTTTCAGGTTCCTGTTATGCCCTATGCCCTGGACATATGCCACATCATTCTCACGTCCTCAGCAGCTCCTTTACCCTAACAGGTGTTTATTTTCCTCTCCTTGCCCTCGAGCTGCTCCTGTCCGCTCTTGTATTGTGTTTCCACTCCTTCTTCCACGATCAGACATGAGGCTTGATCATAACTGCTGATACTGGTCTAGATTTCTTCACTAAGATTGATTAACACAAATTGAACTAAACAAGACCTGAACTCTTTAATTTTCTCTCAAGAGAAGTAATAGCAGAATGTGTCCCCTAAGCACACTGTAAACTCTCACATAACCTGTAAAAATTTAGGATTTTTGAGATCTCCATCCTGCGTTCAAATTTGGTTTTAATTTGCTTGAAAGATTAAAAAGTTACTAGTGACAACACAAATATATATTTTTGCATAACCTTTATTTCCACAGGGAAGGTGAGGAACTTCCACAACTTTGGAACAACATAATTTGAAATAATTTTGGCATTTCAAAAATAGCAACCAAAAATAATGTAATGTGCTGAATTTTGTATAAATCACATGTACCAAATGTATTTGAATCCTCATTTATTAAACTTATAAACCCAAAGAAATAGAGGGGAAAATAAAGAGCAACAACCTAGCTTGAAGGTAGGGCTGACACAACAAACCTTCCTCTAAGCATTGTAGACGTTTATCAAAATTGACAGAAAATGAGTGTGTTATTTACTTCTTAGGAAAAAGTAGGATCCTTTATTCCTATTTAGTGAAACTAATAGCTGTAAATTCTCAATTTAATCCCTACAGGAAAATAAAAATCTAGTTCTAGTTGAATAATTAAATGTTTAATGGATTTCCCCCTTAAATAAAATGACTTCTGCACTTTTCCAGTGTACCTGCTCAGAGAAAGCAAGAGAACAAAGGGAACAAAATAATAATTTCTCATTATACTATGTATTATTTATTGTGCTTGCTAATGTATTTTATGCAATTTAAATGCATTTAATGTTTACATCAAATATTATTTACATTTCTGTTTTAATTTATTAGATTTAATAAAATCTCTGTCCAAGATTTCAGGGTTGCAGTAGTGCTACCAGGACTGCCAAATCCCACTGAAACTCATAGGACTCCCCCAAGGAATAGGAGTTACCTGCACAGATGCATTGAATGATTAGGACTGGGACATTATCTGAGACGTAAATTGCTGGAAAATATTACTTGCTTGCTGGTAGAATTAGCAATCAATTCAGAAACAGTTTAAATCACAAAGGAACAGGATGTTACCATGAGAAGCACAGGGATAATGTGTCCCCTCCTCCCTTTGCATGGAAATAAAAACATGAGAGATGACAGAAAAAATGCCTATGAAAAAAGGCCAGGATATATGTCTTCTCTTCTTCCCTCTTTACACTCTTACGGTGTTTTTTTCTGATTGATGGATTCAATCTCTGGTGGGTTAGTAGGGTCCAGCACTGTCCTTGTAGCTGTCTTTTCCATCTGTCACCTTTTACAAGCACACTGCTATACTAATAAGTTTCTGTGCCTATGGGGTTGCTCTGGCGTCAGTAAAGCAGTGCTTATTTAATAATAGATCATGGATTGTAGATAATTTAATAATGGAAATGTTCCAAAGATGCACAGACAGAACTATGGGACCAGTGGGGTACTTACAAAGAGAAATCATTTCGAGTAGGTAAAAGGCATTGGGGATAGCCAGGAATCCTCTAGTTCATGATGTAGTGAATTAAACAATCACTTATAACCTTTGGGACCCTGAGTAACACTTGACATATCAAAAGGACTTCTGCATGCTGAAAATTTTAATCTTTATTTTCTCTGTTTATGACCTTGACTTTTCTCTCTTATATTTGTGGAAGTATAAAGAGTTTATTTTATACTGAGGGGGAAAAACCCCAAAAAACCAAACCAAAAAGCTGTTTGCAGCTACATCAGGAAAAAAGCAATCCAAAAATAACTCAGCCATCGTCTACTGCAGCAAGCCACTGATGGCAATAGATTTCCTGCAAGAGATATGTCATATGACACACTATGCTATTCACAGTTTGGTTTTAACCTATAAACTGAAAACTCTGAAATGATAATGATTTCCCAAATGATATATCAAATGAACTTCTTCATTTCAAGACAAAGAGCCACAGAGAACAATAAAACCATAGGTTCAGGTGATAAGGTAGACATTCATTGTAGCAATGAGCCTCTGAAGAGGATGGAGAAAGCTCTTTGAAAGCAGGCTTTTACTCTGTTGTAAAATGGAGTCTACCCTGTCTCTGTTACCGTTCTTGTTCCCAAAACCCCCTGGGAACACCCTCATTAGGATGCAAGAATGTACCTGGGCAGGTCGATGTGAAAAGCCCCCTCATTGGTCCATTGTTAACCCCTTCCCTATTTGCTGTCAACCCTCGGTTTTGATTGGTGTGAGTCACTTCCCCTAAAGCCCCTTAAAATACCCTGACCATGGGAATAAACCCTCTCTTTGCTTCCTCTCCTGGGGCTGTGTGTGTCTCTCTGTCCTGGGACATCTTGGAGACCACGGGGCAAGGAGGGAGAGAGGAAGGGGGAGCATTTCCAACTTCGCTGTTGCATTTCATATTGCAGATTAACAACTACTACTTCTAAAACAAACAAACAAAAATAAGCATAGACAACAGATGGATATAGGCAGGAAACTAGAGGAGAGCAAGGAAGTATCTTGGAGGACATGAAAATTTCATGCATTTTTCCTTCTGTACCATGATTCCAGCCTTCTTTAGGAGTTTCTACACCAACAAAGCTTTTGTCCAATGAAAACACACTGTCTACAAATTAACAAAATATGAACAAACATTAGCAATGGGAGAATCACCTCCAAAATAGTATTTTTTTTACAGAAATCAATAAGAAAGTTTTAATTGAAATCCTGACAGTATTAAAAATCTTATACCAAAACCTCAGAGGAGGTAGAAAGAAAATAACTGTCAGTGTTCTGAAAGGCCACACTAAGGTCTCCTCAGAGCCTTCTCTTCTCCAGGCTGAACAATCCCAACTCTCTCAGCATGTTGATGCATAGAAGATGCTTCAGGCCTCTCATCATTTTCCTGGCTCTTCTCTGGATTTGCCCCAACACATCCATATCCTTCTTATGTTGGTAACTTCAGACATGGGTGCAGTACTGCAGGCAGGGTCTCATGAGAGTAGACGGAGAGAATCACCTCCATGGACCTGCTTTTGATGCAGCTCAGGATATGGTTGGCTTTCTGGGCTGCAAGTGCACATTTTTGGGTCAGGTTGAGCTTCTCATCAACCAACACCTCCAAATCTTTCTCTTCAGAGCTGCTTTTGATCCATTCAGTGCCCAGCCTGTATATGTGCTTGGGATTGTGCCAACCCGCTCACAGGACCTTGCACTTGACCTTCATGAGGTTTACACAGACCCACCTCTCAAGCCTATCAAGGTCCCACTGGAGGCCATCCCTTCCCTCCAATGTGTCAACCACACCACACCACACTTTTGTTAGCAAGCCTGCTGAGTGTGCACTCAATCCCACTGTCCATGTCATCAACAAAGATGTTAAGCAGTGCCAGTCCCAATATCAGCCTGAGGAATACCACCCATCACTAGTCTCCTCTTGGACATCAAGCCATTGACCACAGCATTTTGAGTGTGACTGTACAACCAATTCCTTTTTCACTTGATTATTCTTTGCTGCTCTGAACAAGGAAATAATAGTCCTTTTCTTTTGTGACTAAAGGGTAAGGAAAGGGGATAGTGAAGATAAAGGCAACTTTCTGATCATGTCAATAGTTACTTCATCGCAGTATAAAGCAAGAGTTTGCTATATAGGTAACTGCACTTTATTTTTATCAAATCATACAGTTGATCCAGGACTCGTATTATGGCATAAATCCTGTCGTGCAGTCCTATATGTCAAACACAGCAAGACTTAATCAAAAAGAATGAGTTTGACATCTGGAAAGAAACTGTGAAAGTGGGACAAAAGCCCTAACATGCAGTGGTATGAGATTCTTATTACAACCTGCATATTGGATAAACTGAAATCTTCCCGTTGGCAGGAATTGACCCTCAATTAAAGAGTTTATCAGGAATCATTTCTAACCAGAGCAGGGAAATTATTTCAAAGAGGTAAGGGTGGAATCTGCATTTCCTTCACTTGAAAAAGTGATAAGATGGTTCTGACAGTAACTGCTGTATAAATCATTTCATAATCTTGAAATGTTTAAAGCGATGTGATGAATTGACCCTGACTGGATGCCAGGTGCCTGCCAAAGCTACTCTATCCCTCCGTCTTTTCAAATGAGCAGTAGAGAAAAAAATACAATGTAAAACTTCTGTATTTTAGGCCCATACTAATTACCTGGCACTGGATCCTCATACTATTTGCTGTTTCTCCTTCAGCACTCACATCAACTCTGTCAGTCTCTTCAGCTTTGCTCTTTATCTTGCAAAAGAGGACAAGCAATTTTTCTCTTGTTCTCCTTGCCACCTGTGAGCCAACCTTCAATTTAAAAGAGGTACTTTCTCTATTCTCGGTCCTTGTTCCTGATGCTCATGCTCCCCTAGCTGCTGTAAAAAGAATTTGCAAAGACAGACCAGTCTAGTTTCTTCAGGCTTGTGATTCATTTGGGCTCAATTTCTCTATAAGAGGAGGATGTGTGCACACTGACTATAATAAAGCCATTTGGGCCTGGAGCATCCCAAGTACAGATGGATTCTGAATAATTAATAACTCCAAATCTCAACATGAATAATTTGAAATTTTCATAGGCTGCAGTCTTGCCTGAGTTTTGGTTGAGTTTTACAGCAAGAGCAGAAAATGGTTATTCAAATAATCATGTAGCACAATTTCACAAATTCTGTTATCATAGAAGCAAAGGTGTAATGAAGTCTCAGGGCATTCTCTCAGTGGCTTAAAGTCTCAGGCCATTCCTTCTAGTTAATATTTCTTCCTTTCTAGTATGTTCTTGTTTCCTACCTTGCTATTACACTGGACACCTCACAATATTGTCCTATACTTGAAAAGGGGAAGCCAATATTTTTGTGCATAAAAGTGCAAAGGCATTTATTTTACTGAAATGTGGATTTAAATAAATTATTTTTTATATTTAGGAAGAGGTACCAATGAAATAATTTTGTACCTTTTCCATCTACCTTTTGCTGCTGCTTGGTGCCAAAATTATGCAGTACTCCCTGTTATTAGCTGACTCTCAAATTCAGATAGCTTCTGTGACAATTTACTGGAACTGAAAACTAATCCGAAAGATGTGTCTACATCAGTTTGTATAGTAGTTCTGTTCGGGGGTTTGTTTTTCAGGCAAATTCTCTAGTTTATTTCTCTTCCACCACTGCCTCATACCAGACAAACTCAAGCAGTAGATACACTCCAGAAATGTGCTTTCAGAGAGCACTGAGGAATGAAGCATAACAAATGAATTCTCAAAATAACTTGCACTGTAATAATTTATTTTCTTCTGTATTAGATAGATGAAAAAATTAGGACACATCTGGGATAGAATAGGAATCAAAGCTACCAAAAACCTAATGTTAAAAATATGAGTGCTAAAATTCAAGGTTTATATGACCTCAGAATTATACTTTTGTTTTATTGATACTTATATAGGCAACCCAAAATACATTCCAGTTTGTTTATGTAAGTGAACATGACTGGTAGTGGGATGTGCACAATTGCTTTCTTCATAAATATTGCTATAATATCAGGGAAATATTTCTATCCTTATGATTAAGTTAAATTACAATGCAATTGATTTGAAAACATTTTATGAAGTCTGAAATAGACCCCATTAACTGAAATGCTGCTAGTGAAAGTAATTATGTGCATATTGGAAGTCAAAAGGTATTTCCAATTAATAGAGCTTGGACTGATAAAAGGTGTCAGAGCTCTTAAAAGAATTAGTCCAAAGAGAAGTAAGAAGAGAGAGATATTCTGAACTTTTCTCAGAGTCTGGATATTTTCATGTTCATAGAAAGCAACAGTCATATAGGCACTAAGAGGACCAGGTGGTACAACATTAGCAATTTTATTCCAAATTTCTCTACTGCTTTGCTCCTACTTTTAATTTTCACATTTTTTCATCAAAAACTCCATGATTAGTGATTATTTTCTTAGGTATTTGCATACCAACAGCTGAATAAAAAAAATAAAATTTAAAAAAAAAAAGAAAAAAAAAAAAAGAAAAAGCATCATCCTAGTCAATCTTTAAAAGTCCAGCCTCCCAAGGAATAAAAAAAACCACATTCAAACTCTTGCTGCTACACTAGCAAAAAGTACCACAATTTATAAAATAGCCTATTGATAGAAAAGTTCAGTAATTCTCTTTTTGGAGGCAGAGGAGGGGGGGGGGAAGATTAAAAAAAAAAAAAAAAAAAAAAAAGAAAAAATGTACTACTTTTCTTTCAGAAAGCCCTTGAAAACTCCTCCTGTGTCACAGTTAATAATGAGAAGGGCTTGGAAGTAGGAAAAAGTCTATCAGCAACAGGAATCCTCTCTATTTTGTACAAGGGAACTAGAACAGGCATTTTAGCCCATTTTCTGAAAAGAGGGGCATGAAGACCTTGAGAAGCTCAGTAAGAGGTCAGACTTTCAGACTGTTTATATGGAGTTGAAAGTAGAGAAATGTTGGTTTCAGTTGGAAGTCATTGGTACAAAGACGTCTTTTACAGATTCTGGGTAGCTAAAGTACCAATATGAGATCAGATTTTCTAAACCAAATGTCTGGATTCTCTTTAAACATTCAGACAAACAAACATTCCTGTGAAATACTAATATTTTGCCATGCTAACATATTTCCAGACAACAAAAATTTTCTCTGTGTTAGCTTTCAATCAGATGTCTCACCTCTTACTATCTTCAGAGTGTGCTGTTTGATTAGTCCAAATAAATTTCACTTAGTCTGGAATTCAGCTGTCTGCATTCCAGCTGCAGCTCTGACAACTGTTCAATCTCCACATGTGCTGGCCTTGCATTATACTGAAGGTGATAAAATTGCTTTGCTCTTTGCCATTTACCTTGCAAATGTCCTGATTATATAAAAAAACATATTTTAAAACCATGCAGATATGCCCAGTGGTGGGGAGATAGACAACTATCATAAGATCCAGTGTATTTCTAGCTTTGGTGAAACCATCCTCCTTTACACAGATGAAACGAAATCAGAAAAAGTCAAAGAAAAAAAGTCGGGTTTTTCACTTTCTGTGGAAATATTTTAATAATTTAGTTTTTAAATATATATGTGTATATGTATTTGTGTATGCACATGCAGGGCTATTTCTCTTTTCCTCAGGAGAAAACTGGCAGTCTGGGAACAAAGGAATGGAAGATTTTTTCATTGCCTAATTGTTTTCTACACAGCTAGTGGAGACAGACACATAACTTCTCTGATTTGGGTTGTAATATCAGAAAATGTATCTCCTTAGTTTGCTTTTATTTCCTAGTCCTCTGATTTTGACAATGAATATTAATGTCTCCTAAGATTTTATTATTTATTTTTCATTAATTGGTTTGGGTTTTTGTTTCTCTTGATTTGTTTTACATATTTTAATTGAATGAATACATTTATTGTCCTTCCAATAAAAAAGGGGTTTTTTGTGAGAAAAGGTTTGTTTCAGAGACCTTTTTTTTTTATACTCAGTTGGAAAAGATTCTATCAGACTTGCCTCCCTTTATTCTTTACTCTTTTTCTTCAACATTTTCCTAGGGTTTGTACGCCAAATACTATTTGCAAATGTTTCAAACACTCTTGTAAGTCACACAGTGTAACAGAACATTGTAATATATGTAACCTGTATGCTTCAAAACACCAGTTTGACATCATATGACATACTAATTCAGCCATTTTGAACTTTAAACAAAAACAGAAAATAAAACAACATACCTACAGAAATTCCATTTAGGGTTCAGAGGACCAAATACTACAACCTCTACCAAATACTACTCCAAGCTGATATCATTAGTCCTTTCTACAGAGGATGTATTAGAGTATGTGATATGACCCATAACTGTGGGCAAGTACAGGAAGGAGAATTTTTAAGACTGCTGACACTTCTAAGGAAACCAAAGAAATCTATCAAATACAACTTCTCAGCTCTCTTTATAATGAAAAGAAATATATGATTTAAGAACCCAGACGATGCCGCTATTCTAAGCTAGGTGGCTGAAATGTAAATTGTTTATGGACCTGTCTAGGTATCTTTTTTTCCTCCACTAATGACAGAGAATGAGTAGTCTAACTCAGTTTTTGCTTTTATTATTAAGGCTCCTCAGTAACCTCCCTGTCAGTCCTGAGAGTGTGTCCTATATTTTGGTCTTACAACAAATTATTAAACAGCAGATAAATATTTATTTCACTTGTCCAAGGAGTGAGTACTTGCTTCTTTCTTATTAATGACAAGTGCCACAAAAACTCATTTGTTAGCTGTCACAGGAGTTCATTCTTGTCTTTTCTATTATTTTTAGTTAGTAAGATTATATATATCACTTATCTTGTCTCCCAGTATGCATTATCTTTCAAAAGTTGTTGTTATTGTTATTATTTTTATTATTATCACTAACATGTCATACATGAAGAAAGAAAATAGCCCTACCAAACAACAACAGAAAAAAGAAATGAGGCAAAGTCAGCTTTAGCATAATGCAAAGAAACCAAACCAACTAAAACCAGAATTCCTTTGTCTGCATTGTCATTAGCTTCCTGTTTTGATAGTTGTAAACTCCCATTTTGGAATTTACTTTATTACTGTCATCAACGTTCCATAACAGGAACATAACACAGAGGATGCCAGTGTCACCACAGAACAGAGGGAATGCCTTTAATTTAGCAGTAGTTCAATAACTGAAACCAAGTCTATAACTTTTTTTAATAGCGGAACCCCAGAATACCCTCTACATAGACACTAAAGAGGCAGAGATATATATTCCTATACAACGGTATATTTAATTTCTCATGTTGAACTGAAATCCTGGTTATATGTATTGTGCACACACCAAAGAAAACACAAGGGTACAAAAACAAAACCAGAAAAGATCTCACACACCCAAAAAACCAAAAAAATCACAGTGCAGTAACCACTAAAAATTATAGATATTCTTTTTTCCTGATAAGGAGCCCACCGAAAATATGAAAACAGTGCATGAGTATGAGAAGAGGGTTTTTTAGCAAAAAGCAAAGAAATCTTTGTAAATGAACATGTCATCTTGTTTACAAATTCAAATTTTAATATTTTTGCTAGAACCTTTTCCTATTTTCCTATTGAAAGACAATTTATTTCTCTTCCCCCGCCCCTCCCCCCAGCCCCCAAGGTTATGCTTTTTAGCTTAAATAAATGTCTACGAGAAGACAAAATACATCCAGGAAAATATGGTAACTTATATTTTCTTATGTTCTTCATGTTCCCTTCTTGCAACATCTTTAATTTCTTTTTTTGCCTGCTATTTACGTCCTTAGATCCCTTTAGACTTGGATGTCTGTATATAGCATTTACTTTACTCTATATAGCATTTACTCTATGAGTAAAGAATGTCACCACATGTTCTTTTTAGACTAAGAAAAAAAAAAAAGTAATGTATTTTACAAATGTCTCTGACAGGTGAGGTGAGTCACCTGCTGAACATAGAGCTCTTCATTGATTAAAAACTGACATCAGGCTTACTAGCTCACTGATATAAGTACAAGTAGCTTATATTTAAGACTAACTTTTAGCCAGCAATCAGTGATGTGAAGACTTCTTTTTCAGTTCACCACGTAGGTAGATGAGCAGGAAGCCTACCTCTGGGTGAGAAATACTCTATGAAATAAAGAAGGGAAGAGCATAGTCATAGGACACCAAGTAAAAGCATTTGCAAACTATTGTTGAGAAACAATATGGAAAGGCTGTACTAGAAAGAAGTAAAATGCACTGGGGTATTTTAATGCTAGCTGCCAGTACATCATTAACAAGCATAATAGGAAAATATTAAACAATGCATGTACTTGGAGTTTTTTCTATCTATTGTTAAAGTAATTTTTAAAGATCATAATTCTGGGGGAGAAAAGTTGATGAAGCTATCATAATAATTTCACAATCTACACTTTATTAGATTCAACACAGGTTTATCTAGTATAGAAAAATTCTCTCACACGTGTTCATAAACCTATCATTTCTGTATGTTCATCATTGATTGTGAAGTTATTGCTTTGTACTTTTTTAGTACCTATCATCATTGGATCTCAAAACACTTCACGAACAATATTGAAAGTACAAAAGAATGATATGTAAATTGTTTCAAATTATTTTTTCTTTCATCTTGCCATCTGTACCAGCTCAGAGAAAGTTCATTCCCACATCTTGTTGTTGTTGAAAACAGATTTTTGGTAATCGTATGTCTAGTATTATGTTAATTACAGTTTTAATTTTGCTTAATGCTTGTATGATACCACTGAACAGTTCAGAAGATTTAGATGGCATTTTCCTCAGAAAAGTGGTGTGCTTAATTCAGAGCTTTAAAAATGTAACATCTTTTTATTTTGGGCTCATGTATACTTCAGATTCCTCCTGGTTTCAACATGCAGTACAATCTTCTATCAGAGACAAGACAAAGATACACAGAGAGATAACCATATCAAGAGAAAGTTATTGCAAAGATATTTTCAGTGAAGTCTCAACAGGGATGAAGGATATAAAGAATTATAGTTCTAGATCTGATGAGATTTGGACTGCAGTCTTCCATATTTCAATAAAATGACATACACAGTTTTTTCTAAAAAAATTATCCTCAGGATTTGGTCTTTACCTGTTTTATTGAGACACATCTCTACTTAAACATTCAGTTGAGCACATTTCCCACATGCTAGGTGCTATGATGGCTAATGTATTAGACTGAATATTAAAGGAAATAAAAAACCCTGTATTCATGCGTACAGGAAAAAAATTATGATTTTTATACTTGTGTCAGAAAATATTTTGGCTCATTTTTAGACATTACAGGCCAAAGTTTCAGTATATACACTGAAAATGATACAAATATGCTGAGCTCAGTGGGGTGGCACAGTCTTGCTGTGACTAGAATTAGGTCTTGTGGCTACTGTGCCTCATAAAAGATAAAATATTCAATTCATAACAAAGGCCATTGTACTTGGTTGATACTCTCTAAGTCATAAGAATTAAGATTAAGATCTTTAAAACACCAAAGGCAGTAATCTTTCAGTGTAAAATTAATGGATGTAGGATAACAAATTCCTGTATCGATTTTCATGCAATAATTGTTTGTTTGCATTCGGTGGCACCTTCTTTGCTTGCATATTTAATTGCCTTGTTCAGAATAGAAGAGAAGTGGACACACCTACCTGGCTTTTGACTTCTATTAATAGGCTTTCTCAGGATGATAGCATTTGAAAATGTAGTTAAAAGCCTATCAGTAAACACGATGATTATTTGGATGACTCCTGCATAACAGTAAAACATTGCAATGTTGAAAAGTCAGTTCTGGACACAATACTAAGATAATAATGGAAGAATGATACTGGGTATCTAAGGGGTATTTTGTTAATACCCCTCACCCAAACACCCAAATTTGTACATAATCATAGAATTATACAATATTCTGAGCTGTAAGTGACTCGCAGGGATCATCCAGTCCAGGTCCTGCCTCTGCATAGTACAGCCCCAGGAATTACACCATATAGCTGAAAACATTGTTCAAGTGCTTCTTGACTTTGTGCTGTCATCATTTCCCAGGGGAGTCTGTTTCAGTGCCCAAACATTATCTGGGTGGAGAACTTTTTCCTAATATTCAAACTAAACCTCCCCTGACGCAGCTTCATAATAAAATATACAGCCCAAAATACCTAATATTACTCTAGTTGTAAGAATTATTAGCAGCAGTTTTGATTTACATTGGCTGCAAAGAGTTAATTTACAAATATTCATCAAGTAAATTAGATACTTGACTTGCTTTAATAATTAATAAGTTCTGGTTTACACTCTCTGTAATGCATTTGATTTTTTAAATGCCCTTTTATAAATTTTAGCTTAGAAACATCTTACTATATCACCTGTAAAGATCATTACTTCCTTATTTTCCCTCTGCCTTTTTGTTTCTTATTGATTTTATGCTACATTTAAACTAAATATTTTGCATTCAAGCTCTAAAACAAACTGAGTTGGGACATTTGCATTGGGTTTCCAATTGAGAACAACACAGGTTTGAAGACGACAAGTTATACTTAGGAAATTTTGAACTAAATGCCCAGTTACAGGACTTAAATAGGTGTTCATTAAACTAGGAACAGCTAACTTCACAGAATTACAGAATGATTGAAGTTAGAAGTGACAAGGGACAACTACCTCGTCCAAACTCCCTGCTCAAGACTGTTCTTCTAAGAACAGGTTGCCTAGAACCATGTCCAGATGGCTTTAGAATATCTCAGGGAATGGAGACTGTGCCAGTGCTCAGTCATCCTAACAGTGAAAAATTGTTTCCTGATGCTCAAGCAGAACCTTCTCTGTTTCATTTTGTGTCTATTGCCTCCGGTCCTATCACTGGATACTACTGACAAGATCTTGGCTCTATTCTCTTTGCACACTACCTGCAGGTATTCACATATAGGGGATAAGATCCCCGCTGAGTCTTCTCCAGACTGAATAGTCACAGATCTTTCAGCATTTCTTCATAGGAGAGATACTCCAGTCCCTTAATTCTCTTCATGCACCATGGATGGAATCTCTCCAATATGTCCAACTCTTCTAGTGGGGAGTCCAGAACTGGACACAGCATTCCAGGTGTAGCCTCACCAGAGGTAAGGAGAATAAAAGGATCACCATCCTCAATGGGCCTGTGATATTTCACCTAATACAGCCCAGGATACCATTTCACTTCTTTGGCACAAGGATACTTTGCTGGCTCATGCTTAGTTTGGTGTCCAGCAGAACCCCCTGGTTCTTCTCTGTAAATCTGTTCTGCAGCTGAATGGTCCCCAGTTTTGACTGGTTCAGGACATGTTCCTTCCCAGCTACAGAACTTTGCACTTTGCTGAATTTCGTAAGGTTCCATTTCTTCAGCTTGTTAAGTTCTCTCTGGATGACAGCATAACATTCTTGCATATCAGCTGCTTCTCACAGTTTTAAATCACCAGCATACTCATTGACAGTACACTCTGTTCCATCATTCAGATCATTAATGAGGGTGTTGAACGGGATTTGACCCCCTGGAGTCAATATCAAGCCACCATTTTCTTCCTGCCGACTGGCCTTTATACCACTGTTCAGCACCCTCTGGG
Source organism: Premnoplex brunnescens (assembly GCA_035040995.1). Classification (NCBI taxonomy): domain Eukaryota; kingdom Metazoa; phylum Chordata; class Aves; order Passeriformes; family Furnariidae; genus Premnoplex; species Premnoplex brunnescens. Next base: position 17,041,359 of record JAWWLT010000040.1, read on the forward strand.
CCATTCAACTGGCTTATGGTCCACTTCAGGGTTTTCTTGTGCAGCCTGCACATCAACATCTTCTCTAGGAGGGTCTCGTGAAAGATTATCAAAAGCCCTACCAAAGTCTTGATAGGCAATATCCACTGCTTTTCCCTCATCTACCAAGCGAGTAGATAGAAGTTTATCAAATTGGTCTGGCAGGCCTTCTCTTTGAATCCATGCTGACTATTCCTCATAATTTTCTTGTTCCTCATATGTCTGGGAAAGAGAGGGAGAGGGCGAAGGGGAAAGGAAAGCAGAAGGAAAGAAGGAATTTTTTCCACTCTAAGTATTTAAATATACTTATTTCTGGAGAAGAAAGATAAAAGCTAAAAAGAAGAACAATATAAAATTGTGCATACAAAAAATAAAAAAATAAAAAAAGGAATGGCACTGTGTGCCAAATACCAGAACAACAAACATCTTGGGTTGCAAGGAAAACTCTTCTGGATATGAAGCATAAAAACTTGAAACACCTTTCAGACTTCCAGAGAGCTTCTATGCCAAGACACAGAAGAAGTGGCCAACTGTTGATATTTTACATGGCCAGTTCAAGTCATAAAGCAGTTATTTCCAGAATTTTATCCTCCCAGAAGTTACATTTTGAAGGATCAAACTATGCTGTTTTGCATAAATGTTTAAGCATAGGACCTGCAGCAATCCATTATGCTTAAGCACATGACAACTTTCAATAGAGGATATTCTGATCGTATATTAGGGGAAAAAATCCATAGAGAGTATAGACAAACTTTGGAAAGGATTGCTCAGAAAGGTTGTAGAATCTCCACTGTTGGAAGTATTTGAAACTCAACTGGACAAAGCCCAGAGGGACCTCATCTAAACTGGTCCTGCTTTGACCAGCCAGTTTAACCAGATGGCCTGGCCATCTGGAAGTCACTCCCAGGTTATATTAGTTCAAGATTCTATGTTTAACTAGAAACTATTTTAGCATCCGTGGACTTTCCAGTTCCTAAATTTAAATAAAATTCTTTCAATTCAGTTTCACTATTACACTTTAAAATTTTTCGTAAGATGGACCAGTTTTAAAGAGTGTGTATGCTTTAAAATGGCTAAATAATTACAGCGTGAAAATTATTACAACATTTTTGGTACTTTCCCTAATTATCACTTCTGGACTATATTCGTAAAAAAATGACTCTCATATATTAATAATGTAACTCCTCTAATTGCATTCATACATAAGTAATTATAAATGTTAACTTTATTCATTAAATTGAAAAGGTTGAGAGAATTGCTGACATTCAAAGAAGTTTCACAAGACTTAAGCAGCAGCTTAGGTAAAAAAATGTAAATTAAAAATCTACAAAAATCACTGGTATTTAATTGTGATGTTTATTTCTTGAGATACCTTCAGCATAAAATATGTATAAACCCTTCTGTTTTCACTAGGCAATCTTCTCTTAGAAAACTCCCCACTGCAATCCTGGAATAGTTGATAGTTTTCCTTTTATGGGCTGACATTTTTTATATATTTTGGTAATGTTTTTTCCTACTGATTAATTACCTACAATCTTAGAAATCATAGACACAAAATCAGAGGCTGAAATAGGAGAGTAAAAAAAAAAAAATTATAGTCAAGAACAAAGATAAAGGCAGCATAGGACCACTGCAGTTCTATAGACTCATCCATAAAGACAAGGAAAACAATCTCACCTAGAGTTGTGACTCTGAAAACTATTTAATACAGAATTAATTTCCTTGGTTTTCATTCAAGTAAATGTCTTCTACTTAGTCCAGTAGACTACTTCTTTTTCAATGGTAGAAGAGGTGGTGATATAAAACAACATTCCTTCTTGTCCTTTCATCTCTGATATCGGGAAGAGCAGTCCATTATTTATGCAGGAGTTGGTGCAGGAATTGTATTACAGAACAGAGCCCTGCAACACAAGTTTAGAGCAAAGAAAGAATAAAGAAAGATTAAGACCTACTCCCAAGGAAGGTCTGACTTCAGTTTCCTAGAATATACACTGGCCTACTGTTCAAGTCCTATTTCTGGCATAGCCCTCCCTTTCCTGAAACTCACAGTGCATGTTCTAATGTTTTCAACTCACAGACTATGGAATATGCTCTGATTTTACTCCATCTGTTGAGAAGAAAAAGTTAAAAGCAGAAGAATGGCAAGGAGGATGGTAAATTCACTCAAGTGACCTTACATCTGGGAATGCCAAGGCCTGGAGAATAGCAGTGTCAGAAACCCCATGTATTATCCCTTCTGCTGTTCATCCTCTGTCTGTTTTCAGAAGTAGTATCTCTGTGTAGAGATAATGTAGGTGTTTTGAGAAGCTTGGAGGCACTTGCATAGACATGCTCCTTGTTCTTGGGAGAGAGAAGATCAAAGCTCAGAGATCATAAAAAGCACAGGGGAGATCACAGCATGGTGGTAAACTACGCATGTGCAGGACCTTAATAAACTGTTGCAGACAGAAGGCCTTCTTCTCTGTCAGGTGGATTGAGGCTAATGGTACCTGTGTTCCCACTTGCATGTCTCTGCCCAGGTGTTCTTTCGGGATCCTCCAGTTAGCAAAGTAATGACATAAATTTAATATTTGTATTTCCAGCATGGTTTTGTGGTGGTTCTGCCCACCTGCCTGTGTCGACTCACACATCCTCCAAATATTCTGATTCTTACTTACCTCCAGTATTCATAGACCTAATTCAGCAATGGGCCTCCATTTCTGTGTACACTTTATGATGTGTCTAAATTTAAGAATATTAAACACTTACATAGCAATTAGCCTAAAGTGGTGCTTTAACTAAATAACTGCTGACCTCTTTTGCTGAACGTCTGCCCGAGACTGAAGTTTTGTCACGAAAAATTTTCTCTGAACTTCAGAAGAGTTTCACTGTGTTGTAAATGAAGTTAGTATTTGACTCTGATAAAAGACTGTGAAGATGTGAAGACGACGGAGAAATAAATGAAATGTCTGACTCGAAAAAAAAAAAAAAAGTCAGATAAATAAATATATAATGGATGAAATTCTAGCTTCGTTGAAGTTAAAGGCAAAATTTTTATAAAATGCAATAGAGTAAGGATTTCATGTCACATCTTCAGACTCACTGTCCTGGACAGAGCATCAGGCATCTGACTCCCCTCTTCTCCCTTGTGTTGAATGTTGAATAGTACTTTATAAATAGACGAGATGAAGTCAATAGCACCATTTGAAGAATGGCATCAGTCAGCATGAATAAAGGTAATCAAAATGTAGCTATTTTTACTAATGATCATGTTTTTAACTGCCAGATACAGAGCTAGGAAAATTACAGCCAATAAAGGATACTTTTTCAAGTGATAGTCTTTTTTAAAAATCCATTTTGCCTGAAATTAACTAAAAATAGACAAATTACAATTTTTCACCTTGCAAAACTATAAAAAATAATATATAATATTTTGCTCCACTTCACAAAAATCTATCATACAAAACCCTACTATATAAAACTATTCTATTACGTAAATCATATATATCACAGAATATGCTGAGTTAGAAGGGACCTACAAAGATCATTGAGTCCAACTCCTGTCCCTGGAAAGGACTATCCCCAAGAGTCACACCATATGCCAGAGTATCATCCAAATGCTTCTGGAAGTCTGTCAGGTTGGTCCTATGACCATTTCCCTGGGGAGCCTCTTCCAGTGTCCAGCCACCCTCTGGGTGGAGAACCTTTTTCTAATATCCAGCCTAAACCTCCCCTGACACATCTTCAGGCCATTTCCTTGGGTCCTGTCACTGGTCACCACAGAGAAGGGAACAATGCCTGCCCCTCCTTTTCATTTCATGTGGGTGTTGTAGACTGCAATTGGTCTCCTCTCAGCCTCCTTTTCTTCGGGCTGAACAGACCAAGTGACCTCAGCTGTTAATTATACAAGGCTCTTCATCATCTTCATTGCTCTCCTTATATGATATAATATATATATAATACTAAAGTACTATATAAACTATTAAAAACAAAACAGCCATATTATATAAAATAGTGACCTGCACCTGGGGAAGATTAACCCTGAGTACGTATTGGGAACTGACCTATTACAGAGCAGATCTGTGGAGAAGAACCCATGAGTTGTGCTGAATGACAAATTGGTCATGAGTTGACTGTGTGTCCCCGTGCACATATTTCACCAATGTTAGATATGCTTAGAAAATATACTTACATATACAATATCGCAAAAATAAAAAAGAAATGTATCATGAGTACGAGTCCATGTTGACAACACTAGAGCTACTCTGCTGTTGTCAGATTCCATAGCCTCCAGCATTTTGTGCAATGTTTTACACATTTCACTCTAACTGAACATTTAAGATATATCCATAATATTGTTGGCTTGAAATGGGAATCTGGCATTATTATCTGAATGATGGGGCTGAGTCCTCACAATGAGTGTACCAGTGATGCAAAACTGGGACTCCCCGATATACCTAAGGGTCTTGCTGTCACCCAGAGAGACCTCAACAAGCTAGAGAAATGCGGTTACAGAAGCCTCACAAAATTCAAAAAGGGCAAAGTTCTGCAACTGAGAAGGAACATGCTATGAACCAGCAAAAACTTGGAGCCACCTGATGGGAAAGCACCTTTGCAGAAAAGGACCATGGGGTTCTGGGGTACACCAAGTTGAACAAGAGCCAGCAAAGTACCTTTGTGGCAAGGGAAACAAGTGGTATACTGGGCTACAGTAGGAAGAGCATTGCCAGCAGTGCTCAAAAACCATCTAACACTGTCCTGGACGGCTTGTTCTGGACAGCCTGGACTGAGCAGGAACATTTGACCATATGACGTCCTGAGGCCCGTTCCAAACACAATCATTCTGTGATACCACTTCTGAAAATATACAAAAAATAGTATTTATATCCCTAACACAGTACATATTACATTATACATTATATACTATATAACAGTGTACATTCTATAACATTTATTATGTATATTATTTTAATTATGTGCTAATAATATGTTTATATATTATTGTCTTGTTACAGGAATTAAAATCTGCATCACTTCTTTGCTGGTTTTCTTCCCATTCTGGAAATTCTGTACTACATTTTCTTCAACAAATAAATGCATATATGCCAATGATACCTTTTCCCCCCTAAATTCACACAACAGCTAAGAAACAAACTGGTGATTTGATCTGAGGATTAAAAACAGGAAAAGCTTTAAAGGAAGCATGAATAGGAGTAAAAGAGAGTCATGAAGATAATAGAAACTAAGAAAATGCTTTCCTATCTTCTCTAAGATTTTTAAAATTGGAAGTGAGTTGCAAAGAACAGGAACAATATTCCCTTCATAGTACTCCATTAAAGTCTTATGAGTTATTTTCTGTCTTGATATACTAACACTCAAGCATTTTAGTTACCGTTGTGAAAAGTAAAAGAGATGCCTCCATAATGAGAAACCTGTATACTGTTATGTAAGGAAGAATATCAACTGAATGTGAAAATATCAAGTAATGTGAAAAAATAAAAATAAAACTCTCTATAATTTTATTTTCAGTAGAAACTAAAGTGAACTGTAAACATTGCATAGCAGTAATAATCTACTTTAACTGCATGAGTGCATACAAGCATAACACAGATATGCAATATCTCATTAGAAGCCCCAGCACAAAAACTGTTAGGGTTTAACTCATCTCACTGAAACTGACAACAGCACAGAAATCCCAGGTTTAGAATGCTATCTGATTTATTTCTTTATTTATAATTATTAATTAAAATATTCATTTTTAAAAGGTTGTTCATTGGACCTATATTTTGGATGCATGCCTTACAAGATGAACCACTATCATTTTGAAGGTACTTTCTGGATGTACCTGTAACAAAAGCCAGTGCTGCTTGTATTAAGTGTTTGGCAGAGAGTGTAGCAGAAAAAAATGAAATGTGGTTTTCTTTCCATCATCACTACTGTTTTCTGCCTCAACTTATGTCACCTTTGTAGCCCATATTTTGCTTCCCAGCTTCATGGACCACAGCGTACTTGCAATTTCCATAGCTGAATATGTTTCTAGGGAAGATATAAAGAGTTAGAGGCAAAACAAACGATATCATTATTAAAAACTGATAGGTATTCACCAGCTTGTTTGGAAAACAAAGCAATGATCCACATGTTAGATCCAGTGTTAGAAATGATGGTGGCACAGCCTGAAAGACAAATAACTCTCAGAGAACATAATGAGCAAGATGCTAGTTATTTGTTGCCTGTTTGTTTGTTTGTTTGTTTTTCATAAAGAAACTTCATAGTCACATCCTTTTTGCACTTCCAGAAAAGTTCCCTGTTCTGCCTCCAAGGGTATACCTTGAAATAGTAAAATCCTGTGGGTAAGAAAAATGTCCCTCTGCCTGTCCTTCAAGTGATACGGTCCACAGATCTGTTACAATGAATACTTCAGCTTGCTTGTAGACTTTGGGCAGAACTGGAACTGCCAATCACCTGTCAGGAAATGCTTCCTAAATCATAGAATAATTCATATCTACTTTCTTAAATTACAGAGATTTTTTTAGTACATGTTGTGGGAAATACACAGCAACTGCTTCTACTCTAAAGCCTGGTAACTTCCACCTAAATATGTTCATAAATATAAATATTTCAAGAAAATTTTCTAACTTTATATTGCCTTTATTTATATGGAGAATATGATGCATCTGTAGTTAGTCTTATTTAAAGAGAAAAACGTGTTTAGGTGAACACACCTATATTATCCTGTACTTTATTATAAAATCCACAGACACATTGCAGTGGAATTTTTATGGCAATGATGTCATACCTTTATGTGGACTCCTAATCTTTAAATATAGGCATCTAAATTCCTCAGGTAACATAAATCTCTCTTCTACTTCCTCATGAGCACTAATGTTCATGGAAGAATTCTGTTAGAGGACAATAAACAGAATAGGTTAAGATCAGAAGATCAATATACACATACTGCTGAATTGATATTTGCTAGCTCTCAAAAGAGGGCACATAATTACTCTGCTTTAAAGAATAACTTTAAAGTTCAACTGAAGGACAAACTAAATGTGCTTATGTAATCAATGTTGTAATACTTGCTAAGGACTGCTTGTCTAAATTAAAAGTATAATATCAGATCTCACTAAAAAAGATTTCCAAGTCTCAATTTAAATAAATAGACAAAAGTTTCATCTGTACTGGTGCACAGAGTGAATAAGATGCCATTCTCCATTTCTAAAACCATCTGGCACAGTATGACTCATGTTCCTGCAGCCAAATTCTCTCACCTCACTGACTCGTGCCTGAACATTCATCCTACCTAGTAGGAATGATCTTTGATCTGCACTAAATTCCAAACTTTTCCTGTGGGATTTCTGTGACATTTTTGGCCAAGGTCAAATTAATAACAGAGAACCAACTAAGAATTAAACAGTATGAACAATCCACACCAGCACTTCTTCCTGTTTAGCTTACAGTTAAACATATAAATGCTTGCATACAAGTCTATTAGGATGCCTGTCATAGATAAGTATACAAATATGTTCTGTAGAGATTTCATAAGGTGTGGAATGACTGCCCAAGAACATACTCCTTAAGCTTAGAGTTCTGGAAAGTACATGTCCCCAAGATACGTATGTTTGTAAGGATTTTTTGCTTTGATACTTCATTATCACAATGATGTCCCTCTGGAGAAACCTGAGTTCATTTCTTTACTAATTTAACAAGGTTCTGCTTCAGCCAGTGGGATATGTTCTTATTGACTTAGTTTTTGGAATCATCAAAGGCAAGAATTACCTCATACGCTCATAAAGGGACAGTATAATCATTCTGAGGTGCTTGCACATGTAAAGCGGTAGTGTTGAGTTAATAAAGCTTGAAAACTATAGCCTTTAGTTTTAGAAAGACAGACAGTAGGAGCCTGACTTTCTATTCCAGTTTTTCATATTGTCCAGCTGCTCTGGTATAGTCAGATGCTACCCTGAAGGATAAACACATCTTTTATAGATAGTGTTGTATCTTAATAAAATTGGAAGGTAAGATGTTGCATCTCTGCAATGGGGTTCTAGGCTCATGTCTCTCATACCTGTGCTGGACCTAACAGTGATAGAAGTCTGTGCAGAGGAGATACCATCTGGAGGTATCTTTAATCACTGGAATCTCATAGCAGCAAACTGAGGTTTTCTAAGGAAGTGCACACTAAACATGTCTAAAAGGGAGCAGAGAATCCTCATAGATAAATTCTGTAAAAATAAAGAATGTGGTCTAAAAAGGAAAGGAACCTTGATAAAGAAAAAATCTACAAAGTACTTTTCTATATTACAATTCTTTTATGCCCTTTTAAGTCTCAAATGACATAATTCTCAAGTATGAGCATTATATATTCAAGTCCAACCTAACCTACAACATCATCACATAATTTAAAAAAAAAAAAAAATTACAGAAATTCTGGAATTTATTTCTTTATTTAGTTGACATCACCAACATGCCTACAGGAATGAGGGTCTGGACAAACTGTCTGAGATTGTTTTCATTAACCACACTCCCTAGGCAAACTTGCCTTTGTTGGATGACCATTCTCTGACCCTACAAGTAGAGATCTTCTCCAGTACTCTTTGGAGATGCAACCATGGATCATGGAACAGCTACTTTCCGGCTTCTCTGAATGATTTTCCTACAGCCAATAACCATGATAGTAGGAAGATCAAATAAATATGGCATTTTTAAGTGGTTCCCACTTAGCAGTTACAGGCACATACAGAATTCAGGGGAGAGAAAATAGGGTTTTTTTCCCTCAAAATGCATTGTTTATTTTACCAGGAAGTGCACTGTAGTCAAAACCTCCTTTAAAATAACAGGGAACAGATCTGGGAGACATCAGTAGGGATAGAAGTTATACTTTCTTCTGCAGCTGGTTTACAGTAAGATTACTATATTCACTGCACTGACTAGTTTAGATGTCCTTCACTTTAAGTGTAGCCAAGAAGGCATATAACATACCTGTGAATGAATGTGAAGGAAAATCTGATTTAGCTTTATTCTTAAAGTACTGCAACTTGCTTTCTATAGCTTGTGTCATCCTACAGTGACTGATCACAGTCTTCTCTACCTGTCTTTACTAATGAACTTCCCAAATACCTGCATTCCTCAGATTCCTTTTCAGTCATTATTAGCAATACAACTGTTTACCTGAGTAGCTGTTGTGATGTTTACTTGTCATGTTTGTGTTTGGGAATATTATGTGAGCTCTAGACTTACCTTTCCTGCCTCATTTCTGTATCTATTTTTGATCTACTAATGCAGAAGCACAATAATACCAGAATAATACTAAGGGATGCTACTTTAAAAAAAAATACTGCAAGTATATTTTCAGTTGTTTACATAAATTCATAGTATTTGCTGAAGATTTACCTTCTTACAGGTTAGGACTTGGAACAATCCCACTCTTTATCTTTGCATAATTATTCTGTTTTTAGTTCTCATCAGAAAGCCAACCACCTTTTAAAAGAAAGTAACATTTTATGGTATTATGGGAGCACTGGCAGAGTCCTAACAGCAGCAATGTGGCTGTGAACTGTAATTATTGATAATTGCTACTGTTATGTGTAAACTAGTCTGTTTATATGACACAGCAAAATCTACAGAAATAACATTAATATGTATGGATTCATTGAATAACTTCTACTTTTCTTTGGATCAGTAAGAAAAGGGTTTCTTGTGGGTTTTTTTATTTGTTTGTTTGTTTTAAAAACAACAAAACAAACCCAAACCCAAAGCAGTTTAGTAAAATTTAACATTAACTAGTGGTACTTACAAGATACGAGAGTTCATGTGCAACAGTGTTGCTTTTAAAACCCGGCTTTTATACCAAGATTATCTTTAAAATGTGTCAGAAAGTAATTATCCATTAAAATTATGCAGATATTTCACCTTCTTTCCATGATATTTTTTGACAGCTCAGGTCTAACTGCTACTTCTCCAGCCTGGCAAAGTTAGTCAGGTCTGAAGTCAGTACAAATGAAATAAAGGACTCCATCCCACTGCTGAGAAAAACACTGATCTGATCTAAAACCTGTTCCATCATCCCTCCTTCTAAGGAAGATCACATAATTAAAGCTAATATAAAGAACTGGCTAATATCATCTAGTCAAGAATATTACTATTTCTAGAAGAGAGTAGAATGAGAACTCTGAAGCTCTTCTCTTCCCCAGCCCCCTCCCAATTTTCTTTATCTTTCCCTTTCTCTCTTTCTGTTGATCCTCACCCTTTTTTTTGCTTTCAAGACTGAGTAGGACTTGTATTTCTCCCTCCTCTGTTGCCACCTAGAGGAGAGCAGAGTGAAGAGCAGGTGCCAGAACATACACGAAAATAAACCAGGCCAGGGTTCAAAACTACTGGAACTGACAGAAATGGGGTGCAGCCAGCTAACTGGAAGCTGGAGAATGTTGTACTGACAAAGGACAAGAAGGGCAAGATGAAAGACCCCGGAAACTACAGGCCTGTCAGTGTGACTTCAGTGCCTGGTAAAGTTATGGAGAAGATTATTCTGGGAAGTATTGAAAAACACATGAAAGATAGCACAGCCGTTGGTCACAGCCAGCACAGCTTCATGAGAAGAAAGTCCTGCTTATCAAACCTCATTTCCTTTTATATCAAGGTAACCCACTTAGTTGATTAAGGGAAGCCAACTGATGCAATCTTTTTGGATTTCAGTAAAGCTTTTGATATATATATAGTCTCTCACAGGATCCTTCTGGACAAAATGTCTACCACACAGCTGGATAAACACATCATGTGGTGGGTGAGCAATTGGTTCATGGGTCAAGCAGAGAGGGTAATAGTGAATAGGAGATCATCAGACTGGTCATCTGTCACTAGTGGGGTTCTGCAGAGCTCCACCTTAGGCCCTGTGCTCTTCACGTCTTCATAAATGGCTTGCATACAGGACTGGAAGGGATACTAAGCAAGTTTGCAGATGACACAAAACTGGTACAAGTTGTTGACTCAGTTGAAGGCGGGGAGGCCCTGCAGAGAGATCTCTGCAAATCAGAGGACTGGGCAATCACTAACCATAATGAAGTTCAAGAAGAGGAAGTGCTGGATTCTGCACCTGGGATAGGGCAAACCTGGATGTATGTACAGACTGGGAAATGAGATACTGGAAAGCAGTGCCATGGAAAGGGACCTGGGAATCTTGGTCAATGACAAGTTTAATATGAGTCAGCAGTGCCCTGGAAGCCAGGAGGGCCAACTGTGTCCTGGGGGGCATTATGCAAAGCATCACCAGCAGGTCGAGGCAGGGGATTGTGACACTGTTTTGCACTGGGGTGGCCTCACCTTGAATATTGTGGGCAGTTTGGGGCACCACAATAAAAGAAAAATATCTAGCTGTTCAAGAGTGCCCAAAGGAGGGCAATGAAGATGGTGAGGGGTCTAGAGGGGAAGCCGTATGAGGAGCAGCTGAGGGCACTTGGTGTGTTCTGCCCAGAGAAGAGGAGACAGGGGAGACCTCATTGCAGTTACAACTTCCTTGTGAGGAGAAGAGGAGAGGGAGGTACTGATCTCTTCTCTGTGGTGACCAGTGACAGGACCCGAGGGAATGGCCTGAAGTTGTGTCAGGGGAGGTTTAGGCTGGGTATGAGAAAAAGGTTTTTCACCCAGAGTTGGGCACTGGGACAGGCTCCCCAGGGAAGTGGTCTCAGCACCAAGCATGAAGGAGTTCCAGAAGCCTTTGGATGATACCTTCAGGCATATGGTGTGATTCTTGAGGAGTCCTGTGCAGGGCCAGAGTTGGACTCAAGGAGTTGGACTTGTGGGTTCCTTCCAATTCAGCATATTCTGTGATTTTGCATAGGGACGTGAGAATACATGCACTGGTGGACATAGCCCCCAGACTAGAGGCTTTGTCTGTAGAAATTCTCCTAAAAGTCCAGGCAGGAAGAGCTCAAATATTAATTCTTCACCTGTCCATTAATAATGCCATAATTCTTGAGAAAAGTGTAATATACCTACTTACAAACCAAGATATTTATATGCATTCTATACTATAGTTTTAATTTAAGATATAGATTTACATGCTAATATATTTGAGTTCAAAGAAGCAGTGCAATGACAACCTCTGCTGCTAGTGGTCTGTGTTATAGGTTAATACTGACAAGTAAATGGGTTAGATTAATTTATAATGAAAAAGGATCAAGGTAACAAAGCAAGTTAGGAATCATATCAGAAATAAACAATCCTATCCAATTTTTACAGCAACTGGAAAACAACTGGTCTTAATTAATCAGTTTTCTACCACAAGACAATTTAAAATACCTTACAAATTGGAAGTATACATCTAAGAAAGCCTTCAGCTTCTGTCCAGATTTCAAAGGCAGAAAAATCAATGAATGCAGAAACCAACATGAGCTGGTAAGATGCTTTTACAATACTAAAAATGTTAGAAACAACAACCAAAAAAAAGAATGTTGAATGAGGAAATGCTGCTTTCTACACAATGGATACCAGAAATATCTCATTCTGTCAATGTGTGAAACTGAACCACGTGCCTATATATAAATTCAAAAAACCCCAATGTGTTGCAATCACTGATTTGAATATTGAAAAATAAACTTCTGCTTGATTTCAGATCTCAACACTTTCCAGTTCTGTAGTGGTAGAGAAAGTCTTGGCATATCTGCTATTATTGTTATTTTTGCTGATTTTGTAATTTCAATTACTGGGATTTATTGGAATCTGATTTTAAACTGTAAGCTTTAGAATTCAAATATTCTTTACTTCCACAAATACTTTTAAAAATGTATTTGTTAATTTCAAGGCCAATTTATACTCATCATTTAATCTTTCACTGAAAACAAAGTAAAAATTAAACATAAGCTGAAGTATATTTAACATCCTTTAAAAAATTTGGGATATGTCTTTCAGATTAAGAGAATGTTCATTACTGTAGAAACAAACTTTTCTGTTTCTTATAGGAAATATAATATTGATCATTTATGGAAGGCAAAATAATCAAAAAATCCAGAAAACAAAAACGTGGCAGTCAATCAGATATCTGTCCTTTCTGCATCCAGTCTTCCCTTATCTATATATTCAAGCAGTCCTAAGGGTGTGATTCAAAGCTTACTGCAGTCAATAGAAAACTCTTACTGCCTTTGGAACTGGCCTCAAATCACAGAATCTGGATACCTAAACAAGGATTTCTAAGCTTTTGTGTGTGGAATTAAAAACCTTGGGGGGGGGGGGGAGGGGGGGGGGAAGAAAGAAAGAAAGAAATTAAGAGAAAAAAAACCTTTACAAAGTAATCTGTATCTAATAAAAGTATGCTGTGCTGTGCTTTTTGGAGATGTCAAGCACTTTAAATTCAAATGTCTGACAGGCGTGTTAATGGGTTGAATGCCATCAGAGTTGCAGTTTATGGCAGAGAAGCAAGTTTGACTTCTTTTTTTTAAACAAATTGATATTTAACCTTTACAGCTATTCAAGGCCTCCTATTGCTGACAGTTGCACTTGTTCCACGTTGCCTGAATTTTAAGCAAGTCAGTAATACTTCAGGTTTTATCGCAGCTATTTACTAGAGTGCAAACAGTGACCTCCACATGACAGCCGCAGAAAGACACCTTTTTTGAGCCATTGGTGCTATATTGCACACACAGTGTTCAGCTCCTTAAAAGTACTTTGGCAGTTCAATATCTCACATTTTCTGTGGGTTTTTTTCAGTGGAATTATCAGACTCAGACCAGAACGTCAAGATCCTTATAAGATTTGGATGTTTAATACAAGATTTGTAAGCAACTGATCATCTATGTATATTATCAAGGACAAATAATAAATAAAAAAATTTAATTTAAAAACAAACAAACAAACAAAAACAAACAAACAAACAGATTCAGTTTATGGAACTACCGAGTTGATTGGTGCTTCAACTTACAGCAGTGCTTACTTTGTTCCAATACCTCAGAAAACTCTAAGCAAGCTACAATTTTTGCACAGCAAGATGTAATAAAGACGGGCCACCTCGGTCATACATTTGTGAAGAAATGGTTTCAGGCTTGTTTGACCTTCCTCAGCTGAAGTTTCTTTCTGAAATAACCTTCTGAAAGGTCTAGTAAATTACTTTTTAGAATGGAGACTACTAAAATTATGAAAGGAAATTTATATAGTTGTGTCTGATAATGAGAAAGGACAGTATTCAGTGGTCTAAGATCTATCTTCTGTTTGAGAACATCCGCCCTCTGACAGTGAATGCTTGTATGACTTAGTCCAAATTAAGGCTTTTGTTTTTTTGGTATTTTTTTTGTTTAGTTGTTTTGTTTGTTTGTTTTTTGGTGGGTTTTGGTTATGCTTATTTTGTGTGTGTTTGTTTTTTTTGTTTAGTTTGGGTTTTTTTGTTTGTTTGTTTGTTTTTGACATGTCTTAAGTGAGCCTGGAAATGCCTTAGATTTAGGACCTGCTAGGTAGGTGCTACATGATAGAAGAATAAGAATCCTGTTCCTCTTTGAAATTTCTAGTTGAACAGAAGTTTTGTTGTGTGCTTTGCCTAAATATGCCACTTGAAATTTACCTTTTGACTAGATTGTAGCAGCTAAATAGTAGTACAAGTATATAATTTTAGATAGATTATTTAATAAAATCATTTGATAATCTGATTCTACAAATAATCTCTCTAAAACAAATGCCTGATTTTTGCATCTCAAAATTAAAAAAAAACTGTTGAAGGATCTGAGATGAGTCATCCGTTGAAACAGACAGGTCTCCAAAGAGGTACTCATGGCTTCTACATGTTGAACAAGGGATTAGCCATGGCTGACAGGACATACATGGTTGAAAAGCATATTTCCAGCTATGCTTAAGACTTAGGAGTCTTTTTTACTGTTTCACTTTGCAAGCTGAAGGGAAGGAAAGATATACTAATTAAATTATTAGCCTTTTTTTAAGATTACAAACTTGCTTCAGACATTTTTATTAGTGATCTCTAGCCAAGCATGATCTGGAGTACTTTCCCAAAAGTAAGGACTTAACTAAACATAGTCCATTTTTTAATCCATCACTACTCCTTCAGAGCTGCTCCTCTTTTGAACAGTTGAATAGTTAGAACACTTGCCCAGGAAACAGGAGATGTGTTCAATTTCCTTTTCAGCTTCATCTCCTACTTCGCAAGGTCATGCTCACTCTGGTGGTTTATGGAACAAAACAGGCTGAAGGAAAAGAGCAAATGGAATGCTCCTCTTGTGTTAGCTCACTATGCAGGCAGAAATGCAGGATTTATGAAGATAAGAGAAGATCAAATAAATGAAAGCCTAAACATTTGGTGGTTATAGCTCTGAAACTCCTCAGGTTTCTCCTCTCAGTAAATGAGCTCTTTAATAATCAGGCTGATATATAAAAAGTACTCGTGACCCTTGTCATCCGTTATTTGTTGCTATTAATATGAATAGACTTCTACAACTTAGGATGTAACTAGAATTAGATCTAAACGGCTCTATGAAGTTTTAATTCATGATGAAAATCATTTTGACTATTTGCAAGAGAGCCTGCGAAATAGATTAGCTATATCGAAGAGCTATTTAGAAGAGATAATTTTTTTTATTTTTTTTTTACAAAGAGCTGGGTAAATTATTACTAAGGCAGAACCTCCACATCGAAGGTGGCCACCAGTTCATAAGGAAAGATAGAAGTGGTTACAAAAATGCATGCCCTTTGGAGTTTAGTCTATTGCTTTCAATTCTGTATTCAAAGGGCAGCAGCATTTTGAATGCCAATGCAGATTGATGTCATCACTAACAGGATAAGCATTTTGAGTGGCACTCTGTGAATGATTGACAATGGGTACACAGCAAGTTCTTATTCTGTCAGAATTTGGCATGTGTCTAGGTGTCAACGTTAATCCACTGCCAGCTATTTGACAGGATTGTACTTAGTGCCGGATGCCAATCTCCAAAATGTTCATGATTAAGGCTGCATACAAATGCTACTTATTCAATTGAATAAACAACAGTTCCACTCACACAAGAAAAGGCAGACTCCCCATACAAATATATTATTTCCACTCAAGGTAGTAAATTATTGGATAGCGTGGGATACCAAGGTGTTTGTGCTGAGTATGTGAATTGGCAATCTCCTTTTCAGGGTTGACAGTGGTCAACCTACCAATGTGGGGTGTTTGAAGAGCTCTTCAAACATAGTATCAGTAACTGCCCTGGCTGTACAAAAGGAAAAGCATATTGAGTTCTCAACATTTTAGCCAGCACAGAGAGGGTTAGGACCCTAGAAGTTCTCTTTGGGATTTGTAGTGCTCCCAGGAGTTTAACAGCTGAAATCTGATCTTCCAGCTAGCTCTTGGGCACATGCAATGTAAGAAGACTTCTGAAAATATGCACACAAGGGAAGGATAAAGATGGAATCCTGCCTTCCCTCCCCAGGGTTCAGGCTGCCTGGATCTATGCATTGTCCTGCACAAACATTTCTTTTGTATTTCCATATTGTGCCTACAACCGGCATGACTAAAACAAGCAGAGCTGTGAGATAAAAGAAGTATGAAATACTTGTAACCTGGTTTCTATACAAGCACACACTGTTTTTTTATGGTAACAGAAATAGAAATTTTTGTCAATGATTTCTAAGATACCAAACCAGAAAAGTTGAACAACAACAGACACAAGGAGACCAGCTGAAAAAAAAAAGGGAATATAAAAGGGCAAGAAAGAAAGTACTGGGGCATGTAAAATGATCATCAGAGAGTAGAAAATGGAAAGAATGAGAGGATGAAAGAAGAGGCAGTGATGATACAAATGGAAGCCTCTGACAGTGCAGATGGAACTTTCTAGCTGGATGCTTTTTACCTTACAAAGAGATATTTTATATATTAATTTTACCTCAATATATGAAAAAATAAACATTACATTACTCTTTGGCTTCTTCCTTCCTCATAAAGTAATGCAGTCTCATTTGTCATAGGTTATCGGTTGTAGTACTTCATAACCTCAGCACCAGAAGTGAGGTAAAATTGTAAGAGTGAAACTGTAGATCTGTTTACTGATGTTCTCCAGTGGCAGCTATACTTTTACCCTTTAGCAAGCTACACTTGATCCTCTTAGTCACTTCACACAGTCAGTTTTAGTATATTCTCTTCAGAAACAGCATAGCAAAATATTGAAAAAACACATCCAGAACATGTCCATTGGTTATGACTTTTCTCCTTTTTCTTGTTTGCTCCTCAGCTGGGTGATTTTTCACTCATACAATACATCTGAAAAATGCAGAATAATTTCCTGGAGTAAAAGCATGAATTTTAAGGTGAGTTTAGTAAAATATTTAATATAAATATCAAAGGCCCAAGTACTGTGCTGAAAGGAAGTCTTTTTGGTATATGCATATTTAATATGTATATTTTTAGTATATGTATATTTTTGGTATATGTATATTTAATATGTATATTTTTGCCCAGAGCAAAAGGGAATAAATTATATATATGCAGCCAAAAATTTACTGTTATTCTAATGTTTTAACAGCCTAACAGTCAAAATTAACATAGAAAATTCTCACTAAAATACAGTCAAAATATTATACGTAAACTTCCTGATACCTCTGCATTTTAATCAGTGTTGCTTCTGCTCTTCTAATGTCCCTCTAGGTCCTAAGATTGATCGTCTCCATCTTTCTGAAGAACAAGAAGTGATGGTTACCACAAGCCATGCTGAGAACTTCGATGTAAGGAGTTTAGTGTTCAGAGAGGGAGCTACTTCCTCCTAGCCTTAAGTTGTTTGGGTTGATTTTTGTAATTTTTCTTACTAGTTGATCCTCTATTGCTGCCCACAGCTGAGTGCAAGGGTGGTTCCACAGCCAGGCTTAGCCACCCTGTGGGCTCTGTTTTCTTTGGCAACTGTTCTTCCAACCCTTCCTACTGGAAGTGCTCAAGTTCAAGCACAGGAGACAACAGTCCTAAGGGAGATGCTGAATCCAGCTCAGCTGAGCCCAGATGCAGCCAAGGTGAGCCACTCAGCACAGGGCAGAGCCTTTTTTCGGTTGTTCTAGATAGCCTAATTTGTTGGGTTTCATGACACTGATGGATTTGTCCTTTCTCCTGTCTGATGGGTGTGACTGCAGCAGGTCAGTGTGGGGCTGTACACTGACCAGCAATAGGTGTCTGCATACCCACACACACATGTATAAAGCACAAGACATACGTGCATTGGCCACACAAGTCAATACAGAGCATTGTCTTTACAAGCACCCACATAATCACACAAAGTACTCACATGGATACAAAGAAATTTTTACACATAGGAGAAAATTGTCCACTAAAGGACTAATATAAGTCCTAACTTCCTTTAGGAAATAAGTCCTTTCATTTTCCAATGCATTCTGAAGAGACTTCCTTTAGTTGGCCCACCCTGGTGTGAAATCTTAAAAGTCGTCATTTCAGGTGTGCTTCATTTTCACTGATAACATAACCAGGATTTGGCCACCTCTTGTACTAGCTCTGATTCTTGATGTTCATTGCATTTACTGAAATTATATTTTAATCAGATAATTTAACACTAGCAATGGCAAAATCATATTTATTGAGGTACTGCAGAAACAAGAACCACAAAGTGAAATATGGGATATTTCATTTAGACATAAGAAGAAAAAGGAAAAAAATAGTGTGAGGATGTTCAAGTATGGGTTGCCCAGAAAGGTTGTGGAGTCTCTCACCTTGGAGATATTCAAAATTTGATTGGGCACTGTCCTGAGTAACCTGCAGTAGAGGACACCACTTTGAGCAGAGAGATTGGACTAGATGAGCTCTGGAAGTCCCCTCTGAACTCAGCCACTGTGTCAAAATGGAGAAATTCCATAGAGAAGTGAAAATTTTAAATCTCTGTCACCCCACCTTTTCACCTGAAGGAAGACAGTGAAATCGCTATTGAATCTTCTGCTAATAGGAAATTAGTTTTTAAACCTAAATCAAGAATGACTTGTTTCCTTTATCATTCTTTCTGAAAGACTGTATTCCTTTGTATTTTTTTTACTGATCTGATTCTCCTACAGCTCATGATGAGCGCATGGCTCTTCTATGCCATTACATTTGTATTTTTAATTTTCTTTACTTTCTTACACAGTCAGGGGATCCATTTATCATCTACTGCTTTAGCAATGGAGTATGTGGATCTCAGACGTTTGACTCTTAACTACTCACTCCAGCTTGCAGAGACATCCTCTGTATTTAAAGCAAGGAACCATTGTATTCAACACATTCGCTAAATACAACACAGAAACAATCTCTCTCTGAGAGCTTACTGCTTAGATGGACAGCTGGGTGATACAGACAAGAAGCATGTGATACAGACAAGAAGCATACCTAACACCTGTGTTAGAAATAGTAACGTAAAGTTGCAAACTCTGTGTCTTTTGCTAAACATGCCCAAACTTGCCTAAGGATGGTGGTAATGATAGGGAGGAACTTTTCTGCTAGGAAAGATACTTTATTGGTCATGTAAGAAGTCATCAAGATGCCAAGATGGGGTAATTTGACTTGTACCACTTCTTAGAAGAATCATTTTCTAAATACAGGTTTGGTGTAATGTGGCTTGTTTGACAGAGTGATCAGAGCATGACAGTTTGGATGAATGCCAGAGTGACCATATCTGAGAAGGTTCTTTACAGAAACATTTTAGATGCTACTGAAGTAAAGGTTCTGTTATTTGCATTAATAAACAAATCTGCCTAAAAGGAAATTCTGGTAAATCTTAGATTTTAAGGGAAATTAAATAACTTAAAAAGACACTAAAACTTAATTTTGCAGAATTCTGTACTATTCAAGTCTTTACTTGGATACATGTGTCTTTCTCATTTATAAATTAATTGTCTTTGGGACAACCATTTATGTAAGCAGTAAGATTACCATAACTAAGTGACTGGAGAGATGGAGGAACTGCTCTTTTGGTTTTTTGTATGTGAAGATGAATGGGTGACATACCTGAACCCATAAAGAGGTTCAGATCAAAGTTTTGACCTAAGGGTGAAGCCTTTAGATGGTGACCATGTGTAGAACTTCCTATGTCTGTTTCTTATGAAAATTAAAATTACCAATATATTTATTTTGTCTAATATATTTATTTTTCTGTAGGCTCCTTCTTCAGCCTTTGCTATGGTATCAAATCTACAAATTATATATTATACAAATATACATATTATAAATTATATATGGTACAGATAATGCTTGACATTCTTAGTTTTCTTGATTTTTCTTTTTAATTTTCTGACTATCTGTTTTGCAAGTGTTTTTCCACTTTTCACTCCTACACATACTCCTTCAAGAACGACAGATTTCTGACAAACCAACATCTTATGAGGTATCTAGCTTTTATTATACAATCCAAAAATCAAAGCACTAATCTATCTTGTATGAATCAGACATTCTATGAGAAAAAGTCTTAAGGAAATTCTTCCTCATCTCATTCTGTTGTCCTGAAGTCATCCAGCATTAGAATGAAATGCACAGACTTTATGATGTGAATCTGTTCACTGGTAAACTTGTATCACTCTCACACCATGAGAAGAACAGGAGGAAAGGGAAATGAAATTAAGTGGGAGTACACTGTAGTTTGGTTATTCTTGGTAGCGTCTTATCAGAAACCATAATATCATCTTTGGCTGTTAAAGCTTTCTTCAGAAGCAAGATAAGTTCCCCAAGTATATGGAAATGGGGGAGATACACTAATAAGATGAAGAAAGATCTGAATATTTCATGAAACCAAGAGTGAAAAATGGAATTGTTGAGTGTTGCTTTCTTTCACACACTTAAGTTTCAAGGATTCTGCATAGGAAAAGGGACTTACTCTCCTCATGAATCTTTATTCATAGACAATTCAATCTTGCTGGAGGCAAAAGACACTTCTGGAGGTGACCTGATCTAAGTCTGCACTCAAAGGATAAGCCTGAAAAAGATTACAACTTAAGAGCCAGCTTTTTCAGGCCTTGTTCAGTCAAATTTTGGCTTGCTCCATTGCTGGAGATTTTTTCACCCCTCTTGAAAATTTCTTTAGAGTGTTTGATGACCTCACTGAAAATTTTGTCTTCCTAGTGTCTAATTCAAATTTCCTTTCCAGAAACTGGTGTCTGTTGCATTTACCTTTTCATTATTCATGTCCAGAAAGACTCTGGCTTCATCTTCTTGATAATTTTCCATTGGGAATCAAAGACAGGAATGAAAAGCATATAGCTTTACCTTCTCAAAACTGAACAAACTTTCCAAGCTTCCTTTTATATGTGGCCCAGCCTTCTAAACATCTCAGTGACCTTTTCCTGGTCTTGAACCAGTATATAAGTTTCTTTCATGTACTGTAGAGTCTAAAATTATGTACATTCTCCAGATGCAGTCTCATAAGTGCCAAATAGAAATAAAAACATTGGAGGAAATCCTTCAAAGTCTTCGATATAGACCTTAGCAATGGACCCTCTATGTTTTATTCTCATTGCTCCAAAGACAAACTACTGAGTCAACCTCATGTAACTTTTTTTTTTAATTGCTTGCAAATGTGTTTCAAGTAATTGCATAACTGAATAAAACCATGAAGTTGTAATTCTCTATTTCTCGTCTTCTCACTCCAGAAGGAGTTTGTAAAATAAATGCTTGTGAATTTTTAGAATCCTCAAACATAATACAGTAGAGGAGAAATAAAACACATCTGGTTTTTAAAATTTGTTTATAAAGTTAAGAAAGGCTTGTCTGCTCCCTTTCAGATTTGTTTAAATGAAAAAAAAAAAAAAAACCGAAAAAAACAAAACAACAAAACAACCATAAAAAATAAAAAAAACCCAAACGTTATACAAAAAATCCCCCAATCTTCAGATTGAATACGCTCTTTGAGATATTATTCTGAGTGTTAGCTAAGATACATAGCATTAAAACACTTACATGAAGATTAATTCACTTTGTCCTTTAAACAGCATCATGGGATTTTGATCAAGTTACCTCTCTCACAGCTAACATCCATTTTTAATTTATAATTGCAAATTAAATTTTCAGTTTAAGCTTACTAGAAAAAAATAAGAATATAATCAAACCCTCTGAATATTGCTTTTTGCTTATATTTAGTATTATATTAATAGTATGCAAATTTCTACCTAGCAATTCTTTAATGCTGGCAAGGGGGAAAATGGTTTGCCTTTTTCTGTTTGGGTTCTTTACGTTGTTTGTCTGAAAATTTGAAAAGGAGCTGATGAAATCTGTAGGCCAAGTTACTTGCATGGCTAATAAGTTTAAATTTGATGTCATAACATTGACAGATGATCATTTTCAAATATCTATCATGTATGTGATGGTAAATGTCAAGCAATACTTATTAAGAAAAGATTTTTCCCTTGAGAATTGTTATGAATTTGAGAAGGAAAAAAACAAAATTAAATATAACAGATGTGTCAGCAGTGAAAACTAACCCTGTTTCTGAAGACACATGTAAAAAAAAGGCACATTTTCCATTTTATGACTATGTTCTCTAGGAGAGACGTGTAAATTTCTTCCAGTTGCTATGTGAATTTATTGACAGTCACATTTTATATACAAAATGGAACTTCACGTAGTGTATAAATAATTAATACATTAATAAAATATCGATAATAAACATTTATTTGGTTCATATTTTTTATAGTCTGACAAGAAAATAGGTGGTCATTATGTGTTTTATAATAATGCAGCTTTGACATTATTAGTAAACCAATGCTACTTCTGTTTGCAACACTTTTTTAACTTCTATTAATAAATAGACTACAAAACAAAATAATGTCTAATTATATGCACTGTCGATTAATCTCAATATTTTCAAGATTAATATTCCACTGTGTGAGGTATTGCACAAATTCAAGCAGATATCCATTCTCCACCCAGAGCATTGTTATTTTTTCTTCAACTATTTTAGTATCTATTTGTTGTTCCTGAGAAATCACATAATGAAATCTGATGTTTATTAAATCCATTAATGAGACTGGACAGAAGCACAAGTTAGGTGTTGATATAATTTGAAGTGTGTGACCTTAGAGCTGATACTAGAACTCCTCAACTATTTTATTATGCTCAGTACCACTCAAATTCTGGTATAATTATGGTATTTAGATTCCTATATTGGGTTTTCATGGCAAGGTTCTGGTAGTGCATTAGCTATAGGGGTGGTTTCTGTGAGATACTACTAGCAGCTTCCTGAATGTCTAATGGAGCCAATGCCAGCCAGCTCCAAAGTGGACCCACTGGCCAAGGCTGAAACAATCAGCAATGGTGGTGGTCCCTCTGGGATAACATAGTTAAGGCAGGAAAGGGATGACAACATCATTCAGGGAAAAAAGTAAGAATATGTCAAAGAAACATCCCTGCAGGCACCCTTGTCAGTGAAGAACACAGGGGAGGTGCTCCAGGCACTGGAGCAGGCATTTCCCTGCAGCCCATGGTGAAGATCATGATGAGGTAGGTTGTGTCCCTGCAGGCCATGAGGGTCCACAGTGGAGCAGAGATCCACCTGGTAAAACATTTCTGGTGGACATCTGGCATCCAGTCAGGGTCAAGCCAGTGCCTATTACCTAAGTCAGGTGTTATGAATCCCATAGAATTATTCGTACTCATAAGCCCCCCTAGGAGATATTCAAAGTTACTGCAGTGGGTGCCAACTTTAGTTTAAAAGACCTTAGTGTTATTTAAAGTCTAAAGACATGGTGAAGAAAAATGAGAAAGCTCATACCTAAGCTGATGGCACTTGCGTGCACTAAGTTCAGAGGAACAAAATTGATTTTAAAAAAGTATAATTTCTTTTAAGAAAGGTGGAAAAAAAACTCTCTGAAACTTGGCTAATATCCAACTGATTATTCAGAAGCTTACAAATAAGCAGCAGTGGATGTTAGTCATTACCTAATTGTGTTGTTTAAATGGGATTGTTATTGTAACTGGATGGGTACCAGCAACCCTGGACAGTACCTCGGACAGACATGGGACAAACATCTAGTGAATTTTACTTTGAATGAAATGGAGAAAATTCTTGAAAGTTGCTTTGTAAACACTTTATCATTGAGGCAATTAGGAAGGAAAAGGATGAACACTAAACATTTAAAACACGTTGAAAAGATATGTCAAGGATCACCTTTTATACCTGGTTTATTGCCTTCATCTCAAGAAAGGTTTAGGAACCAGATGGAATTTATTCCTCATGGGTTATAATTTCCTACCAGATTGAAACTTCCTTGTTCCCTTAATCCAGAGATATTCCCACATAAGGATAAATGGAGTATGAGAAGGACCCAAAGCACTTTGAGCCTTTTAGTCAGATAGGGTTTTGGTAAACAGCAGGCAAAAAGGGGAGTTTGTAAAACAGTTTGACCTTAGTTTATATTGGCTCAGAGAGAAGATGGTTGGAAACAAAATATCAGAGCAATTATATGTTCTTTTGAAAGAGAAATTGAGATGCATAAAATTGCCATAATGACACATTCAGTTACTCAAATTATCTTCATTTCATTAGTTTTTACTGTTTATCATACAAGTTCAAATGTGTCATGTCATTATCACTAACTGAACATTATTGAAGTTAGGTGGTAGAAATTTATTCTTTAATGTCAC
Source organism: Premnoplex brunnescens (assembly GCA_035040995.1). Lineage (NCBI taxonomy): Eukaryota > Metazoa > Chordata > Aves > Passeriformes > Furnariidae > Premnoplex > Premnoplex brunnescens. The sequence continues at coordinate 17,065,918 of JAWWLT010000040.1, forward strand.
TTTTTTTTTTTATCAGTTATTAAGGGTACCTCTCTCTCAAAGTATGTGTAAATGATTTGCAATCAAAGACCTTATTCTAAAAGAAGAAACAAAAGACAAAAAATAGAATTAACTTCATCAATTCCTTATTTCAAAGCAGCAATAGATATAAATATATGATACACATATGCACTTGCTTAATATTCAGAGTCCAATTTTATACTTACTGTAAAATCTCTTATGTTGCCCTTGCAACAATGATGCAAACAGAAATCAGACCATTATATTTTAAAATACACAAGACTTGTTATACTTCATAACTCATAAAAGCCTCACTTTGTTCTTCAAAGTGTGTTATCCTTATTTACTTGCTGCATATTATCTCATATGACTTTTGTGTGGAAGAGACAGGTAGAGAGAGGAAGAGATCATGAAAGGTGAGGAAGGGGGAAATCTACTTAGTCATGTAAAGGCAAGATTTTAACTTTTTTTCTTATCTAACGATAGAGACAAGAAACCCCCACCACCAATAACAAAAAAACAAACAAAAAAAAAACCCAACCACCCCTGCAAAAAAACCCACCCCCCCCAAACACTAAAAAACCCAAAACCCCCAAAAACCCAAACTCACCCCAAAAAAAGAAACAAGAAAACAAGCCCTAACAGACTCCAAACAAATAATCTCAGCAGTTACGCTCAGGATTATTATTTACTGTCTTTCTGTAGCACTCAATTTACTGAAGGGCAGTTTTTTCTTGCTTTTTAAATTTATAATGCAAACCTGTGAAATACTATTTGTGGGTCATTAGCTGCCATTTTGCATCTGGGAAACGCATGACTTATTCTTTTGCATTTGGGTAAATAAGGTATCCACAAAGCATTGGTTTCCCTGTGGTGAGCATACTGTTCCTGCCAGTTTTGAGATTGAATTTGTATGAAAAGGAATATGGTTCCTAAAAACAAAATAAAATTTATGTTGCACTAGGCTTTTATCTGTTGAGTCCTCAAACTGAATCCATTTCTGTCTAAATGACGTGACATGTGCTAGTATTATTCAGTCAGATAGCAGAGATATGCAGTAAATTCAGTGTGGATGTTTACAAATTGACTTACAAATACATTACTGTTTTCCATGTCTCTAATAGTACACATAATTATATATAAAGAACAAAAATAATAAAAATCAACAGCAGGAAATTTGACGATTTTATATTCTCTTGGTGTGGCATCCCTTCCCCTCTCCTCAGATCACTAACAACTACCAATTAAGTGTGCTTGTCTGTTTGCAAAGAATAGACAGTATTCATTTGTATATTTGCTTTTATTACTAAAAGTAATCTTCACCAAACTTCTATTAAAGCTAAATTAAATAATTTTCTAAGATTTTGTGTAACTGCAATAGACTGTTCAACTAAGTTGTTTTGCAGTACTTAAACTGTATGAACAAGTCTGAAAAATCTTATTGTCTGAAGATGAAACACGTGCATCAGCAATAGGCAACCCAAACCACTTTAATGTCTGTAATATTCAAGAATCCAAGTAGCTGGTATAGACGCACATTAGACTGATGTCTTTGAAAATGTGTATTATCAATGGATCTGAAGCAGACTTGCAGTAGGTTGAGTTTTTAACAAGGAGGAAGATGCAGTTAAATTAAGACTTCTGTTTAGAGCCTGACAACTAAATATCATAAATCAACACATGGTAGCATGAGTCTACAGGCTATTATCACACAATTGAAGGTAAACATAACATAGATCAGATTCCTCATGAATTGATAAATATAATTTGCAAATTTAAATTGTATGACTTGGGAGATTTGAAGACATCTTTTTTCTTTCCAGAAAGCAAATTCCACACACAACAGCAAGTGAAGCATCAGAGGTACTGAAGATGCACAGGGCATCCAAAGGATCTCATGATAATTCATTAGTTATTTTCTCTGCTTGTTCTGGAGAGTGAGTGGAAAAAATAATTCCTTCTCACAAGAAACAATAGTTATTTCTGGATTTTGGGGGGCTTGTTTTTTTATTTTTTTTTTTTTTTTTTTTTTTAAGAAGGTATCATATAGACCCTCAAAGTATATATTTCAGGAAAACTAACAGAAAACTCAATAATTATGTTTAGACCTGTGAAATATTCTGACCTTCCACTGATTTACGTGACTGGCCTTGATGGTAGAAGACTAGCATATATAATTATGACACCACTGAAATCAATGAAAATACTCCCACACCACAAGTGTCAATGGGTAAAAATTTCCCATTTAAACTATTCACATTCCTTCAACTTATCCTGTAACAAAACCTTAATATTCACTTATAATGTTCATTTTTTTATTTTAAATGTATTAATTTTTCTTGACTTGTATACTGTTAAAAATCTTTGTTTTAAACACCTAAGCAAAATTAATTTTTATTCCTTACTGTTACCAAATATTCATGTTCTATAGTCACTCAGAAAAAAAATAAATATATGTGATGAACTATATAGGGCTTCTCCTGCAATGTATGTTAATATTTTATAGAAATGTTTCTGAAATTAAGAATTAGAAATTCTCAAATGCAATTAAAAAGCCTTTTTTATGTCTAAAATACCCATAAAGAAGCAATGAAGTATAAAGCCATGAATTTTAGAAATTAATAGTGGTACTACTATTACTACTACCACCCTCAGTCATAGTTGTAGTAGTGATACTAGTAGTGATACTTTCTTTCATGATTAAAAAATGGAAAACTATAGAATACTAAAACAAATGCCACTAGTTCAAATCGAAATCACATTAAATTTTACATAGGTATGAAATAACTCAATTGATGACACACTGCTCTCAGTCTTCTGCTCTGGCAATAAACACAGCTTTGAAATTTTTTCTCTCAGTGCAGCAGTATTTTATTTCTACTTTTCTCACAGTCACTGTGAGAATAATCCATAATCTGTAGCCCTTAAATAATATCCTGTAGGACTTGCTAACAATTTTTTGTACACTATAAAATGTTTGAAATGGAAAAACAACTTTAAATATAGGTTTTCTGAGTAACTACAACCTTTGGTCTTAAAAACAACAATGTTAAAATGCTATTTACTGTTAAAAAGAAATATCATATTGCTGGATAACAACTACTAACATTATAATAAGAAGGGGATGTGGAAAAAAAAGGAAGCATCATTGGCATGGGAAAATGTTATTTTTTTAGGTATGATTGTCCATCTAGTTTGGCCTTCACACACAGCCAACCATTTTATGCAAAAGTTGCATATACTGAATGGCAATATAAAACGAAAGATCAAAGAATAGACCAACTAATGGATTTTAAGCTGATTTTGTGCAGGAAATGTTGTGGAACAGCACCATCTGCAGGTGTGTCACCATAAATCTAATGTTTTTAGTGTAGTTAAGACTTCCTTGTCATTTGTTCTTTTTAGCAAACATTTAGTTTGAAGGAACTCTATCGTGTGAGAGATGTTTTTAAGACCTGAAAAGACTTATCTGTTTAATTACATATTTTGCATAATTGTGTCTTACATGCTGAAATCTGAAACTTTGTGTGTTTCAAATATTATTATTATTTTTGAATTTATTTATTTTTTTTTTTAGTTTTGTAAAATATTATATGTGGTTCAGAGAAAAATCTGGAAAGAAAAAAGTGAAGTCAATAGGATGCTGTTATCATGCTTAGGAATGGCATCACACTTCTTTATTTCAATTTTTATTAATTAAAAGTATTAGTGCTGCTTAAAAGAAAATAAGATCATGGTACTCCCATCAGAAAGCTGGGTATTCTTAAAGAACATATTTTTGCTTCTCTTTTCTCCACTTTCACATCCTCCAAATCATTGTAGATCTCTGGAGTTGAAAAAATATGTACTTTGAAAAATGTCCAAAATGTGGAAAAATTTGGAGACGAAAGAATTGGATAGTTACCATCCATTTGTGTGTGAATTTATTTTTCTTTATATTTTTTAAGAACTTTGAGAACTAATTTTGGACCAAGATAATATATTTAGCAGTAATAAACCCTGAACACTTTTCATAGATATTGAATGAATATGAATTATTATTTTGTTAATTGTTACAGCACAAAGCTTTCCATGACAGTTTAAAGCCATTCAGATAAAAATACAATGATGCTCCAGATCCTAGATTTGTGTACTTATATGTAGATTTAAAGCTCTACCTATTTAATTTACACATTTATGTCAGAGAATATTCTTATGATTGTTTTTTATTGAACATCTGTTAAAAAAAAAAAAATAATAGACAAGCCTCCTACCTAGTTGCTCTTGATTATGTATCATGGTATTTGGAAACACAGAACTGTTTTCTAACATATTGGTTTAAGACTTTCAGTAAACAAGAAAACAATTCCATGAACAGGTGTAAGGAAACATTCTGCTAGGGCATTTTTCAGGGGAGTTGTTTTTTTTCTAGAAAATATTAACCCATTAAAATGGAAACCATGGCTATAAATATGTAGGATGGAAGACAGTTCAACTGGGGAAGCTCATTACTGATGTCATCTCTAATACGTATTGCTGTAGTTCTTAAACACAAAATGTCTCTTTCTTCCTCTGTCAGCATTCTATTTCGCCAGCTGTTTCCTCTCCATTTCTTCCTCTTATTCATTTTACTGGCAGGATTTACTATCATCTACTACTATTCTACCCACCACGGTGTCTGTTTTAATATTTTTAAAAAATCCCTTACACCAAAACCTCAAAATGTCTCATTTCAAGAGCAGAAGCAGGCAGGCAGACAGAGAAAAATGGAAAGGGAATAATAATCTGGTAGTTTAATAATCTGATAGTTTGGACATTCTGCAATTATTCAAAAAGAAATGGTTCCAGACAGCGAGGGAAAGAGGAAATTCAGGTTCTTTCGGTTCAATAAATTTGAGTCTCTTCCATGATTAATTCAGCAACAGAATGTGAAAATTTTATCTCAATATCCTTCATGTACGTAGAGCTGATCAGGTCTAAAATGTTTGTGTGCAATGTGCACTTGGAATCTGCAAAAGGTTCATGGGAAGGGCAAAACCTCTTCCCTTGCAGCTCTGCTAGAAATGAAAACATTCAATTTTTATTTTATTGTTCTGTTTGTTTTTCTGTTTTGGTTTTTTTGTGTTGCCTTTTTTTTTGGTTGGTTTTTGGTGTTTTTGTTTTTGTTTTTTTTTTCTTTAAACTACTAAATCATAGTCAATTGGATCAGTTTAGTGTCAAGGTTTCAAAATTCAAATAACCATAAAACTTGAAAGAACTTTACATTTTGTTGAACTATACGTTACAGTAGTTCCTCCCGTCTTTTTTTTCCCCCCTCATTATTTTACCTTTTCTGCTAAATGAAATAATTTGTCTAAAAATACAAATCCAAAGTTGTTATTCTATGGTGCTTTCAACAGCCCCTGATAGAGACTTTAAAAATATGTCTCAGCTGTTTAAGGTGCGAAATAATTTTAATAAAGTTGTTAATTTCAGAAGTACTCTTTTATTAAAGGACACTCTAATTCTTACTTTCAAAATAAGAATAAATCCTTGCAATTTTAAGCTGTATTTTATTAAAAATAACAAAGTGAGGTGGTGCAAATAACCCAGACTTGCAGAAAGAAAAAAGAAAAATTATTTCAGGTAATGAGGATCAGTGCTTGGGGATTTATTTTCATTATTTTTTTTATTAATTCAAAGAATATTAGCAAAATTCAATACTTTTCATTTTTTAATTTATTCATTTTTTAATTCCATTTTTCATACTTTCAGTTTTAAAACTATCTTTTAGATGGTTTTAATTGTTTATCATTTGTTTGGTTACTTATAACTTCTTTTTAACAGCCACTCTGGCTTCAAAGCAGGAGAAACATTTACAAGAGAATGCATCACACAAGATCAGAACATTTACTGTATGCAAGATTACTTGTACATCTGGCGCAGACTTGATAGACTCTCTGATTGTCTGGATGAATGGAATTTTCTATGTATTTTGAAGTCAGAGGCAGAGTACAGGTAGCCAGTTGGGCCTGGAATGTCTGTGCTGCACCAGATTAATTTAACATCCAGTGTCACAAGAGTATTTCTTTCCACAAATCTGAATCAGAAATATGGGACCTGAAACTATACACGTTCCAGTGCATATAATGCAGTCACAACTCCTTGCCTTCACAGGTGCTCTGTTGGTTGGGGAAGGAGGATAACACATTTGTGTCCCTCACAGCTGGCAGAAGCCAGGATAAAATCTTACATATGAGTGTTCCACCACTCCTTCAACGTGTCTCACTGAACACACAGTGTAAAATCCCACAGAAAGCAGAAGATGTAAGGACAATGCACAGAATATGTCATGAGAGTTAATGGCGGTCAAAGTACATGTAGATCATCATTCTCGGGAGGGAGTATTCGATTTGTATGTTTGTTTTCGATTAATATATTAGAACAGAATGGGGGAGACTAGGATGGTAAAAGAATAAGGTAAAGCAAAGAAATTAAAACCAGGAAATGGAGGAGACACTGAAGGAAGCAGAAGGATGCTGGAGAAAAATAGGGACATTTTACACTTCAGAACTGCAGCAGTGTATCAGAGGTTGTATCAGTAATGAGTTTACAACACCTTGCTGAGGGAACTAAATTTTGTAGGCTAAAATATAAATTAGAAATTATTCTTGCAGACATGTTTATCACATCATGAATCCCCAACAAACAAGTTTATGAGGTCTTCCCCTCCACTGATGTCTAATGAAATTATTTGCATCAATCCTCATCCAGTATCTTCACAAATTTGCATGTTCACTGCTTGAGTACTTTGACACCTCAACATCATTCTCTGTTTAAGATGGTGAAGCTTTGATAATTTTATACCCGTAATTAAATCAAAACAATTTTGCTTTAAGCCTGACAAGAGAAAATGTGAACAGTTTAGTTAAAATTACTGGAATAAGGGCTAGAGAAAAGTATTTAATTGTTTGAAGGTTAAAAACAAAAAGGTATATTAGGAAAGGATGGAAAGATGGCGAGGAAAGGTAAGAATATCATACACATACCTGTGCTTATAGATAAACAAATAGAAAATGTCTACTGAAAAATGCGCATGAATAGATATGCTGATACACACATGTATTTTTGTATACATATCAGTGGTTTCTTTCATGGCTTACCTTTGGCTAAAGTCCTGTCCAAGAACCATCCTTCAAGATAAGAATATGGGTGTAGACATTGAATGAATCAAATACACCAGGCTGTCTGAAAGGGCATCTACCCCAAAATTGGTCATGTTGAAGACAAAGATGACCATCAACTGGATTAGGCAGTTATCAGCAGATTTCCAAGAGACTCTGAAACAAAGAAATGGTCACCCCAGAAAGCAATACAGGAGACACATAAAGATCTGTCACAGGGGAGAGATCCAGAGAGGGAAACAGAGTGGGCAAGGCAGGTGGGCAAGGCTGCCATCTCTGTGCAGGCTGGGCAGTGCTCTCCTTCCCTAGGACTCCCTGGGGTGCTGCCCCTGCCAGCAGGGATGAGGTGATGGGCATGGGCACCCCTGGAACTGTAGTCCCCTGCATATGCCACATGGGAAGCAAAGGGGCACTCACATGGCTTGGAGGGAATGGGGAAACTGCAGTCTATGCGGCCAGAAAGAGCAAGGAAAGGAGGCTATGTGTGATTAGAGGTACAGGAAATTACTTACATAAGGATATTTTTTAAAATTAAAATGTTTAACATTTTGTAACTGTCTGGTATTGTAGTTTATCTGTTGACATATATTGTGACTCTGTAGGTCAGTGATTGGCCATTACAGAGATGTCATTAAGAAATCAATAAACCACTTTGATCCTGACTTGCTTTAAACTATCTGAAATGGACAATGCAGAATTATTTGGATTAACAAGCCTTTGAAAAAGTAAACCCCAAACCAAACAAACTATTCAATACTGAACTGTAAATTTCATCTCTGTAGCAGTCTGGTTAGAAAAGATATTAAACCTAAAAAATCATTATATACAATAGAAAAGTCAAGATGACTGTAGTATTCTCACTGTCAGAAAGTTCCTTGCTTGTGACTAAAGCTCAGGCTATTTCTGAATCACAGGTTGCTTCCATTTTTTACTACAGCTAATCCTACACGTAATCCTGCATGCAACCTATACAGCCTGTGCACCTGGATGTGCTGTGAAGAGAAATGTACTTGCAGGGTTACTAACAGAATGATGCTCATGCATGAACATCAAGGACAAGATTATAAACAATTTAACAAGTACTCTTGAGACTCCAGTCTCCGACACTTGTCATTTACATTAAAAAATCAGTTTTAAAATTGAGCAATGCACTAAATGGTGAAAAATATAGAATAGCCAGAATCTCTTTCTTTGGAAGAACACACTCATGGGAACACCTCTCAACATACTTACATGCAGGGAAAAATTAAAACTTTCACAAATAAGTAAATTGTGAATAAAATATGGATAGAACTGCTTTGACATTGGCATTAAGCCATTTTAATTTTCTATAGAGATCTTTATTCCTTTGCAGAATCAAATTTATAATTAAAGATTATTTTCAATAAATTGAAAGTACACTTAAATATTTTTATTACCTTTCAGTTGGGAAACTAATGTTGCAATATATTTGACTACAAGAAAAACTGGAACAGATGATAATCTTACATTTTCATAAAGTTCTAAATCCATTTTCAAAGCTTTCAAATAATCAGATTTGGAAACAGGCCGATGAAGAAAAATCTAAAAAGCAGATTATGTGCACTTGGAAGGCAAATAGAATTAGGTGCATTTTCATAAATATTCATAATAGATAATTTTTATAATTTAAATAATTTCTACTAATGTATTTGAAGTTTGAGATTTTTTTTTCTACACAGACATTTTGGCAATTTTTTGTATGTGAGAAAAATTCTTGTTCTGTCTGGTCCAGACAGCTGAAGCACCATAATCCACTGGAAATACAATGGATAAACAACCCATGTGAACATTCATAAACCAGAATGTAATTCAGTCATTTCACTTCACCTAATTACTAGGGAATGTTTCCTCTGACATCAGATAGTTTTTGTTAGGCCTGTAAAATCTGTTTTGTAGCTTTTCCTGGGTTGTTTTTTTTTGTTTTGTTTTGTTTTGTTTTGTGGGGTTTTTTGTGGTTGGTTTTTTGTTTTGTTTTTTTTTTTTGCAAATTTACATGGATTTCTGTGGGTGCTTTGACATTAAGAGCCATGCTATGTCTTTTACTGTATATTTTAGGTAACTTTCAGGGTAACTTGAATAAGCTACAAGCTTCTTTATTTTCTATTTAAGTTTGTATGTATGTTTGTGAGTCTGATTTATGTATTTTCTTTTTATAAAAATGTAATAGTGACTTATAATAGTGACAATTATATCTGGTGTTATCAGAAGTAAATAACTACTGAATTAAATTGCAGTTATTTATTTTAATATAATATTTCCTATTTAATTACCTAGCCATTATATTTTAGTGAATATTTAATGATTACCTAAGGTATTTATCCTGCTTTGGTTTGTTTCCCTGTAAGGTTTTTTTGTCTCCCTTTTATTGACAAATTTTTGGTCTTTACAATACTAAAGGCAATGTGAGCAGTGACACTGACTTAAGTGTATGACTGATGCTCAGAAACAGAATCACAGAATGGTTTTAATTGGAAGTGACCTTAAAAATCACCTAGTTCCAAACTCCTGACAAGAGCAGGAACACCTTCCACTAGAACAGGTTGCTCAAAGCCCCATACAACCTGACCTTGAACATCTCCAGGGATGGGGCAGCCACAACTTCTTTGGGCAACCTGTTCTAGTACCTCACCACCCTCACAGTAAAGAATTTCTGCCTAAAATCTAATCTAATCCAATCCAATCCAATCCAATCCAATCCAATCCAATCCAATCCAATCCAATTGTTCAATTTGAAGACATTCCCTCTTGTCCTGGCACTCTCCATCCTTCTTGTATGTACCTTTCTTGCAGATACTGGAAGGCTGCTCTAAGGTCTCCTCAAATCCTTCTCTTGTCCAGGCTGAGCAATCCCACCTCCCTCAGCCTTTCCTCACAGAAGAAGTTCTCCAGCCTCTGATCATCTTCATGGCCCTCCTCTGGACTCTCTTTTACTGACCTGGAACAAAAAAGATGTTAAACATTATTGTGATTTGATAGCAGTAAATATATTTTAAGAATAATCACATTAAAATCGTATTTTTCTATTCCCAGGAGACATAGCAGAAAACAGAAACCTGTTGGAAAACATTCCTACCTAATGGTAGTTATAAGACAGTAGTAAGACTGGGTTTTTTTGGTTGGTGTTCAGCATTTTTTTGGGGGAGGGTTGGTTTTTTTTGTTGTTGTTTTGTTTGTTTTGTTTTGCTTTGTTTTTTGTTCTTTGTTTTTGTTCTTTTTTTTGTCTGATTGGTTGGTCTGGTTTTTGTCTTTTTTTTGTGTGTGTCTGTGCAGGGGCTTTTTTTTTTGGGTTGTTTAGGTTGTTTTGTTTTGTTGTGTTGTTTTGGTTTGGGGTTTTTTTGGTTTTTTTTAATGTCTTGTAGCGTTGAATGTGAACCAGGAAAGCATCCTTCATCAAATCAATTTCTTCTGCCTACTTTGCTCTGGACTAGAATGCTGTACTCCCTTTCAAAAGTGCCTCTCTCCTATGTTTCATCAATTAGTTTTCCTACAAGACAGCTCTTCAAATCTCTCTCCAATGGTCTTTGCATTTAGGTCTCTTCCTTGTGTTTTTGTAGAGCAGCATTGTTGTCTCATGGAAGGATTTAATTTTCTCCTTATATCTCCCTTCTTTTCTTACGTCTTTTTCCTTAAGTTTTTTTGAATGCATCATATATAGAAAGGAATTATTTAGCAATACATTTCTGTAGGTCAATTAAAATGTTTTTAATAGCCTTTTTTTCTCTGAAAAGGCTTGGTTTCCCTCATGAATAGGCTATGAGTAGCTATCATCTGGCTAGTTAGAGAGAAACAGATAGCAGCTAATCGCAGACCTGTGTACAGATACTTTAAATTCAGAAAGCAAGTGTGTGTTTTCACCTGGCCTGGTAGAATGCTACAGAAGGTTGTTTTGTAGTACCTTGTATATGTAGAAGCACACTAGGAAGTTCTAAGCAAGTACTGGTCCTCTGAAGGGAGTGACAAGGCTGATATTCCTGCAACGGTGGAGAAAGAAAAAACACTGTGTTTTTCAAAAATTATTTTCATGTAACCATAGCAACAATATTTTGGTACATCTTTAGCACTGAAAATTTAAATGGGGGACCACTGAGAAATGGAAGTAAAAGAGCCTCATCACTGGGAAACCTGCAATCATCTCATTGGAGTACTAGTGGGACCAAAGAGTGACAAAGTGGTGACTGTTTATAGGGTACCAGATTTTAGTCACTGAAGCATTTTATTTTGGATTTACAAGAAAAATGAGAGAATACAGCAAGGGGAGAGTGTCAAGAAAACAGAAGACCTTAACTACTGCCTTATTTTCTTTCCTGTACTACTACAGCCTTCTCCAATGCACACTATTAACATATGGGTTATTTTACGGAAGCTTATATACACAGCTGTGCATAACTCACACAAAAGTGTGACAGATTGTATTTGCTATCAAACCAGTCAGCAATCAGATTTGCAGAGGAATTGCCTAAAAATATTCAGGCAGAGAGAGTGAGTATGTTAGCACATCACATCCTTTGGGAGTATATTTTTAATATGCCTTGCCTAGGGGCCTATAGGTATATTTTCCAAGAAAGATTTATTTATTTCTCTCAATTCTTTTGAAATGTTTGTATTATAAATAAGTGGTTTTTATACCAAAACTGCTAACAGCAGTAGTGACAGTGTGTTTTTAAGTGTATGTTGAAAGAAAAACAAAATAGAATAAAAACTTGAAGTGCTGTTACAGTTAAAAACATCTATTCAATTTAAGGCAACAGAAAAAAAAGTGTTCTAGACTTCTATGCACATCTTATTAAGGAGTCAGGTCTTTAGCGGTACATCTCTTCATAGCAAAACAGTCCCACAATTTGGCTTAATCAGAAAGGCCTATTGATTTACTTGAAGCTGAACTGAGATTAGTAGTCTGATTTTAGATAGGCACTAATAAATATATATATATATATTTTTTTTTTTTAAATGAAAGCCAGAGATAACTGTAACCCATTATTTAACATGTACTATACATTCAGGTATGGTCAAAATATAGTTAGGACTTAAAATTTCCTATAAGTAGAGCAAAATACAAAATACGTGTATTTTATGTTCGAGATTATATGAGACAGTATAGTGAGATTTTGCTTAAAACTATAGGCAAAGAACCAATGTTGATTCAGTCGGATTTATTAGCCCTTCATGCAGACAGATCTGCTGGGTCAGTCATAAGAGGACAGCAGGGAATTATGCTGTGTGAACTGCCTGACTTGGACTTCATTGTTTGATAAGCTTATTGAAGCAAACAGCAATTTTTATTTACACAATGCTTACAAAGATTCAACTGAATTTTTAGACAATTTCATTGCAGCATGCAGTATGAGTATTGACCATCTTGAGTATCTATCTACCTTGTCATCTTTGAGGCCAAGGTATAACAGAAAGCAGGAAAAGCATATCATGGCAAATGCCTTATTTACTGTTCCTGTAAAAACTTTCATACCTTTCTTTAAAGGATGTAAAGCCTCTTAAAAGAGACATTTAAGATTTCCATCTCTATCTCAATTACTTATGCCAAATAACTTTTTAAGCTGAGTTTGATCTGAGAGATGATATATGAGTAGTCTGTTATCAAAGTGTAGTGAGCAGAAAATAGTAAGATATGACCAGAATTATTCTCCTACAAGACTATGTCATGTATTTTTGACTACAACATCAACTGGAAAGTCTGATTAAGAATCCAGTTTCAGGCTGAAAGTGAGGAAGCACAAGGAGCTATATACCAAGTACATCTTTTACTGGTGCTACCCAAGCTGGGTGCTGGCAGGCAGCTAAAGCCTTGCTTTGGGATAAGTCTTGTGGTCATCATCTATGCTTTTATTTGCACAGCTTCTAATCCAGTGTTATCACACAATATTTTTCAGAGATGTTCAGGGCTTTTGTAACTCTTGTACCTAGTAAGGACAAATATAATGTTTCTCCACACCACATCCTTAGTCATTAAAATTAAGGCTATATTTTCTCTACTTCAGAAAACTTGAAAATAACTTGTGACAGGGTGAGATTCACTGATTCAGCCAAGCTGAGAGTCCAAGATTCTAACTGTATTTTGCTTAATGATGCATCATCTGCAGCCTTTAGTTTCCTCTTGTGATTAGTTTTACTGCAGCGGTATTTATACTCTGGCATGCAGACTGCCTCAGAGAATTCTTGCCATCTGTTGGCTTATTCACATGTGGAACTCTGCTTTGAATTGTATTTCATAATATTTTAATACCCAAATGTGTATCTTCTAAGCATATCATAGAAGTTGGATACATATATGAAAAAAATTATTTAATTTATATATGTGTGTTTATATGTTTGTATTTATAACATATATATATGTATAAATGAAATTGATTTATATATAAATGTTGGGGTTTTTTTATTCAGAGTTCAATTGATTTGTTGCCTATTAAAAATTACCTAATCCTTGGAGTAGCCGCCACTTAGTGGAAGAGATAAGACTCTCTGATCCTGAATATCTTCTGATGTGGGCTTCTGTTTATGCTATTGTGGTGTACAAATTTAATTTATATAAGATAATATAGTCACCACTGCATTAAAAATTGTATGGTTAATGTAGGTATGAATATACTCCTTAGGTGTGAAATCACTGTGCTTCCCAATAAAAAGAAATCTTGCTGTGTGAGCTTCTGGCTTTATCTACTCAACTTTTAAAAATTTAGTTATACAGGCTTTTCGAAATCTGGGCAATAATTTAAAGACATTTGTGTTCTGTGCCTAACAACACTGAATTTCTAGGTAACGTAGTAATAACTTTCGACTGGTCTGAATGACCCAGCTTATGTTCAGAAGACAGAGCTGTTGGTACCAGACTCAAATTCATAAGACGTTGTCACAGAATTTCACTCCCTTGAGGAAATTCACCAATTTTAGTCTTCCTAACTCAGGGATATCTGCACAGGACTTTGTTCTTCAGTGTAGACACTCCATCATTACTAACGTTAGGCATCTAGACATCGATTTGAACCTCGTCTATTGATGTCCCACACTTCATAACTCCTAATGTAGGATTTTTTCCTGGTACTTCCCAGGAAAGAACCCAGAGAAGCTCAGGTGTCAGACTGTTTCAGGAGACATGCCTACAGGCTCCAGGTCCTGTCTTCTCTCTAGCCTAGTCCCATGACAGTCCTTCACCCAATGTTGTGATTCTGCCATCTATTTATTATCCTTCATGAGGCAATGCCCTCTCACAATTTGTCAAATGCCCTTGACATCATACTTTGAAAGCAAAGGTATGGCAATCATCTCATCTTCTTGCTCATATTATAAAGAGATACGTATTCTTAAAGCAAATGGTGAAAAAGTCTAAGGTGAAAAGACATGATCACAATGAGGACCAGGAAAGACTGACACAGTAGATGTGTACCATGTATGATGTAGGCAATCAGGTAGGAAACTGGGGAAAAAGGAAAAGGTCCTGATCACAAGAATATTCTTATATATCTACAGGCTGGCTTGTCATTGAGTTCAAGTACTGTGCTCACAGGACTCTGAAGAGGCTTATGCAGAAATGATTCCATGAAAACACAGAAGTACACTGACAAGAAAAATCTTTTGGTATGGGAAACAAAGAATCTTTTCCAATATAATTTCTTGAGTTTTGTTTATTTGGGGAGAGGGTGAGAATCTGTTGCATTATGTCTGTTACGACTTATGAAAGGAACTGTGTTGCCAGGGAGGACTTTTTTGAATCATTCCTCTTTCAACTTTTGAGAAACTATGAGAAGAAAACAACTGTCTGCTGCAGAAATACCCTCTAAAATTAAAGCAATCCCTAGCCTCAATAAAAAACAGATTCAGAGAATAAGATTTTAAAAAAAAACATATTTGAGACAGAAGTTGAATTATGTTTATAAAAATTCAAAAGGGAGGGGAGAGCAAAAATACACCTTTGTTCTGTGTCAAGCAATTACTTATACAAGTAAAACTGAGCTGAAAGCACACCACCTATCATGCACTATAGAGAACTTTAAGAGATTTAATTATATATATATACATTTAAAAAGTTTAACAAAACCCAAAACTTCATAGTGGTCATGAGTTGCCCCTTGCAAATAGCTATTAATCAGTATATGAACAAATTTAATACTTCTAACTAAAGTAGCCATGAAGAAAGGAAGGATTAATGTCATCATTACTCTCAAGTGTGTGTAATTTGATGTAGGTGATATCTAAGCACTGAAAGCATTTTGGGTTAAAGAATAGCTATGCAACTCACCCTACTGATCTCTTTTCGTTCACTGTTCTAATTTTTTCACAATTCTCTCTAATGATTTGGCTCTCTTAAATAGTTTGAAGTCATTTCTGTAGTGAAATTGAATAAAAGAAATGGTAATACGGGAACACATATCGTACTATATGCACCAAACAATGCTTCTTAAAATAATTTTTAGTCTTTTGTGTATTCTTGAGCATCACATACATTCTCTTGTTGAATAGAATACTTTATGTTTTCCACTATAAATGAAGGGGGGGTTGGGGAAGGGAGCATAATTTAAGTTCTTCTTGTTTATTATCTAAATTTTACGAAGCATTCCATGCAACATTCAGTCCTTTCCCCAAGTATTGAGGTCTGTGTTGCAGTGCTGATAAATGTCTGTAAGACAGTCAAATTCAGAGAGAGATGTGGTGTTGTTAACCCAGTGTCCTGAAACCCACAAGTGGAAGTAGAAGATACAGACAGAACATTATAAGAAGTAGGCAAGGATAAAGCAGTATTTCCCCAGCATGCTATCCCAACCTTTGAAAATTAATAGCATAGAGATTTCCAGACTAAAGAATGACATTTTAGTTGATGTCCCTCATGGCAAACGATGTAACATCTGTATTCATCCCTAGGCCCTACATCTTAGAACAGGTCACTCCCAGGCTTTTTGCTTGAAATGACTGTTTTTCTTCAGATAAATCCAGATTGATATTCATGAGATAGTTGACTCAATAACCCTGTAGAGTCCTTAACAGACAAAACTGCACCTCTATTAAAGCTCACCTCTCCTTCCTCTAGTATATAATGGTGCTGTCCAAATGTGTGCTGTGCCCTCACACAACCTTGTTTTTAACATGCCACATCCTCAGTCCATACACTCAATATTGCTTTATGATTTCTGATACTTGAACCATGAGGACTGGAAAAGAATAGAAATAAAACATTCTAAAAATTAATAGGTGTCTTGGAGTCAATTGAGTACTGACTGTGTCCTTGGAGAGACCTGGGCCCAAGCATATTCCATATGGGTTTATCAGTCCAGTTGAGTGATGTCTACTCCTGAGCTGTGTGAGCATGCATTACTCTGCATTACTTGTTCAGAGTGCCACAGCTCGTTTCCTGAACAGGGTTCCTTTACCTCTATAGATGTAGCTTTCATCTTTAATAGTCCCTGAAGACTTTTCTTCCATAAATTAGGCTAGTGCATATGCTAAATGCCAGCTGGAGACACAAGAAAAAGACAGTAAAAGAAACAAAGTTTATTGAAAATATGTGGTAGGATATGCTAAGAGTATAAGTTAACACGTGAAGAGCAAAGTACTGAGTTGAGACTTAAATAGAAGTCCATGCAAACGATACACTACCTTCTGTTAACATCAGAAACTCTGAAATTACTCCCTTAAAGTTTCCTATTAATCAAGTTTTTATGAGTTTGCTAGTGGTTTTGGTTGTTTTGTTTTTTGTTTTTTGTTTTTTGTTTTTTTTTTTTATTTTAGATTTATTAGGATATTTTTGGTTTTCTTCTGATTTCTCTTTGAGCTGAAGTAGAATTCAGTAACACAACCTTTCCTCAAACCAGCTGCTCTGAATTTCAGGTTGTGAAACACCACATAGTTAGAGTAAAAAATTTAAATTCTCTCTTCTATTTAAAAATTATCCCAGAGATGGTTTTAACTGCAAATAATTTTAACCTTCACTGTAATTTACATCAACTTTGTATGTATGTAAGATGATTCTTTAACCCAAAAGGAGGATATTATATGAACAGGCATTATTATAACAGAATAAAGCAACATATTTGGCATAAACTGCAAGGAAGTTAATTCTGCACCATATTACAAATCCTGTACCAGTGAGTGTAAAACTGCAAAATTACCGTTTTCTGGTTTGGTTTTGTTTTCTTTTTTTGTTTGTTTGTTTGTTTGTTTTTGGCTTTTTTTTTTTTTTTTTTGCTAATTAATTGATACTTTGTTTTTATAAAACTGCATCTTTTCAGCTTGGAGAACTCTACATAATGTGCAAGTGGGTTTTACAGTAGCTGAGAGATTAATAGGATTGCCATCACTTTGCCCTTTGTTTTGGTTGCTCAAGTTAAACAGTGAATGATTGGTAACTTGTATCTCTGCTTCACTGACCTGCAAATTTCAGCACTGAAATTTCTGTCACTAGGGAGTGCACTGAGACAGGTCATTTAGGCTGCATAGTAGAATCATAGATTTAAAAGATTAAGAAGAATAGCTAATCAGCATATTCAGTTTAGAAAGTTTGTATATTCTAAGGAAAATAGGAGATTGCAACATACATAATCTTCCATGATATTTATAAAAAAAGAAAACATTATGTCTCAGAATGTGTATGTGCTCCTATTTTTTTTCTTTACCTTTAAACAAAATTCAATATGTTCTTTATGTTTTATTCTTTCACACTTTATTTTGCCATGAGGAGAACTGTATATTTAACGTAGACAAGAATACAGATTTTCCCTCTAGGGGCAAAAAGAAGTGTTTTGTGAAAACCACATTGCCTGTGAGAACTTTTAGCATTCCACAAGAAATGAGTTGCAGTAGGGACTGTCACTTTTATGATTATTCAGTCAGCAAAATATAAGACTGTTCCCCTTCTTCAAATGAAGAACTATTACAAAATTCTGTCAAAAAGAAATTGCAATATGATACACATTTTTTTCTTAATAATTAGCATTGGATATTGAAAAAGACAGAAAAACGTCTTCTCAGAGGATCCCCAAGTTGGTCTGTGTATGTTGTTACAGTTAAAGGCAAGTGGATATGCTTTGTTCTGATTTCTGTTGTAGTTGTTGAGCAGTTTGACAGAAATTATCTGGTTTAGCATGTATTGTAGGTAAGTGCATTTACTAGTATGGAGAAAATATTAGTAATAATTATATTTTCCATTGTGATGATATATAGTTGATTTTAAATTTTAAGGAAGTTTCATGGAGCATGTATGACTTTCTGAAAACAAGGCACAGGAAAAGCTTTCTGCTTTAGGTTTGCTAATTTTTCCTTCCATATTTTAGACTTTATAGATGTCACTGTGCTTCAGCATACCCTGCACATTTTTCTAAACCTCTTGTCAGAAGCTTGGCATGAAGGGGTGAACAAAATAAATATTTTACAAAGTTTCTCAGTCTCTGAAGCTGTGGAAAGTAGTTGCCCGTATAGTGATGTGGTGTTTGTAGAGTTTTTTTGTTTGTTAGTTGTTTTCTTTTTAATTTTCCCATATACTAATCTTATTGCTTGATAGCTACACTCATACCAAAATTACCATAAAGCTTTCTGCCCCCTGGCCTGCTAGCCTAAAGCATGCAGTATAAGACAAAATGTAGTGTTTAATTATAAATTCAGGTGTTTGAACAGAAATGGTGTTTCCTATGGAATCGGTGAAAAATATTTCTTTTGGAATTGCTGAGCATTTAGCTCATAGCTTTCACCCAGGGAACCAGAAGCCCTCTGGCTGGCTGTTTTTTAGTGACTTTGGATAACTGAAGACTATGTGCATGTATATACACAAATAAATAAACAAAAACTGCAATTTGAGTGGAATACTAGGAATCTTTTGTGCTTCATATTCCGTTAGCAGCTCAACATCTTCATAAAGATACTGGGACTCTTAACTTTTAGTGAGTATTTGTTTTTATTAAGGTGCACATATGGGAGGGCTGTGTGGGCATTTGAATCCAAACACACAGATTGACAGTTGCACTATATTCATTTTATATTACAAAGTAGGGATGATAGTATTTCTCTTTATTGAGCACTATCACTTTGACATTTGTGAGGTGATCTTTTTGACAACACTACTTGTTTTTGATAATTTCTTTCAGTATTTAAAATGACACGTAGAACTAAGAAGGAGTAAAAAAATCCCAATTATTTTAAACTGTATTTAAGATTTTTTTTTTTCTAAGATTGGGTGAAATTCAGCTTAAATACCATTTGTGCCAACACTGGAATAATAGGTTAAAAAAGTAAGATAAAAAAAAAGTGAGCTAGAGTTCACTATTTGAGGTATGTTCATAGATACTGCCTTAGTCAACTTTTTACTGTAAATGCAGAAATAGTTTTATAACAGCTTCATAAATAAAACTTACAATAAGACTTTTAATGTATCTATTTCCCTAGAGGCCACTTTTTCGTTCTGCATAGAATTTTATTTAAGTACTGCATCAGTTTGAGTTCTCCTTAAGTGTCAGTTTACTGAGGTTGTCTTTATGAAAATGAATGATAATGTCTAAGTAAAAAGAAAAAAAAAAAACTATAAATGCTTCACCCAAAGCCTTTTTCCTCTCTCATTAACAGTCACCTCTGGTGAAGTATAGCTGCTTTCCCTAAGTGATGTAAATTACAATATACTTTATGAAAATGGCTTTTCTGTTCATAAGAAAATACTGCAAACTGTCTCACACTGGAATTTTTCCAGCATAAACAGTATATATGCAACCAGTATAACCTTGAGGAAGCAGGTTTCAATTTTATTTCCTGCCCAGGGACTTCATCTAGCACACAAAATATGTGGGGTGCTTGAGTTATCATGATGATACCTACAACATGAACAATATAAATTTGAGTATAATTTTGCTTGCATCACCCTTCTGAAACAAAGCAAATGTTTTTCAGAAGCAGATATTTACAAAATATCTGCAAATTAAAATAATTGGCATTAATACAGGAGGTAAAATTAATCTTGGGCAAGTAAGTCATTGTCATCTCCACAGACTCCTCATAATGAAACTGTAAGATCAAACACATGACAAATATAAATACATGGAGAGATTTAAGTATGGTTTATTTATACTCAAAATTTTTGTAATGAAATCCACAAAAGCTGTGCGCTCTGGAGTCAGCAGAGGATATTGAAATACTGCTACAGAAGAATCAAAGGGGGGTTATTCATACAGACACCTCCCTGTTTAACCCACGTTGGCATGGTACCTTATACTGTATAACTGCATCTGTACTGACTTTTGCAACAAGAAGAAGCAAATAACATCTGACCTACCTCTATGCAGTGTTATTTACTTTGAGGGCCAGCTTAACACAGCTTTTAGTTGTTCATTGATATAGTTGTTCAGCAGGGTAAATTGGAAAGTTCATAAAAACAAAACAACCACCACCACCAAAAGAGAACAAAATCTGAACTTCCAGATAGTGGGATCAAACTGATATGGCATCAAACTGAGATGGAATTCACTATCCCTTCTCCTTTCCACTTCCAGATAGTGGGATCAAACTGATATGGCATCAAACTGAGATGGAATTCACTGTCACTTCTCCTTTCCCTATTTCTGTGCTATGCAGGTGCTTTCTAAATGTCAGAGAGAAATTTTACTTGTATACTCACTTTTTTCCTAATTTAAAAACTAAGCAGTTCCAGATTTTTAATTCATTAACTTCACAGTGTATAAACTGACCATAAAAGTTTTCAACTTAACAAGAATATAGTTAATTAATTTCCCCATACAGAACATAGAAATAAAAACATAAACACACTAAAATTATTTAAAAGACAGCTAAAAAAGAAATACTTTTCAGATTTTTGTTTCACAATTAACTACTTTGCAAAAGGAACAAGCACACAAAATATTATCCTCTTAAATGAAACTGTAGCAATTTGATTTGTCTGTTTTAATTTTCTTTCTCTTTTGATTTTAACCCTGCCCTCTCAACACCACATTTATGCTACCTGTCTATGAGTCTAATGGGACAATACAAATCAGGCAAATATTTTATATTTCATAGCTGAATTTGGCACAAAAATTAAGAAATGTCATTTGACAAGAAACTGGATTGACCCACGTTGGCCTATCCAAAGAAATATGTTCTCATCTCATCTAAATTCCTACAATCCTAATTAAAAGTAGCATTTTCCATTTTAGCATATATCACTTACCTCACTTTATCTACAATAGAAATATGTCTATTTTTCTTAGACACTACCTAAGGAAATACCAGAGGATCCAGGTACAGAAAGAAAATCACTAAGGGAAAAAAAAAAAACCACAAAAAACCAAACAAACAGCTCAAGTTTTTTGATCTCCTACTCTAATAATTTTCTTTCATAGAGAATTAGCACAGGAGATGTCTTTTTATGTGGGTCATACCTGGTTAAGTGTAAAAATCCATAAAATTGGACTTTGCAAGGTAGTAAGAACAAATATGATAAAAGTAAGGGGGACTTAGGACCTCTCAGCGATCTCTTGTCTCTGCTCAGAGCATTGGATCATTTGTAGCAATTGCAAGATTTCATCAGTCTGACTGAGAGCTTTTGTTATACCATTATTTTTTAGTTTTAAGACACTATTTTACTAGTTTTCCATTCTTTGTCTATCCAATACCTGTTGATCCCACATTGCTTGTACATGGTGCTATATAATACCCTAGTGAGAAACTGCTTTTGACCTCTTCCCACTTCCTCCTACTTCTCCATCTGATTCACTGAATAAAACAGGAAAAGAGGGAGGGAAAGAAAGACTAATGCTCTTAGACTTGCAAAGAAATCAAAATAATTAGATAGATTCAGGTCTCTAAAACAGATAGCTTTCAAAATTTTGTCTGACATCTGTCTCGTAGACTTAGATCAGGAATACAAAGTTCTTTTGTTCTTATTGATCAAGATGATGAAATTACATCAAATTGACAAGAGCAACTGGTATGTCCATTAGCCTGAAAAAAATTAGATATAAAACTGCTACCTGAGATGGAACATCTCTGTTATTTTCCATTCAATAAAACTAAAAATCACTTTGTGAATAAATTGCAATCAGAACTTAAAAATATATGTTCTTAGATTTTTGTGCCAGACATAAGAAAAATATTCAATATTTTGTTCCACAACACTGCATTAATCCACTCACTACCCACCAGAAACTCTTCAAAGCACTTTCAGAATCAATTTTCTGATTAAAGCATTCTTCATAGAGCAATTATAGATTAACTCCTCTGTATCTTAATAAAATATTTTTGCCACTCCTAGTTATAAGCCCTTGGACTCTGCCCTCAGCTGGGAGTGCTTGTCTCAACACTGGCCTGAACTCACTTTGGCAGAGCTGGACTGAGCTGATTTCGTGTCCTGCTTCAGGGCCAAGTGCCTGTTGCGTCCCCTGCCTGAGCCTGAGCTCTGACAATGCTGTACATGGGGTGTGCAAGAGCATTATACTCCTTCCAGGATTTAATTTAGGACACAAATGGCTTTTGGTAAACTGCCCTTCTCTGTGCACGCAATTCTTCTTGAGAAGCTGCCACTGCCCACAGAGGACTCACAAAGATATTGGAAAGGAGAGTACAATAATAAAAAAACCAGGTAGATATTAATAAATTTTATTCTGTAACAGCTTTGTGTTATGAAAGAGATTCTACTGTCTTATTTTGGGCTATAAGATGATGTAACTGTTGTAACTGAATGAATAATGATTGTGTATTGTATTTTGATTTCACTGCTGAATTTTTTTATTTAGACTAACAATGAATTCTTGGCTCTGTGTATATACTGTGTTCCCTTTCTCCCATAACACTTTTCTGCTGGTTCTGGCTGGGGCAGAGTTAATTTTATTCACAGTGGCTAGCATGGGGCTGTGTTTTGAATTTGTGCTGAACACTGAGTTGATAACATAGAGCTATTTTTGTTATTACTGAGCAGTGCTTACACAGAGCCAAGGCCTTTTCTGCTTTTTGTACTGCCACACTGGCAAGGAAGTTAGGGGTGCATGGGAGGGTGAGAGGAGATGCAGCCAGGACAGGTGACCCCCACTGACCCAAGGGATATTTTATACCATATGGCATCATGCTCAATATATAAAGTGGAGGAAGAAGGAGGAAGTGGGAGACATTCTGAGAGAGGACATTTGTCTTCCTAAGTCACCGTTACATGTGATGGGGTTCTGCTCTCCTGGAGATGTCTGAACATCTGCCTGTCCATGGGAAGCAGTGAATAAATTCTTTTTTTGTTTTTACTTTGTTTGTGTTCATGGCTTTTTCTTTTCCTATGAAGCTAGTTTTATCTCAACCCATGAGTTTCCTGGCTTTTATGCTTCCAATTCTCTCTCCGATCCTACTAGGATTGAGGGAGATCCTCACTGGGAGTGAGGGAGAAGATGTGTGGTGCTTGGTTGCCACCTGGGGTTAAAACTCAGGACCTTTAAACTACTTGAAAATATTTCTTATTATGATAGTTTTGCCTTTCCTTTTATTTAGTACTATCCTACCCCTTGAGTCATTGCAAACTTTATCAGTCATGATTCTTCCAAGTCTAGTTCATCCTTAAAATGTTAAGGAAAAAAAAAAAGTTCAATTCCTTGTTTGATGAATTCATTGAGATGTATTAATTTGTTAGTTTTTAGTCAATTTATACTGTCTTGCTGATTTTGTATTGTTTTAAATTGTTAATGAAAAATGATTTCCCAATTCTAACAATGTCATTTCTTGTACATTTGTCTTTTGAATTTGCAGTGCAATTTCACAAGCCTATTTTAGATTGAATTTCACTGATTTTGCATGTAGAAAATGTACATGAATAATGATTATTCAGACCTGAGCTATCACTTTTTCTTCTGTGAGTAATTTAAAAGAAGACGAAATATCAAAATCCCTCCTTATATTGAATAAAACTAGTTGTGACCTAATAAATGACCATTTAAGACTGTAAGCATGACAAGCAACTGGCAGAAGGAGCTTTCAGTTTTAAACAACCATTCAGACATCAAAGATACCACACCTTTGTTTCTTTTTTTTTTTTGTACATACATAGGAAGTCTTAAACACTCTGTGCAACTCTAGCTCTAAGTTCACATGAGCTTTCTTTCTCTAAGGAATTACTACTGATACGTCTTCTGCTTCATCTATTAGAACATTTAGCCCTAAATACTCAGACGTAAATACTTTGAAACAGATTATGCCATTACTATAAGTCCCTTCCCTTTTTCCTCACACATGATGTTAAGATTCCTGCCACATGAATCAATCTAATAGACATCAGTAAACTGTAGTTCTAAATTGATAATTTCAACTCCTCTTGTTTATTACAAGGGCCACTAGTTTCAGCTAAGAGCATTTTGGAGTACATGTAGTTTTTGCTTTGGGCCGATGGACTCAGCAACTGCTTTCCTGTATCCACACAGCCATTCACTTACTCCTAGAAGAAACTAAGATGACAAAAAATGAGTCAAACCAGAGACAAGGAAATTACTATTGAAACTCTTCAGAGACAGCTTTTTAGAGGTATTTCCTATTTGTTATAGATTATGTGCTGAATTTTTTGGGATTGTTAAATTTCCTGTTCTGAGCAGTGTAAACACTTACAGTGACCTTACTTTATAGTGACTTGGAGCTATGCTAATTCTTTTTTTTTTTTTTTTTTTTTTTTTAATAGTTAATTAGAGTCCTTTTATCTTTGCCTTTCTATAGTTGGGTAGAACACAACATTGTAGTTTTAATTTTGATTTCTTACAATATTTTCAGTTACTGCTTTTTTCAGTTACAGCCTGGTGTTCATCTAAAAAGTTCCAAAATGTCTAGATGCATTCTTGTTACCTGAAAAATCTTTCTTATAACTAAAAGCATGTATATCCTTCATAAGAAAATGTATGTTATAGCTTTAAGCATAGAGAAAATAATTTTATACCAAATAAAACTGGAAAAAACCTAGTTGATGGAGTGGTTCAAATCCCTGCTCAAAATAAGGCCAGTTTCTGGCTCAAATTTGACTCGAGTTAGAAGGCTTTGTGCAGATGAGTTCTGAATATCTCCAAGAATGAAGATCTCTGTGGGCAAGCCTAAACTCTGTATCTTGTTTTTAGTAACTGACCAGACTGCTGAAGACAGCAACTGAAGCTCTCCCTTAGCCCTCTCTTCTTAAATCTGAATAAACCCAGTTCTCATTTTCTCTCAATACAATGGTGCTTAAGAATCCTTCTTTTCCTGGGGACCCTCTCCCGGCCTTTCTTCTGTTTTGCAACAATTTTCATATACAAGAGAGCCTAAAACTAACCGAATAATGTATTTTTAATCACCTAGAAATATTATTCTATTGCTAATCATCACAAAACTGCATATAGAGTTGTACCAAAGAAGCAAGCATCTTCTAGTGTCTCTTTTGATTTATCTTTTTTTCAGAATTCCCATCTCTACCATTGCTGTTCACCTTCTCAAGCTGATAAATTAAATACAGTGTCACTCTGCTTATGTTCACCACCAACTTATTAATAAGGAAAAATTAACCACTATGCTCTAGAACAATTTACTCAGTGCTTTGTGACCTTTGCATCCATAACACCAACATGCTTGTCTCTCCTGCCTGAAAAGAGACCATTACAGCAATAAAATCTCCATTGGAAACCAAATAATTGGACAATAAATGAGAATAAATATAACCTGGCCTTCTTTTCTAGACTAAAAATCCTCACTTCTGCCCTGAAAACCTCTAAAATTTTGCTTATACATTCACTGACAATATTTTTAATTTCTCTTTGTATGTGTATGACTGCTCACGTATTTCAGATCTACTACAGATCTCTGGATACTCATGCTGACAGTAGTTGCAATCACCTGGCTTTTCCATAGAATTTTTTTCACCAGAGATCTAAGGAGGTTTTGTTTGTTTGTTTGAAATGAAAGCTGTGAGTGATGGAACATAAAGTGATGGCCACTAAAAAAATCAAAAAAACACTCCATTTTGATAAACTGCCACAGGACAATCTATCAAACTTTGTGTGGGTCGATCAATATTTGCAAACTAAAATTATTGCAAACACATTTATATTTCAATTGCCTTTTTTTTTTTTTAAATGGTAAGAACACAAAATACTGTAAAAATATGAAGAAAAAAGCGGATGGAAAGATAAATCCATGATTTATTGCAAGTCCAGTCTCAGCCAGTGTTGTAAATGACTGCATCCTAATTTTACACAGCAGGTGTAAACTTCTTGCAAACTACTTAGAAGGCTGATAGACAAAATGAAATTTAATGATTCCAACCTCTTATGGCCCCTATATACAAATCCCAGAATTACAGAATATACTGAGTTGGAAGGGACCCACAAGGATCGACTCCAACTCAGCCCTGCACAGGACTTCAATTTGTTGCTGAACGTAAGCCCAACGGATAATCCATCATTTTCATGAAAAATGTTGATCTAACTTTTAAAAACATGGAAATGAACATAATTGCTGTTTTATTTTGTGTTATTTATCTGAGGAGAAAATAAAAAATTTTCTAGAATATCTCTGTAAGTCTCAAGTAATACTTGAGTAAGTCTCAAGTAATTAACCATGAAGTCTAGTAAGCTAGGAAAAAGGTTTTTCAATTAGCTTCCATTGAGATTTTGCTCTTAGATCACAAATTGCAGTATTCACTTCAGTTTTACTTTGCACTGTATACTTTATTCATGCACATGCACATGCATTGCACAACTCATTTCTTCAGCATCAAGAGTTAGTCAAGGCTTCTTGCTGTCACTTAGAGCTTTGTAACACATTTAGAAGGCTGCAATGAGATGCATTGCTAGAAATGCAGTTAGACTTATTTTCAGAACTGTGGTTGATACACCCAGTACAAATGGAAATAAAGCATGTGCTGTGCGGTTATACACCTAACTCTGTGCATCTAGAGTCACCTGTTACTGAAAACGAGAGTTGATATCACACTGTAAACAGATGAGACACATTGTGTTCATATCATATTCCAAGATGTCTTCCCTTCAATATGTTCCTAATATTTTTGAACTTCAGAAAAGTTCTTTTCTTTGTTCAAACAGCATCAAATAGTTAAAACTGCTATTTTAATGTTATCATTAAAATTGTTATTTTAATGATGCAGACCACACTGATGTTTTACTAATATGCACATTACTTTCCTCCTCTCTCCTATACCTCCATGAGTTCCTATAATTTTTGAGAGTTGTTAGCTGTGAATTTAATAGGTTCTGAAAACCACCAGTATGAATGAATGAAACTCAGTGCAACTTTTCTGTGGGCAATGGAAAGTGAAATATTGTTAAATTACTTTCTACTTTCACTTTTGTAGCAAAGTCAGGATAAACTGTTAGGAAGGAACATAAGCCTTTTCCTTACTTAAGCAGCCAGTGTCTCCTGCACTTTTGCATCAGGCATGTACAGTTCTTCAATATTCAAGGACCTGCAGTCACAGAATGACTGCTAACACAAAACTGTACCAAGCAAAAAGCAATTATTTCTGGAAGATCAGTTTTTGATCTAATTTGATTTTATTTTTCATATAGCCTGGGAAGACTGAGTTACCTTGCTCCAAAGACTTTTTAGTAATATTCTATGAAAAGTCCTTTTTTTCATACACCTTAAAATATGAACAATTTTTGGACTGAAAAAAATGCCACTGGAATAGTAAAGATGATTTTTAAATTTCAGATCTTTCAATCAGCATCAGATTATTTCTTTTCAAGTGTCACGAAAAAAGTACTGTTTCATGAACCAGTATATGCATTTTCTTATTACCTCACCACCCTAATCATGTTGGTAGGCATTTTTGGCTGTATGGTTCTGTACCTCTAAATGCAGTGCATATTGTCTTCTGCCCAAGTTCTACCAGTTTTATTTTTGTTTACAGAAAGAAGAGGCATCTTACATGTAAACTCAGTTTTCCAGAGAGCAGAATACTGAACAAGGAAAACAAGCTATAACGATCTTAAAAAAAAAAAAAAAAAAAATAATAATCTTTACCTTTCTCTTAGCTGAAAGATTTCTGCTTTACTAATGCAAATAAAAACCGGTGATCCAAATAATCATTTTCCTTCCACCCTGTGGAAAAAAAAACCCTCCAACAATTATTATCTATAAAAATTTTTATCAAAGTGGAATGAGAATACTGTTTGTTTCATACTGAGAGAGAATTCCATGCTTTTCTTAGGTTTAGTCTGCATTTTACAGTGACTTCTTAAATTTTTCTGTTCAGAAGAATGCTAAAGTATGTTGCAGTGACAACAGAAAAACAGGAGCATAGTTTCACAAACTTTAGTTCTGTCAGGAAATGCAGCACACATTCTTTAATGTTGACTTCATCCAAAATGAAATATTTTACCTGTTTTGTTGTATGCCTGAAGAAACTAACTTTTTTATTTATTATTTTTATTCCTATTGGATATTTTGATTTCACAGAAACACATCTATTTGAGAAAACAAAACAGAAAATTATTTAGAAAATTATTATTCACATCCGATGGGCAATCAGGTTCAGAAATGTTTTCCAACAAAACGGTGCACTAAGTGAAAAAATAAATTCATTTATTAACTTATGCTGTTCCCACTTTAAAAGTCAAGAAGGCTGCAGGTAACTACAGCTGGTCAGGCTTGCATCAGTCTCTAGGAAGATTATAGAGCAAGTTCTCCTAGAAACTATTCCCAAGAACAGAAAAGATACAGGAAATGACTAGTTTTGTGGATGAGAGGAGAGCTTGATTTGACTTGACCATAGCAACATTTACCTTCACTATAGCAACATTTTTTCAAGGGTCTCCAGTAGCAATATGAAAATCAAAGTGGTAAGACATGAACTGGCTGAGTGGATTACAAGGTGAATTGCAATTTTCTTTTATCCATTAGGCTTAAAAGGCTAACAAACAACACTTTGAAATGTAATCTAATCACACTTGACATTGTACTTCAGATTGTCATCAAAAACTGGAAAGGATGGCACCATAATGGAGAGTGGTCCTTAGTGGAAGGGAGGATTTCCATGCAGGGAGACTTCAAAAACTGAAGGAAAGAGCCATTGGAAAACAAGAAATTTTAATAGAAATAAATGTGAAGCCCTGCCCTCACGAAGGAAGACTCCTACACATCAATATGGACTGAAACATCAATATGGCTATTTCACAGCCTTGCAGACTAACCCCTTCTTTGCTCAGGAGACTGTTGACCTTCACAGGAACTTTCCCCCAGGTTAGGTGCGTCATCTATAAGTAGTACAGCTAGAGGTGGGGAGGAAGAGTAGGTTTTGAAGAAGAGGAGAGAAAGCATAACAAAGTATGGCTAAAGGATCGTCTGGGAATTTAGCTGCTGAAGAGTATGGGAAGAACCAGTTATACGACACTCTACAGCTGTGAGAATGTATGGTCTGGATGGATTTCACCTTGCCTACTGTGAGGTATCTGGAAGGTGATTTTTGTATGAGTTACTTGTTTCAGCTAACATTGTGATCAGTGGAGATTTAGTCAATACAGCCATGGGGATTGTAGAAAGTGATTCCTCAGGAAATGGGGAGAACCTGTGCAGACTGTAAGATTATAGTTCCTGTGTAATAATTATACAATTGATCTCACTTGCCTCTTCCACATATTCCTCTAAGCATGCTGTGCTTTTTAGCAGTTATAGCAAAACTGTTCCTGTGAGTGCTGAAAATGAAGAAATTTCTCCATAAAGATAGAAATACATATTTATAATAAATATATCCTTAGAAAGAATTTCTGCTGACACTGTTTTCTCAAAAATGTAGTCAGTCAGGATTATTTTTCTGATTTACATAGTGAGTATAGCAGTTGTCTGTTGTTTAGCTATGAGGGAGGGAGCCATGTAGCCTAGCTTTAAGTGTCTGAAATTCTGGCACTTCTCTTTTCCTGATACCAGATGCATATCTCTCAAGACCCCATTGGCCAGTCTCCACAGACTATCACGTGCATTCTCAAAGAAATCTCTGTTTTACAGCTAAATCTCACAACTAAACAGTGAGATGGTTATCAAATGGAAGCTCTTCTTGTGGAGAACTGAGAAATTTGACTCAGTATTCCTGGAAAATCTTGCACCCTTACATCTAAGAGTAAGAAGCAGTTATGAAACTACTAGACTGAAGCTATATATTTTAATAAATAGGACTAGTTACTTGATAAAGATGGGAAACAATATAATATGTAACAGATTATGTCATACATATAGCTCAGGATGTGGATTAATTAAAATTCAGACATAAGCACAGGGTCCTCATGATCTGTGAACATAATCTTTCAAGAATTATCCTCTGCTTCTGATAGCAATAGGAACTGTGGTAAATCTCATAGTCATGACTGTCTCATTGTCTTTATTTTTTTTTTCTCCCTCTGCCAGTTAAGGTTCTCTGCACATACTGTCCTACAGTTGGTTTTTACTCCAGGCTAAACCAATAAAGGTAAACTGATTTCTCAGAACTTCTTTCTTGGCAGAGACTTCCTAAATAAACTGTCCAACCAAAATGGATTAGGAGTGGAGGTAAGAGGACTAATAACATCAGTCAGGAGGTCATGAGCAGCTGATGTCAAAATGGTAGCAGTAATGTGCTCCTCTGCCTATGAAAAAGGACACGTGAAAATGGAATAACACAATTATACATGTTCAGCTGCTAATACATTTTACTTATGGTAAATCATATGTAAAGAGATACTGAGGTACAACTTCAAAATTATTCTCTTCCACTTTAATTTCTAAATTCAAGTTTGAGTCATACAGAGTTATAAAGTTTTCTGGGGATGTCTTGAGCTTGTTTATTTGAGGCTTTGTGACAAACCTGTGATATCATCCATCTTTCTGCAGCAGAAGATCAGACGCATAAGATTCTTCACACTTTTCATTCATAATAGACATGTTATTGTTTGAAACAAGTGTTAGGATCAATGTAATCTGGCTTCACTTACATAACAGCAAACAAGTTAACTTTAAGGTTATTGTTATATGCAAGCTGCTTTTAACAATGAACTGAATTATGCAATACTGATGGGGACAGAAGGGGAAAGTAATTTCCTCTTAAACTCCTGTTCATTTCCAGTGCAAGTAATAACACAAAATTAAAACCTGGCAGTGTATACTCTACAAATAAAGGAGGATATCTGTAGATTTGAGACTTTGACAGATCACATTAGAATCTAATTAGCTATTCATAGAGTAAGCTAGGTATATTTTTTCAGTTTTTAAGACAACAGTAATTGCACCATCAGTATATTCACTGAAAGTATGAAAGATAAAAGTTGCAACAGCAGAACTTTGCCTGTTTATTTATTTTACACAATTGTTGCTAAATATAAGTTTCAGTTGTTCTTTTTGAGCTCTGGATCATGACGTCTTAAATGAAAATTATAAGGATTGTAATTAGGAACTAGTAGAAGCAAATAAGTTGAAAATGAATGCTTTCTACTACTAAAGACACACTTGGGGATATTATAGAGACTGTCTCTGATGTACTGATGATAAAAGCAATAATATACAATACAAAGTCAATTACTTGCTTATACAATTCTGAATGTACCAAACTATCATCAGAATCCCAATTAGCTAGTTAGCACCTTCCTTCACATCCCATATTATTGTATTTGAGTGATCACTGAACAAAAAAATGCACCTTTTTGCATCTGTGCCTAATTTAATTGTTCAGGGCTGAAAATCCTGTCTCAACAGGGAAACTATGTCTAAAACCAATGGTTAAATTGAGGACAGTAGAGTGAGAAATAGAATTTTATATGCCTAACTGAAAATTCACAGTTCTGTTAACTTCAGTATATTTCTTCATAAATGTCAAACAGGCTGAATTCCCCAGGCCTTACAGCTTTTTAAATATAATATTAAAGTTCTTGAAATTTCTTCTTTGATTCATCGGAAGTTCCTCAATTCATACTGCAGAAGGTATTTGCCTACCTTTTAGTTGAACACAGTAAGAATCCAGGAGATCATGTTAGCCTAGTATTCAGTTCCTCAACAGATTGAGCCCAGTTAAGCCAGTGCTCCTGGACACCTGCTTGAGTTTGAGCTCTGCCAGTGCCTCTGTGGGAAAGATCTGGAAAATCCAGGGGGTCACTGCCAAACACACAAGACCCCCTAGGGAATATGAGCCACCAGATGGAGGCTCCAAGGACCTGCTCACACCCAGCTGGGAGCAACCAGAAGGCAGCAGTCTGGAATGAAAAAACATGTAAAAACAAGCCAAAGCAGTCGGGCAAGAAGTTAAGCAAACTTCACATTATTTCAGTTGCTTTGAACTGAAAATCTATACAAGACAGAGGCAAGTCAGTTTAGGACCACAGGACAGTCACACAGATTAGGAGGAAACCTGATTCAAGTTCTGTATAGGGTAGATATGACCAGCCCATTCCAGGAAGTCCTTATGTGATCACATCTATCTTGGTTGTCAGGGTCTGTTCCTGCCCTAGGATATTTTTACATGCGGGCTCTGCAGAGTACCATACAGATGGTCTTGGGCCTCAAAAAGCGATCAGGTTATCTGTTGAGTTTAGGTGTAAGCCAAGTGTCCTTCAGAACAAGAGCAACAGCTCTTAGGAGTTGGACTTCGATGTGGATCTCTGTGGATCCTTCCCAACTCAGAATACTCTATGAACTTCATGGGAACAGGTCAACAGGACCCTCATTAGTTTTTCTTGATATTGAAATATTGCAATCCATGGTTTTAATTACTTTTCTCTTAAAATGTAAATTAAAATTATTTGAATAGATTAAAATCCTCATATTTTCTCTCTTCTACAAAATTTCATATGCAAATCCACACATTCCTCATTCACTGAGAAGAGCTTGGCTCCATCATTCAGACTTTTATAGACATTGATGAGGTCCTCTGTCAGTTATCTCTTCCCAGGGCTAAACAGGCCTGGTTCCCTCAGCCTTTCCTTGTAAATGAGGTGCTCCAGTCCCTTAATCGTTGTTGCCCTCCACTGGATCTGCTCCTGGAACTTCTTATCCTTCATTTTTTTTCACAAATTTTATAATAGAGAAGAAAGTGAAATGGTTTTATATCACTGTAGAGTTACGTAGAGCCTATGTTCTGTGGAGGAACTTTGAGAGTACATATGAAATTTTTAATTGTTAATTTGGGTTAAAATCCCATAACTTTAAAAGATGTGGGAAGTCTCTGATCTCTGTAAAGAATGAATCATTAAAAAAGAGCCAGAGGCAAGTCTGGAGATAATGATTAAAATTACAATTTCTGAGGAGAGGTCCCAGTGGAGAAAATTACTCCAGACCTTTCTAGGGCGTGTTATTTGAATTGCATTCCACCGAGGTAAGAAATCCACCAGAATTTAGAGTAAATAGTAAGGTTTGTTGTTAATTTTAAAGAAAAATCCAAAGATGATGAAATTTAATCTATGATATATAACTGGTATGCAGTGGAAAGTACTGGGGGTTGTTTTCATCTTTTAAAACTAAATCAAAATGTGATGATATGCAAATGGAGTATATCATAAAAGTATTATAAAATCAAAGTTTGGAACACGGAAATACAAAAAAAAACAGAAATTTATCAGTGATTTTCTATCTGCTACTAGAGTGCATACAGAATTAAGGAATGTTATATAGGTCTGAAGAATATGAAGGGTAATTAAACTATCTGTGTAGCTTAAGTAATTTGGACTTTGTTATTTACAGGCAGCTAGATAGCAGACTGTTATGCAGAAAATCCATACTGCATCAGGAGGACTATTTGAGCTATGCATCATAGGCCTCTGATATTGTGCAATGAAAACATATAAAATATAATATTATATCTGTAAATGCATTTTTGTTTATATATATAATACCCTTTTATACAAATATAAGAGATAAATAGCATGAACTGGACACATAGATGTTTAACAGTGTTAAAGATAGTTTGAGATCATAAAAGATATAATTAACCACTTATAAACTATATATTTGTAGAGAACTGGTAAGAAACAATATATGTTCTGGCATTGCCTAAACTGAGAACTCCTGTAAAGCAACATAACTTCTGCCATAGCTTGGACCATAGAAAGCAAGTTCCATCTCTGTTACTAGAATTTGCAGTCAGGAGATTGCAATAACAGGGTGTTAGTTAATCAAAATCTACAGACTGTGCATTTGCCTTTTGCCCAAATAAAGCAACATCTCATATTTATCAACGATTCATTATATATAAAAATGGTCAAGATTGGGACATAAAACACTAGACAGGTCTTTAGACAGAAATGCCCAGATGATTTAGTGATACTATTATCATTTCATATATGAGCCATTCAGAGTTATAGTAGTTTAAGACTACTCTGATTTCATTTCACTTTAAGGAACTATATTGATTTAATCCATTTGGGGATGGAAAATAATTTTAGGAAATAATAAAATTTACACATTATTATTGGAATAACAATTACTGACCTATTCCATATATATAAATTCAGTGAGTCTTTGAAGTTTTCTTGATGTATGAAGATACTAACAACAAAGTGCCACTAAGTTATGCTTCATTAACACTTCATTCCAGATTTTCACTTTTGCAGTTCTCTAATACCAGACATTCAAGGTCTGAAAACGGTTTATGTGTTATTGGGTTTTGATTTTTTTCACACCTATAAAGTTTTAGTCTGTATTTAATCAAGACTCCACTAACTTACAAAGTTGCTACTAAATTCTAATTATTCCAAAACAGATTATCAACTGTCTGGTTATATCTTTTTTCTCTTTTCCTCATATGGTTTCTAATTTCTTTTTATTATTTTATATTATATATTCCATAGGACTTTCACAAAACTCTTGAATTGCAAATCTTTGTTTTTATTAAAATATTGAAATGTGTGACCTCTAGTTCATATTTATTTAATGGAAAAGTGGAATATGAACTGCATGTTTGCTTGCACATGTTTTTCAATATTTTCCACAATAAATTAACTGCAGACTTAGAAAATCAACATACAGTTTAAAAGTATTGAAATTCAAGGTTCGAGTCCTAGATAATAGACCTGTAATTTATCCATGTTACTTGTATGGTCTCTGGAGTGGAAACCAGCTTTAGAGTTAGCTTTCTAGCAATTGATGAAACAACAGATAAAAAATAAAAATAAAATAAAATAAAATAAAA
>JAWWLT010000040.1:17101243-17129641 GCA_035040995.1 Premnoplex brunnescens
ACCAGCTTTAGAGTTAGCTTTCTAGCAATTGATGAAACAACAGATAAAAAATAAAAATAAAATAAAATAAAATAAAATAAAATAAAAATAAAAATAGAAGAAAACAAGACTGAAGAAAGCCTCTGTGCATTGTGAAGAAGTTGTTTGGTTTTTTATGGTTAGTCCATGATATATATATATATATGTTTATGGCTATTACTTTGCAGAGGGCATCAATGAACCTACTGGAGCAGCAACTGACATCACACAAATATTCTTTTTAATACATAAATATGGCCTACATCTTTCTTCCTGGTTCTTGTCTCAACACCCTGAAAAGGCTCTGAGATTCCTGGGATTTGGGAGTTCTGTTTTTTTGTTGGTGTTTTTTTTTCCCAGATAAATGATGTTCAAGGTTCAATCCTGCCTCTTTAAATAAAGTATTTCAGCCACAAGAATTGAACCTGATTTTTTTTTTTTTTTTTTCACATTACCAGTGATGAGCAAAACAAAGTCAAAGGAATGGATTCCACCTCACCTAATTTTAGAAGTTATTTTAGGCATAGACACCTAGATGTGCCTAGTCATCTAGAATTCCTATTTAATAAATGGATTTTTGTAGTAGGAACACCTATTTCTTTCCGTCGACCTGAGGTGGTAACTTGTGTATCAGTAGAATTTCAATAAATATTTCTACTATTGCAATAAATATTTCACACATATCATAAAATCATTCTGACCTAAATATCGGAAAGAACAAAGTTAGGAAAAACACCTTTATCATTCCAAGTACTTGCAAAGGCCAGACTGCACCAGTTGTGTATAGTCCATTTTGCTGTGACGTAGCTATTTTGAAGAATGAAAATTCCACTATGAGAGTGATATGACATATTATGCTTCAAGATGTCATCCAGTGACTGTGTGCAAGTTTTCCACTCAATGCTTCAACTTACAGCATTAATCAGGAACATTTAAATCACCTAGACAAGTGTTTTATACATTAATCCTAATCATAAGCTTTTTAAACTGCCAAAAATTCTATCTGGTTATCAATTCTGAATTTCTGTGTAATACGGACACACAACACAGGACTGCAATCTTCGCAAGGGAAACTCACTCTGAAATGACAGAATTTTCTAATCTGATTACACTGGTGACTAGATCTGTTTCTCTGTGGGACCAGTCTATAATCTGTCAGGTTAGAAAGAAACAAATTGTGAAGAATGACTAGTGTAACAAACATTTACACACAAACATAAAGCATTTATGAGTGTTAAGTTTAATTCTGTTAATCAGAGTTTATTCTTTTCATTCAACCAAGAAGAGCAATTTCAGAATTGTAGCCATTGATACAAAGATATAAAAATTGGAGTGGTTAGGAGTGAAAAGATAAAATGATCAGCTCAAGTTTACTCTGAGCTCAAATAACTCTGTTCCCTACAGCAATTTTTGAAAAGTTTTTATCAGTCAAGACTCTTTTCCTTCCAACACCAGTGGTCCTCAAGAATATAAAAAGCCATGAAAGATCCAGCCTATGTGCCAGAAAGATCTCCCTCTTACACTGTTTATATTTGCCTGTTTTAAAGATGGAATAATGTCTTGCCTTGTGTGGTAGCAGATATTTCTGTATCACAAAGAATGGTTTATCCTCTGGTTTGTCTGTCCCATCAGATTTCTTCTGGGCTTTAGAACACCACCATCATGACCAAGCAAATGATCTTTGCTAGAAACCCAAAAGCCAATAGATATTAAAAAATCTCTGACACTTCATCCTCTCTCTTACTGTTCCTCATTTAATGAAGGTTCACAACTGATTTGGTTTCTCCTTAATTTACAGCTTTATCTCTTCTTCCTCTTCACCTACTACAGCTGAGATAGGAGTAGGACAGCTATTCTGGTTGCAGAATGGATTTATATTGTCTGACTCAACTAATTTGGAGACCAAGATGATATGAAGTCAGACATGTTTACATATTTCTTGGAGCATTTGACAGACTCACACATTTCAAGGTCAGTGAACAGTTAGCTCTGTTACGGTCTGAAATGTCAATGCTCCATGTACAATGCAGACAGAAGCTTTCTTTAGCTCATCATCCCTGTGCAGAGAGAAGGCATTACTGCTTTCTTCACACATATGCTGAAATGTCTGTCGTGTCACCAAATAAATTTATGAGTGTGTCAATGAGTTCATGTTTGTTTTCATTCAATATTTTGTTCAGTCATTTACCAAGGACATGACTTAAGCATTACAACGTGTTGGTTATTCAACTAAATTATTTTTTTTTTACATAATTTTTAATTTTAGTTCTTTAAAACAAAAAAAAAAAATAATTGTCTCTTAAAACAGGCAGTACTAATAGATGATTTATTGCCTTATTCAGCAACTAGACAGCAATTCAGTAATTCAATAAAGTTTTATATATATAAAATTTTCTATATGTTTTCTGTCTTGAGATTTGATAATGCATCTTATTCCCAGAGGCTCTTACAGTTGCTCACTGGTGCCAGATTAGACCCCTGTCTTCTTCCTTTCTCTTCTCTACTGCTAAGCTCTTTCCGTCCAAATACAAGGGTTAATTCTGCAACAAGCCATGAGCAGCTGAATCTCTAAAATTGGACGGAAAACACATTACAGATATATGAGTTGTGAGATAGGCAGAAAAGCCAACATCTATGCAGCTCATTGCTAGGTCATGGTTATAAATCTCAACTACTGGCTGCTGTTTTCCCATTATAAACATGATCCTTCTTTCTCTGTATACCCTCTGATAGCTGTTTCATGCAACGTGATAGATTACTATCTTTCAATTCTCTGTTTTTTAAATGCTGTGGGAAGCATTGAAAAGAAAATAATATCCACCTTCTTCATATATCTCATGTATCCATCTCTTATATATTTGCTGCTGCTGCCTTTGTGAATTTTTTCCCACAGCTGGCCAAGCTTTGCTTGTGTGTTTGGCAAAAATATTTAATGTACAGTATACAGACTTGGTGAAGTATAGAAGGTGCCTTTCCTTGCAAATCAATGGTTCCAGTGAAATATACTCCTTGTATGGTACTGAAGAGTCATAATGAAAAGCATTGTGAAAAGAAAGTTGCTGTATAATTTGGGACAAAAATAAAGCACAAATTAGAATTTTTTGTCCTGGGTGAATAATATCTAGAAAAAAAAAAAAAGGTAGACATCTGAGATGATTTTTGATGGAATAAAGTAAATTTTATTCACAGTGGCTAGCATGGGGCTGTGTTTTGAATTTGTGCTGAACATGGATTTGATAATATAGAAAAGATTTTTTTTTAGTTATTACTGAGCAGTGCTTACACAGAGCCAAGGCCTTTTCTGCTTTTTGTACTGCCACACTGGCAAGGAAGTTAGGGGTGCATGGGAGGGTGAGAGGAGATGCAGCCAGGACAGGTGACCCCCACTGACCCAAGGGATATTTTATACCATATGGCATCATGCTCAATATATAAAGTGGAGGAAGAAGGAGGAAGTGGGAGACATTCTGAGAGAGGACATTTGTCTTCCCAAGTCACTGTTACATGTGATGGGGTTCTGCTCTCCTGGAGATGTCTGAACACCTGCTTGGCCATGGGAAGCAGTGAATAAATTCCTTGTTTGTTTGGTTTTTGGTTTTTTTCCTTTGTTTATGTTCACGGCTTTTTCTTTCCCTATGAAGCTAGTTTTATTCCAACCCATGAGTTTTCTGGCTTTTATGCTTTCAGTTCTCACCCCAGTCCCACTGGTGGGGGAGTGATCACATGGCTGCATGGCACTTGTTGCTGGCTGGGGTTAAACCATGACAATAGCATAAGACAGTAGAAGGGAAAAAAATTACAAAATATCTATTATAATAATGCCTGATTGGGTAGCTAATAAAGAATCCAAGGAAATTCAGATAGGACTTTTAGTATTAGTCAAGCAAAGTTTAGTTTCACTGAGAATGTGTATAACTTAAAGACAGTAAAAAGGAAAAGGGAAAGGAAAAGGAAAAGAGAAAGGTAGAAAATAGAAATTAGGGGCAGGTGAATCCCTAGGCTAATGTTTTCACTTCCTCTTTATAGGAAACCATCTAAAGAAAAGCTTAGATTTTCTTCACTTCAATTTTAATACTACTCTTGAATGCACTATTAGTTTTCATTTTTAGTCTCAATCATTCCTATAGAGTGGTAAATTTTTGATATTTGCATTTAAGTAGAGTCTGAAAAAATATTGTGAAATTTAATAAATAATTTTCAGTTGATTTTCTTCAATAACATTTTAATTATAAATCAAATAGAAAAGTTAAGCATGCAGCATGGAGTTTTTGCAGAAGTTTGTGTCACAGATATCACCCACACTAGAAAAGTCTGAAGAGATTTTCAATATCAAAGGGAAATACAGATATAAACTAGATGTCCAGAGTAAATATTTTCTTTGCTTGTTTTTGCTATGTTGAGTGAATTATTATTCCAACATCGGCCACTGGATTTGATGAAAACTTTTAGCTTGCTGCTGACTTGTTGATAATGTTTCAGCTTATTTTAACAGATTTGCTTTAGTTGTGACGCTGAAAGCATATGACATATTATGCAAATTATCTTATATCCAAATAGTGTTAGGTGACCATTTCTTGACTTGAGAAACAAAAACAATCATGCTATTCTTAATTTCAATATACATAAATATCTAACATCAGAAAAGAAATTTAAACAGAAGAGAGGTGCAGCAAACATAAAAAAAAATTGCTAAAATAGTGACAATTTTAATAATAATTCACTGAAAAAATAGTTCATATAAAGTTATAAAAAATTCTGGAGAAAGAGGTAAAAAATCCAGGTTTCATATTAATTCTGAATTTAAAAAAAAAAAAGAAACAAAAAATCATGCAAAGAGTTCTTTTTGGTCACTGAAAACTCTTATTGCTGAAATTATAAAAGAAAACAAAGGAAATAGAAGAAAAACTCTCCTGAATTCAGATCTCTTGTTTATAGAAAATACAAAAATACTTATATTACTTCAAATGACTTGGACACAGGCAAATAAATCACACACTGTATGACCCTAGAACAGTCATTCACAATACATTTCTACACACATTTTTGTTGAACAAAAACTGATGTTAATCCTTGCATCACATTTGGTCATGAGAAGACAAGTTTAAATTCAAAATATGATTCTATTACTGATCTAAAAAGGAAACAAATCACTGAAGGTTGTACTAGACTAGGTAATAATTTCAATTTTCAAGAAGAGAACCTTAGAAACAACTGTCAGGGTTGTTGAAACAAATGAACATGCTTGTTCCATCTGATTGTAGACATATGACCTTTTAACAGAAAGGTTGTGAAGAAAGACTCAGGTGAAATTCTTCTTTCCCTGACACATTACCATCCTTACTGATACCCATTTCCAATTATACTGTCAAGATGTCTGATAAGGGGATGGTGACAGTCAGACTGTGGAGAGCATAAGCTGGATATTGATGGACACAGAACAAGGCAGTGTTCACATTCCCTTAAAATGAAAGGAACTATGTATGTCTTACACAGTTATGTAACTCACAAAGTGAGTGAGATTTCAGGGAGGCTTGTTAGTATAATCATAGCTCATTCCTAAGACTTACCAGTTTTTTACATTTCAATAGTCAAAAAAAAATTTAAAAATATAATTAGGATTCCTCTTACCATTCAAAGTTCTATGAACAAGCTAATGAAAAACTTACCTAAAGAATGGATAATTTTATTTTTAATACATGTAACTAGAAAATAATGAAAAAGTATATTAAATTAAACAAAATGGAAGAACAAATTACCCAATAGCTGCTGGCATCATGTTTTTTAGTGGTATGTTTTCATTGAAGATTTGCTTCGGCTTCCTTTGTTGAGAGTGATCTGAGGGTGTATTATTAATCATTCAGGTATTAACAAAGCTTTTTTCTAGTTTATTCACTTTTTTTTTTTTTAATTATGTCAATGAGTTTTTAATTTTGAGTCTTCAATGTACTTAATTTATTATCTGATCATGCCGTATTCTACACTGGATTGC
The DNA here is from genome assembly GCA_035040995.1 of Premnoplex brunnescens. Classification (NCBI taxonomy): domain Eukaryota; kingdom Metazoa; phylum Chordata; class Aves; order Passeriformes; family Furnariidae; genus Premnoplex; species Premnoplex brunnescens. Next base: position 17,107,251 of record JAWWLT010000040.1, read on the forward strand.
TGTCATGGGTGCTGTTTAATTCCATGGTAAGATCAAGTAAAATGTCCTCATATAGTTTTGGGTTTTTTGGGTTTGAAATCTGAGAAGAGTCACTAGTCATAAAAGGAATTTAATTGTGCAAAGGAAAAAAAAAATGTAATTATGAAATTTTGAAATAGTGTACAAACCAAAGATTTTATTGAAGGTTGCTTCACAGAGATGTAGTAGAAAAAAGAACAACTGAAATATAAAGATATTGCATAAAATTCAGTAGAAGTAGACACCATTTTTCTTAAATCTGCTCTCACTGAAAAATGTGAGGAAAGCCACAGAACAAAAATTGTTGTAATAGTCCTTACTTGTTTTCAGAGAGAATAAACTGATTTACATTTCAGTTGCAAGAAGCAATGGATAGCAAAAGCTTCGCAAATATTCAAGCTTCATTTCATTTATGGAACAGGTAAAGAGAGAAAAATAGTACTACACAAAAAAAAAAATCTATTTAAATGTAATTTTACAATTTCTGACAAAGTTTCTCAGAAGCTTGGGTATGTTTTTTTGGGAGTTTATTTTGTTGCTTTTTTCCCTTGGTTTTTTGGGGGGGCATTTTTCCTCCAGCTGTGAAAACATTTTTGAACAATAGTCAGAACAGCAGCAGCCTGACTACTATGTACATACAGTGATGACAAACAGGTAGATGCTAAAACATTTAGATCTTGAATGAGCCTAAAGTAAGAGAAGAGTCATTCATCTCAAGCAAGCTTAATCTCTTCTGTGTCCCCAGTGTTTATGATATAGTTAACAAGAAGAGAGTTGAATACTGGCTGTAACAGAAGGAAATGAACGGAAGAGAAGAGTTAAGAGTTAAGCAGTGCTTGACCAGAAAAGCATTGTGTTTTCTTCATTTAAATGCAGTTAATCCATTGCTCAGGCATCTATGGTGAAATTTCAGTGTCTGCCAAGAGGAGAGTCCCAACCACCAAAGCATTATATCAGCTAGGAAGAGTAGACTTTCTGGCACTGATTCCTGAGCAAGACTCCTGCCTGAGACCTTTAATGGCTCTCTGTCCTTTATAGGATAGAGGTGAACAGGTTCTCCTAAACTATTGACTAGCACTGACCTAGCAGCTGCAGCTAGGAGGCAAAAAATATAGCATAGCATCTTATCTCAAGCACCAGTTGCTGCATCTCAGATTCAACACAGCCTGGTGTTACATTCAAGATTGTGTGACAAATGCCAGAAAGTTCCTTTATCTTTACAGTATCCTGCAGTACTGCTTCATTCCTTTAAGGAAAACAAAACAAAACAAAACAAACAAGCAAACAAAACCCCCCCAAACAAACAAACAAACCAAACCAAACCAACCAACGAACCAAGAAAAAACAACCCAAACTGCCACCCCTCTCCTCACCCCTCCCCAAAAAAAAAAAAATCTCTTTTTTTTTGTACAAGCCTGTAACAGGCTCCACTTCTTAACAAAGCAGCACAAAGTAGGACAGCTGTTGCTATGCTGTCTACATTCCTTTAAAATTGTTGCTGTTATTGCCCAGTTCTCTTAGAACTGTAGACTTGTGAATACACATGGCAAAGAGACATTGGACCTTGTTTTTTGGTTATTTTATATTCTTCTGATTCAGGCACACATCCATCTGTGTTTCCATGTACACAACTGGGGCTAAGAAAGCTTTTATCTTTTGCCTTTTTTCTTTTCTTTTCTAAATAATCCAAGACAAGTAAATTTAAGTCATTTGCATTTGAATACTTGTCAGTGTATCAGGTTTCAATGATATATTTCAATGAGATAGTTCTTTTAAATTCCAATTATATTTTAGGAAAAAAATGGGTTAATTTTCTAATCCTTCTTATAACACTCTGTGCTTGGAAAAGGTGGCATTTCTTTTCCCTCAAGTATTGTATCAATTTTTAAAAAATATCTAGGGAAGACAACTTTTTAGTGTATGATACTTTTCAATCTATCATGTTATTACACTAAGAAGATTTAATAATTATAATGCTCCCTAGACAGATCTCCTATTGCTGTTCTCACCTTCACAGTAGATCTAGAATGGGACAGATACTAATTACTATTTTCAAATGTATCACAGTTATGTAGAGATCTTTAATTCCATTTTCAGACACTGAAAAGGAGCCCAAATTTGTTTCTTTTCAAAATACTATTGGAAAGAAGAGATTTGTGGTGCTTCAATGAGCACAAAACAAAAAAATCTTGACTCTGTAGTTATTTTGAACATACAGGAAAATAAGATACTGATGTCACTCCACAACCAGGAATAAAGGAAAGTGGATTAATGACAAAGCCAAAGCTAAAGAACATTAAAAAATTTGGCAGCTATCTAAGAATAAGCAGCATCTGGCCTTTTAAGACAGTAATGAATGCTTACGCATCTGAAACTTCTGTAGCAAGCTTATGCTTATAACTAGCACCACCCAGATTATTTCTTTGACAAAGCTTTTTCTTGGGGAACAAAATGATAATTTATAATATAATGCAGTATTTGACACTGGTTTAACTAGAATGGAAATGGTGAAAATAAGGAAGTCGATCGATTCAAGTTCATTTGCTGATTCCTGTATTTTTCACAACAGAACTCTGTGCTTCATATTCTTATATTAAGAGAAGGATAAACAAAAGATAAACATATGGATGGGAACTGATAACACCATACATGGAATAAAAAGAATTAATTTTAACCCTAGGTGTTTTTTAAATGGGATTTTTTATCCTGTAATTAAATATATTTATTCATATAAGTAATTCTGAAATCTACACTGGAGTTCTTCTTCTACTGACTTCAATAAAATTAATATTTATTGTGAAATATCAAACTTGAGGTTTACATATGGCTGTCTGGTAAGCTTTGTTGAAGTTGTTTTCCTTTTTTAAAAAAAAAAAAGTTGAAGAAATCAACTGTATTATTAATTTAATAAGATATTAAGCATTAAAAGAATAGTAAATAATCTGAGAGCTTTGTTTTTACCCTTGATCTAATTACTTAAATATGTGCACATACATTCATGCACACACACACTATTTTCAATTAGGTTTTAATTCACCTCATCAAGTCTGTGCAGCAAGACACTATGCATTATTTAGCATTGCATTCAATACAATGGGATTTTGGGTTATGTTTGCATTAGAGAATTTGTTAAACTTGTATATATATATATTGCTCTGGAAATAAAGGGAGGGTTAGAAAATGAAAATTTAAGGATATACATCCTCCTCCTCAAGACATGACAATTACACAAAGGACAGACACTGATGTTGGTTGTGTGCTGTTGTTGCTTTTATTCCATTGTGGCACAGCAACATAGGGGAATGTAAGAGAAACCATGAAGAGGAATAAAACCATGATAATTCCATTAAGCACACTGATTTTAAGAAACAGAGTTCCAAACACACTTCATAATGCAAAAGGAAATCAACCATTGCATCATGTTTGAGAGGTATGAAATGTGATGGACAACCATATTAGCCAAGATCTACACTTAGATAATTTCTAATACTTAAGAACATGTGGGATGACTGACTTAAAAGTTCCATTGCCTACACCTGTATAAATAAGTTATCAATATTCGCAGTGAGTGAATATGCAAAGGGAAACAGTTTGTACTGAGGACCATTAATCCCCACTCTTTCAGTTTTTTACTCCAAATTATCCCTGGTCTGGTTCTGTGATGGCACAAAACAAGCAAACAAATGAACAAACAAACAAACAAACAAACAAAAAAAATAAAATGAAAACCAAAAGAACCAAACCAGTCAATGAAACAAGCCCTACAATTACTGGCTGGAAAACACTGAGTCCTTTTCCCAGCCTTATCTGCTGATTTGGTTTCATCTGAAAGAAACCATATTGCACATTCCAAGACTGGTCTGTGATGCAAACAGTTTCAGTAAGTGGGGTTACTCATTTTAAAGGTGCAGTCTGTGCAAAAAATGCTAAGCACTTTTGCTTTTCGTATGCTGAGAAAACAGTCACTGATTCTCTTGCTTTTACATTCCATTGGAACACCATAATTTAACACAGTTTTATATCAACGTCATGTAGCCCAGTAAGTGGCATCTCCAAAGATCAGATTCCTTCACGTTAAATAAACATTATTATTTTTAAGAAGTTAATTTTGTAGGTCAGTTCAGTCAAATACTCAACTACTAATTAGAGCGTACACCTTGGCCTGAATCCATAAAGTCCCTCCAACAATTCTGAATGGCTAAATGGAAACCATTATCCATTTGGGTTTTTTATTTGTTTGGCTGGTTGGTTGGTTGTTATTTTGGGGTTTTGTTCGTTTTTTGTTTGTTTGGGTTTTTGTTTGGGGAGTGTGTGTTGTTTTTTTTATTAAAAACAAACAAAGAAAAAAAAACAATAATTACTAAATCAACCCAAAATTTAAATTGTCAAGAGGATTATACAGTGTTTCACAATGTTCTGTGATTTTATTTTTTTTTAATTTAGTCTCTTTATAAGTATGTACTATGAAAACATTAACATATACATCTAGGGATCTCCATCTCAGTGTTACACAAGGTTTAATTTTTGACATAAAGGATAAAAATTCAGTGTTCCATTTTCAGCCACAGTTTTATCTGTTTGTTTGCAGCAGATTCTCAACAAATTAAGCTAGCTGCAAACAGCAATCTCTTTCTAATTCTTTAAATGGTTTTCTCAATTTGCCATTATAAAGGGACATCTCCTGCAGTTTACACAGCACACATATGCTTTCCAGAATATAGACAAGGCTCAGATAATTTGATGATTTATTTCTTGTTCCTAGAAGTCCAGGAGTAGATAAAATTTGTTAATTAGAGGTGCTCTGCCACTAATAAAACTTCTGAATTTTAGCATATTAAGAACTATGGCACTGCAGCTAATAAAAAGCTTGGTAAGGAAAAAAAAAAGTATTTTCCTTCCGTAGAAGTTCCTAACGTTAAAAATAGCCTGAAATTTTCTCAAGGCAATACTTCTGTTGTCTGTTGGATGTTTTGTTTGTGTACCAATAAAGCTTCAAAAGAAGCACAGAATCACAGTTGATTGAAATAATAATATATCCAATACGTCTGCTCTATACTATTCAATAACTAAACTGACGTCTTCAGAAATGGGAATCCTGTTTGATGAAGAAACTGAAGATAACCTTACCAGCCCTGTTGAGTCATATAGACACTTTTATTACTTGTGACCTTAAGATTCAGTGCTTACACTTCATATGTTTTCCTTTTCTCTTGGGTGCTAATGAGGCTTATTTAACAGTAATTGTTATTGTTTCAAATGAAATCAATGTCAGTAATTATTCTGGGGGCAGGAAGCTTTCACAGTAGTTTTTGAGAGCAATATATACCCTTGTTCCAGTATCTTGGTGTTTTTCTCTTGATTAATAATTCATAGAAGCTAGCTGCAGAAAGATAGATGGATTACTTTTTAGCTACTAGATGTTTTCATACACTTTCTATAACAAGATTAGTAATGAATGGCAGTAAGGCTTCTTTTTTTAAAAAAAATTATATCTATATAAGCACTTCGGTATAACAGGAATGAAAAAAAAGGGCCTAAGAAACCAATTCATTCACTGCTGTCAAGTCAAACAAGTAAACATATTTTAAAGTTCAGTGCTAGCAATGGCAGAGAGATTGATTCAAACTGTAATTAGTACCAGCTTGAAAAGAAAAACTGTTATTGCTTTGTGCAGTTAAACAAATCTGGTGATACAGTGCATGTCTAAGCTACAAAGAGTGCAAATATTCTTTCTTTGTCTTTGTATATGTTTTCCTCTGATATAGAACTGTCCTAAGCTAATTCCCAGCAGAAAATGACAGGAACAATCCCTCAGATGACTGTTGTGTTTATTTGCTGCTCACTTACCTTATGTGTTCTCACTTTAGGATCATGTACAGTGATTCCTAGGGGCAATTTTGTTTCTCCAAACTCCAGAACTGTCACACAAGAAGTAGTAATTATTAGTAGAGATAATTTAGTCTCAATCTCAGTGCTTTCAAGACTTGTATCTACCCCTGAATAGAATTAACAAAGTGTTTAGGTTGGAAAGACCTAAAACCATCGAATCCAACAATTAACCTAACACTGTCAAGTTGTGGCTGGATAGCCCTACCCTGATATGCATATTGTGCAAGCCATCATGCAAGCTATCATGCAAGTTCAACTGCTGGCACCAGGATACTGTCTTGGTGTTAAATTATGCTAAAAACATCCTGGTTCACCAGACTTTGAATACATATCATGCTTTTCGAAGCAGGATTTGAAAGATAAGCTAGTGGGCTTGTAAATCTGTGACTACAAGTCCATCACTTTACTACTATAAAAGCCCATTCCACGTTCCATATATCAGATCCTTCCACATGCTTCCTTGAAGTGTGGAGCTTTTCCCATGAAGCAGGGACACCTCTTCATGTTTACTCCCCAGAGGTTAAGAGAAAGAGAGAGATCTACCCACTATCTCCTATCGTGAGTTATATCAATCTCTACTTCATGATTGTTTCTTTTGCTAGCTTTTATACAATTGCTTTGTTACAGTTCACTACTTTGTTATATAATACCCTACTGGTAGATTTTTAGCTTTTGCACTGTGTAGTAAATTATTCTAATTAAGATATTTTGTCTGTTCACCTGTTAACTTGTCACAATAAGTAATTTTATGTAAATATATCCATTTCACCATCATTAGAACCTGCAGGACAAAGTGATTTAATCACATCTCTTTAGTTCCTTAAATCTAAACGATTGACACAGTCTGAGGCTAAGATTGGATTCATCCACACCTAAATCCTTCTCTGAGAAGGAGTTTAGAAAGCAAGGGAGTCCTTTCTTCACGTCGTGACTCAATAGCAAGACTTTTAATAACTTTATCTAAGCCTTTCATTCTCCTGTGACACATGTGCACCACTAACATGTCCATAAGTCTGCATCTACACATCTGTTAAATACTTACAGAGATGGTTATTTCACCACTTCCCTGGACAGCCTCTTCCAATGCTTGACAATCTGAATAAATTTTTTCTAACATCTAATCTAAACCTCCCCTGGTGCAACTTGTGACCACTTACTCTTGTCCTGTCGCTTGTTATTTGGAAGAGACTGAACTTTCAGGTAGTTGTAGAGAGTGATAAGGTCTCCCCTGAGTCATCTTTTCTCCAGGCTAAACAAGACCAGCTCCCTCAGACACTCCTCATGCGACTTACTCTCTAGACTCTTCAACAGTTCCATTACCCTTCTCTGGTCATGCTCCAGCACCTCAATGTCCTTCTTGTAGTGAGGGACACAGAAATGGACACACTACTCAAGGAGAGTCCCCACCAGTGCCAAGTATAGGGGGAAAATCACTTCCCTAGTCCTACTGACCACACTATTTTTGATCCAAGCCAGGATGCCATTGGCCACCTGGGCATGTTGCTGGCTCATGTTCATCCAGCTGTTCACCAGTACCCCCAGGATCCTTTCCAGTGTATCACTTGACAACCACTCTGTCTCAGGCCTATAGCACTGCATGGGGCTGTTGTGACCCAAGTTTTTGATGGGGCACTTCACCTTCTTGAAACTCAAACAATTGTCCTCAGTCCATCAATCCAGCCTGTGCAAATTCCTCTGCAGAACCTTCCTACTCTCCAGCAGATCAACACTCCCACCTAACTTGGTGTCATCTTCAAATGGAAGTTGCACTTGATCCCCTCATCATTTTGTGAGTTTTAACAACAGCTGATGCAAAACAAAAGTTTCTTGGCACTTTCATATATGTAGTGACAAGAATGCCTATATAAATATCACTTATCTAGTGACTACACTCAATGTGTTTAATTCTCTGTATTAGCAAAATATTTCTATTGTGATCCTGTGTAAAAATTCATATTCAAAATAAGCATTCACCCAGGAAAAGTGGACAATTTATGTGAAGTCAGCCTATAAGACTTTTGTAAAACACTAGAAGTGCTTCATAGCCACTGTATTTCCAAAGCTAATGAAAGAATGTGTGCAGTGTAATCATTTGCCTAGTTATCATTGTCAAGTATTATGTAATTTGCTGTAAAGAGAGAAAGGAAGGTGAGCGAGGCATGCTTTGGCAGGTAATATTAACGTACAGAATTACAATCCATTACATTCCATTAACAGTGAATAACCTTATTCATAATAAAGTGTTAAGTGCCAATTATTATAAGCTCTCTGCTTATTAATTGACGTGTGTTAGCAAGCTTTTTTAAAAAAGATGTAGATTAATTTGGATTGGCACACTGATTCTTTCTCAGGATGGAATATGTGCTATGAAAACCTACTATCATTAAAAAAATTAGGCCCCAGTGATGTTTATTGAAGCTCACCATAAATTACTGTAGTAAATATATACTAACATTTGTCATGGTAGCAAACATGGATAAAAAAAGTCTTCCAAAGTGTGCTCACTTCTGGATAGGCCTCTTCCTCCATATTGCTGCCCTGGGTAGATTTACTAGATTTTTTTTTCTTATCTTTCAGTCATGAGCTCAGGTTCCCCACTTTGATGAGGCAGCTTTTATCTCAAAAATTTCCAATGTAAGGTTAAATTAACCCTACAGCTTTATCTGTGTGCTGTAGTCCTCTTTTGAGATAGAAACCTTCTTTATGCTGTACCATTCTGTTTGCCTCTGAACAGCCCAAATTTCATCAAAAGTTTAAATGTTTTGCTTGAATTTTTTGAAGAAACATTCTCAAGGTTTTTTCTGCCTGAAGTATACTGTTTAATTTAGAAATTCACCACAAAATAATCAACCAATCAAATAAACAAAAAGAAAATTTAAAATTAAAGATAATATCCTGTTACCTTGATCCTTCTAATTTTTCTTTAGGCCTACAGAAGAAATACTAGCTGAAGGAGCTGATAGCTGTTATTGCTAAGCCGCTCTCCATCACCTTTGAAAAGCAATGGGGAACAGGAGAGGCGCCTGATGATTGAAGGGAAGCCAATGTCACTCTAGTCTTCAAAAAGGGTGAGCAGGAGGACCCAGGGAACTACAGGTCAGTCAGTGTCACGTAAATCCCTGGAAAGGTCATGGAACAACTCATTTTTGATGTTCTTTCTAAGCATGTGGACAAAAAAGACAATTGTTAGGAATAGGCAGCTTGTATTCAGTAAGTTCACTAGAAAGTGAATACTTTGTATTAACTAGAAATTTTGCATGACCAATCTGAGAGTCTTCTGTGGCAGCATGACTGGCTCCATAGATGAGGACAGAGTAGTGGGCGTTGCGTATCTTGATTTCAGCAAGGCTTTTGATGCTGCCTCCTATAGGACCCTCACACGTATGATCAAAGGCAGGTTAGATGAGTGGACAGTGAGGTGGTTTGGCAACTGTCTGTGTGGCGGAGCTCAGAGGGTCGAAATCATTGGTGCAGAGTCTAATTGGAGGCCTGTAGCCAGAGCACATCCTCAGCTAGTTTGCTGAAGATACAAAACTGGAAAGAGTGGCTGATACACCAGACAGCTGTGCTGCCTCAGTGAGACCTGGAGAACTGGAGAGCTGGGTGGAGAGGAACCTAAGGAAGTCCAGCAAGGTCCTGCAAGGTCCTGAACCCATGGAGGAATAACCCCACACACCAGTGCAGGCTAGTGACTGGCCAGCTAGAAAGCAGTCCTGTGGAGAAGGACCTGGGAGTCCTGGTGAACAGTTAACCATGAGTCAACACTGTGCCCATTTGACAAAGAAGGCCAGTGGTATCCCAAGGTGTGTTAGGAAAAGTGTGGCCAAGAGGTTGAGGAAGATGATCCTGCCCCTCTACTATGACCTGGGGAGGCCACATCTGAAGTAATGTGTCCAGTTCTGGGCTCCTCATCCTTCCTTTGAGGGTGATGAAACACTGGAACAGGCTGCCTAGAGAGATTGTGGAGTCTCCTTCTCTGGAGATATTTGAAACTTCCTGGACAAAGATCCTGTGCAGTCTCTTCTAGGTGAATCTGTTTTAGCAGAACAGGTTGGAGAAAATGATCTGCAGAGATCCCTTCCAGCCCAAACTATTGTCTGATTCTGTGATTCATTCCCTGGAGAGAACCTAAAGCTGGCACACTTACATGAAAAACATTAAGATCTTGATATTTTTACAAATATGTATTAGATCAAATAGAAACTAATTTTTTGTTCAGAAAAATTCTGTGAAATTTTCTTGTGAGTTGTGAAAATGCCTGCTGTCCATCCTAATTGTTAATAATGATGTTATTAATACAGATGTCAACACATACAGTTTGGAAAACTAGCCTGTACCAGAATTCACTCAAATGTATCTATTTAACAATAGAATTTATGCTTGTTTGTTCTGAAAAAGAAGCTCAATTAGTAGCAGTCCACAGAATCACTGTTTACATGACAGTGATTTTAGTTAGTTTTCTGTTGCTTCTTTTCTTCTAATAAACAGTAGCATGCATACAATTTTTTTGAACTCTCACAGAGTCATCAAGATTTCTGGATGCATTTACCATTTTGTATCCACTGTCTTCTGTTCTTCTGTCTATACGTTACCCCACAAAAATGTCAAACACTTTATGTAGCTCGAAATTCTGTGTTAAGCAGGAAAAAGACAGAAAAAAAACCAAGTATCAGACTTTAGAAATTATTGTTGTTACTAACAGTGTTTTAAGTATAGGGCATACTTACTACCACTATTCACTTTGACACAAAATGTTTCTTTTAATGGAAAAGTATAGATGAAAAGTTCTAGATGGAGCTCCCTCACATGTCTCTTGACATTTCATAGAGTCGGGGCAGGTTTTGACATGTAACAATTGTATAGCTAGAGGGGCAATTCCAGTTTTGCATAAGAACATTGTGGCCTCCCTCAGGTGTATTCCTCATTTGTGTGCAAGTTGCAAAGACTGTAGCTACAATTAATTTTACTGTATGGATACTGATTCAGTAACACAGCTTTGATCTATTTATAACAGTTTGCCTAGCCAGTGGCCATGGTAAATTGTTAAGTCACAAAAATGTAATTAGCCTCTCTTATGCTACATAGCATAAAAAATCAGTTGTTGATGCTATTATTTTATTCTAAACCCACGTTCATTTTATTCCAGAGTGATCGTGGAGACAACTGCACAAAACACAGAGACCTAGACTTCAAGCATATACCCTGAAGCAATAACACTTAGTCCCTGAGGTTATTAGAAACTCTCTAAGTAGACATAAATCAAAGGTGAAAATTCATTAGTTGAGATTAGCTTTTTCTTGTTAACTAACAGCTATTGTGCATGGCAGTCTGAGTATCATTCCCCAGTGTGTTACTGTACCTAAAATAAAGGCAGATTGAGTGACTGATGGATAACAAGGCTAAGCTCAAGTAGACCAAAGTTTTCCCTGGAGGAGTTTGAAAGTGTTTAATGTTTTATTTCCATGTCAAGAAATTCTAAAATAGTAAAAATGGGAATTTTTTTTGTAAGGAAAGAAAAGCCACCAAATTCTGAATTAACAAAATATTATAACCTTTAATGGAAAAATATTGCAATTTACCAGATATTCTAAACAATCAGTTTTAAACAAACAAGGCCAGGGAGTGAGCTACCTCAGATACATCAGAAATGGATGGAGGTCTGCAAGACAAAGAATTTAGTCCTATAGTTTGAACCTTACAGACTTAGGTAATTTCTAAGAAATAAATGTGTTGGAATTTGGGAGGAAAATTGAAAATAAGCCATAAAATTAATTTAGAGCAACCAAGAAAAGCAATTGACTTTTCTGTGAGAAACCATTCATGTCTTGCTATTTTCGACATTTTATACATGAGCAGGAAAGCATAACATCTTTCTTCCTACTTGGTAAAAGTAAATCATGACAAGTATTTGGCTGGAAAAAAATTAAGTAAAAGAGAAGGATTTTCTGAAGCCCTGATTTTGTGGATATTTTAAGCACATTTTACTTTATATTATAAAAATTAAACTCTTCATTTTTATCCTAGGAAAAATTACTAGTTATCTGAAATGGAATTATGCACATGATAGCATACCTATTATGAATCACAAGCTGAGATATTATTGTAAGGATCAAAGTATATGAAAGATCTAATATAATTTAAATACAGAGGAATTAAAATATCAAGAAAATATAATGTTCAGGAGTCAAAAAAAGTTAGAGACTTGAAAACAGATGCATATCAAATCTGAGGATTAATAAGGTACCTGATGTGTAAATACTCATTGTTGCTTCTGATATAAGTTCATTTCAAGTTCTTCAGGGTTGCATAATGGTTATTCTAATAGTCCATTAATCTTCTGCTCACATCAAGTTTATCAATGTTTGAATATAACTTTTCTGCTGTATGTTTCTTTCTGTGATGTACTAGAAATACACAATTTTGAATCAAAGTGCTAAATACTGTGATTTAGTTTCAAGGTGGCAGTAGAAGCAGTTCTTTTGTGTGTGTGTATGTGTGTGTGTGTATCTACAGTTTTCTGTCTAAATACCTGAGACTGAACTATTAATAGAAAAAAAAAAAAAAAAGAAACAAACAAACAAAAAAAAAGAACAAAAACAAGCAAAACCAAAAAAAAACCCCAAAACCAAACCAGCCAAACAAAACCAGAAACAGCTTTTGGTGGTTTTGTGGGCTGCAATTACAATAGAACAACTATTCTGAAAAGTCCAGTCGCATTGTTCTTATTGTGTTCTCTGAAAGACCTACTGAAGACAAGAACCCAGCTGAAAATTTGCATATTAACTATCATGATATATTAATATATTATTTCCTTTTCCATACTGAGTGTCTCAGAAACCACAAGTAAATTTTCAAGTGAGAATCACAGAACCATTTAGATTGAAAAGATTTCCAAGGTCATTGTTAAATGCAAATTTACTAAGACAAGGTGTCACAGCTGTAATTATCTAAGAACATTTATAGGCTAGTCAATTTTTCCTTTTAGACTTTATGGTTCTAATAAGGCACTAGATGCGTAACTATATTAATTCTTCCTAAAGAATAATTCATTGTTTGTTTTTCTAAATTCACATAAGCATAAGTGTTCACAAATGTCCTCCTTTGCTGCAGTCAGTCCTTCAGACAGAATGGCAACAGGCACCTTGAGATATGGGAAAGCCAAGAGACCAGAGATGACAGATGAGTCTGAGTAGCTGAGGTGGCAGGATACATTAGTGTTTCTCAGTTGTGACTATGAGTCAGCAGAAAACCTGAAACTACCATACAGACATCTAAAAAACATCATCACAGTTACTGTCAATAAGCCTGAAGGCTCACAACATCAGGACTTCAGATGAATGGCTGAGGCATAAAAAAATTTAGGATAAGAACACTTTTTAAAGTAAATACATAAACCAAAATAGGTATGCAATCTAAGAGTTCACAAGCCTCTCATTTTCTAGCATGAATGATATAATAGTATATAGTAAGTTTTTAAATTTAATCTTTCTGAAAACATTTTTGTTGAAAATTTCCTCTGGAACTTCAGATTTTTCTTTTAGACCCTCACTGACAGGATAATCAATTCAAAAACTCTGAGCACAAGCTTATAATTGTGCCAAAAGCCATCACTGAAACTAGTGCTTTTTCATTATATTTATTATTTAAATGTAAGTATGGTAGTAAATGGAAGAGCATAAATTACAACTCCATCCCTAGACAATACCATCTGCTGCCTTCCTGTGGTTCTTTCCGTGTCAAACACTTCTGTGAACATCATCAGTGAGGCACACAACACAGCCAGTAGTCACTCTTGACTATGAACAGCTGAGGTGGGAAAGGAGTATTTTTTAGATAGAGGAGAGATCTCTACAGGGACAGGATGATGGATTTGACTCCTGATCCCATCATCAACTCCATTTCATTTGAGACACATATATTCCTTAGTTTTTTTCTTGCTAAAAGAAAATATGCTACAATATGTTTTTGGGGAAAAACAAAGAGATGTGTTTGTTATGGAAAAGCTTTTTGAGCATCATAATATTTCTTCTTCTAAAAACAGAATCTTGAATCTAAGCTCAATTTCATATGATTAAAAAAAAAAAAAAAAACAACAAAACAAAACTTAAAACTGTTTTCTATCCAAAGACATTAAAAAGAAGAAAAAGTAAAATCAGGTTACAACATTTAGTTCAGCTCTGCACTTTCTTACACAATGCTAGTTATTTGCTAGTGATGTTTAACATTTTTTCTCAGGAATTATTTTTATTTTCATTATATACAGATTTTTATTGATGTTTTGTGTCGATGTTTTACTCTCTGTAAAACTCAGGGAGTAAAATACTGTAATACTCAGTACAGGTATTTGTGTTCCCAGTGGACAATTCTTGATTAGAATTGTAGAAAATGTAGGACTGAGAAAAATGTCAATTTTGATTCATTAATTGTAGCACAGATGGATAGCTGCTTCCATGGGAAGCTACAATAATATATTTTTGTTACATAATCTGAAAGCTCACATTATCCTAGAGAAGTATCTTGCATTTGTGCAGTCTGAAAGGACCAGGGAATGACTAAGTTTTATCAGTTGATAAGGTGTAAATAAAAATACATTGGTGGAATAGAAAGCTGACTCATAACTGTGGAAAAAAAAGAGTTTCTATATTTTTTTCCTATATTTTGTAGAGAAATAAACTCAAATGACTTGTGACAGTCTCCTCTGTTTCCCTCAATCACTGACCATTAATTGAAAACAAATTAATACATAAATATTCAAATAAACCTATTTATATATCAGTGGATGAAGAATTTATTACAATAATGTCTTCCATACTGAATGATCCAGTGGACTTTTGCAAAATCACTGTTTTTTCAAAAGGAAAACCACAAACATTCAAAATACATTTAGGTAAAATGCCAAATAACAATTTTTAAGCAAAGTAAAATTACCCAAAATCATGTAATCACAGAGCATACAGAGCTGAAAGGAATCCACACGGATTATTGAGTCCAACTCCTGGCCCTGCACAGGACCATCCCCAAGAGTCACACCATGTGCCTGAGAATATCATCCAAACGCTTCTTGAACTCTGTCAGGCTTGGTGCTGTGACCACTTCCCTGGAGAGTCTGTTCCAGTGCCCAACCACTCTCTGGGTGAAGAACCTTTTCCTAATATCCAAACTAAACCTCCCCTGACACAACTTCAGGACATTCTCGGATCCTGTCACTGGTCAGCACAGAGAACAGATCAGTCCCTGCCCCTCTTCTTCCCCACACAAAGTTGTAATTGCAATGAGGTCTCCACTCAGTCTCCCCTTCTCCAGCCTGAACAGACCAAGTGACTTCAGCCACTCCTCATACGGCTTCCCCTCAAGGCCCTTTGCCATCTTCGTTGCCCTTCTTTGGGCACTCATAATAACTTAGTATAAAGAATCAATCTTTTTTAATCTTCAAGGAAAGGACCAATTTAATTGTTAGAGTACTGCATTTCCTAACAGCTAATTTAGGAAGGTTCAAATGTTCAGAGTCTGTTGATGTTGTTATGAGTCATTTGTTGTGAGTTTCTGTATTGTAAAAGGAAAAAATGTCTCCAATTTATATTTTCTAAGATGTGTTTTTTAAATGTTCATCACACCAACAATATTTGATGCAATATGATCTAATTCCAACTGTCTCATTGATCACTAAAAATGGGTTAACACTTCTATAACACAATTTCTCTTTTTTTTTAGTATGCACTTGGATGAGACAAAATGCATCCTGTAAATGATTGTTTTACTTCAGTGCCCCCAAAGTTTACAGTTTAGGCCATGTAGATGTCCTTTCTGTAAATATCTGTTGTTATGTAAGATGAATAAGAGCATTACTGATGAGGCAATGTAACAGTGCCTAACTACTTTTCTTGATCCAGACCTTAGCCTCCGACACTGTCCAGCAGTTAGACAGACAAAATTCTGTTGCCTGAAGTACCTTCTTGAATTTTATCAATATGATTCCATTAGCTTGATAATTCTGGACATTTCTGGTTTAGGTAAAGTGAGCATTTAGGTAAACAGGAAACAACTGAAAGCTGAAAGGGACTAATTTCTTATTTCTGTAAATGCTGCATCATTTGTCTGTCTTTTCACATTCTTTTGCTGGAAAAAAAAAAAAAAAAAAAAAAAAAAAGACAAGCAACTATATGCAGCCAAAGACAAGTTATTGTTTCTAGCTTCTACTTTTTATTGGAATATTTAAGCAAAAGAATAGAGTGGTTTAGCACTGTGGAAATTGGGACATAGAAAAGCATATTGAAAGTGTAGAAAACTAGTATAATAATAAAGGATGCTGGCTCTTTTGCACCTTAGGTCCTTGCATATTTTAGGCACGTATGGATAATATCTTGGATTCAGAAACTTGTTTGTTTATTTCCAGAGTTTTCCCCTAAGGTGGTGTGACAAAAAAGGGCAATTTTGTTTTCTCCACCTGATCAGAACAACTGTTTGAGTTTTAGTTTTGTTTGACAAGCTGACCCACCCATTCCATTTGTGTGATACAAAGCATTGTTACTGTAATGACTCAGAAGGAAGAAACCCAAAATGGAAGTGATGCAGTTGGTACAGCTGGTTGTTATCCTTTTGATCTTTTACAGCATGTCCAGTAAGATGGACCAACAAAGTATGATGAACCTCCTTATTGGCCTATAGTTTTGCAAGGTTCTTGGAACTTCAGAAACATTTATGACTGATTTAGTATATATGCACTGTTTAGATGTGCACTATTTATTTCCTATAAATGAATTAAAAGACTGAAGGTTTTTTCATAGATATTAGTTCTGGATTGATATTAGAAACTGAAAGTTCTGAAAATTGACAACATGGGAGAACAATAGAAAACAATTTGTAACACAGAGATGACAAGCATAGGTTATTGTTTGTCTTGTCCTATGCTCTTAAAGAGTACACAGATAGACTGAAACCCATTATCTGCTATACTAGCCACCTGTGCCAAATGAATACCCTGGTGGTTTGGGTTTTGGTTTTTTGGAGGGGGTGTGAATTATGGCTATAACATACAACACATTTTGTGTTAAGGTCAAAAATAATATTTCAATTATAAAAACTTTATATATGAAGCACATAATGAAGGACATGTTTTACTTTGAAATTAAAAAAAAAAAAAAGATACTGAAATCCTCGTCTTCTGAAAAGCTGGAGTGTAGTTAGCATGTTTTTGAGGAAGATACGCCTTAGTTAAATGTACATAATTGGGCCCGGAGTACCCAGTTGTTCACTTTTGATGATCCACTATCCATTTCTGGCATAAATGTCTGTGAAAATATATTTATAAAATACTAGGCAAAATCACAGAGTACATGAAGATTAAGTCACTAACATAATGCTCACAAGATTCTAAAAGAAGAGAAGGTTACTCACAATCTAGTCTACTATTACTGAAAATGTCTCCTTAATTACACATTAACTGCATCAACTGAAAGATCAACAGGTATGAATTTTTGAGAAAAATACAAGACAAATTTTATCATTAGTAGACTTTTCTTCTTTTCAAGAAACTTCCAAGTCAGTCTTTTCTTTTAAAATATGATCTTAAGAGATTTCCTCATTCTGATCATTAAATCATAAAATTCACCCAGAAGTTCTTCATGCAAAGCAGGAAGGACAGTATTATAACTTCCATGTTTGGGATGCTAACTTGGTATAAGATACCCTGGTCCCTACTTTCTCAGCCCTTCTTTCTCTGATTGGATGGCTCTTGCAGGGATGGGCAAACAGCAGAAGGACTGGGAAAATGAGGAAAACTAGAGAAAATTAAGGTGCCTGTATATGATGATAAAAGGATATTAAAAGGATGAAAGACTTGAAAAGAGAGGAAATAAATATAAAAAAGAATGAGATAGATAGCATAAACATGGGGAGAAATGATGCCTGACTGATGCTGCTATAGATGCAACACTTATTTCACAGCTAGGTTCATTTTATAGTTTAGTTGTATTTTGTAAAGGTGGGCAGCGATAAGGTGGTATATTTTGTATCTGAGAATAGAATATTGTTTCAAGCACATGTTTATTTTCCAGTAATTATTCACACAAAAAAGAAAAATAAAAATTGTGATCTATGGTTAATAAACTGATCTTATAATAAACTTCAGTGATTTATAGCCAAATAATCCACCAGCTAAGAAACTGACTCTTAAAATTTCATAGACTTTCACTGCTTTTCATGTTTTACAGTCTTTTCTTCTTCTCCCTTTCCCTGCTCTCACTTTCCCCATGCCCACTCCTGGTTTTTTTTTATTTTCTAGGGGAATAAGGAGATAGCAGTTTTCTGTTGAAATGTATGTGCAAAAAAATATTCATGGCACAAGAGGACAAGGCCATCTGTTCATTTTCAATAGGGACATGGTATGTGCATTTTGATTTAGTTCCACCACTGGACTCTAAAATCAAACACCAGAATATTCTCTTGATGCATGCAGTCATTTCTTGTAAACATGCTTCTAAGTGTTCCAATTATTAGTGTCTGGTTTCCTTGGTGGGATATTCTAGACCCTAGGGTATAAGCTGTTCTGCATCCCATTTGAATTTAGTATTCAGTTTTCACATATGTTGAGGGGCTTCTTTTTCCCTGAGGCAGAGAATTTATGTTCTTATTGAGTCAGATTATATTGATCATTGAACCCTCACATACCTCTTGTTCTACACTCTTTACTCCAACATGGGGGACATTACTAATTGCTTCATAGCTGTTTACAGTTCTCTCAGAGTCAGTATGAATTCTAGTCAGAGAGAGTAAGAGTGATGATTTCTGATCAACATTAGAAATTTTGGACTCAGTATAAAACAGTATAAATCACTGATAAATGAGTACATGACAAAAATAGAACAGCATGTAAATACAGTATGATAAAGCATAAACGTGTGAGTTACCATTTAAAATAAACTTTACAGTAATGGAGAATCCACAGTGTTATGACTAAGTGTTCAGGTTCCAGCTGGGCTTAAACCATGACACTGAGAAAATACAAACAAACAAGAAAACAAAACCCAAAATGAGATGCTGAAAACTGCAAAACTGTCAAAGGATTATGGGGAAGTGGCTTGGCCAAACAACTCCTGATTTTATTTTTTTTTTTTTTATTTTGAAAGGATCACCATCTGTCTCTGAAAAAAAGCCAGCCAAAATTAATGAGTTTAATGAAATGTATTTATAAGTAATATTTTCATAATATTTTATTTGTAGAAAAACAGTTGTAAAAATCTTGTTAAAAACTCTCTATCAGTCCTAAATATTGTCAGCTCACAGACTTCTGTCATAAAAGCAATATGGTTTTTTTACTGTAGCAGGAAATTTTCATCCTTTTTGTAAAGTGTAATTTAGTTGTTGCCCCAAGACTAATTTCATGCAGGGATCATGAATTCCACAAGATGGGCTACGAGATTTTCTGATCAAAAATACATGCTCTAAGGAACCCTGCTCAATCAGGGAGATTGGACTAAAATACCTCCAATGATCCCTTCCAACCTTACCCATTTTGTGATTCTGTGATTCTCCTAAATAGTCAGTACACGCTTTTTTCTTTTGGACTCCCCATTAATATTTCCCTTGTTCCTACTGTTCCCATTGTTCCCAGTTCCTTACCACCTGTTTAAACTTAAGCATGCCAAAAAGGTTTGAAATCTGTGTAAGAGAAGGGAGTTGCTGATCCTGAATGGTATAAAAGACCTTAATGTATACTGCTGTTGTAGAAAAGGGAACTGCTGATCTGAGATGCACCTTAGCATGTGGCTAGCCACCATAGCAGGGGAAAGGTGACCACTGAAGTCAAGATAAAGTTGGTCTTGCATTTACTAATACAAATGTATTTGGTACTATATAGACATGGACTAATTGAAATGTTGGTTAAACTTTAGCTATAGATAGTGGAATATCTGTGGAGTACAACAACTGAACCAATGCAGTACTGAGCTAACATAGCAGGTAGAACATATTAAAACAGTGGGATAATGATGTGGTTCTGTCAGATGCAGAAGGAACAAATGGTCATTTCTGACTAGTTTTGAGGACCTGACTCCCCAGAAGATCATTCTCAGGAAGAAGATATGATGGCCAAGGACACAGCAACCAGTTATCACCAAACTGAGAAACAAACATAACACTATTCTGATATTTTAATGATAATATGATTTTGTGTTTGTAGCATTTATACAATTGCCCTGAGATAATCTAATTACTTATTTTATAAATTAATATGATTATATTTTCTACTACCATTCATTAACTATCTTATGGTCATGATTGCCAGTTATTATGTGCTGTTTTGTACCCAAGCTAAATGTTATTGAAGTTGTACTTATGTAGTTGTACTTATTATTACTGTGTTTGTGCAGGAATTCCATAAGCTTTCAATCAACAAAAACTATTAAATGACACGCATGCTTCCACACACAATTAATCTCTTTCCTTAGTGGATAAAAACTGCACGCTGCTGAAGACTGTCCTGCTAAGAGCTTGCCCATTAAATTCCACTACCTCTCCTCACAGTTCTACATTCACACTAGTTGTTTGTTGCTTTCTGACCTTAACTTGTATCTTACCATTAGTACTCAAATGCTTTCTAATAAAAGCTTCATTTCTGGGCTCTAAATCTAATCTTGCTTCTTCTTTTGCAACATATTAATCCTTTTATTTTGCAGAGACCATCTCAGGTCTGTGACAATATAATGGTTTCTTATCAGGTTATGCCCATCCATATTTACCTGTCCTTTCCACACATCTCTATTTTCCCTTCACTTCTAATCACAGATTCCTGAACAGCTCTCCAGAAATTAGATACCAGAATCCTGCCTTTTTTTTTTTTTTTTTTTTAAATAAGTCTCAATTTACACCATGTGATGTGCTTTCCTTAAAACTGGAGATCTTATACCCTTTCTAATTTCTGTCTAGTCATATAGCTGTAAAAATGTCTTTTATCATGATTTAATTCGAATAGGATAGTTTGCACCCTCATCTCCTCTATCCAATTTCTCTTGCTAGCTGGATAAAAATGCAGGCTTGTCGACTGGTTGTTCAAGAGGAACAATCTTTTTGCTGCTGGTTATAATTCTGATACACAGAGATACCATGAGGCATATCTGTTGAGACCTGGCCAGAACACGCCCAATTCAGATGGAATGCTTAGGGAATGGAGCTGTGAAATTTGGATTTTCAATTGATGTATGCATTGCAAACTTTTTAAAATGTGTAATATTGCTAAACTGTCTACTTAAATAAACTAAGTATCTAGCATATTTGTATATTTGTGCTTGTGTTTTTTGGTTTTTTTTTGTTTTGTTTTGTTTTTTTTTGTTGTTGTTGTTTTTGTTTTTTGTTTTTTGGGTTTTTTTAACCAGGAATACATATTTAGAAACTGAATGCTCATGTGAATACAGTTTAGCCAATTTTGGTTAAGTCATAAAACAGGTAGATAAAGGATGTTATTCTTAGAAACATAAGAAAACCCCTAATTGCTGTAATTAGTACAGTATTTAATTACTTTAGCTGTTGTTAAAATAGTTGTGTGGTTTAATAAAATCACATTTAAATAAGGTGTAAGACATCTTTCAGTACTATACTGGTCTTAATTTGATCTGAATTTCTAAAGGATGTGGCAATATTTCCATATAATATAGTTTGTCCATAAGAGCTCTCATAAAGACAGGATTTTTAATCAGTGTAAGTTTCTATTCAAAGAATGTTCTAGTCTTTGTTTAACATCAGAATGATTTGTCTGCACATTGTAAACACAGGGATTTGCTTTCCTGGGAAGTAGTAGTATCATGTTTTGCCAAGATGACAACTGTTTGACAGATAGAAATTATTTTAGAAATTGGTATTAGTGCCCTGGTACCTAATGTTCATTAAAAGATCTCAAGATATTTTTGTAAGGATAAGGATAAACTCATTTTGCTGGTAAAAATCTAGTCTGGGTAAATTGATTCTGTGTGAAACACCACTATACTTCTCTCTGTAGGAGTTATCAATCACTTCTCTTCTTATCAGTCTTTTTTTTTTTTTCTTAGGGAGTGGTTCATTGTTGCTTGCTGGAATATTTTCAGAGGTTTTGTTATAGAGGATAACTACTATGCTACTCCCTGGTTCCATTTCACACAACAAGAAAAACTAATGAAAGAATGAAAGATTAACAAAAAATTTAATGAAAATGGAACTTTATTGCATGAAAACTAATGATATAAAGGGCTGTACAGACACAGTAAAACTCTGTGATGTATACCTACAAAAAGACAAGAAAATTTACTAGAATAAGAACACTAGGACATTTGTGGGATGACATTTTAAGGTAGCTTCTTGGTACTCAGCCAGTTTCCAAAAGTCTTTTGCAGATATGATTGAACTGGTGCTGGCTCATGCTCAGGACAGCTATTAACTCTATGTGCTGGTTTAAAAGTAAACCGGCAGGAGAAATGGACCCACCACAAGAGAGATTATAAGTCAGAATTACAATTTAA